>CM034151.1:506135689-506819439 GCA_019776745.2 Taxus chinensis
CAAGTGTTTGCTATAAGCAGTGTATTAGTGTATCCTTTGTAAATGAGTGATTATAGAAGATAATTTCACTTCTTGAATGATCTATTTTCTTCTAAAATTTTTACAATATCCTCTTGAAGTCCACACACTTCAAAGAAAATCATATCATTCTCAAAAACCATGAAAGATACAAGAATGCAACTCCTAAAAGTTTAGGACGTCGAGCTCAGCTAAAATTGTGTCCACAATTGATTACAACACTCCTCCATATTTGGAACTTTATAATGAGTGCATTTTACAATATGGAACCTTATAATTATAGTGTAATTCTCAAAATAAATATTTCCAATGGAAAGAGCATGAAAAAAAAGCACTTTTTCAAAAAATGGCACTCAAAACCGAGTTACCGATCAAAAGATACAAGCTTTTTAATATTATGCTCTGCTATTTATGTTAGTTGCCACTAAAACAAAATAATAATAAATTCCCTTCACCACACAAATAAAATGAAAGGGGGCTGGATTTAAACACCTACTAGTAGGAATCACAAGATTTAAGCCCTCATATGACCAGGGGCTAAGGATTTTTCCTTTAAAAAATGGTCCAGTTTACAGGCAACAACATACGAACAAATCCCAAATACATGAACAAATAATTTATCTACAAAATAAAACTTGCAGATAGGTGTCAACAACAATCTCTTGCTCTGATACCATAAAAGGAACGATAACCAGATCGTACCAAGCTAAGGACATAGAGGATAATCAAACACCACGATTTATAAGATGAAATCAATTCACTATAATAACTTTACATAAAACCTTTGCAAACAAATGAATGGCAATGTCATATATTATTATGGAATTCAATGAAATACAATGAGAATGGGCCTTACTTATATAGGAAAGGAATAACAATATAAGAACCAGTCAAGGCCGTAGATCAAGCCATAAATCAAAGAAATAACTACTTAAGTCCATAGATTTAGGAGAGAACTAGACGTCAAGGATCTAGTCAATACCATAGATTAAGGAAAGAACTATACTAACAACTAGATAATATCTCCTAATATCTAAATAAGATAAAAGAAATATCCGCACACATAAGTGGGTGAGGATAAATACAATAAAGGTAAATAAAGTACCTAGGTGAACATAAGCTAAAGTAAATAGCTATTCTAACAGTATGAGCAGGGATTTATCAAGGTTCTTTATCTCTAATACAGAAATTGTGAGAGCTTCATGCCTCCTGCTGCAAATTTGATTCTTATGTACATAATTTAAAAATGTTCCACGTTATTACTAGAAAGTATATCAGAAATAAGAAACACAAATAGTGAATGTTACGTATTAATAGGAAACTATATTGTAAATAAAAAACCTAAATAAGAAATTACCATAACACCCTAAAGGTGACTCAAGTTTATCACCCCTTACAAGGATGAGAATTACATTGAGGTATATATGAATGAGGATGATATGGATCATGTTTTTTTTTCATTAGCTATAAATAAGGAATTTAGGAGCATGCATAAAAAGGATAAATATCTTCAACATCATGAGAATTTGGTTACACAACTTTGTATAAGTGGGTCACTAAGGAATAATTTTCCATCTCAGAGTCAAGGGAGGTAGTGTCAAACTTGAACATTGATATTGTTCTTGATAATTTTTTTGTTAAAAGGGTTTTGAAAAGTATGAAAAGTGTTTTTTATTACATATTATAGATCAAAACCCATGAGGTTCACATAGAAATATAATTACATTTAAGTTCATTTTTCAAGTAGATATAAAAATGGATGATATGATGCATTTTATCATGATTTTACCATATTATGTTGATCATCGTTGGATGATATAATATCAATACACATATTCCTAACAAGATATATAATCTGCAAGAGCTAAGGTGTATAATTATATAAAGAGAAATATATTTATATTCAAGAAGTAATTCAAAGGAATAAGGATGAAATAATGAAGGCTTCAGAAGAGAATGAAGATCAAATTATTTTTGAGGAAATCTAGAAAATAGAAAAGGATGACCAACATTAGATTAAGAAATCAATTTCCAAAATGAGAATGACAAAATATAATTATAATTTCCCCCTTCTCATGGTGTGAGTCCAATCCTAATCTTATATTCTCAACCCACTACTATTTTGATTGTGGTGAATACCACATTCATATCAAACTATAAAGGAGTCTAATGCACAACACATGAACACTTTGAATCAGATTTTTCAGTGAGACTTAGTTCTCGGATTCGTAGTGGGTATCAACATAAAACTAACAATATTCATTCTAAATCTATAGAAAACTACAAATATAGGCATACATTGCGAGGTATCATAGCAAGGAGTTTAGAAAATAGAGATTCTAGTATGTCTAGAGTAGTAAAAGTCACAACCACCCTAATCATAGAAGAGCCAAACCCTAAATGATTGTAATAAAAAACTTAGAGCCCAAAATGAATACGTAAAATACCATTAATACCTTATTTTTGTATTAATTGAAAAAATATTATCTAAAAATATAAAAAAAAAGTGAAACATCCCTAAATATATGGAAATAAGTAAATGATGCAATGAAGAAAAAAACTTGAAAGAATTAAGATGATTAAAATATCTAAACAACAATGAATCAAAAAATGATGTTGCTCAATAACTTATAATTTCTAACCTGTAAGTTCTTGTTAATGTCTAATGATTAGCAGGAATGAAGGTAAGAAGAAAATATCATATTCATTGCTTCCTAAAAATGACTTCCAAATCCCCATAATGTCATGCAACAGTAGTTCGATGGCCATGCATAGCCCATTTCCATCTTTGTCCCAGCCAACTAGGGTTATAATTCGTTAAGACTAAAATAAAAATTAATTGAAAAATGAATTATAATATGAATTCCAAATGATGAATAACCTTGACCTAATGGATTACAAATGATGATTAAAATTGACATAAGGATAAAGGATCCAGTCCATGTTGCCCCATCATCATTATATTGTTTACCTCCCATGAACCATATAAGTGTGGGAATTTTGCATGTATTTTCACATATTTTATTTGAGAAACCTAATTATGGTAAGGAACTGGTTAATTTTTTTGTGTTATTATATTTACATATTTATTTATTTTTGGTATTAGCTACAATTATTGTATTCCTTTATAATTTACATAAACATGTATACGTATACGTATACATATACATACATACATACATACATACATACATACATACATACATACATACATACATATATATATACACACACACACACACACACACACACACACATATGTATATGTATATATGTATACATATATATATATACATATGTGTGTGTGTGTGTGTGTGTGTGTGTGTGTGTGTGTGTGTGTGTGTGTGTGTGTGTGTGTGTGTGTGTCAGCGGGAATGGAGCGGGAGCGGGAGCGGGAATTGCTGGAAAAGGAAATTTTGAAAGAAGGAAATGAGCAGGAATCTCCAGCAGGGAAGACGGAGAAGCAAGATGAGCGGGTTTAGAACCTACTAAAGGATAACGTGATTGTTGAGCCTAAGGAAAACAAGGATAAGGATGGGATGGCGAGCACATGGGAAGCACATTTGGTCGGTAAAATTTTGGACAAGGGGATTTTGAGAGGGCCTGGAACCGTCTACAGAGAAAGGTAATTTATCCCTTAAAATTCCAAAAATTCTTATGGCTAGAACCGAAGTCTCCATGGAAGGTGCTTTATTTGCAAAGTGCCTGGGCTCTAAACCAAATCTTGACTATTTTAGAGGATGGGTCAAGAGGAGATGGGAAACTAATGGTGTCATTGAATTTTCAGCATATGCAAATGGTTTCTTCTTAGGCTCTTTGCCTAGTAAAGACCATGTGGCAAAATTTTTGGCTGGAGGCCCATGTTTATTAGAAAATCTCATGTGGTTCTTCAAAAATGGGAAGCGACATATAACCCTTATGTGACGTTTATTTCTAAGTTCCCAATCTAGGTTAACCTTCCAAGCTTACCCCTGGAATTTTGGGAGATGGGAGTCCTTATTGACATTGTGAAAAGCTTGGGTAGGCCAATTTCTCTAGATCCAGTCACTAAGGCCAAATATAGACTTACTCACGCCATATTTTGTGTTAATATGGGTCAAGATGCTATTTTGGAAAGTAATATCAAACTTTTGACTTCTGAGGGAGTCTGGGTGCAGAGATTTGACTATGATTTGTCTCCCTTTGCTTACAAAAAATTTAAGCTGGTGGGTCATGATCATAGAAATTATCCTCTTCAGAAAAAAATATTGATCCCATTATTGGTCCTCAAAGGACAACTAATAAGAAGGCTAAGGAATGGAGGTTGATTAGGAAAAATGGAAGATTTATAGAAGCTAAGGATCATTTGATCATCCAGGAGTCTGTAAAATAAGTTGAACCCTTGGTTCATCTTAATACCCCTTGCAAGGAATTGGTTGTTTCTTGTTTTCATGAAAATGTAAATGAATATGAAGATGAAAATGAAGATCTAGTTTTGGAAGAGGTGGTACTAGAAATAGAGGAAGTGGCTAGCCATGATTTGTAAGGTAATGATTTTACTCTACAAGTGGCCTGTAGACCTTTGTTGGATGAGGTTTCGTCTATTGGCTAGAGTTCCTTTGGCCAGAGACAAGAAGAATCCCTCCCCATGTCTAATGTGTTTGGGATTTTAACAGACTATATTGCTGATATGTATGATATGGCAGTCTCTCCTAAGACTACAATAAGTAAATCTAAACCTGTTACTCGTAGTAACTCTAGAGTTGATATTGGTAAAGATTCATCTCTTAAGGGTAGGAAGAGTAATAATGAATTAAGGGAGACTAATTCTAGGAGGGAAGTGGATATTGGTATTTAGAGCACTCTGGGGAAGTTGTTTCCTTGTAATAAGAAATGTTAAATGATCTTTATCTCTTGGAACATTAGGGGATTGAATAATCCCAATAAACACATAATTGCTAAGGATCTTAGATTTAAAAAAAAACCAGATATTTGCATGCTTCAAGAAACCAAAATGAATATGGATAGATTTAAAGAGCTAGGTAGGTTTATTTAGAAAGAAAGTTGTTGGGAGGGGTGTAGCTCCTTGGGAGCCTCGAGAGGTGTTGTCACTTTGTGGGATCCTAGAATTATGCAAGGTGTTCTGATCCTTTCTTCCCCTGGTCATGTGGTCATGAGTTTCACGAAAATTGTCTCTAAAAAATCTTGGCATGTTTCTAATATTTATGTTCCCAAAAAAATCGGTGAAAGAAGGGAGTTTTGCAAGGATCTTTCAAGTTTTAGAAAACTGTTTAAAGATAAATATTATATTGTTGGAGGAGATTTCAATACCCCGTTTCCCCTGGTGAAAAGAAGGGGGGCTCGATATCTTATTTTGAGAGTATGGAGGATTTAGGTGATTTCCTAGATAATAATGGTATGTTTGATTTAGAATTGGAGGGATCTAAGTTTACTTGGGAAAACAAGAGGATGGGACCTGAGCTCATCGAGATCATATTAGACAGGTTTTTGGTGAGTCATCTTTGTATGATCAATAAACTATATTCTCTACAAACTCTCCCCAGAATCGGATCAGATCATAACCCCATTCTTCATGATTTGGGGATGAATCAATAAAAAAATCTAGATGCTTCAGATTTGAAAATATGTGGTTAGATCACCCTGATATTTTTAACAGAATTCAAGAATGGTGGGACATTCATGTTTTGGGGTTGTTAGTTTCAGATTGTGTTTAAAACTAAAGCATATTAAAAGTAACCTTAAAATATAGAATAAGGAGACTTTTGGAAATTTCTTCAAGGAAAAAAGTATAATTGTTGAGGATTTAAGAAATATTAAGGAACTTATGGAGAACGAAGGACTTAATATAGTTCTCAAGGATCAAGAACAAGAAAACCCCTCTGAGTAGCATGAGATCCTAGCTGAAGAAGAGGTTTATTGGAGACAAAAATCAAGGGTGAAATGTCTTAAGGAGGGTGATAAGAATACTAAATTTTTGCATTTCTTTGCCACCTTCAGAGATAATCTCCTTAAGATTAATGAGATAAGAATTGAGAATGGTGATATTTACTCAAAAAGTAAGGATATCAATTTGACTATAATAAATTACTTCAAGGAGATTTTTAAGTAGGGGTAGAGGGTGGAGGAGTTGGTTCAGAATAAATTCCTAGATCTATTCCAGAATATTATCACCCCCCTTGAAAATAAAGATCTCTTAAGGATTCCTTCAGAGGAGGAAATCTGTTTTGCGGTCTTTGATATGGAACCAGATAAATCTCTGGGCCCAAATGGTTTCCCCACCTTCTTATTTCAAAAATTATGGGAGGTGATAAAGCAATATGTCATTGAAATGGTCTAATAATTCTTCAACAATGGTCATTTTCTAAGGTAAATGGATAACACCTTCCTAGTCCTATTACTGAAAATTGTTGGAACTAAAGAAGTTAAGGATTTCAGACCAATAAGTCTTTGTAACACCAATCATAAATTATTGACTAAAATTATAGCTAGTAGGCTTAGAATGGTTATTTCAAACTTCATCTCAGTAAATCAAGGGGCTTTTGTTTTGGGAAGGAAAATCACTGACTGCATTATTGTGATTCAAGAAACCATACATTCCATTAAAAGTTCTGGTAGATCGACTATGTTTCTTAAGTTGGATATGCATAAATCCTATGATAGGATTATGTGGTCTTTCCTCTAGGCTATCCTATTAAATGTTGATTTTGATAACATTCTAGTAAATATGATAATAACCTGCATATCCACTTCTAGTTATTTGGTTTTGGTGAATGGTTAACTAGAGGGTTTTTTCCAAGCAAGTAGAGGTTTGAGACAAGGTGATCCTCTTTCACCTTTCCTTTATGTTATAATGGTTGAATCTTTGAGTAGAATCTGTCAACATGCTATGCTTTCTAACTGTATCTAGGGTATAAAAATATCTAATGGTCTCTCCTCTATCAGTCTCAATCAATTTTTGGATGATAATTTTATGATGGGTAAGGCCTTTGCCTATGAAGCCTCCAATTTTAAGGTGTATCTAAATGATTATGAATTTGTTTCAGGACAGATGGTTAACTTCCATAAACTGCTATTTTTTTCATCAATGTGGAGAATCATGTTCAAGCCAGATTAGAATGCAGGATTAAGCATTTTCCAGATTCTTATTTGGGTATGCCCCTGATCCAAAAGAAGCTTGACATTTCAGTTTGGAATGCTCTGCTGGAAAGAGTAAATAGTAAAATTTCATCTTGGAAAGGTCTCTTGCTTTCTCAAGATGGAAAGATTCAATTGCTTCAAAGCTCCCTTCAAGGTATTCCCATTTATGTGATGTCTCTTTTCAAGCACCGTGCTAAACTTATTGAAATCCAGAAGAGGTTCCTTTAGATGAGTGTTGTGGAGAAGTTTAAATTCCCTCTTGTGGCTTGGGAAAAAATCACTAAACCAAATATTTTTTGGGGTTTGGGGTTAAAAAATATCTCACTTATGAATGAGGCCTTGATTTCCAACACTGGTTGGAGGATTGCTAGAGAGGAAGGTATCTAGGTGGAAATCATAAAGATGAAATATCTATGGAATACAGGTAGAATGGAGTCCTTTTTTAATCAAGACAATCTTCCTAGAGGGTCTTCTTTTTGGAACTCTTTTTTGGCTTCTAAAGAAATCTTAACCAAAGGTAATAAAATCAATTTCTAGTATGATAGTTGGATTGAGGATTTCCCCTTAGCTAACCTAGTAATTCGGAAAAGGGTTACCCAATTGTATGAGGAAAAAGGAAAATTCTGGATAAGAGACTTCTGGATGTAGGAGGATACTGTCAGGTGGAAACCATTGATCCTCCTCTAGAATTTTATGGAGATATCCAACCCTTTCGAGTTCTCAACAAGAAATTTAGGGATTTCCATATCCTAATTTTTCAAACCAAATAGGATTCCATTAAATAGAAAGAGGAAGATTCAGGAATTTTCTTGGTCAAATTTTCCTATATATTAAATTTCAAGGATTATCTAAAAAAATACTATTGGGGTAAGCTTTGGGTGAAGGATCTTATCCCTAAGGTTAATATCTTTTACTGGTTGGCTGTCCAAATTAGAATTTTGACTATGGATAATCTTAGGAAAAGGGGATTGAAGCTTCCTAATAGATTATCTCTTTGCAAGAAAGAGGAGGAAAATGTCAACCATCTTCTCCTTCATTGCTCCTTCTCCCATGATGTTTTTACTTCCATTTTAGATCTATTCAATATTTAATGGATTTTTCCTTTGACTATTGAGGACTGTTGTTTTCAATGGGAAAGTTCCTTCTACTTTCCCATCTTGGTCTGGTCCTGGAATATTTCCCTCCCTCATTTTTTGGGGGGTTTATGGAATGCTTGGAATGATTGTATCTTCTAGGACCAGAAATCTCTTCTCTTGAAAGTTGAAAGAAATTTTTTGGAAGCCATCAAGAAAAATATCAAACTCTTTAAAGGTAAGGAAAAGAAACCCTGCCAAAAAGGGAAGAAGAAAATTCTTGATAAGTTCACCCTTAAACTGGTGGAATTACACAAACCTAGAAAGAGCTCCGTTTGTATCAGGCCTGAGGAAAATGTTGTTAAGATAAATTTTGATGGGGTGTCTAAAGGAAATCTAGGTCAAGTTGGGGGAGGTAGAATTTTAAGAAACAATGAAGGTGAATGGTTATTTGTTTTATGTTGGTCTGTTAGGATGGCAAATAAACAATATGGGGGAAGATAAATCTCTCCTTTGGGGGTTTTTTTGGCCAAAGAAAAAGGTTTTAAGGACATCTAGATTGAAGGTGATTCTCTCATCATTATTAATTCTCTTAACAATAAGGGATCCATTAATTGGCCCTTAACAAATATTCTCAATGATGTTAAGGAAACTTTAAAATATTTTGTAAAGGTTTCTTATAATCATACTTTGCGTCAATGAAATAAGTGTACAAATAATATGGATAATTATGGAGTTCATAGTCATGATTATAATATCTAGTGTAAAGGAGATGATTTTCCCATGTAAATTAATGAAGTCATTATTAGAGATAGAGGGCACTAAGTTTGATGATGTTGGCACCAGTGAGCTCCGGTACTGTGACAACTTACCTAAAAAGATTTATTCCTTGGTTTTTGTTGGTGCGAAAGGGGGTTTGAATTTGAGAAGTGTTAGCAAATAGAGGAAGTTTTGTTTTGTGAAGATGGGTGGTGATAGAATCATGTTTGAACTGGCTAGCCAGAACATTGAAACTTTTAATCAACATTTTTGGAACAAGCTTAAGATTGGGGGTTTTAGTAATTTCATTGCTAAATTACATGGTCACGACCCTTCCCTGTCAAAGGACTTTGGTAGATCTTGTAAAGAGGGAAATTTCAAGGTTAGAGGAATGGAAGTTGAGATTTAAGAGTCCACCATTGCCCTTGCGACAGAGATGAAAATGGACAGGCTCAAAATATTTAAGGATAGAACCCGCAGAGAGCATGATATTGAGTTGTTCTTCGTGGGTAAGAAAAGGTGCTCTTTGTTTACTAATGGTATTGCCAAGTTGTGTATCTCAAGAATATGGAGAAAATTATAACTTCAAATCATGAAGTATTTCACTCTAGAAGGTAGATACCAAAATAACTATACTCATCATATGACCCTTCTGAATATGTTTTGTCATAAGGTCATGGTGAGAATTCCTTTTTTTCTATTTATGTCTTTGATGGATTTCCAGCAGGAAAAGGCAGAGATGCCTTTACTTGAAGGGCTCATCCTCCTATTATTTGAAAATGGGAAACCTATTCTGAACTCTTCTCTAAAAGAGAAGGTGGATGAGGATGATATTACTCTTATAGAATGCCTTACTAAGATTAAGGCTGGGAAATGTAAAAATGTGGGGGAGGATTTTGAAAAGGAGAAGAGTGAGGAAGGTCGTGGTGAAGACAAAAACTTGAGAAAGAGGGGTTGTGATGGAAATTTTAAGGGCTTCGAGGAGTGGAGTAGAAAGGTGCAATATTTAGATAGGGTGCCTCAGGTGATGGAGGAAACCAATGTTGGTCAAAGGGAAACCATATTGGATTTCATTAATGTTTCAAAGAAAATTGTATCAGCCCAGGTGAAGTCCAAACAAAAGGTTCTAGAGCTGGTTTCAGGTCAAAAATTTGAGTGATAGGTTAGAAGGGATGGAGGAAAGCACTATAAGGAGAAATTTAAATTTACGCATAAGTAGTTTCGAGGAAAATCTGGAGGAAGACATGAATGACAAGGGTGTTGAGGGTGTTGTGATCAAAGAAAGTCATGTTGTAAGTAGTGAAGTTTTTCCTAAAAATTAGCTGGGTTTTCTGGACTATTGGCAGACTTTTGGCGAACTTTTGTAGTTGGATATTTTAGGGCTGGTTTATTTTCTTTGTTTTAATCTATGTCCTTTTTTGGTTAAATTATTTATCTTCATTATCTGAGTTAATCATGTTTAACTCCTTTTGAGGACTTTCCTGTTTCTTTCTTGCTCATTGGTTCTTGTTCCTCCTTGTGTAAGGCCCTTGGGAGCCGATTCCCGTTTTTACCTTATCTAATAATATATATATATATATATATATATATATATACATATATATATATATATATGTATACATATATATATATATATACATATATATACATATACATACATACGTATATATAGACATGCATTGTAGATACCTAATTATGTTACAGATCTAGGTAATTATTTTGGTGTTGGAGTATTTACATTTATTCCTTTTTAGTGTTAGATGCAACTACCACATGTACATACATAACACATACACATATGTAAATATATTTTTGTATACACCAAATTTTTATATGGGACTAATTAATTATTTTTTATTAGTGTATTTATGTGTTTATTCCTTTTTGGTGTTAAGTATAATTAGCATATATAAGTATATATGCATGTGTATACATACACCTACACAACTAGACACTTAACATATTCATTATTGAGTGCCCCATTAAATAATCAAGTGATTTATTTCATAGTGGCATACAAGTAGGTGAAATTGAGCTAAAACTAACATTAGGTTTTTAATTTTAATTTCTTCTCTTTTACAAAATGTCTTAATGATTTTTAATTTCTTTATTTGATATGGTTATACAAATTTTCTTTCATCTCATGGTTTTCTATTATTATAACACTGATCACGTGGAGTTATTCTCAAAAGGTACCAAAGTTTCAAAGAGTAGAGTATATCCAAGAAGGAAGACACTACATTACAAAGATGTACTAAGAGAATTTTTGTTGTCAGTGTTAACACAATATTTTATGGAAGAGTAAAATTACCATTTTTAGTTGATGAATTTAAACCTTGACAAATGTCAGGAATAAAGGACACTAACTTCCTAGGAAGTTAGTGAATTTTCAAAGCATGCAGATTCAACTATTTACCCTATTTTTAGTGACCATATATTTAGTGGCTCATAGGATTACAATGTTATGAAAGATAGAGGTTACAATGATGACACTAAATGAAAGTATTAATTACAAGTCCTAAAGATTCAAGTGATTTTATAACCAAAAAAATCATTCTCAAACATAAATTTTATAGCAGAGATAATGACATATCCCAGTTTTTATAACTCAAGCGCTAGAAGATCATAAATTTAATGGAGCGTGAGGTTTGGATCTTGGAAGTTTGGTGTAATGATTGAAAATGTGGTAAATTTGTGTTTTGATTGCTAAAACTTGCTACAACCTAATAAATTAATAGTTCGGCCAATAAAATATTTAATTTTCCATTAAAAAATAAGTTTCCTGATGGTTAATAAAGGGAATGATCAATTGGATGCTCTACACCTTGTATATAGCGATGAACACAATTTAGAGTTCAAGGGATTTGTTACTAAATTAATCCATTTATGCTCATCTATGAGAAAATATGTTTTAAAGGGATAAATTACTAATGAACGTGAAGGAGACATGGTACATTTTAAGATATTGGATGCTAGTAGCTTAATCATGCATATTGATAGAGTATTCGACCCTCCTTGCAAAGGATGCTACCTATCTGAAGGAACTCTCATATAATGGTCTTCTAGGAAATTGGCTTACATAAATGGTTCTCATATGGATATTATTTGGAAATAATTCCTAAAAGAATTTGAGGTTGACATATGTGATGTATTAGAAATGTCAAAACCTCAATTATTATATCCAATTTATTTTGATGCCACTAATCACAATAATGCTAAAAAATTGATCAAAATATCTTATAATGCTAACAAATGTAAAAAATTGGATGCCCCTCTAGCTAATCCATCAAATTAAAAAGTTGATGAGCATAGAAAATGACCAATACTTATGGATGAAGTGAAAAAATTGAAAATTCATTGTTGAAAATATAATTATGTAATGTGCCATTAGATGTTCCCCCAGTCCCTGACCTAATGACCCTGTTGCTAAGCCTAGGAGACTTGTGTGTGTGTGCTCTCATTGACCATTGTTGACTTTCTCCTTGTCGCAGTGAAGATTTTGCACTCTCCCTCTCCTTCTTTCCTTTCAGGTCATTGTCGACACCCTAGACTGTGGACCTCATAGCATCATGGATGACTATCCGGTTAAAGGAAAATCTCGTTCTCAAATTTTGTAGGTGGTTTTAATGTTGTCTTGATGTCGTTATGGCGTGTCCAGCTTGAAGGGGCATCTACATAATAATTATTATATTGAATTGTCATTTTTTACTTATTATTGTTTTACTCATTGTTGACGGGCTATGATTTATAAATTTGCATTATTTTTATTATTATTATTAATAAATTTGTGTTATCTTTATTAAAGTGGCGATCATTATTATTCGTGCTTATGTATTGCCTTTGTTTTAGGGTTTTTATCTTTTTCTTTTAAAAGTTAAAACAAACAAAAATAAATAAATAAAATAAAATTTTTAAATTTAAAAGCCCGTGATTTTTGTTGTGGGCGCGGTTTTAGGGCAGGTTGAGGACTGTCCATCATTTTGTTTTGTTGGAGAGGGAGAGGGCACCACCGCCATGGAGGGAAGGGGGGGGGGATCTCCAACCTGGATGAGATTCCCTTACCAACACATTTTTGTCCTGTGCCAGCACTCTCCCAGCCTAGGTCTAAACAAAAAACGAGCCCCCATAACCTGTGTGGACACCTGTCAAGCAAAAAAAGGGACAAAGGAATGTTGTTAGATGTGTAGTTTACAAATTCTGAAGGGGGGCACTGTTTGCAGTGTTTGACCAAATGAAAGAATGAGACAGCTTCCCTAGAAAGGCATGTATTGCAACATTTAGAAGGCGTGGGTTTTCCTCAAGAGACAATCACAATGTTCCACGTGTGTAGCAAACCAAGCTCTAACCAATCAGTTACATTTGCCATTGTATTTCAAGCCTGTGACAAAATGGAGTTGTTGAAAAGGCGTGGGAACTAGTGGATAGAATGCCTCAAAGAAATGTGGTCTCATAGAGTGCTATGATTGCAGGATATGTAAAAAATGAGTTTGTTGAAAAGGCCTTGGAAAATTTCAAGCAAATGCAATTGGTACGTGTAAAGCTAGACTCCACAAACTTTTTCCAACATCCTCCCAGCCTCTGTCAAAATGGGATCTTTAGAGCAGGCCTCAGACAACCGTCAAGACATAATGTTATAGGATTTTTAGTTGTAAATGCGCTAGTAGACAAGTATGCAAATTTTGGAAGCTTACATAAGGCAAGTCAACTGTTTGACAAAATGCCTCAAAGAAATGTTGTCTCATGGAATGCCAGGATTGCAAGATATGCACATAATGGATCTATTCAAAAGGTTTTAGAAATGCATAAGCAGCTACTTACTCTATTGGAAAACTTCAAGTGATTGGGAAGTTGGTGTGACGTGGTGGAGGTTAGATCCAGGCTCGTGAACTGGTTGACGAAGTGCCAAGTGAGGTACTGAACCGAAGCTGCGGGTTTGACCGAATCCGTCCCTTCCAGGTATGGTTCACCTTCCCTCATCTTTCATAACTCTCGTATTTTAGTTTTTCATTTACAACTTAAAGTAATTTTAGAATATCAAGATCTTAATATAGTTAATTGTTTGTTTCAACTTGTGTAAAAACAATGAAATATCTTGTCGTTACTCACGATGTCAAAATAAATCGTTACATTAAAACATGAACTTCCACCCTCATTCTGAGGTGAATTAAAAATCTTCCTACCTAGTTAGATCACTACAATATTGGTATATCAACAAGACGAGTATGACTTCCTAGTAATATTGTTGACCTTCTTCCTGTTAAATAGTTAATTTTTACATTTTTTAGAGATTCATTAAGTACCCTTTGGAACTCTGAAAATTAGATGTTAGGTTTCATTTGTGTACCTTGTTATGTGAGGAGTCACCATGACATTTAGATTTACCCAAAACAAACATATGTGATCTTTTTGACACTCTCATAGGAGCCCTATTACACTGGTTTATAGCAGTAGAAAGCTGTCAAATCTAGAAAGTTGGCTTTCATTTTGAACCGCCATTTGAAATCTGGATAGAGAAATTAATTCCTGTCTTCGCAAACCTCTAGTGTTTATACTAGACAATTGCATGGAACATTCAATCTAGGGAAAAATAGTTTTCTGGATAGTTTGGCAAAGCCGTTTTGTAGGCCTCTGGTTGTAATTTGACGAGGTTCAACTGGACCAATTGTGACTTGTCGCTCCAGAAAACTTTTCGTCGTTTGAAAGTAGTTTTCTAGTTCTCAATCCTGTTGACTCTAATAAATTCTCCTCATATAGGGGAACTTGTAGGAAGTGTCTCGTTGTGTGCTCATCCATCGAATGCCAGTTATGGACACGGTTTTCTAGGCCCTTGAGCTAAATTTTGTTCATTTACAACTGGGTCAACTATGACCAGTGGCCCCGGAGAACTAGCCACCAAACGTAAACTGTTCACTTTTTTCCAATTCCGTTAGTTACTTTGAATTCTTGGGATATTTGGGGACATGTAGAAAGTTAATCGTGGTGTGTGTCCTCATCGGAAGATAACTTTTGGAAGAGGTTTCTTAGCCTCCGAGTATGTTTTGAACGTTTTGTAGCTAGTGAGAAAATGTAAAAGTAGAAAGCTGCGGGACCCTCGTAGGGTTGCCAAACCACCCTGGGAACTTTTATCACATGTAAATAATTGTTTAAAACACTATAATGAAACTTGTGTGAATTAGAACTTTTGACAAAATAGTGTTTTCTCTCTCTACCCTTCTCTTTTTCTCTCCTAGGATACAAAAAGAAGTAAAATGAAATGTAATGAATACATGTCTCTAAAAATTTTTTTACTTCGATTGCAAATTGTAATTTTTATCGTATGTAAATGGGAAACTGAAAAATGATAATTTTGTTAGCTTAGGGTGGATGCCATACCGATGATTTATCGTTGATATCTTGCTCACGTAGTTTTTGCAGGATGAAAGAATGATGACGTAAAGGCATTGAGCAATTCATTGTTTATTTTTGGTAATATATTGAAATACTTAATGTTGAAATTAGTAGTATGTAAAAATTGCTAGATTAATAAGAGCTTGAGAAATTGGTATTTCTTTCATGGATGTTATTTTGATCCCAAAATTGTTATGGTAAAAGTGGAATACAAATGTCAAAAGGAATTGAAATTTATACCTTGTAGTGAAATTTCATTGTGCAATTATTGTTTTAATAATTGGTGTTGTGTTTCTTACCTTGAAAATGTAATAAGGGAACCTAACCACAACAATCAACCCTAGTTCAAAATTTGTATACAACTAACCTGCTTATGTTAATCCCTTAACGTAGAAAACTATGACCTTCAAACAAACCTTTACACTCGATGGAACATCCTAGTTTAGGTAAATAAGATCCCAAGAAAGGGGCTTATCGTCTTAGTAGGCACGCTTAGTGTCATCGACATAAACCAGGCATATAGTAGCAACACAGTCAAACTTGATCTAGAGTAAGTAGAGCTAACTCTGCCTTCGTATCCTAGTGGACTACCTTGTCTTCCGAAGATAGATTTAGAATAAATTTTTTTGCATCAAATGAATTTCTTGTGGGATCCAGATGACATCATGGAGCTAGTGAGATAGTGGTTATATCACTTAAAATTTTGTTAATGAATAGATCCTCTTAGCTATATGTATTATCTTTGGCTAGTGACAACATAGTGCTTTGATCTTGTACAGAGGGTTTATAGGGTGAATATGTTTTGAACCTTATTCTAATCTATAATAGAGCATAAAGCCCTAAGTGAAAATTGGAATTAAACTAAACCCTAGTGGATTAAGATGTTAACTTGTGGGTAAAAAAGCTATAATTTAACTCCTTGCCTACGAAATTGATTTGAAAGATGTTGATTTCAGAGAAACCTTAGAAACTGAAATCTTGTCCCATAATCCCTTGTTATGTCATTTTATGGCATTAAGGAATAAATAATATTCCTTATGCGGAATCGTGAAATGTAGAGAAATGGGATCTTCGTGAACATAGGTCACTTGTGGTTCATGTGTAGTTTATACTATTTCTAACCATGTACTTCCTTAAGATGTCAAACAAATGCTTTTGTAACTCTTTGTTATAAAACGATGGTAAAAATGTGACCATAATGTGATGTAAAATTAAAGCATATAAAAAAAAGGTATTTGAGGATTGGGGATACTGCCACTCTTGGAGTCCTTATAACTCAATTAAATATCTTTAGGTGTTTCAAAGATTATGTATTGCCTTGGAGTGACCAAACTTCGAGAAAACAAAAGATATATAAATATAAATGGAAGTCAATAAGTTATTGAACTTTAGTAACTATGGTAGCGAAATAATATATTCCGTAATCGAAGGATGTTCTTGGGGAAAAATCTATCTCGAATCTATGTCTTCCTTAATCCCAAGATTTCATCTTGACATCACATTAGATTCACTTGTGTAGCAAGGGTAAAATTTTAAACATTAAATAAATTTTTGAGAAGCATATTCTTAACATAAGAACAAGATAATTAAGTACTGTATATGTGATTTGAATTGTGCTAAATAAGCAAGTGAGTTATGGAAATTTCCGTGATGCATAAAGGAAGCCAACTTAAAATGGTCCAACTATAAATTAAATGTGGAATGAACTTAAGATTTTGTAGATGGAAAAAGGAGAAAGCTATCCTTGCATAATAATGTTCTTATAATGTTAACCGTAACTAAAATACAAATAAAGAAATGATGTGTTGTGGGTTCACCATTCCTGAAATCGTGATCTTGTGGTTGGGCCATTGCTAGTAACCAGTCATTGGGAAAAGTGTGGTATTGACATGCCTATGATGTTTTCATGTGTCTATGTGAGTTGATGACTTATGTGTTTGTCATATGCGAGTCGAGTTTCTGTACTTGAAGCCCATGTTGTGTTGTGTGTAGTGAGCAATGTAAGTTAAAAAAATTATCCTGGTATTTTACTGTTGTAATTGTGTGTGTACAATGTGGGCATGACAAATTATCTCCAAAAATTACATCTTGCTTCAGTTAGATTTCAAAATCTATGGTGCAAAACTAGATCCCTAAATGAAATCGACAGAAATAATTTTGTGTTACATGCGTTAACAATAAATGTCATCTTCAATGTGGGCAATCAATCTATGGAGGTACATAAAATAAAATTTGATGGGATGGATGTTTTTCTAACTGCACAATAAAAATTTTATGGGTACACAAGGAGAACCTTTTATAATCATAAATTTGGATGGATAATTTGTGATAGACATGCAGTGAATGGTAGCACTCGAAAATATAAAGAAAGGTAAAATATCATTGTAATAATTTCTTGCATATCAAGAATTGTTGAGATAAATTTAGATCTCTCTGCATTTTACTTGATCTATAGGACAAGATGGAATCAAATTTCCTCAAAGGCCATGTCTTTCATTCTATAACCATAATTTATTATGAAATAAGTGTAACGAGGAGCTTGAATTATTGAAACTTCCTCTAATGCCGAATTCAATCTTTAGCAACATAATGACCAAAATATTTCAACATGTTCCAATTGTGATGAGTGCACAAATTTGTATAGTAAATGTAGAGCCACCACATACCTAGAAGAAGAAAATCCAAAGGAATTTATTCAATTACTCGTCTAGAATTATATTTGGGAGAATTGAGAATTTGATATTGATAAGGCTAAAACAAATCTTAATTTGACATATTTTTTTAAATTTTAGGTAATATTGAGTCAACAATACCCATAAAAAGGAGAGGTATTGGAGACACTCAAAGAGATAGAAATGAAAATAAAGTGTTTTTTGGTAGGAAAAACTAAAAATAAACCAAGCGAGGATGAGTTCTATAAAAGGAAACAAGATGATACAAAAAGAGTTTATAAGGAAATCATGAAGGAAGTGGAAACAAATATAGACTCTTTATAAGTGGAAGCCTAAGAAGTTGAAGAAGTTATTTTATAATTTTAGTGACTGAAATATTTTATAATAGAGTGAAAAAATTCTAAAGAAGGTGTATAGTGAGAAAATAATATTAACATTGATGCAAAGGGAGATTGAAGTTTTGGAAATGTTATATATATATTCCACGAGTTACACTCTTCAATACTATACATCTTGGCATGTCCAATGGGTCAGGAGAATTTCCTCAACTAGGGTTTTGGGGGGATGACACTCGAGAAAAATAAATTGATGGCCCGCTTTATGAAATTTTGATCCTATAAACATTATTTAACATATGATTGTATGGTTGGTTAGATAGCTCATGTTTATAGGGAACACTTATGGGTTGTATTCTTGGCCCATGGTTTTAGTTCCCATTTTATTGTAACACCACTATGAAAATTACTTATTGATGTTATTATATTTAGCTAGAAATGTGGTAGGATAGAGCATAACTAAGAAGTACATTATGTTATGGTAAATTGGTTGAGTTAATACAATAAGGAATATAAGTTACTACACTAGTTTTTTCTCAAAAGGGTTTTCTAGGATAAATATTGTGTATTATGTAATCTTATTTATGTCATTTATTTTATTTCTCTTTATCTCAAATATTCTACAAATTATTTTTTCTCCGATGTTGTTTTATCGAATCAAATTATCTTCATAAATTAATAAAATTCATTTGATTAAATAATCATGATAGATAAAGAATGGGTTGGATATAAAGAGTTCAAAGTAAATTTTTGATACTTCCATGACAAACCATCATAAAGGAATTTGATGAGAAGTAAATTAATAAGAAGTGCAACAATGAATGGATGGAATCATCATAATAATTTATACAGACATAGAATATCAAGGTATTAGAGGGAATAATTGAGAAAATTAAAGGGGTAAAGATATTTTTAGTTGAAATATGGGATTACTAGGAATTATTTATAAATGAGTTGTGAAATGGTTGTGTAGTTGAGATTTTGATAAATCCTATCACATAAGTACCAATCAAGTAAGGATATGACTTATCTAAGGATATACAAGAATTTTATTAGGGAAAATGTTGACCATATGAATAGGAATTAATTAATATCTTGTTGTCATGCTAAATGTCTAGCATGCAAAATTGAAAATTTTATCCATGACTATTAAGCCCCTGTTAGAGCTCAAAATTTCACCTTGGATATGATCATAAAATATCAAGAATTCATAGGCAACATGGGATGATCTATGAAATGTGGGTTTTATAAATTGAGATCAACTTCTAGAGAAGGTTGGCTTCCTCTACCTATTCCTAATGATAAATTACTCTTACAACTAGAAATATAACTATCTAATCCTAATATAAGCATTCCAAGGGACCATGGTTAGCAAGAGATATATGAACAGGGAAATTCTAAGCTAAAAGAGATAATAACACCAAGAAAATGGGAAGAAAATGGAGGAGAGGGAAAACAACTATGCAACAAACAAAAATAACACTTGATCCTCCCTTTTCACATAATGCACAATAAATTTGGAACCTACAAAGGAGAGAAGGCATAAAAAATATACCACAATAATAATAGAGAGGAAATATTGTAAATAAAAACAAGCCAGGGTTGAGAAACAACCACAAAACCAATTTTTATTACTTGAATCATGCACAAACCATTACAATGGAGTGGAATAAGACAAACAGAACCTTTTAGATCCCAACTATGAGTCCTATAACTCAAAAATATTTCTAAACTCACTTTTGCATGGTGCAATTGTATTCTAAGAGGGTCCAACCTTTACAAATGTGCACAAATTGCCAATATATAGAAAATGGGGGAGAAAGAGAGAAAGACGAGGGAAAAGAGAGGGAAACTCAATTTTTTGAGTTCAACCACCAACAACATATATTAAGTCACTAAAAATAGACATGGGAAATGTGTCAAAACAATTCCCCCAAATCATTATTCTTAAACCTATGGGAACCATTCACCATTAATTCTAGTAGTTGAGCTACCTAGAACTACACTTTTATTGTTGGAATTTTGTTTACCTTTTTCACCCTCCTAACTCCATTAATTTCTAAATTTCATGATGCCAAAGTGAATTACTCGACATGAAACCTTTTCAAAAAGACCAATTTTTTCAAATTTGGATTTACAGGGAAGAATTTATGGCCAAGTGGGTCTAGGAGGATAGGGAGGAACTAAAGTTATTCCATACGGGTCTACAAAAGTCACTTTAAAATTTTGTTGCATTGGGTCATACACATCGGTTGGGAATAGAAAAAATTAAACAAGGGAATTTTTCCACCTGTGTCCTCCCAACACAAGACCGTTGATTAAATCTGATGGTGCTTTGTCTTCCCTCTTGCGACAAAGATGACCAAGCGAGGAACTCCAAGAACAGAAGAATTGTTCCCAAAGTGTCTTGTGGACCCAACATACTTGATTACCCCATGTTGTGTGGAAATTTTGGAGAAACTGGGAATAAGAGCAATAAATGAATAGTTCCTCATGTTCCTCTAAATGTTGATTTAGCCGATTATGCCCCAATTGATTATTGACCCAATTTTCTTCATTTTAGGATAAGTATATGACTGGGAAATCTTGGAAAGATCGAGAAAAATATCCCAAAACATTAATTTTCCATAAATACTATGATATTTTTCTAATTTTCCAATAATTTTCATGGTTTATTCATGACAACACTTCCTAAGAACATGGTTTTTCCAAAGTTTGTTCAATTCTCCAAGTTTTTCCCTTATTTTGACATATTTGCATTTCCTAAGTCCAAAAATGAGATTTTAAGTTGTAAAAATAGCTTGGGGGTTATTTTGGACAACAATTTGGAGACTCGATAGGGATATCTTCCTTATATATAGGATATAAGTGGCCTTGAAAAATCCATTGGGCATGGAGTAAGCCTGATAAACTTAAAAACTGATCTAAAACTTAAAAAAATTACCCCTAAATCTACATAAGGCACTACTTGGACTCAACATTGACTTGTTCTACCTAAATTAATCATTCCCGTCATGAGAGATTTTCTAAATTGAATTCTAATGAGAGTAAAAAACTATTTTGAAATTGATTTTTCACCACATTACTTAAAAATATATGAATATATTTGTTAGTAGTACCTTTCTCAACATTTTAAATGCTTGCAAGATGGTTTGAACTCTACTATGTTATTTCTTACAATTCATCCTTTCACCTTCCAAGTCTACTTGATACATATCTTATTTAGAGTCCTCCATGAACCACTTTGCAATGGAAAATGCAACCCATAAATAATAAGAACACAATATAAATCACTTAGGGAAAGGAAACAACACTACCAACAAGAAAATGTACTGAAAAGAACTTAAATGAATTAAAAAATAATCTAATATATACAAGGTGAAACAAATAGTTAATGGTAATGCTTAATATAAATCCCATTAATTGGGATTTTCAATGCATTTCCATTAAGGTTGGACAACTTCAAAGAGTTGGCCACTTTGCAGGTAATGATGATTTATGGTGCACTCCACATTGTATCAAATTTAGAGTGCCTCCTTGGTTTAAATTTGTTTGTATACCATTTCAAGATGAGATATCTGACTTTGAAATCTTGATACTTATCTTTCTTATCTTGGTTGACCTTTGATATTCTTCTAATCTGATCATGACAGAATACCTCAATTCATCAAGTTCAATCAATTCTTCCACTATGACCTCTCATTGATTTTCAACCACTAATTCCAATTATTGGGCCATCTCTAATGAAGGCAACTCTAACAAAAAAATAATCCTGAAATCTCCACCATAGACATGTTTAAAAGGAGAACTACCAATTACTTTCATTGTTGTGATTATAGCATCCGAAAGAGCATTTCTCACCTTCATATGCCACTACATATGGTTGATGTCCATTGTTCTCTTCATAATTCTAATCAAGTTATTAGTAGTAGCCATTTCTAAACCATTACCTTAAGGGTAATAATTGGAATAATTATTCAAGTAAATTCCAATTCTGAGATCCCAATCAGAAATTTTAGAACCTAGAGAATCTTTTACATTATCAGGAATAATGGTTTTAGGAAATCCAAAATTTTCTACAATGTCTTCAAAAAATTAAACGATAAATGATTCAATATCTTCCTTGAGTGCCACAGCTTCTGTCCATATGGTAAAGTAATAATTTTTTATCAAGACACATATTTGACCAACACTTAATGAAAGATTAATCATGCTAATGAATTCAATACCCCAATAGGGGAAGGGATGATCTTCTTGGATTCAGTGAAGTGGAAGGGTGGTCAACCTATTATTACTAGTGAATAAATCACATTCTTTACATTTTTTGACCCATTGATGAGCATCTATAAACAGTGTGGGCCAAAAGTATCCTACCTTTACAATTTTTATAGTAGTGGTTTAGTCAGAGAATTTTCCACTAGAAAAACCATCATGGAATTATGTCAATATATTTCTCACCTAATCACCATCAATTTATATTAAAAACACTCCATCAAGAATCCTTCTTAAAAATAATCACACCAATCAATGCATACAAAATTGATTGCAATCTCAAATTCCTTCAATTTTTTAATTTTTTTTTGGTTAGGAGGATATACACCAATGGAAAAGAATATATTCATGTCATCAATCCATTTATGGCCACTGAAAAAATTTCCTTTATCTTGTAGAAATTTGGTGTTGTGTGGAAGTCCCTCATCTAGGAAAAAAGATGTTTCTTGATCACCGTGAGCATCCAAAGCCATCTAATCACAAAGTGATCCTCTTATTACTAGTTGTGTGGCTTTAATAGTAATAGATTTTTTCTCACTTATTTTTACTCCCATAATGAAATATCTGACACTAGAATGTGAGACTAAAACTTTAATTTGATTAATGACAAGTATACTCTTTAATTTTTTGAGAGATCTCAATATGGAAAAGACCTATTTATCTATGTGGTTGTATTTTAATCCATTATTATTTAGTTTTTTACTAAATAATTCCAATGGTTACTATAAAACTTGATCATTTTATTGTGTTCAAATAAAAGCAAAACTAGATTCAACTCCATATGCATATAGGATAGAATCCTTGGAGTAGTCAGGTTTGATGAGCATGGGAGTTTGAGAAATATCCTATTTAATCTTGAAAAAAAATTCTTTTCCTTTTATTATCCAATTGAAAACTGAATCTTTCTTGAGAATTAGGGTGATAGGCCTAACTAATCTTGTAAAATAAGGAATGAAATTCCTAACAAAGTTAATATCTCCAAGGAATAACTATATATCCTTCCTGTGAGTTAGTAAGGAGAGAGAAATAATGGATGAGATTCTTTCCAATTTGATGGAAATACCTTCTTTTAAAACAATATGCCCCAAAATTTTACCTCTAGGAACTATAAAATTACATTTCTTGGGGTTAAGAGGCACCCTGAATTCTGTACATCTCTCAAAACCTTTCTCGAGATGAATGATATTGTCTTGTCTCTCCTTTGAAAAAATTGTCATATTATCCAAGTAGACGAGGATGAAATCATTAATATAACCTTAAAAACAATGTCCATTTATCTTTGGAATGTGGCACCTATATTTGATAAAATAAAGGGAATATTCTAATATGCATACATTCCCCACTTGGTTGTAAATACAATTTTAAACTGATCCTCTTCTCTAACGTTGATTCGATTGAAACCCGAGTACCCATCATACATGGAAAATCTCTGAGATCCTTCTAAATTTTGTAAAATTTGTTCAAATCCTTGAATTCCACACAAAGTCTGATTTCTCCATTCTTCTTCCTCACTTGAACTAGATTTGCCACTCAAGTAGAGTGTTTGATAGGAAATATTATCTTTTCCTCAATCAACATGGATAGTTCCTTCCTCATTCGAGAATATATCTTTGGATTGTGTTGGAGAAATAATTTTCCCCAAGGAAAAATTAGGGGCTTTCACCAATGTTATGGGACTAGGTCCCTCTATTTAGGAATGGGGCAACTCTATTTATTAAAAATAGGAAACATATACACTAATATAACCATTGTGGGTGGAATTTTGATCAAATATCACGTAGGAAAACTCCACTAAACATGTGTGAAACAAGGATTCAGAGGAAAGAAGTGTTTTTAGAGAGAGGGGGAAGTGAGAAGGGGGTTTTACTCAATAAATAACACATTGATTTTATCAACCTAAAACTAGAATATTTATAAGTAAGCAATGAGAAGACACCATATGAAGGAACAAGGAATAAATCACAAAGAAACCAAAGTTCATTTGCATAATATTACATAAGTAACCATGGTCATGGAGTAAAGTTGAGATGAAGTGGAAAACATAAGACAAGAAGATAGATGAATTGTAGTTTCTTTCTTGTAGTAAGACAATAGGAGATATCAACCAAGAAAATCTAACCCTTTGGAATGGAGAATCAATTCCAATTTATAGTTTTACAATATGTCTCTTCATCTACCCCCCACATGACCTTTCATATTCCTTCCACTTATGACCCTTAACATTCCACTGGGAATGAAAAATAAGCCCATTTTCTTATTAATGAAAAGGGTACTTTTATATATGAAAAATTACAATGGTTACTTAAGTGAATAAGACAAAAGAGTCATAAAGTACATTTCCCAATGTAGAAATAGAACATAGAGAGAGAGAGAAAAGAAGAGAGATGATCTTGTTGAAGAAAAATAAGGTCCCGATGAAGAAGATCCAACTCCTACATTTCCCTATGGAAATTCTCTTAGAACCAATTCTTTTCCTTTCACCTCTTTGTTGAACTATGTTACTATAAATACAACTTTCAAATACTATGGAATGCACACATGCTCCAAAACATTGATGCAAGTATCAAGAATACCACTAAGTTTTCTACACTGAGTGAACATAATTTCATGATCTATTATGGTATTTGAGATGGAACCTCTAATTTCGGTGAGAGATTCTAAGGTATCTTCATTGAAGGAGAATGAGCCCCCAAATTATTTCTAAACCAATTCTTGAAAGGAATTCATAATTTCTTATAAGGATGAATTTTTATTGAATGAAGGTGATCCAAGTTCTTACACCCTTTCAATAACACTCTCTAATATTTATGATGTATGCTCCTTTGTAGACTCAAACTCTGAATTGAAATAATTAATTACATCACACCTAACACTCATCTTGTGGGAATACAAAGGAGACAAATTGTTAGAGATGGATGCAAATACAGTCTAGTTCACCAAGGAGTAGGAGTCAATACAAATCATCTTAGAAACCAATGGGAGAACACTATCCCAAAGGGATTTTTATTTCTTGATCCCCCCTTAGTCAATTTTATCTTTGAAATAGTGGAAAAGAAAAATTTGAACATAGAGAAAACCTCAGGAAAAAAATCCTTTCCATTTTCAATGATCTTCTACACCCATATTTCATTGGCTCTTCATTACATGGTGTACGCTTGGGCTCTCTTCATAAAACAAGGATCAAAACTATTGATAGGAGATATCTCTTATGTAGGAGGGAGAGATGATGCATTTAGCTCTAAGAATGATTGCAAATAATCAGTCAAGGTTTTGACATGCTCCTCAATTTGTTCCACTCTCTCCTTATTTTCTTCATTTGTTGCTATAAATAAGGCTATGGACTCTTTAAATAAATGTATATCTCTCTTATGCATATATTTATTTAAGGAAACATTTTTCATCATACAGTCATCTAGTGACATCTCCTCTATAGGATTATTCACTTTATGATGAGAAAATTCCACATATTGATCTCCAGAAGCCTCAAAGAAGAAAAATTAAGTTCATTGGGATTTCTTGGTCTACTTAGATTTCATGTACTTTAAGATGGTCTCAAAGTTATGTTTTGGTTCTTTTTGCACCAATATTGATTCTCCTCCAAGAAACACATGTACCCATAGGAAAGACTTAGAAGGTGTTGGCATGAACTTAGGAATCTCATGTGTTTGATATGGAATCAAGACATGAATGAGATGAGATGAATCCACTTCCTCTAAGGAGACAGTTGGATTCCTAGGATAATCATGAGATTGAGATGGGTCAATATCTCATGGTTCAAGTTACTCTATGGGAATTTCTCATAACGTTTCCTTCTTGTGAAGATCCTTAGGGGTAAAAATCAATGCCCTCTTATGTTTTAATTTTTCTCTTAGATGATCTTTCTGAATGAGAAGACCCAGTGGTTGCATCAGATGCTCTGTGATAAGAAATGCGGGACTCTTTCTTGGAAGAAGATAGTATTCCCATGCTCTCAATGATAGAATCCATTCCCCATTTGAAACATTCCTTTGACCTATTGTATTACTGACATGGTCCTCTCCTTGATGTCACTAGAATCCTGAATGTTCCATAGAGTGGGAGGAAGAGGAGATGACCACACTACTTCTAACTCAACATCAAATAGGTCAGATCCATCATCAATCACTCCCTCAACAAAGAATTTAAGTTTTAAATATCTCATTTGATCCACAGTCATTCTCATATAGTATCATCTTATGACTTCAAAATCATCCACATAACTGGCCCAATAGTCGTTAAATTGTGAAATGTGGTCAATCCTGGAAAAAGGAAGGACTCAAGATCCTTCATGAGGTCATATTTGGGCCTATCCACATAGGAATACAAATCGAAGGTTGAGAAAGAATTTTTAATGTTTGTTGCATCAACCATATTCTTGTATGAATAGATTCCTAGTGAAATAGGGAATGAGACACCCTTCTTCTTAGAATTTTTACACTTGGTGTGAACGTGGAAAAAATGCTAACACAACTCTATCATGATGATCTTGTCACTTGGATATTTTGGTAACTAATAAGGGGAAAGGTGAAAACCTCAAACCCTAAGATAGGTGAAGTTGAGTAATTTAATGAATTTATTATCATAACTCTTAATCAATTCAATTTATCGTGAAAATATTTTTTACTTAGGATTTTCCTCAAGGAGCATTATGAAAAATATGGTGATTACATCATTCACCAATAAGAAATGGGAACTACTCTCTCAAAAGGTGAGATGAGGATACTTCTCAAATGTGCGAGAATTCTATGGAACATTTAGGGTAGTAAATAGACCTTGGAAATTTCTTGTATATGTGATAGCATACACCATATATGAAGTCATCAAGAAATTCTTGGAGGTGGGAAACTACACTAGATTCTTGTGAATGTTGTTAGTTATTATTTTAAATAATTTGATTTCCTTCTATGACCACTATGGTGAATTGGGCCATCCAATCATATAATTAATTTGTGGGTTATTCTCCCATTACCATATTTAGTAGGACCAATACATCTAGGTAGGCCTTGTGAAATTCACTCTGGATCAATGATTTCAACATATGAGAAGGTTTTCTTCCCTGTTTGAGTCATGACCTTATTATCACTCCCTATAAGTATGAATCCATCCATGACCATTCCTGAGAGGAAAATTCCTAAGTGATAATAACCATGTTATTGCATGTGGGAATTTGTAAGAATTTTGAAATTCCCTTTAGAGTGAAAACTGCTAGAATTGAGTTGTCATCTGCAAGAACTATTCTTGATTCAGGGTCATAGTGTTGGGTGTAGTCTACTAGCTCTATTCTCTAAACTGAAAATAGATGACCACTTTCCTAAAATAGACCACTTGAGAAAAATATTATTCTCCATGGGTTGTCAAGTTTTAATCAACATTCTTGCCTTTATATTTTCCAAATCTATGTGAGAGACATCATTTTCTGCTATATTGGGGTATTTAGTGGATAATTTGGAAATTGGATCAAATCATCTATACTTGATCTTCATGGTGACTGGATATGGTGACATAGGAGGAAGATGAAGTAGTATGGAAGTTTTGAGCTTAACCTAAACACTTGTTATTGTTAGTAAGTCATAACTTGGGTATCTATTTATAGTAAGTTTCTCAAATTGTCATGTGTTTCTAGTTTTAGACTAGAAAGGGAGGCTAGTATTACTAAAAACACCATTTAATTAGACTTACTATTCTTATAAGGTCCATATGGTATGACTTACTATATTTATAAATGTGCCTTATGGGTGTTGGATTGGAATGAAATCAGTTTCCAAAATTTCTTTTTTTACCCGAATGTTCTACTCCGGTTTTCATTGGTTTCTCTTGTCTGGATCTCTGTAGATATGAAAAAGAAAATTATTATTCTACACTTTTTCTCGAATGGTGAAAAATAATGAAAAGTTAATGAATCCTCCATATCTTCAAGAATACTCAATTTCATGATGCAAAATAAAGGCTCAAATGCATGCAAGTTTTATGGGGATCATTTACACCAACTTTCAAGAGTTTTCAATCATTGATTTTGTGTGGTTCTAAAAAGGAAAGTTTTTGGGCTGAAAAATTCAGAGTGTTGTAGAAAATAACTCATAACATCAATTGAAGCAAGGTTATGATCCTCTTAAAGGTGTTCTAGAGAGGAAGATGTTATCAAATTTTTGTGGTAATCAGGTCGAGGTTCACAAGTTATGAGCAATTATGATTTTTGGGCATGGGGATGTTTGAACAAGTTTTAGAAGAATAAAATCATATGAGAATAAATGGATGAGGGTAAAAAAATGAAATTCAATGAAAAATTACTAAGTATTATATTTGAATCACCTACCCCCTTTCAAACTTGTTTTTCCTCCCATTTACACACTTTAACTCGTGTTAAACCCAACTAAGCTAACCCAAGTCTAGTAGAGGTTATATTTGTGGTTTCACCATAATCAATAGGGGAAAAGGGACAAAGAGCCAAAATAATCTATAAAATTCTCCAAGGGTGAGGATCTCATGAGGAGGGGGAAAAATGAGAGTTGAAAATATGCTTCTAACACCCTAGGTTGTGGTTTTCAGTGAAGAAACTTAAAATCCATAGGGGGAGTGTGATTTGGTGTCCCGAATGTCCCCTTACACTTTGAAAAAATGGAAAAAAATGGACATCACACTGTAAAAGGATTCCAAGGGTCCATTTCCCATGAAAAAGTGGTCAAAATGAGTTACCATGAGTTGAAAACATGTTTCTAACACCTTAAGTGATGACTTAAGTGACACAACAAACTAATCCATAGGGGGAGTGAA
This sequence comes from Taxus chinensis, assembly GCA_019776745.2. Lineage (NCBI taxonomy): Eukaryota > Viridiplantae > Streptophyta > Pinopsida > Cupressales > Taxaceae > Taxus > Taxus chinensis. Next base: position 506,165,132 of record CM034151.1, read on the forward strand.
ATTTGGTAAAATCCTTGTCCCCTTACATGTTGGGATGAAGGTACAAATGGACATCAGACCTCCAAAACCCCGCCCAAGCTTCTTGGAGTGTTAATGTCATCAAATTCAACGTGAAAATAGAATAAGGAGTGAGTTTTCAAGCCTGGGAGCAAGAAATGGATTTTAGATGGAAAAATGTATATTATTTTGACTCAGAAAGTCCTAATAAATCCATTCCCTCCATTTTAAGACTTTATTCAACTTTAAATTTTCCTTTTTAGTCCACTTTCCATTGTAGCCTTTGTGTATGCACTGATAAGTTGAGGCACCTCCAGAGTCCAAAATGTGTATGAACTAATCCAATGCATGGAACATGAATAGGGCATATGATACTCCATTTTTAAAAATTTTAGGCTCGCAAATCTTATTGAGGTGTCCAAAAACCTTACATAAAGTTCTACTTAGTGTAAATACTCGTTTTGCACTTATGGACAACTTTCCACATTTTTTTACTCCAAGAATTCTTCCTTAATTATCACACCATGAATTAGGCTCTATTATATGTTTTATTCCTAGGATATGGGTTTCCAAAACTTCATGAGGCTCCTAAAACCCTTCAAATAAGGTGAATAGCTCCTTTTAAACATGCTTTTAAATTGCCTTTCCCTTGATCTCAATTTTGCTTTAGCTTGTTCCATGACCTCAATATTCTCTAAAATACCTTGGAAAACTTCATTTCTCTCCCACATATCTCTTAGATTGTTTAAATATTCCTTATATTCTTATGAGGGGTGTCCTCATGTGACATAGATACCAACATAGTCTTTTTGAAGCCTCTAGGAGAATTGTTCTTTCATAAATGTTAGTAACTTCATGAATTAAGCTAGGTATACTTATATGCACATGAAACACACTTGAAAATAATGTTAACACATTCCTCTTTACCATAATTAAGGTGACACATTTAAAATTTTGGTTAGAGGAAAGACTTACATTGACTAGGAAAGGGAGTTTTAAGTGTGGGGTTTGGTTGTCATGACAAACAAATAAATTTTGCATGTTAGATATTTAATATGAAAACAACTGGCTTTTAATTGGGTAATTTCTTTAGAAAAAGGACAAATTAAGCAAGTATGAACATCATTTATCTCATGGGGGAGCAGACCAATTCCTTATTCATTGGGCAAATAGAGTCACATAACACACCACCAATACATGCAAGAATAGAAAAAAAACATGATAGAAAGGGAAACATACAACATAAAAGGAAACACACAATAGAATAGGGAAATACATAACCAAAATATAAACAAAAACTAAATCACCTATGGTAAATGTAGGGGACAACCCACTTTCAATGTAACACCTTGGTTGGAAGGAAAAAAATTTACTATTTAAAAAACTTCAAGTACTTCCCACTGTAGGAAAGCTCTAGAGGACTTCCATCCAAATAAGCCAAGTATTAAATATTTTCTCCACAAAAGTGTCTGACCCTGAATGGACTGAGCCATAGTGAATAAAAATTTCTATGAATACCCTTAGGTTCCTTTCTCTTCTCCCATAAGACAATGATATCTCCATCTTGAAAGTTTCGTGTACGAGCCTTTTGATCAAAAATATATTTGACCTTCATTTGATGTCATCGAAGATGATCCACCGCAAAAAAAAATTCTTTATTCAGTTTTTATAAGTAATAAATCCTTTTTTCAAGAGAGTAACTATATTCACCATCCTCTACAAGTTTTATTAATTATAATGTGGGTGTTTCCAATAAAATCAAAATTTTTGCCTCAGTACCATAGAGAATATTAAAAAGTGACATGATAATTATCCTCTTAGGAGTTATCTTATATACCCATAGGGCATCAAGTAATTTCTTATGGTAATTCCTTTAATTGATGTCCATAAGATTTCTTATGATAGTGACAATATTATTATTACTTGATTCCTCGTAACCATTACCTTGAGGATAATAGTCAAATGAATGTGAGAGTGATATTCCATAATAGTAGAAAAATTTGGTGAGCTCGATAGAGGAAAATTTATTAGCATTATTAGTCACTACCTTGTTCGGGACTCCAAAATGGATGATTATGTTATCCTTCAGAAATTCGTATACTATTTCAGAATTTACATGCTTCACGGGTATGGTATATACCCACTTGGTGAAGTAATCCATTGCAGTAAGCACATATGAGTTCCCAGAATATGATATTATATTCAAAAATCCTAAAAAATAGAGTACCCATTGCTGAAAATTTCTTCAATAACCATTAGTCTGAGGGGAAGAGAAACAAGCTTAGGCATCCCTACAAATTGTTGGTAAGGTTCACATTTTAAAACCCATTTATGAGCATCCTTGAACAATGTAGCATAATAATAGCTCCCTCTTAGGATTTTATGAGTTGTTACCATGGCTGAGAAATTCCCACCACATGCTTAATTATTATAGGCTTTCATTATCTACTTCTTTTGATCTTTATAGAAACATCTAAAAAAGTAACCATCTATAATTTTCTTATACAATGAATTATGCCAGATTACATACCTATATAGCTACAACTTGAGATTCTAATTTTGTTTTTGGTCCATATGGGATGGTAAATCTCCATATGTGAGGAAATATGTTATGTTAGATTACCACTCACTAGTAGTACTCACAAAGAGAACCATGGGAAAAATATTTGGTTAAGCATGTATAGCACTAAAAATTATCTTTTTCTTCTTGATTAATGTGAGATTCATCCTTTGTCATTAACTTTCATAGTCCATTTCCTCTTACCAAATTTGGAGGTATTATTTCCAAATAATATTCTTGAATTTTTGACACACAATTTCCTCTTTTGGCTCTGAGGTCTTGTTGTGTCAAAATGTACTTGATTTCTATCCAGGAGACCATCACAATAGTATGAGAATTCAAGATCTATAATTTGAAATTTTCACTACATGGACATGTTTTTCCATATGTGAATAGTTAATCTCATAATATTTCAATGGTAAGCTCATGAAAGCAATTGGTGATTCAATATATTCATCATTCTTTTACACTAGGATAGCAGACACCGTATGCTCAAAGGCATAAAAATACATGATGAAATCTTTATTAAAGTTTGGCCTTGCTAAAGTGGTAGCTTTAGCAATGTATTCTTTGATGTTGTCAAAATATTTTTTACCTTCTTAACTCTAACAAAATTAATCCTTTGGATTAATCATATCATTGATAGATTTGGTAAGCTTTACGAATTCAGGAACAAATATTGTGAGAAATTTACTTTTCTAAAGAAGGAATGGACACCAGTATTACTTGAGGGCAGGGCCTATGTCATGATAGCTTCAGCCCTCTATGGATCAATATTAGTTCCTTCTTTATTCACAATATGACCCATGAGCTTAACTTATGTTACCCTAAATATACATTTCTTTAGATTGGTGGATATATTTTGTTCACGAAACCTCAATAGTATTTGCTCCAGGTTGATTATATGATTACATATATGATTTGATTACATGGTAAAATCATCAAGATATACAAAAATTCACTTACCTTTCAAATATTTGAATTCTAGATCTATGGTCTTTTGGAAAGTGGCTCCCGTATTTATCTAGACGAAGGAAATATATGATTGTAGGTGAAAGTTCCCCAAGGGGTGGTGAATTATGTTTTAAATTGATATTCACATGCCACCTTCACTTAATTATATCCAAAGAAACTATCAAACATGGACATTATTTCTGATTCTGTGATTTCTTGAAGATTTTGATCCATGACCAAAAATGGGTAATTGTCTTTGAAATATTATTGATTCATATTCTAGAAATTTGCACATATCATTATTTCACCATTCTTCTACATTGGGACAATTTTTTCAACCCAAGTGGAGTGGTGAATCTGAAAAATGATCCTTTAATTGATCAATTTCTCTACTTCCTCCCTATTAGTTCCCACAATCTTGGGATTATATTGTCTTTATTTTATCGAAAAGGCTTGGCATCCATCTTTAGTGGAATTTGATGCTTCATTGTGCCAAGATTTTATGAATTGAGCTCATCAAATGAATAGACAAAAACATCTTAATATTTCTTCAAAAAGGTTACAAAGCTTATTTTCTCTTCCAGCAAACGACACTTACCAATATTGACAAGTATAGCCTTCTTATGTGTACCAATTTTCACTTGATCAAACTCAATTGCATTATTGGGCTAGCCCTTTGCTTTATTTTGAATGGACCTTTCATGCTTATTAAAAAAATCCTCCAATGAAACAAGACCTCTTGGGATTTGGTTACCTTTCAATTTGATGACTCCCTCATTATCAAATCCTTTGATTCCTTTTTTAGGGGTTCATTCTCTAGGACCATTGCAACTTCCCTCAAAATAGAGATTCTAAAAATTATCACTATGTTTCAAGAAGGATAACATATGATCATCATCATTAAAAACTTTCCAATTCTCTAAGTTGTTAGGTATACTAGGTCGAAACACCATTTCAACTGAATTTTTTTAGCATTGAAATATGAGTGTAGAATCATCAATGAGGAAGACACATCTAGTGAATCAGCCCTTGCATTTTGATCTCAAGGAACTGCTTTGTTGGAGAAATCATAAAAATCTTCAATACATTCCCAGACTTCGTTTCTCAATAGTTCCTAATCCTTGATTTCTTTACTTGGAATTGATTACGGACATGTTTGAAAATAAGATCTACATCACATTGGATATACACTCCCTTGATACCCATTTATTTTACATTTTTCATGCCTAGAATGAGTGCTTCATACTCAGCTATGTTGTTGGTGTTGGAAAATTACAATTTGTATGAAAATGGAAACAAAACACCGTGAGGAGATATGATTACAATTCTTGTTCCAGAACCATTGGATGAATAACTTCCATTTTCCATACCTCATGGCTTCCTAGCTCGGTTAACCTTTCATCAAGGAAAGTTATCTATTCACTCCCTTCAAATGTCATGAAATAGTTTCCATCACCTCTATCTTCATAGAGAATTTTTGATCATGGATCATAGGTCTTTTATACCATGTAATTTGTTTTACGTTCTAGGAGTAGTTGTTTCAATTCATTCTTCATTGGAATGGTTTTGGATGACTAATCCAATTTGATGTATCCTCCCATGTCTCTACAAAATATTCTATTGAGGAGCATCCCATATGTGGCATACATGTCATTAACAATAATGGTGACCTTGACTCTTTTTGTCAGGATAAGATGTGAATGCAACTTGAGCATATTTGATCATCCCTACCAATGGGACTTTTTTATTTCCATGGAGTAATAATGGCCAAAGGATCGAGTGAGGTTTAGGCCAAGGGCATTAAAAACCTTTGCAGGCATTACATTATCAGAGGCTCCATAGTCTATTATGCAGTTATTCAATCTAAAGCCACCAATCAGTAGAGAGACATAAAAATCCTTAATTTTACTAGAGGTGGATGGAGAGGAGGAAATGAGGTTTTGGTTATTCTTCTCATTAGGATTAGGTAATAATAATTCTGAACTAGGATTGACAGTAAGAGGGGTAGGATCAAGCTTAGAATGATTTCCTTTTATAAACTTTATGAGCTTATCAAATTATTCAGGATGAATTTGCAAATATTCAACCTTGGATATTTGAACTTTAAATTTCTTCACGTGGTCAATTATATCAAAATGAGCCTCAGATGAGGAATATGAAGGAGTGGATGTAGTAGTAAGAGGATAAATTATTTTTGGAATGAAACCGGTCTTATTTTTGTTTACATCATTACATTTTAGTACAGAAATGGGGTAGAACTTAGAAAAGGAGAAGTAGACTTACCCATACTAGGAGGTGTAAGGTCAAGTTAAAATTACTTTAAGAATATTCCTTGCAAACTCCATGGAAGGAAGTAATGGGGATCCTGCTATCAATTATTGTATTTTGTTGTAGTTTTGCTACTTGAGGATCTTTGAATTTATCCTTTATGTTGTTAGAAGACTTCTCCTTCTCTTTAGAATTTGAACGGGTGAACACTGCACAAAAGTAACTATTCATATCAGAAATGAAATCATCAAATTCATCCTCACTAGAAGAGGTGTATTCACAAAATCCAATGTTTCCAATAGAATCAATTTATTCAATAGCCAATACTCTATCACTATTTTCATCAAATTTGGATTCATCAATTTCCTCTTTTAGTCTTGCATCACGTGTGGCATTATCATGAGGTGTTTTGAGATATAATCTTCTTTCTCCTCCCACTATTTTGTTTCTACTATGATTTTGATTTTGATTCGGGTATCCTCTCCTTGGAACCTCTTTGTGTGCAACAGTGGCCTATATTAGTTTCTTTTTCAATGAAATCACATCATTTACTAACTTTTGAACAAGAGAATTTGTAGCACCTTCTTTATATCTTTAACCTTTATTCTTACCATTTGGATTATTTACTTTCCCATACAAAATCATACCATCTTCTATTTCAATGGCATACTCTTGTTCATTTCAAGTATTTGAGGTTGAGTTCTTTATAGGATAAACCTAACTTCATGTAATTGTGCATTTATGAAGAACCTCTTTTGATTATCACTGGATGGTAGAGCTTCTATTGGTATTCGTGTTAGCAGTCTATTATATCAAGCCACAAAGTCTCTCATGAGCTCATTTGATTCTTTCTTCATCTAAGCCAATTAAACAAGGATATCCTGAGAGTCTTCAACTAGTTTAAATCTTGTTTCAAATTTGGTTCTGATATCATCACAATTTTTGATGGATTTAGAGGGAAGTAGGTAGAACCATTCAAATTATTTCTCTTGAAGTGGATTCATGAAAAACCTTACTAAAACATCTTCATGTCCAACTCCAAGGACTCCACACACAGTGATGAAATCTACAATATGTTCTTCAAAGTTGAGTGCCATCACCTTTGAATTTGGGAAAATTCTTACAGGATCCCTTCGACATTTCGTGGAGAGGTGGTGTAAGAGGAAAATGGACCAATATTCCTTCCCCATGGAACATGTGTTTGAGGTCCTTCCATTTCTTCTTCCATTTATTATTCTACTTATTATTCTTCTACTTTCTCCTTTCTAGATGATAATAATAGCTAGTGGTGGTTGTAACTTGATATTAAAAAGGAGTATTAATTGGATTTAATATTATATCACTTGATGTACCAGATAGAGATGATGCTTGAGATAAGTAATATGATTTTTTTACCTGATATTGTTTTCTTTGAAGAGCTTCAAACTTTAGATCAACAATACCTCTCAATATCTCCAATATGGTGTATCTCTTTTCAACCAGCTTGTAGGAAAACCTATAATATTTATGCTCAACTTGAAATAATTTTTCTTACACCCTCCTTTGCTGATTTGGAACTTTTCTATCATGTTGTAAACCATGGGTATGTTATTCTTCTAAATCTATAATTCTTGCAGCATCATGGTAGTGATTAAAGTTTTCTTTGTTGTTCCAAATATAATTCCTCAAATCTGTTGTAATGTCCTCTTGAGTGTCTTGGAAGAAAATAATATTAATTTGTAGAATTGGAGAATTTCTAGGATTATTCATTAGTGGTAAATTTCATGGTAAACATCAAGGATACTCGAATTTATAACTTCCATTTTTTTATTTTTTTAAAATGTATTTTTAGATTTTTTTTTGGATCATTATAGGGTACAGGATAGTAAAATTTTCTCCATGATGGGTTCCAAAAATTATTGGCAAAATAATTTGTCACAAAGGAAAATTATGGGCTTCACCAATGCTTAGGGACTAGGTCCCTTTGATTAGGAATGGAGCAGCTCCATTTATTGAAAACAAGAAATATGTACACTACTCTAACCATCGAGGATGGCCTTTCGACTGGGGGTCACACAAGAATACTCCACTAAACCTGTGTGCAAAATGGAGGTGGAGGAAAGGTGTGTATATGGAGAGAGGGGATAAATTGAGAAGGGGGTTTTACTCAATAAATAGTAAATTACATTTATTGACCTAAAACTAGAATATTTCGAAGTTATCAATGAGAAGACACCATGACAAGGAATAAGGAACCAAACACAAATAAATAAAAGTTCATTTTTATAATATTACAAAAGTAACCACACTCATGGAGTAAAGTTTAGATGGAGAGGAAAACATAAGATATGAAGATAGAAGAATTATAGTTTTTTTGTTGTAGTAATATAATGGGAGCTATCAACCAATAAAATATAACGGTTTGGAATGGAGAATCCAATCCAATTTAAGTTTTACAATGTGTCTCTTCATCTACCCACCATATGAACTTTCATATTCCCACTACTTGTGGCCCTTCACATTCCCCTAGGAATGAAAAATGATCCCCCTTTCTTACTAATGAAGAGGGGAATTTTACAATGAAAAATTACAATGGTCACTTAAGCAAATAAGATGAAAGAGTCATAAAGTACATTTCCCAATGGATAAATAGAACATAGAGAGAGAGAGAGAGAAAAGAAGAGAGATGATCATGTTGAAGAAGAATAAGCTCCTGATGAAGAAGACCCTACATTACCTTGTGGAAATGTTTCAGGAATGAGTTCCTTTCCTTTGACCTCCTTGTTGAACTGTGATACTATAAAGATAACTTTCACAGACTATGAAATGCACAAATTCTCCAAAACATTGACCCAAGTCTCAGAAATTATACTGAGTTTTCTACACTTTGTGAAACAAATTTCATGATCTCTTGTGGTATTAGAGATGGAACCTCTAATTTCATGAGATATTCCAATGTATCTTCATTGAAGGAGAACAGGTCCCCAACTTCTTTCTAAATCAATTCTTGAAAGGAAATCAGGATTTCTTCCGAGGATGAATTTTCATTGAATGAAGGTGATCCAAGATCTTGTAACATTTTAATAACACTCTCTAATTTTTCTGATGTGTACTCCTTTGTAGACTCAAGCTCCAAAATGGCATCATTCATTACATCACACCTAACACTCATCGTGTGGGACCACATAGGAGACAAATTCTCATATATGGATGCAAATACATTCTGGTTCACCAAGGAGTAGGAGTCAAGACAGCTCATCTCAGACACCATTGGGATGAACACTATCCTAAAGGAATTTTTCTTTCTCGATCTCCCCCTTAGTCACTTTGATCTTTGAAATAGTGGCTAAGACAAAGTTGAAAAGAGAGAAAACCTCAAGACAACAAATCCTTTCCTTTTTCAATGATCTTCTTTACCCATATTTCATTGGCTCTTCCTTACATGGTGTACCCTTGGGATCTCTTGATCAAATAGGGATAAAAACTACTGATAGAAGAGATCACTTTTGCAAGAGGGAAAGGTTATGCATTAGGTTCTAGGAATGATTGCACATAAGAAGTCAAGGTTCTGACATGTTCTTCAAGTTGTTCCACAGTATTCTTATTTTCTTCATTTCTTGCAAGCAATCGAGCTACAGACTCCTTGAACAAATGCACATCTCCCTCATGCATAGCTTGCCCCAAGGAAACCTTTTATCATCACATAGTCATCAGGTTTCATCTCCTCCATAGGTTTATTCACTTTAGGATGTGAAAATTCTACATACTGAGCTCCAAAAGCCTCAGTGAAGAAAAAAGAAGTTTCTTGAGCTTTCTTGGTCCACTTGGTTTTGATGTACTTTGAAATGGCCTCAAAGTTAGGTGTCGATGCTTGTTGTATTTCCTTCTTGATTTTCCTCCAATAAACTCATGTACCTATGGGAAAGGATCAAAAGGTGTTGACATGAAGTTAGGAATCTCAGGTGTTTGATATGGAATCATAACATGAACAATATGAGATGACTCCACTACCTCTGAGGAGACAGTTGGATTCCTAGGATGATTAAGAGATTGAGATGGGTCAATCTCTCCTAGTTTAATTTGCTCCATGGGACTTTATTTGAATTTTTCCTTGTTTTGAAGCTCCATAGGGGTGAAACATCAATACCCTCCTCTATTGCAATTTTTCTCTTGGATGATATTTCTAAATGAGAATCTACCTAGTCGCATCATATGTTCTGTGAGAAGAAGTGAGGGACACTTTCTTAGAAGAAGCTAGTGTATTCCCCACTCTCAAGGATGGAATCCATTCTCCATTTGGACCATTATTTTTACCTCTTGATTAATTCCATGGTCCTCTCCTTGATGCCATTAGACTCTCAAATATTTCATGGACTGTAAGGAAGAGGAGATAACTTCATTGCTTAATACTCAGGGTCAAATAGGTCAGATTCATCATCAGTCACTCCCTCAAAAACTCATACAAGTTTTAAATATCCCATATGATTCACTTTCCTTCTCATATATTCCCTTCTTCTAACCTCAAAATAATTCACACAATTGGCCCAATAGTCCTCAATTTATGAAATGTGAGTCAATCCCAACAAGAGGAAGGACTCATGATCCTTCCCGAGGTCACAGTTGGGCCTAGTTGCATGGGAATATCAATTGAAAGCCACGAGGGAAGATTAAATTTTTGCTACATCAACCACGCTATTGCATAAATAGATTCATAATGAAATAGGTAATGAGGCATCCTTCCTCTTTGCATTCTTATATTTGGTGTGAACATGGGACAATTAATGACACAACTCTATCATGATGATCTTATCACTTGGATATTTTGGTAACCGGTGAGGGGCAAGGTCAAAACCTACGACCATGAGATAGGTGAAGGTGGGAAATTGAATGTAGTGACTTACGCACTTCTCAATAAACTCAATTTCCTGTGATGAGATTATCTATTTTGGATTTCCCTAAAGGATCCTTATGATAAAAATTGTGAATGCATCGCTCACCCTCGAGAAGTAAGAGCTACTCTCTTAGAATGTGGGCTGAGGATACTTCTCGAATGCAGGAGACTTGTGTGGAAAATTTGGGGCAATAAAGAGACTTTGGAAAGGTCTTGATATGTGAGAGTGTACACCAGATATGAGATCATTGAGAACTTCTTAGAGGTGGGTAACTGCACTAGCTACCTGTGAATGTTGTTACTTATGATTTTCCCCCAGTCATTCATTTGGTTCTCTTTTGTGACCACTAGAATGAATTAAGCCATCGTATCATGAAATTACTTCATAGTTTCTTCTCCCATTACCCTATTTAGTAGGAGCACTGCATCAAAGTAGGCCTCTTAAAATTCAGTTTGGGACAATGATTTAGGCATCTGAGAGGGCTTTCTTCCCTATTTGAGCCATAACCCCACTGTCACTCCATAAAAGTATGAATTTTTTTGTACCCATTTCTGAGAGGAAAATTCCTGAGTGATGATAACCATATTATTGCAAGTGGGAATCTATAAGCATTTTGAAATTCCCTTCAGAGTGAGAACTACCAGAATTGAGTTGTCATCAGCAAGAAATGTTCTTGAGTCAAGGTCATAGTGTTGGGCACAAGATAGAACTAGCTTCATGCCTGAATTGATAATGAAGGACCACCTACTTGAAATAGACAACTTGAGAAAATATTCTCCTCCATATATTCTTGAGGTTCATTTAACATTCTTATTTTGAGATTTTCCATATCCATGTGAGAGACATCACTATCTCCTATATTGGGGTATTCAGTGGGTAATGTGGAAATTGATCATCATGACTAGAGGTGGTGAAATGAGAAGAAGATGAAGTGTGGAAGTTTTTATCTCAATCTGAACACTTCTTATTTTTAGTAAGTCACAATTTGGGCATCTATTTATATAAATTTTGTCAAATTGTCATTTTTTACCCATTTTAGATTGGAAAGGGAGGATAGTGTTACTAAAAATCACCATTTTCTCAGACTTAATATTCCTAAAAGGTTCATATGGTGGTGAAATAATATATTTAGAAATGTTCCTTCTAGGTTTCGGATTAGAATGAAATCAGTTTCCAAAATTTCTATTTTATTAATGGGATGTTCTATTCCTATTTTCATAGGATTCTCTCATATGGATCTATGTAGATATGAAAAGGAAACTTGTTGGTCTACACTTTTACTTGAATGGGGTATAATAGTGAATAAAAATCAATCCTCCATATCTTTAAGAATATGCAACTTCATGATGCAAACAAAGGCTCAAATGGATGCTAGTTTTATGGGGATCATTTGCTCCAACTTTCAAGTGTTTTTAATCATTGAGTTTGTGTGGATATAAAAAGGAAATTTTTTAGGATGAAAATTTTGGAGGGATATAGAAAATAACTCAGATCATCAGCGACAAAAATTTTATACTCCTCTTAAAGGCATTATGGAGAGGAAGATGTTATCAAAGTTTTGTGGGAATCGGGTAGGAGGTTTGTAAGAGAAAAAATGGTTTTTAGGCATGGAGGATGTCTGAACAAATTTTGGTTGCAAAAAAAAATACCAACAATGATGGGGGAGGGTAAATAACAATGAAATGTAATGAAAAATTTCTAAGTAATGTATTTTAATCACTTATCCCCTTTTAAACTTATTTTCCCTCCCATTTACACACTTTAACCAGTATTAAACCCAACTAAGCTAACCCACGTCTGGTGTGGTTCCACCCTAAAAATAGGGTACAAAGGGACACCATACTCTCCAAAATGTGTTGAATGAGATTATATCACAAGGAAGGGGGAAAATGAGAGTTGAAAACATGCTTCTAACACCTAATGTTTTGGTTTTGAGTGAGGAAACCTTTCTTACATAGGGGAGCACAATGTTTTGTCCCCTATGTCCCATTGCACTTGGAAAAAATGAAAAAAGGGACATCATGGGTGTAAAGGGCCTCCAATGGTCTATTTCCCATGAAAAAGTGGTCAAAATGAATTATCATGAGTTGAAAACTTGTTTCTAACACCTCAAGTGTTAACTTAAGTGACACAACCAACTTCTCCATAAGAGAGGTCACTTTGGTATCCCCATGTCCTCTTGCACATTGGGAAAAAGGGAAAATTGGACATCAGTTCTCTAAAACCCTACCCAAGCTTCTTGGAGTGTTGATGTCATCAAATGCAATGTGAAAATATACTAAGGAGTGAGTTTTTGGGCCCGAGAGAAAGAAATGGAGTTCAAAGGGAAAAAATTATATGATTTTGACTAAAAAATGGCCCACTAAATCCATTACCACCATTTTCAAGACCTGATTCAAGTTTAAATTTTCATTTTCAGTCCACTTTCCACTTTGTCCCTTTCACATGTGCCAATAAGTTGAGTTGCCACTAGAGTCTAGAATGAGTATTAACTAATTTAACACATGGAACATGAAGAGGGTACAATGTAATCCATTTTTACCTTTTTTGTAGCTAACAAAGAGTAAATTTAATTGATGTTCCATAAATGTAATGGGTCTTAAAATCCTAGACAACAAGAAAGGATTATCGAGAGGAGGAGTAGAAATAGTTCTATATGGAAGAGATGGCGATATCTGAATCTCTCTGCCTCTTCTTCTTCTCCTTGGTGATAATTTCAAATATTTAAAAGGTTCATTACTTGCTGCACTTTACCTTGTGTATACACTTCTCATGAAAATGAGTACTAAGTTCCTTAATCAATAAATTTAAACTCGAGAGTCACCAGATGTATTGTTGGATGCCTTGAAAGGAGAAAAATATACTAATAAACTTTCAGGTATATGTTCCTCATGTAAGGGGTAACATAGATGGAACCCATTATGGTGGGTTAAGGCCTTTCAACCCTTCGAGTTAGGGATTTTTCCTATCACCGGGGGGTATAGACCCCCTCACGGGGATGATAACTTCTTGTCATAGTCCATGATATCTAGAATGATGAAGTCTACACTGGATTATAAACTATATGGATAGGGATTACATAGCCACCATCACTTGCCCCTATATCTATATATGGCATGAAACTTGGTCATGAGTTATAAACGTAGGTGACATAGACAAACCAGACCATTCATCTACATCCCAATTGAATTATATAAAGAGAGGGGAATGAATAGGCTCGGTATTGACTAGATCGGGAACCGGTATTGAATTGACTGGTGCTCACCCATATATGGGTGTATAGAATTATCTTGAGAGATAATACTTGAGAGAATAGATTAAAGGGGATTGACATGAGTCCCTCGATCTACATGACTAGAAAAGTTATGACAAACAGGATCAGTCAAAGATTATGTGCATCAATTCCAAAACATATCCTTAAGGGTGGAGAATATACCAGAAGAGAATCATAATGACCTATTTCTTGGGGGTCTTAAGGACCACATCAAGCACGAGGTACATATGTTTAATCCACTCAAGCTTTCTGATTCTATTATCATGGCATGTCAAGCAAAGGAAAAAGTTATTTGTAGTAGGAGGCTACCTTTCATTAACACCAAAGACCGTAGTATCTCTTCCCCTTCATTTTCTAGGCCAATTAGATGGACTCCTCAACAAATGGAAGAAAAGAAAGCAAAAGGATTATGTTTTACCTATGATAATAAATATGGACTAGGACACAAATGTGCTGAGAAGAATTTTTTCTATATTGACGGAAGTAATGAGGATGAGGAGGATGCTGAAATTATATGAGAGGCCAAGGAACCAGTAGAAGAGGAAGTAGAGGATCACCAACCTACAATTTCTTGCCATGCATTGTCAGGTATTATTACTCCTCAAACACTCAAGGTTATTGGCTATCTCAAAAAATAAAAGGTGACAGTGTTGATTGACTCGGGGAGTACTCATAACTTCATAAATAGTAAGTTAGTTGCCCGCCTCAATTTTTCTATTTACCCAACTCCAGAAATGCAAGTTATGATTACGGATGGTGGGACTGTCAAGTACATAGGAAAGTGCCATAGTATCAAGCTTTCCATGGGAGACTACATGTTAGACTCACCTATGTTTTCTATTTCTATGGGAGGGGTAGATATTGTTTTGGGTGTCCAATGGCTCACAACCTTAGGTACTATAGAGATGAATTTCCTATAATTGTTCATGCGATTTCATTTATATGGAAGGAAAATACAATTGAATGGGGTGGTAGCTAAGTCTCCATAGATTATTAGCTCTCATAATATGCAGAAGGTTCTTAGAAAAGGAGTAGATGGATTTATAGCAAAGTTATTTTCCATAGAAGTAAAAAATACAGTCTTCAATGCCACCCGATCTTCAAAAGATTTTTTATGCCCACTCATCTATGTTTGATGCAATTCCAAAGGGACTACCACCAGTTAGGGATCATGATCATGTCATTCAATTGATTCCAGGGAGCCAAACACCTAACATCAAACCATACAGATACCCATATTACCAGAATAGTGAGATTGAGAAAATGGTTCAGGAAATGTTGAAGGCGGGTATCATCAGGCCTAGCCAGAGTGCTTATTCTTCACCAGTGGTCATGGTACGTAAGAAGGATGAAACATGGAGGATGTGTCTAGATTACTGAGAACTCAACAAGTACACCATTAAAGATAAGTTTCCTATTCCAGTAATTGATGATTTACTTGATGAATTGTATGGTGCTATTTATTTCACAAAATTAGATCTTTGTTTGGGGTACCATCAAATTAGAATAAAAGAGGAAGATATTCATAAAACATATTTCAGGACTCATGAGGGCCATTATGAGTTTTTGGTAATGCCTTTTGGTCTTACAAATGCACCTTCAACCTTTCAAAGCTTGATGAACACTATTTTCAGGCCATTTTTAAGGAAATTTGTATTAGTTTTCTTTGATGACATATTGATTTACTGTAAGACATGGGAAGAACACTTACAACATGTAAATAAAGTGTTGGAAGTTTTGGAGAAACATACTCTCTATGCAAAGCCATCTAAATGTTATTTTGGTGTACAAGAGGTAGAGTACTTGGGTCACATTGTATCCCATGAAGGTGTCAAAGTTGATCCTCAGAAGATCAAAGCTATGGTGGCATGGCCAAGGCCCAAAACTCTCAAAAATCTTCGTGGGTTCCTAGGACTAACAGGGTTCTATAGAAGAGTTGTGCGGGGATATGGTAGAATAACAACCCCACTCATTGCATTTCTAAAGAAGGATGCCTTCCATTGGAAAGACTTAGCCACTAAATCCTTTGAGCAACTGAAGGAAGCCTTGTGCAACACCCCAGTTTTGGCTACTCCCAACTTCTCAAAAATCTTCATTGTTGAATGCGACACTTCAGGATCAGGATTGGGAGCAGTTCTAATGCAAGAAGGAAGACCAATTGCATTTGAGAGTCACCAATTCAAAGGAAAATATCTGCTCAAACCTGTCTATGAGAAAGAAATGATGGCTATTATTCATGTGGTCAAGCAATGGAGGCCCTATCTCATGGGTAGACACTTCAAGGTAAAAACTGATCATGATAGTCACAAATAATTTTTGGAGCAAAGGTTATCATCTGAGGAACAACAAAAGTGGGTAACAAAAATGTTGGGTTATGATTTTGAAATCATATATAAAAAGGGTAAATAAAATGTAGTAGCTGATGCGTTGTCCAGAAGGGTTACATCCGCAGATGCCTTACTATGTGGAATGTCCATGTTGATGGCCGATTGGGTGGATGAAGCAAGATTGGAATGGGATCAAGAAAAGGATACATAATCTCTAATATAGAATATCAAGCAAGGATCTATGACATCTAAAGAATTTGAGTGGAAAGGTAATGCCCTATGGTAGAAGGATAGGTTATACTTGAATAAAGATTCTGAGTTGAAGCATAAGATTCTTGCAGAGCTACATGCCTCACCTGTTGGAGGACACTCTGGTTTTATGAAGACATATCATATAATAAAAAGAGAATTCTTTTGGGAAGGACTCAAGGGAGATGTACAAAAGTTTTTATCAGAGTGTTTAGTGTGCCAACAGAACAAAGGGGAAAAAATTAAGACACCAGGTCTGTTGCAACCCTTGCCAATTCCTAGCCAGAGATGGGAGGAGGTCTCCATGGAATTCATCACCGGATTGCCTTGTTCAGAGGGTAATAATGTTATTTTTGTGATTGTGGATAGGCTCACAAAATATGCCCATTTTTGTGCCCTATCACATCCATTTGCAACTAGTATAGTCACAACTATTTTTTTGGAGACAGTTCAAAGACTACATGGAACCCCAAAGATAATTGTAAGTGATCGTGATCCTATTTTCATAAATAATTTTTGGACAGAATTATTTTCATGTTTGGGTACCTAGCTAGCTCATGGTTCATCTTATCTTCCTCAAACTGATGGGCAAACATGGAAGTGGTCAACAAATGCTTAGAGGGGTATCTACATTGTTTTGTATCAAATAAGTAGGAAAGATGGATTAAATGGCTACCACTTGCAGAATTGTGGTATAACACATCTTTTCATACCTCTTCTCAAATGACCCCATTTTTAGCATTATATGGTTACCATCCACCTTCTATCACTTCCTCCTTGAGGATGCAAACTAAGGTCAGAGATGTTGAGGAACACATTCAACATCAACCATAGGTTTTGGCTAGTTTGAAGGAGGATTTAGCATTAGCACAAAACAAGATGAAATAATAAGCAGATCAACATTGTAGTGAAAGACATTTTGAAATTGGTGACTAGGTTTTTGTACGTCTCCAGCCTTACAAACAGATGTATCTAAAGCAACAGAAAAAGGACAACAAACTTGCTCCTAAATACTATGGCCCTTATCAGGTTCTATAGAAAATTGGCAGTGTTGCTTATAAACTTGAGTTGCCTCCATCTTCACACATACACCCAATATTCCATGTTTCATGCCTGAAGAAGGTTATTGGACAGAAATTTGAAGCCCAGATAGAGTTACCAGAACTTGATGAGGAAGGAAGAATCATTTTGGTGCCAGAGAATATTCTACAAACACGTACTAAGAGGCTGAGAACCAGAGACATTAAGGAATATCTGATTAAGTGGAAGAATCTGAGCATAGAAGATGCAATCTGGGAGGATGAAGGTTTTCTACAGCAACATCCAGGATTATTCAACGTCGAGGACAATGCATTGGTTTGAAGGGGAAGGGTATGCTACGCCCTTAACCTATTGCTTGTATTAGGATATGAGTAGCCGACTTGTGGCTTACCATATCATTTTATTATATCATTTATACTTTCTCATGCTTAATAGGTCAGCCTAGGTGATGGCCATAACATATGAATAGTATATATAGGGGATTGTAGGTAGTAGTTCATTATCATTTGAGCATTTGAGTCTTATTATATGGTTTGGAGGTTGCCCCCCTCGAAGTGTCAAAGCTATTATAATTGCATATTGAGATAATTATTCTGACAATATTATGTTTTTTGGTGTTCTATTCCTGCTCATAATCTGAATTATACTATTAATTTCATTGCATCGTAAAAAATCAATCCACTAGAAGTGTGTCATTAGAATCCTTGTTTAAGTTGAGCTAAAGTTGATCATATGAGATCTTGGAGCTGATATTGCATAGTCAAAATGAGCTAGGAAAACATCAGTTAGGATGCATAAAAGATGTCTACCGAGTGAATCTACTTTAGGACCTTTAGAAGCTAATGCATTACATGATTTCTGTGGAGACTACGAGGATTCAAATCTTTACAAGGTTACAACTACTTTATCTTGCTCATAGATGACTACACATAGTCTAGGCTTGTGCTATCATGCTTGAAATATAGAAGTTACGAATCTCTTGATAAGTTCATATCCATTTAAGGCCCTAGTTAAAAGTGGGCAACTTAGAATGTAAAAATGAATTTTCTGAGGTTGGAAACGAATAAGCGGAGAGTAGTGGATACAAATTAGGAGTGTATGAAGGTGTGTGAGTGGTAATATCAATAGATGGTGATGACAATTTTTCAATAGCCAATTGAAAGTTGACAACATTTTTGTCTGTAGATCCTGATATAAAGAAGTTAAATCAAGAGTATTTTTAGAATATGACCAGGCTACGTATTGAGAGGTAGTAAGTACTATAGGGTACATTTTGAATAGAGGGTGGATAAGTAATTAATAGAAATGGAAGCCGGAATATGAAGGGGTTGAGTAGAGGCCATGACAGTCGAGGAAGTGGAACAATACAAGAGGTGTTGAGGAAGCATCACGATTATTTTTAGCAACAATCAAGAGCATGGAGGAATATGTGGAAGATGTGAAGGATTATCGTATTAAATCTTGTCAAAAAATAGTGATTTTTTCTAGGATTGTTCTTGATCAACATTAGGTCATCCTCATCATATGATTGCTTCACTATCAAGATGTTATTGAAGTTTGTGGAAGAGGAACGAATTGTGAGAGGTTGATGACAAAGGGGTTAAGTCAGTTGCATTCATTGATGCAGAAACCTGGGCATTCATGGATTTAGAAGACCCTACAGAGATAGATAAAGGAAGTAAGAAGAAGTTGATAAAAGAGAGGGTTGAAAATGACCACTACAGGTGACAAGCATAAGAAGAAAAAACCCTGAAACAAAAGTCAGGTGGCATTAGAGGATGTAGGTGTACAGACAAGGATGAATCTAAGCAAATATGAAAATAAATAAGATGCCTAATACTTAATGCAATGTAGCAGTAAATGAACCTAAAACAATTAAATACAGAAAGTAGACCCATAAAAAATTAAGATAAGTAAAAGTGAAACCCTAGTTAGACCAAAGAGGAGGAAAGAATGAGACCTGGGAGCTGAGTTCTTAGGCCTAAAGACCAGAATTCCATTGACTATACCAAATGAGCTGATCCGATGAACTAAGATGTATAATGAAAATGCACAGAGTCACTACGAAGAAGGACATATGTAGTGATGCTCAGACATATGCTAACTAGATTGGAGTTGCACCTGGAGTAGACGCATGGGTGCCTGCAAGTAACCCTAGATCCTACTCATGATGTGCCTAGTGTATGCTAGTTTCAAAGGGCTCAAGGAAACATCCTTCGCATGGTTGTCAAGATGTTTGCCTTCTTAAATTCGCATTTGGTCGCTAGTATGTCATACATAAATAATCTTCGAATGCTCACTGATCAACCTGACAATGACTAAGATTGACCTGTAAAACCCTCAAGAGTGCATCTTTATGGTCTAAATAAATCTAAAAGAACTTGCAAATGTAGATTGGTCAGACTATCCTCAATTTTCAAACAATGTGAACTTCATGAGATGAAGTTACTGACACTACACTTGTCATATACCCAATGTAGAATATCTAGGTGCATCATTTGTGTAGTGGATTTTTCATGCCCTAGGATGGCATAATATGTGTGTGGAAATCACACTTGAGTAGCGATGACCAATGTATTTTCAAATGTAATGAAGAATGTAATTAGATGTGTGCTATTCTAGGAATAGAATGATCATTCATCCTCCTATTCCAAGTCACTCAACATGTAGAATAATGCAGTCCTATTGCCTTTGACATGCCAAATGCATAGAGATAGATGTTGTGAATTCTCTTGAGATAGACGATTTCAGGGCAGTTGTCACACCTATGATCAGGTGGTGATAAGTTAATGCTTAGGTATTTGAGTCTCCAAAGGTGTATTATGATCATCATATAGGTTTATGATTTGGATATGATTCCTGTATACTTGAATATTTGTAGACTTGATACCCTGAAAAGGCCTACTACGTAAAAAGATAAGTATGTTCAAATGGCTAGAAAGGACCCAAAAGATGTGAGTAAAGTATAAAGAGGTTAGAAGTACCTACAGGAGATAGGAGCGCCTGACGTTGGCATCCTGGCTGGGCACTGGTGTCCAAACTCAGAGAAACTAAAGGGTCGGAGGTTAGACTGAGCAAGCATGTGTGCAAGACCAAAAGTGGTAACAAAAATAAATCAAAGATGGCCAAAGACACGGGTTAATTAGTACTTTTCTTACTTGGGAATCAATGAATAGTATTATGTAATCAGGACTAGATAATTACCCAAAGTTCATGATTTTTTGTCTATAGGACCATGATTTTAGGGAAGAGATGGACTCTTCATAACCCATTGGATTGTAGATTTTAACCCTTCCAATATTGAAGTTTCCAAAATGCCAGTTTAGGACCGATTCCAAAACTTCCCTATTCCTTTTTTGCATCAACTTGTCATTCAAGATATTGGAAATACAATTCCAATGGAAACATTTGAACATTCAAGACAAGAATTGGGTGTAATTCCTATTCCTAGAAGTCATTAAGGAATTCAATAACTTAGGGGGATCTAATCATGAGGTTATTTAGATTCAAGAGAAATAAAGCAGTGCTGAAAAGGTATGCGTGGACATAAGGGGAGCATGTTTGTTTAATGCTTATAGTGTGGTAAGTTCTAGGTGTGATCTCAGAAGTTACAGGTATCTCTTTTTCATTAAAGTAAAAGGGGTAAAACGGTGTCTAATATTCATAATTGGGGAGAAATATAGTGGTTTCTATAGTATTTTTGAGAGTGGTTGCCATCGATGACAAAAGGGGAGATTGTTGAGTATTCACATTGATGTCAAAGGTTAATGATGTGCTTTGTTGATGTCAAAGGTTGATGATGTCATCTTAAGGAGAAAGAGATAATTTGAAGACAAATGAGAGAGAATTTTAATACAACTTTAAGGTTTTCAAGGTTATCTTACAAATGTAGTTCATTATTGAAGAAGTGTTTTCAAGGTCTAGTGCATAGGAAGCATAGTCATGAGGCATGCAGAGAGATGGAAGAGGCATGATTTTCATAGAAATGTGAAGGATGTTTTAAAAATATTTGAGCATGGGAGTGAGGTGGAAATTCACTCAGAGTCCACCTATAGGGGTAAAACCTCCATTCTAGGTCTACACCTATACCCCTCCTAAACCCTTTTTAACCTAATGTGTCATGATGATAAATTTTAAGAGTAATAATGCATATGTGATCTTGGAAAGAGGTAAGATAAGTTGTTTCAGGTATGTTGATGCATTTTAAAGTCATTATTTGAAGTATTTTGAAAGAAATTGTATTTTAGGCCTTCTCAAGCTCACAGAATGAGGGCTTCAAACCCAAGAAGCACTTTAAAGTGTTCGTAGGAATGAAAAATATCTCCACGATAACCTAATATATTTAGGAGAGTTTTTGAAGGGTCCTAGCTAATAATTTCATGAATTATTTTTATATTATAAGTCTTATCCTTTATTAACAATTGCTAACACCAAAACTAGTCAAAACCTCCCTAAAACCCTAATAAGGACTCAATATGAAATATTTTGTTCAAAATAGCTCATAATGGATTCAAAATTCTAAATAAACTATTGATGCATGTAGTCAACTCTCCCACTTACCTCCAAGTGGTGGTGGTTAGTCAGATGAGAGAGGAAATATGCATGTACATGCCTATTTTTTCAAGAAGTTGTTGTAGCTCTCAAAATTTGCATTAGAAAAGATGAATAAACAAATCATAGAAGATGTTAGAGACCCATTATTCATTTTTATGGTGGTTTCTAGATAGGTTTTAGTCTCTAAGTGATCTTATGAGGTCAATTTCCCATGATTGGTTTTTGAGGTGATTTGACAATTTTGTTCTTAAGGAGCTTTCATGAAATGAATGCAAGGTGAAAAACTAATCAAGAATGGATGAGGTCAGTAGAATTCAAATAAAAATTATTTAGAAGTTGTTTTAGTTTTTGAGAAGGATATGTGATCCCAAGAATATCCTGTTGTGTTATTATGCAAGAAGACCTAATGCAATTAGGTCTTCATGAGACCTAAAGATGAAAAAGGCCTAATTGAGTTGTGACATACCAAAGAAGGTTTAAGTTATGATTATTTCATGTTTATATATGTTTTAATTCCTATTATATGGCTTTCCTATGCGTTTTTATGTGTGTATGACCAAACTAGTGGTATATGTTCATGAATAATGTATATATGTGCAAGACATGTTTAGGCACATAAAAGGGTGTGAGCATGAATGAGTGAAATATAGTGAATGTTTTAATAGTAGGAGGTCTTATAGACCATGGGAATAGGTTTAATGTTGAATATCACAAAGTTTTTCAACCTATGAAATTCAATTTGTCCATGCATATATCAAGTTGAATAAGATTGATGAGTGAAGAAGCATAACATACAATTTGAAGAGTGATCTAGATAAGAAGGGAAGAAATATGGTCATAATTTATTGATCAAGAAATAAAGGGTTAATAAGGTGACAAAAATAAAAATGTGGTTGAGGTTGTGTTGAGCCAATTAGGGAGTTGGTGTTTCCTTGCAAGTTGGTGCTTGTTAAAACCTATTTAAGTAGGTGCTTAACTTATTTGGGGTTGGTGCTCTAAGCTGAGTGGGTACTCAACTAAATTTGATATTTTTGCAATAATTTATAGGAAAATATTCCATTTATAGAGATTTTAGTGGGTTTTATTCCCCTTGAGGTTTTATCACTCATATATGTGTGTTCTCTCTTGTTTCATGTTCTTGTGAATGGTTTTTATGCATTATGAGATTACTATGTTTAATATGTATTGAATAGTAAAACATAACTTAAAGAAAGTTTTTTAAGGTCATTGATTCACCCCCTCTCAATGAATCATGCTTCCAATAGGCATAAGGTAGAATATTATCCATATTTATATGAGCACATGTGCAAGAACAAAAAAGAGAGGGGTGTGGTGATTATACAAGTTGAGAACATAAGGCAAGGGACGTGTAAGCTTAAGGAGTTGGTATTAGATAAGAAAGAATCATTGTTGGTCACCACACACGTGGAGGACTCACACACATGGGAATAGGAAAGAACTAAACTAATCATCTGATGAGATGATATTACACAACTAGATAAGTATCCTGATGCAGGTCAACAGAAGGAAGTCTTTTAAGAAACCATGAGCATGATTCAATATTTACATGGGAAGATATAATACTTAAGAGAACAATCACATGATAGGAAGCATGTGAAACATAGAGATACTTGACAAGGACGTTGATGAAATCAAGGAATTATGTTGAATACTTAGATAGGAGACCATCATACCCCTGTTAGGAAAATGGTTATGGGAGAAGGTTTCGCGTATGGAGAAAGACATGGATATACATATATTACATGTGAATATATCACCAAAACACCATGATTATGATAAGGAAATAAGCTTGGATGTAATTATTGATGGTTGGCTAGTGAACAACATCCTGATTAACACTTATGTATAGGTAAAAGTGCTTAGTTTGGATGCATGGAATAGGATGGGGAGGCCATAACTATATCCTTATTTTAATGTTATATATATGTGCCTAAGAAGAAAATGTCATTACACATTGGGATCCTAAATGATGCAAACATCATTATACAAGGGTCCAAGTTTAAGGGTGACTTTGAGGCGTTGGAATTATTAGAGGCAAATAATTTCCCTCCTTTACTTGAATGACCTTGGTGTTATACAAACAATGTAGATCTGCACTTTAATAAGTGTTATATAAGTTTTGAGAATGAGAACGAGTTTGTAGTAATTCTGATGGATGGTACTTGAATCACACCATACATAGATCCAGTAAGTAAGGAATATTTAAATAAGATATATGTGAAAAATGTGTGTGATCCAGAGCAGATTGAGCCTATGAAGGAAGGATTGCTTAAATGGGAGGATTGTTCTCAATCAGTGACACTACTAGAATTATATGTGATAATTGGGAACATGGGAATTATGATATGGTTAGCCATGACTGTCACAAATAAGTAACCAAAGTGATTAGACCACAGATAGTTAGGCTCTTAGGAAATACTTTGCTTCCAAGGTATACTGGAGAGGAGAGGCTTAGAGTATTCTTACGCGCCATGGGATAACATCTTCACAACGAAGGAAATAGAAGAAACATGCTAGTATATTCACTTAGATGGACAACATCATGATGGTGGGCTGCACACAGGGAAAATTTTCTGAGATGAAATGATATTTGTTAAGAATAATCTTCCTTTAAAGATACAAACTTATGATATAAAGGCATCTCCCAGAACTCAAGTACAAAATTGTGAGAAGAGATGGCTTGAAGGTCCCAATGTGCTACCACCTTCCTTGTGGGTCCACAAGTTATATTCAAACTTGTGAAGGTGTGTAGACATGTGGTATATACATGTAGAGATGAAGTAGGAGACTGTAAATTAGTAAGAATCGACATCAGGTATATGTAGACACCTAAAATTGGTTATCCAATTTAGTGTCTTCCATGTGTGTTTTCCTTCTCGAGTAACCTAGGGCACGTTTATATCACCACTTCTCCCTTAGGGTATTATTTAATATTTGATTTAAACATCTATCCTAAGTTTATTTCACCCCATTATGTTTTACCCATAGATAATTAAATATTAACTATTTAATTATACTTTTTACATATATCTTAACCACTTATCTACCCCATATCAATTCCTAACCTCCCATATCTATTTTATCCATCTATCCCCCCTATTTCTCCTCCTCCCAAACCAATGTACAGTGGGATATTTCCCGTATTTGAGGTGGAAGGATCACTTTCATCTTTCCAAAAATCACCCCTTTTGGCCATTTCAGGAGTCTGTTCCCTGATCGGCCGCCGACCGGTACTCGGTCAACGCCAATTTTTTCAGAGTGGCACTGATTGCATCTCGGTCTAGCATGCCGATTACAAATACAGGGCCAGAATTCAGTTCTGGTTAGACAGAAAGAACGACAGAGAGTTTTGAGCATCAAGTCTAAGCATTATCTATCAAGTGAAAGTGAATTCTATCCAAATCAATCCCTGAGAGGAGTACCGTTACTCTGCTCCTACCACATCGACATCGTGAGCCTCCATCGATCTCTTGGTGACTTTGTTCCTGCATCCAGCGAAGGTGGAGCTTTGTCAGTATCCCTATGGCTCTTATAGATCCAGCGGAGATCGACGATCTAGCTTCCACCGTCTGTTTCTCAATCTTCCTGCAATTTTCCCATAGTCAACGCCGATACCTAGTACCTAGTCGATGCCGACCTATCTCAGTCGACGTTGATTTTCCTAATCGACGCCGATCTTCCTGCAGACAGGTAAAATAATTTAGGGAACACAAATCCAGCATTGTTTTCACACTTTCCCATTTTCTATTGGTTTTTGTCTGCTGTTTACATTATGTCTGTCATTTTTAATCAAAATATAGACATTTACTTACATCTTTTATCATGTATGCTTCTTTCCTTAATTGAAAACATGGACTGACATCCACCGAGGGAGCTTATCACTTCCCGGACCCACTTTTCGGGCAGTCCACCCAAATATCTTTTAACGTTGTCTTTTTCTATCAAGCATCTGTGTCTCGCAAGTTTCTTGGATCTACTTTGCAGGATCACTCGTGTGCACCCGTCTTGTCTACATCAGCTTTCTTTTCCATCTACATATTCGGATCTTGTCTTATCTATCAGGTATTGATTTCATTTGAGTTTTTCAGGGTTTTCATGTTTAGTTTGGTACATTAACTTGGACAGGTAACAAGCACATAAATTCTTGATCTACATTCTGGCACGCCTGGTGGGACCCAACCAAAGTCCCTTATTGGTAAGTTCATTTCTTTTCCAATTTTGAGCTTTTGTTCTGTTTCTTCACTGCTTTTTATCAATTCTCTGTAGCATTTCCTTCATTCATTTTGGTCTTGCTTCTTTCACTTATAATTTTCAAAGTTAAAGTTTTTTCTCTTTCTTGCAAAAATAAACTCCAATTCCTATTTCGAAGATCAATAAATCTTTCATTTGATTTCAAAATTGCATTTTTTTTATCCATCTCTTTTTGCAAAATTGTTATTTTCTTGAAAGTTTTCTAGTTCCTTAAATAGAAATCTTCATTCTACTATTATCTGGATATATCTTTCTGGATTTGTTGGGTGTTTGCTTAACCTTTTCTTGTGGAGCACATTGCTTGTTCATGGGATTATTCAAGGGGAAGAGCTCAACAATGCACTTTTTGAAGTCCACACACCTTGGAGAGCTAAATCTATAGGTATTCCTCTTTTACGGTGTTTTCTCCTTTTTAAGAACTTAAAAAGAACTTGTTTGTTTGTTTTCTATCACATTCAAACATTTCGATTTTGGCGCTTAAAAATAATTTAATCACATTTGGGAAAGAATTTGTTTGACCTGTCTTCATCAAAATCCAACACTTCGTTCTTAGTGCTTAAAAAGAACTTTTCCTTTGTCATTTTTGTTGTATGCTATTCATCTAGTTTTCTAAATAGGCTGGAAAAATTGATCAAAATCAGTAGTGACACTATTTGATTTTTATTTTTCACCCTTGCACACAAAGCCAAAATCACTAGGTATAAAGCATCAAAACAAAAATTCCTCCCCTGGCCTCGCCTACTTGGAAGTGACATCCAAGAGGAAGAGCCTACGCGGTACTCAGGCTGTGCTATAAATTCATAGAAGTTCTGGTATATATTGGCAAAGCACCTGACTCCCTTATCGCAGCGGTGTGTGAAGTGTGGGGGTAGGCCCCTATATCAAGCCACGTACTGGTATTTTACTGAAGTGCCTTCGGGACTCCTCACCAAAACATTCCCCAAACCATCCTTAGTTTGGCTATCTGAGTAGTTCCTGTTCTAAAAATCCTTCCCTAATATTTTCTTTCTTAAAAGTAGGAAAATTTAAAAGAGATAATCACCTACGCTGCTTGAATTATCTGTGCATTAGTTAGGTCAATCTTCTTTTTCTATATTTCTGCTTGTTTATGACGGTCATCACTCAGTTACAATCTAGAAAAATGGCTCAACTAGTCCCTTCTTCATCTGAGACCACCACTAGTGTGGATGTTTCGGCACCCCTCAGGTCTTCCTCGGGACTGCTATTAGTTGGTTCCCCATCTTGGTCATATAATCCTTTCTATCAACCTAAAGCAATCCCATCACGTCAGCTTCCCCCAGTCCTTTAGAAATATCATCTGCTTCTGACATAGAGTATGTTCCTCGTGGGGATCCTGAATTTCAGGCGACTCCTTGATCGCAATCCGATAGCCCTTATGGACTATCTAGTACATAAGTTTGTTCAAATATCTGATCAAGGACCACCAATCCAACAAGTTTATAATTATCCTCGTGAACCATCCCAGGCTTTTATAGAACAATTAGCATATTTTTTCTCACCTCGAACCACATAAGAGGGTGGTGCACCTGTGCCTCCTTTTTCTCTTCCACCAACCATGTCGACTAGTTCTCAAATAGTCTTTCCTATTCCTAATGTCGTAGTTACCTTGACTATTCCACAACCTACTTCTGAGAAGTCCTCTTCTCTAGCTATAATGGGCACATCTGCACTCCCACAGATTGTTGTTAATTCTTCTATGCCATCCATTGCATCCCAGGGTCAGTACCTCTTTATGAATCAACCCCCTTCTACGAGTCAGTTGGTTCCTGCTTCTCATCCTCCAGTTGGTCTTTCTTCCAATGCTCCAGTGACAGTGACCTTCACCCATCCTCTAGCGTCAACACCCTTAATAACCAATCCGGTAGTCAAAAGCCTCATTCAGACCTTGTTCCCCACCATGTCCAATAAAATTAACACCCATGTTCCTCAATCCATTCCGATTCAGTCGACAAGTGTAGGAGCCCACCAATCACAGCTCCGTCTTTCATTCAACCACCTTTTTCTCAACCACTTGTCATCTCACAACCTGTTTATACACAGGATCCTTCACAACAAATACCTCACCAGGTGTCACCCAGAATGCCTGGTTATTCCTCTTATCATCTTGTTAATCAACAGATGAATCCCCCATTGACGCCTCAACAAAATCCACCATTCACTTCTTATGTAGGACATACCAGTATGCCTCCTCCTCAATCTGACGTGGTCCAAATTCTTTTCAAGAAAATCACAGACCTAGAAGCCTCCACCAAAGGGGCTCATCCTTCATACTCTTTTGAAGAAGTGTGTAATGAACCCATTCATCCATCAATGGATTTTAAGCCTTATCCTCCCCAATGGGAACTTCCTAAGTTCTCAAAATTTCATAGTCGGGAGGATCCTCAATAGCACCTGCGAGCATTCAAACACGCTTGCTACCTTGATAGTCCAGGATCAGGAGCTTATACTCCGTACTTTTCCTATGTCTCTAGCAGGGCCTGCTTTAGACTGGTATAATAACATTCCCCAACATTCCTTGTTTTCTTTCTCTCAATTGGCCCAGGATGTTTGTTGAAAACTTTTTCAATAAACATCACACATAAGATCTTGATTACAGATCTTTATAACATTCGTCAATTCGATGATGAGTCTATTGCAAACTTTGTCACTCATTGGAGAGGGATAATAAACCAATTGTCTTTCTCCCTTCCTCAATCTCAACAGATCGAGTTGTTTACTTGATCTTGTGCTAATCATATTTCTTCCACTTTAAGGATCCAAACCTTTCATACATTTGAAAAAGCCTTTACGATGGCACACAAACTTGAATCTCGTGCCATTGAACAAGGGAAGTTAAAACTTCACTCTAAATCTAAACCAGATTTTTCTCAGTTTACAAAAACAAACCCTTCTGCTTCTAACAAAGACAAGAATCAGGGGTCTACCAACGCTATTGTATTAAAAACATCACGAGCTGACAACACTTCTAATCAAACACCACGGAGAGACTCCTCATCTTCTCGAAAAGGACCCTCGTCATCTCGATCTTTTACTTCGTTGGGGGAATCATATGCTTCTATCTTGGAAAAAATGTTGGAAGTTCACATGATCGAACTTCCCCCTATTAGAAATTTTGATGAGAACCAAGAACGTCCATTCTGGTATAGGAAAATGACTTCTGTCATTATCATAGAACCAAAGGCCATGACATTGAACGATGTCATACCTTCAAAAATCTTGTCCAGAAATTCATTAATAAAGGTTAGCTCATTCTGGATAACCCAAATGCTCCCCCAAATCAGGCGCTTGATGTTTTTAAACAACCTTTTCCCAATCATTTCCTGAACAATGATGCTTTAGAGTCTCAAAAACCAAACACTCATACTATTAGCTTCATTTCTACTAAATAATCTTCTTCTAAAACTAAGCCATCTATTAACACATCGACCGAATATGAACCTCTTTCCACTCCGCTAATCACTGAGATTCCATCATCTTCAGACACCCCATCTTTGAATATTCCTACATTGTTAGAGATGGATTCATCTCCCTCTGCCTCTTTATCTGATCTTCCATCCATGCCCGAGATAGTGTCATCCTCATCTATCTCATCATCAGATATTCTTTCGATGCTCGAGGCATTTACATCCCTTCGAGTTTCCACCGCAAATACATCTACTGTTGTTTCTCCCATTTTTGTTGTGACTATGCCATTGGTAAACATACCAATAGTTGTACCAACTTTGATGGAAGCATCTTCGATTTTGACTCTTCCCGTTTCCTTTCCCATAGTAGTTACACCCACAATTACTGTACCAGAAGTATCTCCCTCACAAGGAACTGCTCCTTCATCATCCACTTCTTCCATCACCGATACTATTTTTCCTATTAAGGGAAAATCTAAAGAAATAGCACCGGCACCTACACTCTCGGTTCCTAAACTTAAACCAAGACAACTAAAGTCTAATGTTACATCATCAACACCTCCTCATCTCCTTCCCCCGAAAAGGTTACAATCACCTTATGTGGTTGAAGTTGTCACCATCCCTGAAAAAGGAAAACCCATATTTCAGACTATTAAGACTCTTGGTGCTTTCCCTCAAAAATATCTCTCTGCACCTCATAAAAGATTAGATTTATCAACTGGGAAGGCATCTTCTTCTACAATACCATCAAAGCCATCATATTCTTCTTCTACAACACCTTCTTCGCTGGTGCCTTGTAAAGTGAATTTACCTACTAGAAAGGCATCACCTCTTTTATCAGGACCATCATCTTTGTCACCAAAAGCCAAGGCACCCTTTGTTCCTTTGATCAGACCTATTTTGGGAGCTCCTCCCTCATCTAAATTGGCATTATCTAAATCATCATCTGTTTCGACCAAGCAACCTTCTTTATCTCTGAAGACCACAACGCCTGTCACATCTTCATTTTCTTCAAAATCTATTTTAGGAGCTCCTCCTCCACCGAAATCAATCCTGCCTCACTTACTTCCATCCCAAGCACCCAAGGTTACTCCTCCCAATGTCTGAAAAAGTAAAATGATCCCTAAAAATACTGTCAAACCAGACATGCAAGTTCTTTTACCTCAGTAGTCTATTGAGATAAAAGAGGCACCTCCATCATCTTTGTCCTCATCTTTGTCTACCGGATTCTATACTGAAATTCTTTACCAACTTATCCAATATTCATCCATATCCCTTCCCCCAATCAAACCCTATAATCCTAAAGGAGTAAAACCTTCTTGGTTCAACTCTGATTTGATTTGTGCTTACCATCGCACTCCAGGACATGACACCGAGGGATGTAAAGCCCTTCAATCTGTCGTTAACAGTCTTTTGGAAGAAAGTGATCTTCTGCTAGAAGAAGAGGAGGAACAAGTACCTCCTGTCATCTCAACCACATCTGAGCCTCAACAATCTACTCAGGCCTCTAGTTCTATTAATTCCACTCTGGATGGTCTTCCACCTTCTCAAATCGACACGATTCATATCGCCACTAGAACACAACAATATGATAATCTATCATCATCTACATCTCGGCCATGGGTTGTCATTTCTATAGCCCTTGGAGGCATTCCTCTTTCCACATCAGCCTCGAGACCTAGGGTCTCTATTCGTGCTTCACCTTGGGCTCAAATTCCCATGTCAGTAGAGGAGAGTGTTATGAAACAACTTACCCATGCTCCAGTCAAAATGTCTCTTTTTGACCTCATTCAATCATCTCCACAGCATCACCAGGATTTGATTGATAATCTGCGTTGTATCACAGTGAATTCAGATGAGCCCCAACCTATTGAGATGATTTTTGGATTGAATAAACCATCAACCGCCATTTCCTTTGAAGATTTAGAAATTCCTTCCCTTTCTTCTGAGGATTTGGAGGCTCCCCTCTTTATCACAGTTCAAATCAACAACACTACGTTAAAACACACTATGATTGACAGTGGTGCTGCACTCAATGTCATTTCCTCGCACACATTCTAGCAACTTAAGTTACCAAAGAACGTAGTGTCACCACCGCCTTTCACCCTTCGATCATTTAACGATCAGTTGGTAGTTACTTTAGGAACCGTGGTCCTACCCATTCGAGTAGGTAAGAAGATGCTTCACAAGCTCTTTTACATTTTTGAAGGGAAATTCCACTACAATATGATCCTCAGACGCTCCTGGATTCGTGCAATGCATTGCATCCCATCAACCCTCCATCGATGCTTAAAATATCAATATGAGGGAAAAATCTATACTCATCCAGGAGATCCTTTTCCTTCTGCACAATGCGACATGACCATAGGGTTTGCCCCTCTAAAGGACAATGTTTTTTCTCCTGACGAGGCTTCATCCTCTTCCATCCCTGCAACAAAACTACCAGATTTACAAAATCTAGAAGAGATGTTGCAGTGTTTCTCACTAGGAGAGCTTCCTCTTCTCTCTTTTGACGCCCATCTCAAACCTAATGAGTATGGTAGACCAGAAAAACAACCTGAATATCAGCCAGGTCTTGGTCACGTCATCACCATTGGTCTACCTAATCAATGTAGGACTAACTTCATTTATGGTGGTCTTGATACACCTCACTATCGCCTGAATTCTCCTCCTAGGGCCAAACCCTATTCAGCAGGGTTTGATTGTCTACAAAATCCCACATTTGCAAAAACTTATTTATATCGATGCGCGTGGAAGGGTTTTGGCCTGGGAAAGTATGAATAGGGTGTGCATGACCTCGCATCCATTCCAACTCTCAAACCACATCAAAAATTTGGTTTAGGATTTAAACCTCTTTCAAAAGCCACCATCACTATTCTCGATGAGCCTCTTCCCATTGAGGAACCATCTTCTCCCGCTAGGTCAGAAGCATCATTTGATGTGGATGATGCCATTTCCATCCTGTCTAACTTTTTTTTTAGTCAATACCATTTCCTTAGGGCCACTGACCTATAAAAATAATAACAAATCCACTTCCATACCATTAGTCTTCCCTGAAATAGTTGGAGATGACTCTCCTACTATCAACACTATCCACTGTGCGGATGATGATTCTATCCTCACCTATCTGGGGGTAGAGGATTCCTATCTTCCTAAAACCATTCCTTCTGACACGTCTACGCTTCTTAACGAAGCCACTGTCGACCTTAATATAGGGACTTCTAAAGACCCTCGCATCATTAAGGTCGGCCAATCTCTTAATCCACAGGAGTTAGGAGACTTTACCACTTTTCTTTCCAACCATCGTCAAGCCTTCGCTTGGTCATATGAGGATATGCTAGGACTCGATCCCGATATCGTGGTCCACAATATTGTTACTCTTCCAGACATCAAACCGGTTAAGCAAAAATTACGTAAAATGCACCCTCGAGTAGCCCTTTTTGTTAAAGAAGAGTTGCATTGTTTATTTTCTGCTAACTTCATCCAAGCCATTAATTATCCATAATGGGTTTCAAACGTAGTACCAGTAACCAAAGCTACTGGGAAGATTTGAATTTGTACCAACTTCCAGGATCTTAATCTTGCTTGTCCAAAAGATGATTTTCCTCTATGTAATATCGACCAACTCATGGATTTAATGACAGGTCACGAGATTCTTTCTCTTATGGATGGTTTCTCTGGGTATAATAAAATTCTCATCACACTAGAGGACCAACATAAGACTTCCTTCATAACTCCTTGGGGGACTTTTTGTTATCGTGTCATGCCTTTCGGTCTTAAGAACGCAGGAGCAACCTATCAGCGAGTAATGACCTACATCTTCCATGATCTCTTACACAAAACTATGGAAGATTACATTAATGACCTCCTCGGTAAATCCAAACGCTGTCAGGATCATCTTTTCATTCTTGCACCTCTCTTTGAGAGGCTCAGTCACTTTTGTCTTCACCTAAATCCATCTAAGTGCGTGTTTGGCGTTCTCACTGGTAAATTCTTAGGATTTATTATTTCTATTAGGGGTATTGAAGTGGACCCCGTAAAGATAAAAGATATCCTTGAGATGCCTCCCCCTTCTAACTTAAAGTAACTCCATGGTCTTCAAGGACGCCTTCAATTAGTGTGTCATTTTATCTCGCAACTATCAAACCGTTGTCAACATTTTCATCATCTCCTTTGTAAGAATGTTCATTTTGAATGGGATGAGCATTTCCAAAAGGCCTTTGATGATCTCAAAGCTTATCTTCTTTCTCCACCTGTGCTTACACCTCCACGTGAGGGCGAGCCATTCTATATTTATATTTCTATAACTGACCATGCTCTGGGAGCCATGATCTCACATCAGGACGCTAACGGTAAAGAACAAGCCATATATTACATCAAACGCACTCTTCATGAGTATGAAACACGCTATTCTGAAGCTGAAAAGCTGTGTTGTGCTCTCTTCTTTGTAACTTCTAAGCTTCGTCATTACCTCTTTAATCACAAAACTTACATTGTCACAAGTGTCAATCCACTCAAGACAATGCATGCAAAGCCTTATCACAATGATCGTATCACTCGTTGGCTCATGCTCATGACAGAATTTGATCTCGAGTTTATCCTGCAAAAATCTATCAAGGGTTAGGTCATTGCAGATCAATTAGCTGATGCTCCTCTTTCGGACACTCAAGTCCCCCTTGCTCAATTCCCCGATGATTATATCCAACAAATTGATTTTAGTCTTTCTCCATTTAAAGTAAAACTCTTCTTTGATGGATCCAAATGCCAGAAAGGGGGAGGTGCAGGTTTCGTTATGATTCCTCCTTAGGGTGCACCCATCCTAGTCGCACACAAACTTAACTTTGAGTGTACTAATAATATGGCTGAATATGAAGCTCTTGTTTTAGGTCTTCAAAACGTCATTAATCTTGGCACCCACCATATCGACATCTTTGGTAACTTTGAACTCATCGTTAATCAAGTCATGGGTGTCTATCAATGCAAGAATGATATCCTTCAAAAATATCACGATATTGTGCTCTTTCATCTTCAATATTTTGATAAATTTACTATCCAAGCTATTCCTCGTACTGCAAATCAATTTGCAGATACAATGGCTTCTTTAGCCTTGCTTATTCTGCCTTTTACCAAAGACTCGCGACTTTCTGTGGTTGTGCAGTGTTTAGACCAGCCATCTCATCTCAAGCAGTTGACTTCAATTAACATCATCTCAATCAACGCTCAAGATGAGTGGTATCATCACATTTTTTATTACCTATCTCGTTTAGTGCTTCCTCCAGATTTGACTTCCAATGGTAGAAGATATTTTATCCTACGCGCTAATCGCTATACTATTCTAGGTGGAATCCTCTACAAATGTAGTTTTAAGGGTATTTTGCTTCGGTACCTCAAAACCCTTGAATCATCTAAAGCCATCTAGGAAGTCCATGATGGTATCTGTGGTGGAAATTTTAGTGGCTTGGTCGTAGCTAAACACATCTTACATTTAGGCTATTATTGGCCTTCTCTTAATCGAGATTGTTATGAATACACTAAGAAATGTGTCAAGTGTCAACAACATTCCAATCTCACACATATCCCTAGTCAGGCTTTGCAACCTGCAGCGGATTTGTGGCCTTTTTCGCAATGGGGTCTTGATCTCATCGGTCTCATCAATCCCCGATCTTCACAGCATCATCATTCTATCATTACTACCATAGAATAATTTACTAAGTGGGTGGAAGCTATTCCTCTTTCATCGACCAAAGCTAAACCCATA
Organism: Taxus chinensis; assembly: GCA_019776745.2. Classification (NCBI taxonomy): domain Eukaryota; kingdom Viridiplantae; phylum Streptophyta; class Pinopsida; order Cupressales; family Taxaceae; genus Taxus; species Taxus chinensis. The sequence continues at coordinate 506,200,682 of CM034151.1, forward strand.
GTTGATTTTGTCTATCAACACATCATTTGTTGCTTTGGTGTTCCACACAAACTCATCACAGACAATGGTAAATATTTCAAAAACATCAATTTGCAGAACCTTTGTGATGCTTTCAATATCAAACTCAGTTTTTTATTCTCCATACTATCCCCAAGCTAACGGCTAGGCTGAGGCTTCCAAAAAAACTTTGCATAATATCCTCGCAAAAGTAACTAGTCGATCTGGTAGGGATTGGCATTTACATATCCCTTTTTCTGTTTGGACTTATCGAACTAGCATTCATACTCCTAGTGGTGCTACTCCCTTCTCTCTCATTTATGGGTCTGAGGTTGTTCTTCCTTTGGAAGTCCAGATCCCATCTCTTCGTGTTTCTCTCAAAGAATTTGTCTCTGATGAGGACTAACGTCAAAATCATTTAGCATAGCTTGAGTTACTTGATGAGCGGTGTCTGGATGCTCTTGAGCATCATCAAGTCTACCTTGAGCGTGTCAAACATTCTTATAACAAGCACTTGCAACACCGTGACTTCAAAGTTGGTGATCTTGTTCTTAAAGAAAACCAAAATGTCACTACACTAGAACGGAGTCAATGTGGTAAGTTTTCTCCTAACTGGCTAGGTCCGTACGTAATCACTCATAAATATGGGTTTGGGGCTTATCGTCTATCTTCCATGGATGGTATACCTGAAACAGAAATTCTTAATGCCTTGCATCTAAGGCCCTTCTACTATTGAAATCTTTCTTACACGGTCTTAGTCACAAAATAGATTCTTCATCCATCTGCAACCAATCATGTATTTCATAGTGATTCAGAACTATGTGGTTCTCCGCATTATGTCTTTTCTACCTTAAATATGAGTATCACGGCTCTTCTCATGGCATTTTTCTTATGGATATGTTCCTCCTCATGGTAGGGACACCTTAATCACTTCTTCATCTATCCCAAGTATCTATCTTAATCGAATCTACTTAGGGCATGAGTACGTGCTTTTTATACATTTTCTTCCCCTCTATCTGATCTATCTGGTCTACACTCAGCTTCTTTCAAAAAAGCTCCAAAATCTCAAAAAAAAAGGGTGCTATCCTAAAAAATTCCCAAAAGATAGACTGATCCCTCGAAGGACAATTATCTATGCATTATCAAATGAATCAAAATATATAGACCATGCCCTTGAAGGATGGCTATCATCACATTCAAAATACAGACCGCTCCCTTGAAGGAAGACTATTTGTTCCATGGAATTTCCAAGGCTTCTTGCATTGATCAGCCTTTGCAGTAATAGAATTCCTCTTCGGCTAGTTTGTTCACTTTTTAGCATCACTGAAATACTTCCTGTATCAATCAGTCTTTCTATATCTAGCAAACTTCCCGCATTGATCAGTTTTTTTTTTTATCAAAACAAAAATCATGAAGCTGAGATATAAGACCTTTTGTCGATCATATGGAGAGCCCTATCTTCCTAATACGAGCACGTATTCTGTTCTTTCTAAATTTTGACAAGATAAATACTTACTTCTCCTTCCATTTACCTCCTAGATCTGGTTTGCGACTAGCTAGTGTCAGGTTTATTTTAACCTCATATATGGCCTTGTATGCATGGTCTTTTGGTTTCTTATCAAAGTCTCTATTTTTGGTCAGTTAGGGACCTAGCTTATCATTATTTTTCTTATCTAGGTGTATTGCTTTTATTTCTAATCAAGGTCATTTCATTACGTCCTTTAGCACATTTCCCATTATTATTTGTTATTCATCCAATTAAATTGACATTTAACATGTTAATTTAGTCAAAATCTATCATCTATCTATATTCATCTTATCTACTTTGTCCAAAAAACATATCAAAGCATGTATTGCAAACACATGTGAATCTACCTATCTATTTTCATCAAAATTAAATTAACATCTTAAACATATCAAATCTATCAATCACATCTATCCATCTATCCATCAATCATCTAAAAACATGTACATCCAAGTTACACTACATCTATCTATATCTATTTTTCATCAAAATTAAATCCATAGATCAATCACATCAAATCACATCACATCTATCTATCCTCTATGTCTATGTCTATCAAATCACATCTAGTTGTCCTCTATCAGCATATGTCTATATCCATCACAGTTACACTACATGTATCTATCCTCTATGTCTATGTCCATCAAATCACATCTACTTATCCTCTATCAGCATATGTCTATATCCATCACAATTACGCTACATCTATCCATATCTATTAAAATTAAATGCATGAGTACAATCATATGACACAAGAAAATGATGAATCTATATATATACATGAGTGTCTGTACAACAAAGAATGGATGGCTTTCAATCAAGCCATCTATATCATACATCAAAAATGCCTTCAAATCAAGGCTACATCAATATATCGATACAAAAATATAACATATCTATATCGTGAAATTTGATAGGTGGAAGACACTATCTCCTCCACCCTCCTCTGGTCTAGGCTATCTCTCCTAGACACCGCCTATCGAGCTAGAAGCACCTGCTATTAGGGGCCTGCTGCCACCTCGGTCTCTCTCGGTGCTCCCTCCCTCTGATGCACCACTAGCTGCAACTGTCACTGATCTCCTCCTCGCACCGTAATGAGGCACATCAGGGGCATGTTGTGCCAGGGCATCCTCATAGTATCTCACCTCAGAAAGGAGAGACTGATAAGTACTCAAGCTCACCATACCAGGTGCTCGTAATGGCGTTGCTGGTGCTACTGGTGGTGGCCCTCCTACAGTCGCACCCTGTGACCCGGACTCTGACATAGTGCATGTATCACCATATTTGGACTTGAGGGCCTCTCTATGCTGATGGTAGCGATCCCTCTGCTGGATCACTGTATCTTGCTCCTGACAAGTTGTGTCTCTCTCTAGTATTAGTGCATCCCTCTCCTCTGTCAGAGCTCTGATCTCCTCGAGGGCAGCCTAGTGTGTCTGCACCAGGGTGGCATGCTCTCCCTCCAGTCTCTCCATCACTGTGGCTATATCCTCCTCGTCTGTGTCTATAGATGCTGGTAGGTGTCGTGGTAACTCTGTAGAATACCATGCCACATAGCCATCATCTACTCTGGCATCGTCATCACTATCTATGGAAGGTGGGGCCTCCCTCAATGGATCTACTGAGATCAAAATTGGCATATCAGTCTCTCTGCTATCTCACCTGTATGGCCTGTAGGTGGTCAGAACTGTCTGAACTAGGCTGAACTACCTCAATACCCGTATAAACAGGATGTGCTCCCACATATCTGGCCTGTGGCCCCTAATCACCCTGCTCCGTCTCAGCCCCACCAGGTGAGCCTCCTAACCGGCCCATGTCGGATAGACCCGATATGGTCTCCAAATCACCTGCTCTGGTGTCAGCATCCTGAAATGCTCAGCATACCACTCCGTAGATCTCCCTGTATCTCCCAAGGCCATGTTGGCCCACCATCGCCGGAATCCATAATCGAGGGCCCCCGCTACTGCTGGCATCCATGGAAGCCCGGATGGCCTGATCACTGCTATGTGCTCATATGCCCAGCAATGGAGCACAAAGCTAACATCGATACCTGTCCACCTACCAGTGGTGTACATCCATAACTCATAGTATATTTGAGCTATCAGGGCATCGATAAACGCAAACACCTGTCTGAACTGTAGGATGTCACACACACAGTCTAGTAACAACAAGGGAAATCTCCCACCTCCTGAATCTGGTAGACCAAAATAGGAGATCGCCATCTAAATTAGCACTATCCATCTGCTCCTGACATCAGCCTATCTATAATGTGAGGCTATCCTCACCGCCCCAAACACTATCTCTGAATCGTCTGCCTTGTCTCCATATAATCGTCCTAGGGCCCTCTGCTGCTGCTCTCACGGAGTAATCTCAATCGGGTCCCTAGTGATCGGCAGCCTCAGGATCCTATATATATCCTTGTGGGTGATGGTCATCTCACCCGTCCTGAACCAGAAAGTGCATGTCCTAGTTATCCCATTGTCATACTAGTGCTCGCATCAGCTCTACATCTCAGGCACTCGTCGGTAGTACCGAAAGCCCCCGAGCCCAACTAGCTCTAGGTGATGCCAATCCGCGTCAGTCACATTAGGGAGAATGGTCTCTAGAAGCTTGGGAATAACATCCCGCATATGCAAAGCCTCTCGTGCCTTCATCACATGACACCATGAACAATGTTAGCTACTTACTTATCCACATCCAAATATCACAAAAAATACATTCTATCACTTTCTTAAATCTAAACATTGCAATCGGCATCGATTGAGTCAAATCAACGTCAATCTGATTTAGGTGATGACGATTATAACCAATCGATGCTGATCTAACTAAATCGGCGTCGATTTTAACAATCGACACTGATTACAACAAGGCCAAACACCCCACAATGCTCTAGCCTCTCATTTATCTAGTTTTTTCTTAAAAAATTTGGCATCCTAATATGCTATTTCATGATAAAACTATATAGGAAAGTTCAGGTAGATCCACTTACCCCCAGTCGTGTCCTCTTCCGCTTCTGACTGCTCCTAGAGGCTTCCATGGTGCTCAAAACCAATTTTTGACTCTCTCTAAATCAATCGTCATAGTCTAAATAAATCGTTCACGTTTTCCTTTCACATATTTATATGGGCTCGGTACGGTCGGCAACCGATTTGTGTGGTCGGTGCCAATTTTTATGGTCGGCGCCGATTAATCTGGATCGACGCCGATTTAGGCCTATTATTGCCGATTGGTTGCACTTTTGCTTCTTCACCTCGCTTTCTTCCATCTCCTAATCTTCTTACCATAGTGTTGATGCTTGGCTTATTTATCTGGTCATTATTGTGCCCTGAGTGTTGCCTTTTGGCACATACTTTTGATATTCTCACCCATTTCGAGTTTGTTCCCTGTACATGGGGCACTCACATTTTTGGCAGCTTAAAGTTAACGGGTCTGTAGGCACTAATGTCATCTGCTTCGTAGACCGTCTGGTTGTCCCTACCAATGTGTCTCTCTTTAGGTGCTACTATTTTACAGCCCTCCTTACACTCACGTCGACTCATGGGTCTGTAGGTACTAACGTCGTCTCATGCGAAGGCCGTCTAGTCTGCCCTACCAATGTGAGTTCCTTAGGTTGCTGCCTTTTTATTATTTTTGTGCGTCATTAATGATCAGATCTATTCCAAGCATCTAGCTGGGGCATCCTAGGTTTTCATCTACCTTTTTCAAACTTGGGATCGGTTGCTCTTTCGGGGCCCATCCCATCCCTAGTTTGAGGGGGATCACATCATCACTTTTTTTCCTTTCTTCCAACTCCTTGTTTTTGTCTTGCAACTTTGCTTATCGCAAGTTACTTGACAAAAAGGGGCAAAATGTAGACACCTAAAATTGGTTATCCAATTTAGTGTCCCCCGTGTGCGTTTTCCTTCTCGGGTAACCTAGGGCATGTTTATATCACCACTTCTCCCTTAGGGTATTATTTAATATTTGATTTAAACATCTATCCTAAGTTTATTTCACCCCATTATGTTTTACCCATAGATAATTAAATATTAACTATTTAATTATACTTTTTACATATATCTTAACCACTTATCTACCCCATATCAATTCCTAACCTCCCATATCTATTTTATCCATCTATCCCCCCTATTTCTCCTCCTCCCAAACTGCAGTGGGATATTTCCCATATTTGAGGTGGAAGGATCACTTTCATCTTTCCAAAAATCACCCCTTTTGGCCATTTCGGGAGTCTGTTCCCTGATCGGCGCCGACCGGTACTCAGTCGACGCCGATTTTTCAGAGTGGCACCGATTTCATCTCGGTCGGCACCGATTACAAATACAGGGCCAGAATTCAGTTCTGGTTAGACAGAAAGAATGATAGAGAGTTTTGAGCATCAAGTCTAAGCATTATCTATCAAGCGAAAGTGAATTCTGTCCAAATCAATCCCTGAGAGGAGTACCGTTACTCTACTCCTACCACATCGACATCGTGAGCCTCCATCGATCTCTTGGTGACTCTGTTCCTGCATCCAGTGAAGGTGGAGCTTTGTCAGTATCCCTACGGCTCTTGCAGATCCAACGGAGATTGACGATCTAGCTTCCACTATTTGTTTCTCAATCTTCCTACAATTTTCCCCTAGTCGAATGTCAACCGTACCCAGTTGACGCCGATTCTCTTTAGTCGACACCGACCTATCTCAGTCGATGCTGATTTTCCTAATTGACGTCGATCTACCTGTGGACAGGTAAAATAATTAAGGGAACACAAATCCAGCATTGTTTTCACACTTTCCCATTTTCTATTGGTTTCTGTCTACTGTTTACATTCTGTCTATCACTTTTAATCAAAAAATATCTAGACATTTACTTACATCTTTTATCATGTATGCTTCTTTCCTTAATTGAAAATGTGGACTGACATCCGCTGAGGGAGCTTATCGCTTCCCGGACCCGCTTTTCAGGCAGTCCACCCAAATATCTTTTAACGTTGTCTTTTTCTGTCAAGTATCTGTGTCTCGCAGGTTTCTTGGATCTACTTTGCAGGATCGCTCGTGTGCGCCCGTCTTGTCTACATCGGCTTTCTTTTCCATCTACATATTTGGATCTTGTCTTATCTATTAGGTATTGATTTCATTTGAGTTTTTCAAGGTTTTCATGTTTAGTTTGGTACATTAACTTGGATAGGTAACAAGCACGGAAATTCTTGATCTACTGTATCATACATGTCTTTAATTACTTTTCATCTAACCATCTAGTCATAAGGCATTACAATTAAATAATCACATCACTCTTTGGGATGAAAAAAGGTATAAGAGCTCAAAAATCAGTTGTATGATGATACTATTCAAGATGGGCATGATGAACATGCATGGTTGAAATATGATGAGGATATTTTAGAGCGTGCTTGGAAGGAAAAATAAAAAGGTAATTTTATACAACTGATTGATGAAAAAGAGGTCAAAAAATTTAATGTAAAGAACATAAATGTTGAGCATGAGTTCTTGGATAAAGAAGATGAGAAATAACATATGTACCATTTGTTAAAGATAAAGAAAGTCAATATTGGGTCAGATGATGTACCGAATGAAGAAATCCTTGTTTATTATTAGTCAGAGACTAACGTTGAAAATATTGTGGAGTTTTTTCTCGAGTTTTAGGATATCTTTCCTATGGGATAACATGATCTAAAATGTGTCCATAATTCATTAGGAGAGATGAAGATCAAGAAAAAATAAGAAATTTCAAAAAATACATACCGGATAAATCCTAACTTATGCATGAAAGTGAAGAACGAGATCAAGAAAATATGCTATAAGCTAGAATTGTAGAGCCCATAGAATAATCCAAATGGATTAAGCCCATGTTCATAAGTATAAATAAATATGGAACAATCAAAATTTGTGTGAACTACAGAGTGTTAAATATTTCTTGTGTTATTGATCCATTCCCTACACTATTTACTGAAGAAATACTTGATGGTGTAGCAGGGAACAAAATCTACCCATTCATATATGGTTTCTTAGGATACCATCAAGTTTGGATTATGTGCGAGGATCAGGATAAGACTACATTTGCGATGGAATGGGGTTGTTTTTCTTATATAGTCATGCCCTTTGTCCTTAAGAATGCACTAATAATGTTTTTGTGCACTGTTGTACAAGCTTTTGAGGATTTCATCTATGACTTACTTTAGGTATATCTAGATGATTGTACCATGTATAGATCAGTTAAGGATCATTGCAGTTGTTTGAGGCTAATGTTTGAAAGATATAGACAACTCAATATTTCCTTGAATATCAATAAGTGCATCCTTACCACGCCGTTTGGGACATTGTTGGGGAGTATTAACTACAAGGAGGGTCTTCTAGGTGATCCAACCAAGATAACAATTATTTTATGATTGGAATATCCCACTATAAAAGTGAGGTGTGTAAATTCCTTGGTCATACATGATACTACCGAAAATTTATCAAGGGATATGCAAAGATAGTTGTGCCACTAGAGGAGCTCTTAAAGGTTAAGGGTAAGTTCTAATGAAATAATGTGAAACATAAATATTTTGAGAAATTAAAGGAAATATTGACCATCACACCTATCCATCACTTCCATACATGGAATTTTCCCTTTAATATTCATGTGTATGCCTTAGGGACTGTGATTGGAGATATGTTAACACATCCTAGTAAAGGAAACAATGATCATTACTTATGCTTTATAAGAAGGAAGATAACACATGTGGAATAAAATTATACAACTATTGAGTTCAAGGATTTATCTATGGTGTATACACTTCATACATTCAGGTAGTATCTTTTGGAAACTTCTTTTATATTTTATACTGACCATATGGCATTAAAGTACTTGGTTAATAAGCATGTGTTACATGGTCTCATTTGCAAATGGATCCTATTATTCCAGGAGTTTGAATTATTTGTAATAGTGAAACCTAGTAAGATTAATATAGGATCTGATCACCTATCACACATAAATTATAGTGAGGATATACAAATCGTTGAAGATATCATGTCAGATGCCCACTTTTTTAGATTTCAGAACACACCGACGGACCTTGAGGACATAGAAATATTTTTGCACATAGGGATTACACTTCCTAGGATGGATACTATGGAAAATAAGAAGTTAGTTATATGTAATACACCTTATCAATAGGTTTGGGGAGACATTTATAAAATGGGTCATGATTAGGTACTGGACAGATGCATCTTGGAGGATGAATGCCAAGTAATTATAGAAGAAGCACATGGTGGTATTACTAGAGGAAACTATGTTGGAGAAGCCACCACACATAAGATACCTATAGGTGGACTATGGTGGGAAACACTATATAAGGATACCAAGGAATTTTTTTAGGTGTGTGACCATTGTTAGAGGATTGGAAAGGCAAGACAAAGAGATGAGATGTTGGTGTGCCCCATATCATCCATGGAACCATTTGAGAAGTGGGCCATCGATTTCACTGGACTAATTGTACTAGTTGTGTGATGAACCAATGCATGATATATTATTAATTTATATAGATTACTTGATGCAATGGGTATATGATACACCCACCAAGGACTGTAAAACTTCAACAGCTACGTGTTTCTTATGGTAGAGCATCATAAGTAGGTATAGTTGCTCGTTAAGCCTTATAAGTGATAGGGGTACTCATATCCTAAATGATACCATTGGGATATTATTATCATAATATATGGTGGAACACCACAAGAAAAATCTTTATCACCCATGGGCTAATGGAACAATAGAGGCCTTTAAAAAAAATTGAGTCAGACGTTGACCAAGATATGTGATTTCGGAAGGAAGGATTGGGACGATAAATTTCTAGTTGTAATTTGGGAGTATAAAACTACCTATAAGAGGTTAAATAAAGCCACTCCCTTTTAATTGATGTTTGGTGTGGAAATATTATTACATGGAATTTACACTACCATCACTACATATTGTGCATGTATGAGGACTTAACGATAAATAGGCATTAGAAGCGTGCATAAGGGGGTTAACAAAATTGGATGAACAAAACACAATTGTGTGATGGAGCCAAAAGACTAAGATGGAAAGGGAAAATACTTGGCACAATAGGCATATTTGAAAAATGTCTTTTTCAGTTATTGGATTGGTACTTCTAAATGATTCTAACTTTGCACGCCACCTGAGCAAGTTAAAGGTCCACTAGTTGGGACCATACAAAGTAACCAAGATTCTAGAAACATGCACATGTCAGTTACAAGTGCTTGATGGGATAATATTACCTAGTTACTTCAAAGGGAGTAGGATGGATCCCTAATTTAAATAAGATGATTTTCATTTATGTTGGTGAGAAGGCAATATTATCATTTTGATTAGATTTTCACATTCATAATTGTTTTTTTATTTTTGGAATAACTTTGTTCATGTGCATGAGCTGATCTATTTGTTGAAGGATGATGTGCAAAGGGCCACATGTAATTTTAGTATGGGGTAGTAGGTAAAAGAAATGGTATACCCTTTGTGGTGGTGAATGGAACAATGGTTCCAATGATGGACTATATTTCTCGATTGTGTATAAGGAAACTTGGTGGGGATGAAAACATGGTGTATAGGATAACGAGAGGTAGAAAATAGAGGAATAAAAATACTTTGCATGTGGTATAGAGGATGGAATGGTGTAGTGTAGGAAGTTGTGTGTAATAGGATCTGTAACCTGTGAGGTAATGGTGCACCAAAAGGTTATGGACTCCATGCACGGAGAGGAAACCTATAATACCCGGACTTAGTGAAAAGAGCAGGAAATAGAAAATGGGTGGGAAAGTGACATCTACTGCCACCTATTGCATTAAATACTTGAAAAAATTAGAAATCTATAAATATGTGTGAGTGATATTTGTAATTTTAGTTGTGAATTGAAGCTCTTGCAAAATTTTGTGAATTGGTGAACAAAAGCGATGACATAAGGTAACCAAAAACCAATAACCAGTGATAAAGAGCTCCTTGTATTTCAAAGGATTTAATTCTAAATGATACGGTGGTAGTTGAAGACGAAGGTGGAAGTTTGAAGGGAGTTAGTAGAGTTACATGGTTGTTTGGGAAGAAGATACAACGCTAGGGCACAAAGGTCAAAAAAACACCAAGGAAGATTTTATTAAGAAATTGATGGTTATCAGAGGGGAAGACACCTAGAAAGTCATAAGGAATTGTGACTAGGAGAAAAGGAATGATTTTATAAGTAGGGCATGTAACTCTAAGGGTTCAAAATTTTCAAAGGTTAAGTTACAAGTTCAAACAATGGCACCGTGATGGGTCGTTGTTTTCTTCTAATCATTTAATTGACGTAATCTTTGCCAGTGTCATTCTAAACTAGGGATGTGTCCAAGGCAATATGCAATAGAGTCTAGAATAACCAGTTATATGTTGAGTTTGTTGGAGGGTTGCTTAGCTTGGTGGCTATTCTACAAAAATGTAGCTAAAATCTACGGAAATTAAATACAAGTCTACGGAATTCAACTATTTACAGTGAAATGGATTTCAACAACTAATCTTCTACTGTAAAGTAAAATATGCACACTTATTCTTAACAATTTAAACCATAACTAAATAACTGGAATTCAACAAAAAGCAAGACTGTTTATGAGATAAATTTGCATGGTAAAAGCATCTACTTAAAAGTGAAAGCAATAATGGAGAAAACAGAGATAGTTAATCAAAGCATGCATGTAGAACTCATCAAATGACAACCGTAGTAAAACTAATCAAAGGATTGTATGCATGTAAAACACAAAGTAACCTCGTATCTCCTCGGTTGAGTAGACCCTTGCTCTTCCTCGGGATAGAGTGATCAACAACTTCTGATTCTCAAAATGCCGTAGATTTTTATTAACTTCAAAATGAGTTCATAACATATCAGAAAACGAATCCAGAACAGAACAGTGTGCAGATAATTTTCTTCGATGAATCCAAAAAGTGGTACCCCAGTTCTGAAGACAAAGTCTTCATATAGATAATGTTTGTTACAAGATCTGCCATATCAGGCATCATTAAACATTGCTTCATCAAATATCAATTGAAACTCTTAGATTCCTATGGGTCGTTAGAGTCAAGCCCAAACTAATAGGTCAATTCGGAAACAGTCTTCAGCAGCATGCATCGAACTTGGGCAACTTATCCACCAGTAACCTCCATCATTCCTACACACATCATCATATTTGATCTCATAAAAACAGTTAGTAGGAGGTCATGTGATAAACGAATTTTATAAATAATAGAAAGGAAAAATGCATCAATCTACTAAGACATGACTATACAAAACATCCCCATATACAAATAAGTCATATCATGAAGAGCATTTCTAGTCTAAAGAAATGATATGAATGAGCAAATCTATGCACTCATCATTCCTCTTGACTTTACCTATTGCATGTCCCAATGTAACTCATCTACACCCAGCTCACCTTCCAAGTTGTTCAGCCATGTCACACTCCTCGAATTGATCAGCGTATTGCTTTATGGTATTCTTGCAGCCCTGAGTATTGGAGGTAATTTCCACCCAGGCAGTGAAACTGTCATGGGACTGTGTTGCATTGTTCTGCCATGTTGTGAGAGGGCTCAAGAGGAGTGGAGGTCATACCTGGAGGCCTACCCATTCATCAGTGTATTGCTGGCTGGTATTCTCTGCAGTTTGTTTGATAATGGTGATGAGGGCATCACCTCTTTGCATGCTCTAGCTCAAATTCTGAGGAGAGAGGACCTCCCTATGTTTTAAAGGCAGGCTTAAAGTATCCCATCTCCTATCGCAAGCTTGCCAAGCAGCTCCAAAATTTTCCTGACTATAATTTTCAAAATCAATAATACACTGAAGCAAAATCTGAGAAGTATGCACCCCCACCCCTACCTGGTAATGTAATGATCTAAATTTCTTCCGCAGGGAGACATCTGTGTGATGGGTTGGGTGAATGTAAAATCCGATTGATTGAGCAGTGTTATTGAAACTGTTTGTTTGTTGTCTCCAAGTTATCTGACTCCTCAATACAGACTGAAATGCTTTAATTTGAAAATCCCCCACAAACAGGTTGATCAAGAAATTAGGGACATTGGTTACTACCATGTTATGTAAATAAAATTCACAGAGAAAATTTTGAATTTCCGGGGTGGTGTTCTTGTAGACTAATAAAAAACTAGGTCCATTAGGAATTTCGTGAGGGTCTTTAGAACACAATTGAAATAACTGCCAAGAATAAAATTGCTCTTGGACATACATGTTGTAGACTGAGGGTTTCCTACAGGACAGTAGTTTGATGGATAAAGGACAAACAGAGTCTAAGATAGATGTTAACTTTTGTTTTTCCTCTTCCAAAGATTCTTTTTCCTTTTTTCATCTTTGATTTTCTTGCTGCAATTCCATTTTCTAAAGGGACAACTGTTGGAAATTATCTAAGAGGGTAAGACCTGTATCACGTTGTCACTTTAGACAACTCACTTCATGCTTCAGGGCAACAATCTTCCAAACTTTTTCTACTATCTTTTGTGTAAATTCAGCTTGTAATAAAAGGGTGGATTCTTCCATACCTTGTAACTGAGATTTTAGCAGTGCTATCTCCTCCAGATAGTTGCAAGAAGGTGCCACTTGAGTGTCAAGCATTTCCAGAGTTACAGTGTGAATTTCCATAGATGACGGAACAACAGATGATGGAGCGGCCGGGACATCCTCCATATGTAGTTCCTCCCGAATGTGGGTGGTGTCATCAGGTAAGGACTCTGATTGGAAACCACCTGTCTGTAAACATGAGCCAAGCCACCGGGACCGTAGTTGCATGGAGGAAGAGGGGGCCATGGGACACTTTCCTTTTGAATCAGAAATGGATGGGGGTGGCCCCTCAGGAACATCAGCTACCTCTACTTGACTATGTGAAGGGCCCGATGCAAGGGTAGACCAAGGTGCAGAAGAGATGCCAGATTTTAGTTGCTTAGGCCTAGACCCTTCGCCACCAACACGTCCCTCAAGTCTCCACTTTGGGCGAAATAAAACTTGGTGTGAACACAATAGATGAATCAACCCTGGGTGCTTAAGCATGGACTTGCCCCCATTGGACTGGTGTTTTTGGCATACCTTAATGATAGACTCTGCGAGGTACTCTGGAAAATTGACCCGAAGGGCATGATTGACATGTCCCTTTTTAAGGTGAATGAGCATTTTGAGTGCATCACCACCCAGAATAGAAGCTTGTTCATTGCATATAAAATACCTATTGACCCATTTAGCAATCTTACCCCAGATTCCAGGAAAAAATTTCCAGTTAACACCCTTTTGGACACCCAATGGAGTCAAGATGACCTCCGAGAGTGCCTCTCCTTCGACGTGGAACTGAGTAATCAGAATTTGCAAGGGGGCATTCCTCATAACCTTTAGACCAAAATTTGGAAGGCCAGACAGGTTAGAATGACCTGACTGGTAATTTCAACTCTTCGTCCACTAACTTGCGAGCATGTGGACTCAAAATTGTTCAAGAAATCTTCCACAATGCTTTCATCAAAACCTTCGAATTGCTGAAAGAAATCTAACCATCTGAAATCATGAAATACCTGTGAAAGGGAGGCATTCCGGAGCAAGGCATCAGGTGAAGAAGGTTCTAATGTCTTTCGCAGTCCCATGTTGAGCCAAAAAGTGAGAAACTAGAGTTGAGCATCCCTTCCACTTCTTGTCTAGTGTCGAATAAAAATAATCGTGACTGATGGGCATACCACAATGGAAAGAAGCGGTTACAGAGCATTAAATTTCAAATGACACCAAATTCCTTGGGTAGTACAATCATCAAACGAGGGTGACAGCGGAAAAATAGTGATGAGACCAGCCATCCACGTGAGATTAAGATTTTTGCGGTGGCACATATCCCATGGTTAAGGAGCATGCACCATCTGTCCTGACGTTGGAGAGTTCGACACATCAAAGCATGTGGAGATTTATGAGGCATTGCTCCTATTATGTCATCATTCATAAAGCCAGATTTGGAAGGAGATCCAAGATGACCATAGTAATCATTTGATGATGGCGTCATAATGACAAATGGATACATGGGGAAATGTTCGCATAGAAATATCATTAGCAGGTTAAGATGCAGTTACCCATGCCACATTTAATCAGCCGATATCCATAGATTCCTATGCCCTGCAATTTGGGATGAAACATGATTAGCGGCAGTAGAAACAATGAAAATTCCTACATTTATTGGAAATTACAATAGAAACCACTAACTAAGGGAAGAATATCGAAGGAAGGATCATCTTCCTTTATTGAATTTTCAAAATATTAATTACTCCATGTATGAGAGGCAAAGAGCCTCCTGAGCATGCATATCCATTGCTAACAGAATGTCGTCAGTGAAGGTCTGCTTATCCAGTGGTTGGTGATAAACTTGAAACCTATGCCCATTCACCAGAAGAGTTTGTTTGTCTCCATCAATCGGTATTAATTGAATAGAGCTATTATCAAATACTTGATGCACTTGATAGGGACCTAACCAACGCATACACAACTTTCCTTTAAACTGCTAATAGTGGGAATCAAAGAGTATAACCCACTGTCCTTCATAAAATATCCTTTTTCTGATGTGAGCATCATGTCAAGTTTTCTGTTGATGCTATAGAATTTCAGTCTGCTGTTGTGCCTCCATCCGCATTGCATCTAGTTCATTCAACCGCAACACTCGTTCATGTTGTGCTTCATTCAAATCGATCCCAACCTCCAACGTTGTTCGCCAGGTGTGTAACTCGAACTCAACAGGTAACAATGGCTTCTTCCCATAAACCATCTCATAGGGAGAGAAACCAGTAGTTGTTTTCCAGGTCATTTTGTAGGCCCAGACGGCCTCAGGAAGCTTTGGTACCCAATTCTTTCTGTCGGCATTAATAACCTTAGTTAGAATATTCTTGAGATCTCGATTGGTTACCTCCACTTACCCATTGGATTGGGAGTGATATGGTGATGATTTCCGGTGCCTGATTCTGTAGATTCCTAAGAAAGATTCAATCATATTTGAAACACATTGAGGACCTTGATCAGATACAATGGCCCTTGGTGCTCCAAATCGCAGCAATATCCGGTTGTACAAAAAATCAGCAACAACATCTTCATTGGCAGATGCCAATGCTTGAACTTCAGCCCATTTGGTGACATAGTCCGTGCATACCAAGAGATACTCCTTCCCGAAAGATGGAGGATCAAATGGTCCAACAAAATCAATACCCCATTTCTCAAATGGTCCTAGAACCAACTGAGGGTTAAGAGGCATTTCTGTAGAAAGTGTAGGTTTTCCCATTCGTTGGCATGCATCACATTGCCACACATACTTCTTGATAGTCTTATGGAGGGAAGGCCAATAGTACCCTGCTCCAAGGATCTTGTGAATTGTTCATTTCACTGAATAATGCCCACCGCCTGGCTCATTATGACATGCTCACAGTATGTCATGTACCTCATCCTCTCGAACACACCTACGAAGAACCATGTCAGGACAACATTTAAATAAGAATCCCTTACACCATTTATATGTTGCACTATTTCTAACGAATCTCCTTCTTTCTTTATGAGTAAAAGAAGCAGGAAACTTCTCTATTGTTAAATAATTTGCTAGATCAGTGAACCAAGGAGTCTTTGTGGAGATAGCAAACAAGTGTTCATCGGGAAATTGATCTTGGACTACTTCGTCATCACCTGAAACATTTATTTTGGAAAGAAAGTTGGCAACAACATTAGATTTCCTAGGCTTATCTATGATAGTGAGATTGAATTCTTGCAGCAAGAGCAACTAGCGAATGAGCCTTCCGCCAACCATTGATTTGTTCATCAAATATCGAATGGCAGAGTGGTCAGTGTAAACAAAATTTTTATATCCAGTGATGTAATGATGAAATTTATTCAAAGCATATACCACAACCAAAAAATCTTTTTCCATAGTAGTGTAATTCTTTTTCGTAGGATTCAGATTTTTGTTGATAAAATAAATTACATACATATGATCTTCTGAGTCTTTTTGTCCAGGGACAATGCCCATGGCTGTATTAGAAGCATCAGTGTGGATATGGAAATTTTGTCCCCAGTTAGGGCCACGCAAGACGGGGGTTGTTGTTATCTTCTCTTTGATAGAATCAAATGCCTATTGACACTGAGAAGACCATTCAAAAACACAATCTTTGGTTAGCAATGAAAACATTGGGGTGGCAATTTTTCTAAAATCTTTTATGAATCGGCGGTAATAACCTACGTGGCCAAGGAAACTTTTGATGTCAGTCTAATTAGCTAGTGTAGGCAATTGGGTGATGACTAATATCTTTTTGGGATCCACCTTTATACCTTGGGCTGACACATGGTGACCTAAGACAATTCCTTGATCAACCATCATTAGACATTTTTCATGACTCAGAGATAGTTGGTGTTGTTCACATCGACTGAGTAATTTCTCAAGATTATTCAAATATTCATCAAAAGTGGATTCATGGATAGTGAAATCATCCATATAAACCTCAACACAGTCGTTAGCAAGATTTGCAAAAATGGCCAAGACTACCCGCTGAAATGTGGCAGGGGCATTACAAAGCCCAAAAGGTAATACTCTATAAGTGAATGTACCCCAAGGGCACGTAAAAGTAGTCTTATCTTGATCAGCAGGAGCAATACTAATTTGATTATACCCACTAAACCCATCCAAGAAAGAGAAATATTTCTTACCAGCCAAATTGTCTAGGACATGGTCAATAAAAGGTAGGGGAAAATAATCTCTCTTGGTGGCTTTGTTAAGTTCCCTGTAATCAACACATATTCACCATTTACCATTCTTCTTAGGAACAATAACTAATGGGGAGACCCACTGACTATTAGATATAGGATAAATAAAACCTACCTTTAGAAGCTTTTCAATCTCAGTTTTGACTATATCTCTCAATGCTGGATTGATTCTTTGTTGTGGCTGCCTTATAGGTTTGACATCATCGGTGTAAATACGATGTGTACAGATGCTAGGATGAATTCCTTTCATATCAGTGTAATCCCAAGAAAAAGCATGAGAATGTTTCTTCAGAACCTCAACCACCTTAACTTCTTGATTGACCTCCAAGTCGCTTCCTATAGTCAGCTCTTTACCTATACTGATAAGCACCTGCTTAGTATCATCTGCAAAAGCAAGCTCTGTACTAGTGATAAAATAATTCAATGGGCAAACATGGGGCTGGAGCATGTGTAGGATGGATACGTTATCAAAAGATAAAACCTTAATTAAAGGACAATAGAAATCAGGAACTAGATGTTTGGAATTATAAGCATAGAGTTTCCTACCAGACTCAGCAAAGGTAATGTCTTCTGCCGATATTCTGAATTCTGTAGAAGTAGTACTAATTTCCGTAGTTGTAGATTCCTTACAATTAGTTAGCATATAAGACTTTGCAACCTCCATCATATGATTGTGTACCGTAATAGTGGCCATAAAAGAAGAATTCAAAAAGTTAGTATCCAAAGAATCCACCCATACCTGGTCACAATTGTTCATATAAGGCTGAGCAGGAGGATATAATGAAATGTGTTTGGATTTCTGCCCATTTAGAATTGTCATGTTACTCGACCTATAGTCAATGTAAGCAGCAACCGTAGCCAGCCAAGGTCTTTCCAAGATGACTGGATATCCCAACTTCTGAGCTTTAGGCTATAAAACCATGAAATCAACTAGGTATTCCCATGATTCAACAGTGACCATTATATCTTCAACCACACCATCAGGTATAGCAATGGATTGATCTGCTAACTGCAGAACAGTGTTGGTTGGTTGAAGTCCGATCAAGGATAGTTGGTTAAACATTTTTGTTATGATGACATTAATAGTAGCACCAAGATCCACCAAAACATTATAGATTGACTGGTTGTTTATACAAATAGTAATGACAGGGCTCCCAGGATCCCCATATTTTGGTGAGATGAGGATGCCAGCAACTAAATCAGCTAAATTTCCTTCGACTCTGACAGTCTTTGGGTATTTCTTTTTTCTTCCTGGCATCTTTATACATTCGTTTCTAATGGTTTGGTTTAGTTCGGGGATGTCCCGTATTGCACGTAGAAGTGGAACCTCAATATGTACTTTTTTCAATTCCTGAACTAGTTCTGTTTCATCTGCAATCCAAGTGTCCTGTAATCACTCAGGGAAAGGGGCTATAGTTGGTTTGGGTATTTGAGCATTCTGCTCATCTGGTATTGGTGAAGAATCATTTTTACCTTCAAGTTTTTCTTCCTTATTGGGATCATCAGGTAGTTCTGTGATAACAACAAGAGGGTTCAATATTTTTCCAGATCGTAATCATAAATTACCAATACTGTTAACCTTTATGGTATTACCCGCATCTGTGTCATCAATAGAAGCTGTCTGTTGATTTTTTGGATTGGCTACTGGCTGAGCCGGAAGTTTTTTTTTTGTTGCTTGTACTTGATTTTGATAGGCTGGAGGTGGAGGCATTAAAGCTTGTTGTGGCTACTGGAACCTACGTTGTTGATTATTGTTTTGTGGTGGTGCCCAGGACAGATTTTGGCTAAAATTTTGTTGAGGACCCCACTGCTGATTTTTCCATGGATTGGTTGTGGGTGGTGGAGCCTAACCCAGCTGAGTGTAGGTATTTTTCCAAGGTGGTGGATATGGATAAGTCATCCAGTTTGAGTTTTCCCACTCAGGTTGTCCCCAAGAAGACTGAGAGGACTGATTTGGCCATGGCATTCTCCAGGGATTCTAAGTTGGTCTAGATGGGAATCCACCCTGATTGTTTGGTCTTTGGACAAAATTTAATTCAACACTTGTTTGAGAGATTGCATTCAAACCTCCCTTCAATTGTGGTAAAAGTGTGCAATGTTTAGTGTCATGGTCAATTACTTCACAGATTAAGCACATATCTGTGACATCCAAAGGACATTCTCTCAAGGGGTGTCTCTTCTGACATTTAGGGCAATACATGTCCAATGGTTCTTTAGCAGGGGTGGCTTTTGCCTTAATTCCATCTATTGTGGATGTTAATTGCAGCAAAATGTCTATTTTCATGTTGGCCATTTCTTCTAGAAGTTCAGAGGTACCCAAATACTTGGATGTTGGTTTCCTTCTTATTCCTCCACGTGTTCTAGAATATCTTCTACATAGCTCAGTAATTTGTTCCATGGTAAGATTATGCATGTCTCCTCCTCCCATGAGGTGGAGAGAATCCTTGGTTTCCTCATCCAGTCCTTTCAAAAAGACTGTTTTAGTGATGTCTGCATGTAACTCATACCCACTACGTTTATGGAGAAAGAGGAATCTATCCATATAATCTTCTAGATTCTCACCTTCTTTTTTCCGTATTTGAAAGAACTCCTCCCTCCTATCCCTTCCTCTACAATAGTCTTGGTATTTATCTAGGAAGGTTGTTTCCATGGCTTCCCAGGAATTAATGGAGTTAGATGGTAACCCCATAAACCATCTCATAGCAGAATCCTTTAGAGTGGAGGGAAATAATTTGAGTTTTTGATTGTCAGTTTGGTAATCATATGTCTGGCTCAGGATTTTAAATTCAAACAAAAACTGATCAGGGTCTTCTTTGGTCATTCCTCGAAAGAGGGTGAGGATGGATGGTGAGATGTTTTTCATGGGTGCATCCTCATCTACATCGAAGACAATGGGGTATGTAAATGTTCGTCCCAAAGGTTGTTCTTCAGAATTCCCAAGATCCCCCATTGCAGAATGATGTGAAGAGGATACAGAATCCTCAGAAAAGGTTCTAGGCATGGAATTGGAATCTTTATCACTCTCATTGTTTCTCCCTTGTGAAGTGTCCAAAGAGATTTTTTGAATATTGCGTGCTATAAATCTCCCTTGGTTATCTCATGACCTATGCATCTAGGTTGGTTGGTTTAAATCAAGGTCCGGGAGAACTACTAGTTTCCTATATGAACTCTATTAACACTCATAACATATGGAATAAAATAATGGAGCTTATGGTAGGAATGATGTGTGTAGGAATCATTCCTAACCATAAAATAATGGACCAGTAACCTCCATCATTCCTACACACATCATCATATTTGATCTCATAAAAATAGTTAGTAGGAGGTCATGTGATAAACGGATTTTATAAATAATAGCAAGGAAAAATGCATCAATCTACTAAGACATGACTATACAAAACATCCCCATATACAAATAAGTCATATCACGAAGAGCATTTCCGGTCTGAAGAAATGATATTAATGAGCCAATCTATGCACTCATCACACTGGTGAAGAAGAAAATAAGATAAGGGAGGATTCCCTAAATGACTGGTTCTCTTAGATGTAATACCCATAGGAGGTTATCGTTGAGAAGACATGGGAGTCAAAGTTTGGGAGATTAAAAATTAGTGAATACAATCATTGTGCTCTAGGACATGAGGGAGTCATAAGGAATGATACTTTAGTAGAGACATGCCAAATCAAATAGGAAGGGCACATTGTATTAGATGATAGGGTGTGCAATACGTTGGAGGATGGTGGCATAATACAACTGTTTGAGTTACCTTTATTTAGAAATAACACATGAATTTTTAAATGGATGGTGTCACAAGTACTCAAATATTAATTATACTTTACAAGAATAAGAATGTGCATCACCATATAATTGATAAGAAAAGTAACTAGATTATGCAATAGGGGTGAATAGATTGCAATCACTTTAAAAGACGAGGCAGAAGCCATCGGATTATATTACCAATAGGGAGTAATATGTTTAACATTGGAAACATATCAGGCCCAGGTATAAGAGTGGCTACATGCTTGGTAAGAAATAATATAGGAGCCTTTGAAAGGTGGACAGAGGTAAACAAGAAGTTTCTACTGTTACACATAAGATGGCATAAGACACAAAGTACAATGTTGCTCTATACATTACAAAGAGTATTGTGGAAGATTCCCAAAACCAATAAGACAAGTGAGAGAAAAATACATGGGGATCAATTTTATTGATATTGTATTATGGGAAATTGGAGTCCCTGATGAAAATTCAGGGCACGAGTGGGAGTACCCAGTAGTCATCCAATCCCCTAAAAAAATATTTTTCAAGTACACATGCAATGGGGAAATAAAAAATAAATATAAGGAAAGATTATATTTACTGTATTAAACGGAAAATCCAAATTTTTCATACTATAACGTTTTTATCTCACACAATTTCTATTGATGAGTGGAGATATGGGTCCTCAGTGAAATTTTTTGTTTTTATTCACACCCAAGTAGTTCATGAGTGTGGTTGATAGAATAAAGGATGTGCAACCACTAAAAATCAATGCAGATAAGGTAGATGTAGAGTATAAATTTATGTCAAATACCTACTGTTGCATGGTAAGGAAACCATATGAGGATACAATGGAGTCAGACATAATGGATTTGAATCCCATAGTAACTTTGGTAGTAGGAAATATGCATGCAGGGTATACATCTATATGCATCCAAAATTACAGGATGACAAAGTGTTGGAGGTGCATGATACATATATTACACCACCATATATAGAGAGGACAACTACAAGAAAAAATAAGTACAACCCTAAGCCAGTCTAGAAACAAAAAGAAGATGAAGGAGATGAGATATAAGAGAACTTGGATCATAACTAAAGGAAGAGGCATCAGACACAACAAGAGGAAATATCAACGTAAACCCCTCCTATAACCCCTCGAACTAGCCCAACTAAGATCATGTGCGCAACAATCCCAAGATAAGAGTAGGAGTAAGAGTCTCTTAGGATATAAGATTACTTGAAAGGATAAGGAAGTCCACATGTGATACATATTCTAGAGGAAGAAGAGCCTGAGCAGTCTAAGGAGCATGAAGAAGGATAAATACCCTTTGATACCTTGATGCACATGGAGGAGCAAGAAAGATAGTATAAACAAGAAGAAGTGCATGAACAAGAGGTTGAATAAGAAAATGAATAGGACACTGGTCTTGCACAAGAGGATGTTACACAAGATTCAATGTGAGAGAAGCATGAGGAAGGGCCAAGACCATCACAAGGAGAAAGGTTAGGGAGAAGCTTGCCTCATCATTCATTCATGTCCTTCTTCAATAACATAACAAAGGTCATTAGATCAAGATTCAATCACGACACAAATCTTACAGATATTTATTATTGGGACATGCTGGAGAAATCATAGGCACAAGTAAGCATACATAGGGTATTATATTTTGTGATGCATATGCATAAGGAAGATATGGAGTTTAAAGTAAATCCAAAATCTCTCCATGAGCAATAGGGAAGGAGGGAACAAACTAAAACTCTTTCAATTTTGAAATAAACCAATTTGATTAATGTGCAAGCTAGAAATGCTTTAATAAAATTGGCTAATGAAGTCACATGCAAAACTATAAACAAGGGAGCCATACTACACAATGCTAGATTTATTTTGTAGATGTTAGTAAGAAAAATAAGAAGATAGTAGCCAAATTAAATAAAGTAAATATGAGGAACACAAAATTTAATGCAAAAGTATCTAAACTTATTTTTACTATTTCATATTCTTATCCACATGTACTTTTAAAGTCCAAGTGGGATCAAAACATAGAAATTAATAACTTGGGAGAACTAGTTACCCTGTTATTAGAGAAAGTAAATTCGAGATAGGAATCAATAATGGAAGAGCTGGAAAAGGAGAGGTAGGAAGAGATGGATAAAGGATAAATTAATATGAATATCTTAGTACCGAGGTGAAGGAAGCTTCACAGAAGGAAGAGAAAATATTCCTCAATTTTATCAATACTTTGATTATAGAAACACGCTTCATAGAAGAAGAGACATGAAGGAGACATCTTAAGGCATCCTTGTATACAAGAGATAAGGCATCATGTGTGAAATTTTTGCAGGAGCTGGAGGAGATGAAGGAGACTATACAAGAAAAATGTGACAGAGTATAGGCAAGAATGGGGGAGTTACAGGCTATGGTGATGATATGGGTATATGTCCTAGAAGAAATGAGTTATGAATGGGAAATCATTTTTCCTAAATTGCAAGAGAAATATAATGGAGTAACCCTGGAGGAGCTCCAAGAAATTGTTGAAGCATTACTGGGAAGGTCAAACATCGCACTCGATGACTAGAAACAACTAATGGAAAAACTTAGCACATAACTCCTCAAGATACCTTAGTCTCACTTTTGGTCATATGGGAGCAAATGTTATTTATTCAACTATTCTTTTCATTATTTGAGGAAATTACCTAAGATTATTTCATTCAAGATTCTTCCATGATTATATATTGCATTCATTTATTCATTCTTTCTTTGGATTTTCAAGGATGGACAATACACCTAGTATGGGGTAATGTTGAGATGATGAAATTCCTAAGTTTTGGATACAAATTTTTTTGAGAGTGCACAAAAGTTGCATGTGAAAGTATGACAGAGCTTACGTGAAGGTTTGGAATGTAGTGAGAGGAGATGGTGTGATCGTAAAGTAAGCTAAAAATAGGAAAAAGAAAAATTTGACGTGGTTATCAAGACATGCCAAAAATAGAATGAGCATGGACCAGATTTAGACCATGACTGGATAAGAACGCATAGAAATAAGTATAGACATGAATTTTGTATGTAAAAAACTAGAGCTATTTATAGCATGGGAAGGCAATAAAGTAGATCTATTTATAGAGCTTCCAGAAGAAATACAATCATTTATGGATAACCATGGATATGTGTCTAATTATAGGAAAGTATTAGCTGTAAAATCTTGTAATATATGTACATAGGTTTTTTCTATTCTTAGACTATAGCTTGATTTAGTGGTGAAGGAAAATTTCCCACCATATATATACTTGTATATATCCATGTAATCAATAAGTCCAGGTGTGTGATGTTAGATTCATGTTGGTTCTAATCGGGTCATGTCTTGCACATGAGTCTGTAGATGGATATTGTATGAGTATATCATGCAATTATGTTCCTAGTCAATGTATTGTGTATGAACATCATGATCTAGAGTAATTACTCATCTCCTTCTGCTATGATTACATGAACATATATATTCTCCATGTGGTACGTTTGTATGTTGTGATAACCATGAGTGCATGAACTACATCTTGATAGACAATATAAGAAGGAACATGGTAGGTTTGCACACACGTCAGGTGAGCATCTAGACCTCTATTTGGGTGATGGGTTAACACACAAAACTATGTTGTGTTGAACCTAAACAATGAAATAATAATGTATAAATATTAGCCTTCCAATAACTAGGTGTATTTTAAAATATATGTGCTAAGGGAAACACTTTGGCATAACATCCATGGGGAGTGTTATGTGTCAGGACATAATGTGGGGTTGATTCATAGTGAGTGGCATCACTGAGGTTACATGAAGTAGGTTTTCATAATTTCAGGATTAAATGTGATCTAATTTTTCCTTTTTGGTTTAGCATGGAGTTATGAAGAACCTTGAAATGTCCAATTGTATGTTCCACAAAAGGTTAGGTACATGTTTCAATGACACAATGGTTGATCTACTCATATTACATCATGTCACTATAGGTGATTTTTTGATGTGTTGGACATAGATGGATACATCTTACCCCTTTTATAATGTGTGTGAGATCTATTAAAGACATATGAATAATCTTAAAAGCTCCAAAAACTTTTGGGTGATGTTTTATAGTAGAAGAATCTATTTAAGTGGTACCATATGAAATGTAACCTATGAGAATAGGCTTAGAAAAACCATAAGAAATATTATTGCGAGATCCTCCTAGATAATAAAATTAACTTTTGATAGTCTTAAAGATGTACAATATACATTTCCTTAAGTTATGGGTGGTGATATAAAATATTTTGTGTTTATTTTGTTTCAAAATTTAGCAACTTATCATCTAACAAGACTTATTTAGAATTCATCAAGGTATAATTTTTCAATCCATCCAAAATTTCCAAAATATTCTTACTTTGTATTGGGTTATTATAAGAAGAAAGTTATATCCCATATGATTTATCCCCATAATTATATTTTATAACTAATATCTTACTTTGCAACCTATCTTCATGAGTAGTTCCCAAGGCTTATTCCTCTATAACTACTTCAACTGGTAACCATTTACATCCACCTATTAAATTAAAATTTTATCTCAAGGATTATTTTCCACCTCCCCTTATGAATCTAAAAGCTTACCTCTCATCACCCCTATAGGAATTAAAGCCAATGATTCCTTAAGATAATAAACAGTCACTATCTTATTTTATATCTATGTTTCATAACATGTTTTAAAATATCCTAAAATTTCATCTGCAACTATTTATTACATTTCATTTTTTACTCTAGTTATTTACTTCTCACCTAACTCTTTATTATATAAATTTACATTTCCACTCTCACTTTCAATTCTTGTAATAGACCTCATAGTCACTTTGGATTCATACTTGACCTATGAATTCAGTACTATGGAACTAAAGCATTCCCAAAAAATAAATTTTCCCCAATTCTTATAACCTTATTCCTATTACTAAGATTTGTATTTCCCTTTCTAACAAAAAATTTTCCTTCGTATATTTATAGTGCCTTTAGGAATCTTATTTTTCATATTAATGGATGTGGGGCCTAAATATAAGGTTTCCATTTATTTATAAGATAATTACTCCCTAATTTCAGTATCAAAATTTTCCTTCTACCCCTTGTTTGTTGCTTTAAGGTGGTGGAAATATTTCCTATATAGCTCAAATAATTGCATTTAAAATATCTCTTAGATTCTTCATAATCAACTTTAGATTCCAAATAATCCCTATATAGATAATTGAATCAAGTTAACCATATCTTCACTTTTTCTAATTATCACATTCAATCATGCATAAACCATTGAGTTCATTCTAATCCACCATAGGTATAAATTAAAAAAAACTATACACCCAATGCTTCTTAAAATGTTCTTTTTCTAATAATTAGAAGGAAAAAATAATCAACTCATATATTTCTCGTGTAGCTTGTTCATGTATTTGTCAACTGGAAAATTATCCCTCCAAGTATTGGTAGTGTTAGTGTAGGTTATTATTTATCCTTTTATTTATTTATTAGGATAATTCTTACACTTTTATTAGCCCCACACTTATTAAATTAGCTTGTTTAGGTGTAGTAGTTATATGGAGTTAGCTTACCAGTTGTGTTGAGTTAGCTTCTCAGTTATGTGAAGTTAGCTTACTAGTCTTTTAGAGTTAACTTAACTACCAGTATCGGTTAGTGGAAGTTCTTCACCACTGATTTAGGTAGTAGCTTCACTTTCCTCCTATATGTACATCTTTCTTATTGAGTAATTCAAGTCATTGTATAGTAATGTATTGAGCATTATAGATTATGATGGATTTCCATATATGGTATTTTAGATCTTCTATTTTATAAATTTAATGTGGTGTGTTATTATCATTTGAGATCATGGCTTGGAACAATATTATTATCATTCCTTTTATGGTATCAGAGCAATAGATGATGTAGACATTCATTTATAAGTTTTTCTTTGTAAGAAAGGGTTTATTATTTTCATGTATTTAGAATTTGATAGCATTTTTCTGCAACATGCATTTTTATGCAAAACAGAGTGCAGAAATGGATTTGCAAGGTGCCAAAGCCCTAGAATCAACTGAAAAATTGACCATGCTTTGAGACAATCAAATCTAGATGTAGATATGTACCCTCTGGGTGCATTCTTTTATTCATTGGATATAAGTGTATACCTTCCAGATGCATTCTTTTACCCTTTGGATATTTCAGTTTTAGATGCAGTCTTTTATCCACTGGACATATATTTTTACCCTCTGGGTGCATTCTTTTATCCATTAAATATAAGCGTGTACCTTCCAAATACATTCTTTTACCCTCTGAATATTTCAGTTTTGGATGCAATCTTTTATCCACTGGACGTAGATATGTACCCTATGGGTGCATTATTTTACCCTCCGGATATTTCTATTTTGGATGTGGTATTTTATCTGCTAGACAAATAGTTGTACCCTTTGAGTGCATTGTTTTATCCATTGGATATTAACACATACCCTTTGGATGCAATGATTTACCCTCTAGATGTTTTAGGATTTAGGCGCAAGATTTTATCCTTTGGTCGCAAGCTTGTATCATGTGGATGCACTCTTTTACCCTTTTGAAATTTGGGTGTCACGTGTACCTTTTAAAAAAAGGTCAACATTAAAATATTATTTTAATAGCAAAACCTTCTAGAGCTCATAACTTTTGATCTGTAGCTCGGATTAAGGTGATTTTTTTTTAAAATTGTGTATTTTTTTGAGATCTACACATTGGTGACATTTTTATACACATATTTCAAATGTAAAAGGTATTTTTACTCATTGTAATATTTATATGCACTCAATTATAAAGTATCAAATTTGGGAGGGTGTTGTAATCAATTGTGGATGTAATTTCGGTTGAGCCCGACGTCCTACACTTTTGGGTGTTACATTCTTGTATCTATGGGTGTATGCATTTATATCTCTCATTTTTGTTGATATATTCTGGATCTGTATTTTTGAAACTTTATTTTTTACATGTTGATAATGTCTCTTATGGGGGAGTTATTCTCGTAAAGCCCAATGTCAGTTTGTTAGTGTTTGAGTAGTTGATTTTAGAAAATCATATAGATATTTGGTGTCACTCTACCTATTCAACAATATGGGAGGGTATGGTGTTGATACTGATTCTTTAGGTTTCATGTCCTTGCCTTATTACCTTGGCTTTTCTTGGATCATATCACTCCTATTTATTTGGATCTCATGTCCTTGCCTTGTTTCCTTGGTTGTTCTTGGATTATGGCACACCTATTTGTAGCAGTTGATCAAATTATGTTTAGTATTTTTTTACACTTTTAAAATCACTTCATTAATAGTCTCCTTACATAGAGTTATTTTGGTGAAGTCTAATGTCAGTTTTTTTTAGTTCTATGATTGAGTAGTGGATTCAGACCACAGTGCATACCACACTTTTTCAGCATTGTATGAGTTTTTGGAGCCGAGCTTCTGAGAATATCTTGCAACAGGATTTCTCTCTCTCTCTCTCTACTTTTTTGATATTGGTTTTGGTTACCTTGTGGTGTCTAATTTTCTCAGTAATTATACATGGGTACTGTTAGAATTTGAGGATTCTTAAAAATACGGATTTAATCAACTTACATATTATATAATGTTACAATAAATATTTAAATAGATATTACATCATAACATAAGGAAATAAAGAAATACTTACAGGAAAATAATATTTATAGTGGAAAACCCCAATAGGGTAAAAAATAATTTGAAAATAACCTTTTTCTTCAGAGAACTTATTCTACATTCAGTAAGATCACCTCCTTTAAAACTCTATTTACCAAGAGTAAAACCAAATCACTTGATTTACACACCTTTGATATATTTCCAGAATATATTAAATGAGGACTTAAAGTCTTTTTTATATAAGGTGATTGGGTATGTTTCCCGACCCACCTTTTCAACCTAAAATGGTTGACACACACACCTAGGTTTATAATATTTAATATTAGAAATATAATCATTTCATGCTATTAAATATTTAACCTAAAGTATATACCTAGGTTAACATATTTAATAATAGAAATAGAAATATTTCATATTATTAAATATTAACCTATATATTAGTGATGGATCCATAAATATTAAGGGTTGTCCAGACCACTTAATCATTATGTTCCAACACTCCCCCTTAATGTTAAGTAGGATAACATTACATATGCCAATAGATTACCTGTTTGTAGTACATTACAGGATTTATAATCCTTAAACCATAAAGGTTTTAGGCTAGCACATCGGTTGAAGGAATTATAACACCTTCATCATACTCAATTTACTTTTTAGTACAAAAGGATTTGGAATATTAAATATCATCTCATGATCAGTGGATAAGTATGATTTGTGAGTTTTACATGTTCTCACAGGTTCTCATAAAAGGTTATTGAACCAAAGTATATAGGATCCTTGTACAACCAAGGAAATCCTTAACAATATGTTTGTATTACATGTTTACCAATAAAATCAATAGCAGTAAATAGTTTACTAAAGACCACATTTAATATCTTTCTACACTTCTTTCTAAAGAAGAAGCCGAGGAGGTATACATGCTCTAAGGTCTTTTTACACTTGCCTAAAGATCTTTTACAAATTTTTGAAAGTATTTTTACAAAAATCAAGTTCCATTAGGAGGTGAAATTGTCATGCACACTCCCCCTCAATGGAAACTCTAACAATCCAAGCTTTTCACGAAGTGAAAAAACTTTGTAGCACTCAAGGAATTTATGAATATGTCATGAACTTGCTCTTCAGTCAACATAAACTTGAGATTTATCTCATCACTTAGCACCTCATGGGTGAAGTGTATATATATCTCAATGTGCTTCATCCTCTTATGTTGAACTGAATTCCTAATTAAGAGTAATACAACTCTGACCACCACATAGAAGAGGAATACTTCCTTTAGCTTCCATGTGTATCTCTACCAATAGCCGTTGCAGCCACATGATTTATTTACTTCTTCCATTGTACTTCTCTGCCTTAGTAGAAGAAGTGGAGACTATTGATTGCATTTTTAGTTTCAAGTAATGGTTCTTACATCAAAAAACTTGAACACATCCTTTATATTTTATAATACAACATCAGTATGGTTAGAATCACAAAATCTATATTAACATTTTCATTCTTATTATAATGCAACCCATAATTGATTGTTCCTTTAATATATCTATTTTTTTTGCAAGATTCCAATGATCTCTAAAATAATTTCCTGTATAAACTTTGAAGTAATTCCTACTGTATAAGATATATCTGATCTAGTTATAGTTAGATAAATCAAACTATCAACTAATAATATATAAAATAGGATCAACCTTTTTCATATGCATATTTAGGATCAATATTTATTCCAACTTCTATTGAAGTAGAAAATGGTTTACAATCAATCATAAGAAACAATTTCAATACAATGGTTGTATATTGTGTTTTGAAAAATAACAATACAATGAAATACAGTCATACAAAAAACATGATGTAAGAGACCTAACTCATTCATTTCAAAGTACTGCTTCAATTTTATTTTAATCATATGAATTAAATCAGGATGGTCACCAGTCATAAGTAAATCATCAACATATATACATATAATGATAATATGTGAGCCTTATTGCTTAATGAATATATAATTACTATAAGAACAAATAACTAAATCTAACAATTTAAATAAGGAAACAATTTTTGCATACCAAGCTCTAAGAGCTTGTTTTAAACCATACAAGGATTTCTTAACTTATAAACATAGTTTTGTTTACCAGTTTCTTCAAATCCTTTAAGTTGAAACATGTAAAGTTTTTTTAAATCACAACGCTTCAATTTTATTTTAATCATATGAATTAAATCAGGATGGTCACCAGTCATAAGTAAATCATCAACATATATACATATAATGATAATATGTGAGCCTTATTGCTTAATGAATATATAATTACTATAAGAACAAATAACTAAATCTAACAATTTAAATAAGGAAACAATTTTTGCATACCAAGCTCTAAGAGCTTGTTTTAAACCATACAAGGATTTCTTAACTTATAAACATAGTTTTGTTTACCAGTTTCTTCAAATCCTTTAAGTTGAAACATGTAAAGTTTTTTTAAATCACAATTCAAAAAAAAAAATCTTATCCATTTGGTGGATTTCCCACCCAAATTAAGAGGTAACTGTATATAAGGCCACAAAAGTACTCATTTTAGCTACAGAAAATGTCTCAACATAATCAATACCAGGTTTCTGAGTAAAACCTCTAGTAACAAGTCTAGCTTTATGTTTGTTAATACTACTATCAACATTATATTTTACTTTGTATATCCACCTAGACCCTATAATACTTTGTGACTTATGTTCATAAAAGGTAATTAATATATGGTACATATTATGGCTTCTGGTAATTTTCCTAAGGTTAATAGGATTTGAAATTTCTAACATAGATTGAGCTCAATTTAATTTCTTATCTAAGAAGATAAGAGTTTCAGAAACATCTATAACATCAAAACATCATCATTACCATTTACTAAGTCAGAATCAAAACCATCATTAAGAAGTATTTAATGAAGTAACTTCAAGAAAAGAAGACAACACATGTAAGCCTTTCACTTGATTATATATAAACATTTCATATAAGCTTTGATAATTAACATGGCCTAACCTTTCATGCCATAGTTTTGAAATATTCAAACTTTGAGATATAAGACAAGATGTAGAAGAGAAATCATCAAAAATATATAAACCATTTATTTGAATTCCTTCAGTTATTATACTCTTATTACTATCCTTAATATACCAAGTATCCTTCATGCATAAATTTTAGTTATGTCCATACCTCTTTCAGATGTTTTATATTACCAATGTGAAGAAGGTACTCATCATTCAAATTGTGTAGAATCATATAAAGAGTCTCATGCATTCGTTGCAAGAATGCATTCATGTTATCTACATTTGCTTAAAGACTAGTGAGAGCAACCTTAGATCCAGAAACAATCATCCAGAGTTTCCTCACCATAAATTTTGTTTTGACCCAAATGTTGTAGTTCGTTTCATTCAGGATTTGGGTTTTGTCAAGACAAAAATAGTTGGATGCCATTATTTTCCTAAACTTTTAAAACACACCCCATTACAATATATAATGTACCACATAGCTAAACACATATTTATCGATAATAAAAACAACATTTTTAATAGAATCATATCTAAATTTTATAGATCTAAAGAAACTATTTGATCATAATTAATTTTGTCATTACAATGTATACTAATTAACCTCTCATGATCAAAATAATAGCCTACAATATAAAGGGCTCTACATTATATTCCAAATTTATAAAAAAATATTTCCGACCATATAGAAGTGATGAAGAGACCCCTAAGAATGCATAATTTTAAATTTTAGAAAAAAACTAATGCAGAAAAAAATTTGGCTAGCTTAAATTTGACCTCTAAATGACTGTCATAATGAGTTATTTTTGGTCTATCGTGATGGTCATTTGACCGTCAATTATAACACAGTGAAAGATTCCTGGAACCTATGAGCTTAAATTTGACGTCTAAATAGCCCATATTGTATTATGTTTGGTCTACCATGATGGTCATTTGACCATTAAATTTAATGAAGCCAAAACTTATGTATTTCTAGAATATGAAATTCTAGAATTTCTTCTTCTGTATAATATTAGGGAGGTTATATTTTAATACATTATAATAACCTATTATAATTTATAATATAAAAATATCTACAATTTTTTTAAATGTATATAGTTTATAGAATGTAAATAAAAAACAACATATAGTTCATTAAAATTATAAACTATAGTATATTGTTTTTATATAAAAAATCGCATAACCCTTATTAAAGGGGTTTAAAGGACATAGACCAAGTTAAAAGAATTTTACCAGTTGTAAGTAGATTTATGAGAGTATAGATTAACCTACATATTTTACAAAGGGGACAAATAATTTTACCCGACCAATAAAATAAATTGAAATCCTTATTTTTTTGAACCTTATCTCCTCCCTTTATTTACTCTTAATTTTACCCTGCACACATTTAAAACTATGGAAAGATTGTAAAATATTTTCTATAATTCCTACAAGATAAAATCTTATAAACTTTTATGTGGCTATAACTACTAATATTTTAATAAATATTTACCACACTTCATGTGGGCTGCCAATAAACTATTTTTTTTTAAAATCCATTTATACCTGAGAATTCCACATTTATACCTAACCATATATATAAAATATGATTCAAACTTAGGTTTGTTTCTTCTTTTTAAAACTATATATGCCTAAATTTATAAGTAGGCTTAGAATATGGTCTGTTGACTCTTCCCGCAATCCCATGTAATTTTAATATGGTTTAAAGCTTTTAATATATTATTTTTTTTTCAAAACTATATCAATTTTAATATTATGTTTATATAAATTATTATATAAACCTTGTTCTATATTATATATATTTTTAATATAGTTTTCAAATTATATAGGATATAGTTATAGATTAACTATAAACTATAGTTTTTCAAATCGAATCTTTTAGAGGGGTCCAAAGAACACGGGTATGAATTTACCTTCCAAATATTTAACCTGCAAACATTTGAAATTATAGAAAATATGAAAATTATTTCTTATAGTAATAAATCCTTTCTTTTTCTGTATGTATTTTCATGCAGATAAATATTTGAAGCCACGTTCACCTATGTACACATCAATCTTTAAAAAAATATTAAATCCATATAATTTACAAAATGTAAATGAAAATAAGAATCATGTCATATTCCCCTAAAAAAAAAATTAGGGATTTAAAATTGAAAAATCCTAAAAAATTTACCGAGAGTTTAATTACACAAATATAGTGCCAAAATAAAGTGGGAAAAAAAGAATGGGACCACATACTTTTAAATAGCCTTTCAGGTTGGTTGAAAAAATCCGTACAAATTAAATAAATAAAATATAAAACATTTGATCTTAATTTATTTAATTTACCTCTTACCATGTTAGAATTTGAGGATTCTAATAAATACGGATTTAATCAACTTACATATTATATAATGTTACAATAAATATTACATCATACCATAAGTAAATAAAGAAATACTTACAGGAAAATAATATTTATAGTGGAAAACCCCAATAGGGTAAAAACCACTTTGAAAATAACCTTTTACTTTAGAGAACGTATTTTACATCTAGTAAGATCATCTCCTCCTTTAAAACTCTATTTACCAAGAGTAAAACCAAATCACTTGATTTGCATACCTTTGATATATTTCTGAAATATATCAATGAGTACCTAAAGTCCTTTTTATATAAGGTGATTGGGTATGTCTCCCAACCCACCTTTTTAACCTAAAATGATTGACACAAATACCTAGGTTTATAATATTTAATATTAGAAATATAATCATTTCATGATATTAAATAATTAACCTAAAATATAGATATATAAGTTAAGTTTAAATATGATACATCTATACTTTAGGTTAAATATTTAATATCATGAAATGATTATATTTCTAATATTGAATATTATAAAACTAAGTGTGTGTGTCAACCATTTTAGGTTGAAAAGGTGGGTTGGGAGACATACCCAGTCACCTTATTAAAAAAGAATATAGGTCCTCATTTGATATATTCAAGAAATATATCAAAGGTATGTAAATCAAGTGATTTGGTTTTACCCTTGGTAAATAGGGTTTTAAAGGAGAAGGTGATCTTACTGGATGTAAACTAAGTTCTTTGAAGTAAAAGGTTATTTTCAAAGTGATTTTACCCTATTGAGGTTTCTCACTATAAATAACCTTTTACTTTAGAGAATTTATTTTACATCCAGTAAGATCACCTCCTCCTTTAAAACCCTATTTACCAAGAGTAAAACCAAATCACCTAATTTACACACCTTTGACATATTTCCCAAATATATCAAATGAGGACCTAAATTCCTTTTTATATAAGGTGATTGGGTATGTCTCCTGACCCACCTTTTCAACCTTAAAATGATTGACACACACACCTAGGTTTATAATATTTAATATTAGAAATATAATCATTTCCTGATATTAAATATTTAACTTAAAGTATAGATGTATAAGTTAAGTTTAAATATGATACATCTATACTTTAGGTTAAATATTTAATATCATGAAATGATTATATTTCTGATATTAAATATTATAAAACTAGGTCTGTGTATGTGTCAACCATTTTAGGTTGAAAAGGTGGCTCGAGAGACATACCCAATCACCTTATATAAAAAAGACGTTAGTTCCTCATTTGATATATTTAGGAAGTATAACAAAGGTGTGCAAAACAAGTGATTTAGTTTTACCCTTGGTAAATAGGGTTTTAAATGAGGAGGTGATCTTACTCGATGTAAAATAAGTTCTCTAAAGTAAAAAGTTATTTCCAAAGTGGTTTTTACCCTATTGGAGTTTTCCACTATAAATAACTTTTTACTTCAGAGAACTTATTTTACATCGAGTAAGATCACCTCCTCCTTTAAAACCCTATTTACCAAGGGTAAAACTAAATCACTTGATTTACACACCTTTGACATATTTCTCGAATATATTAAATGAGGACTTAAATTCTTTTTTATATAAAGTGATTAGGTATGTCTCCCGACCCACCTTTTCAACCTAAAATTACTGACACACACACCTAGGTTTATAATATTTAATATTAAAAAATATAATCATTTCATGATATTAAATATTTAACCTAAAGTATAGATGTATAAGTTAAGTTTAAATATGATACATCTATACTTTAGGTTAAATATTTAATATCATGAAATGATTATATTTATAATATTAAATATTATAAAACTAGGTGTGTGTATTAGCTATTTTAGGTTGAAAAGGTGGGTCGGAAGACATACCCAATCACCTTATATAAAAAAGACTTTAGGTCGTCATTTGATATATTCGGGAAATATATAAAAGGTGTGTAAATCAAGTGATTTGGTTTTACCCTTGGTAAATAGGGTTTTAAAGGAGGACGTGATCTTACTGGATGTAAAATAATTTCTCTGAAGTAAAAGGTTATTTTCAAAGTGGTTTTTACCCTATTGGGGTTTTCCACTATAAATAACCTTTTACTTCAGATAACTTATTTTACATCTAGTACGATCACTTCCTTTAAAACCCTATTTACCAAGGGTAAAACTAAATCACTTGATTTACACACCTTTGATATATTTCCCAAATATATCAAATGAGGACCTAAAGTCCTTTTTATATAAGGTGATTGGGTATGTCTCTCGGCCCACCTTTTCAACCTAAAATGGTTGACACACACACACACCTAGATTTATAATATTTAATATTAAAAATATAATCATTTCATAATATTAAATATTTAACCTAAAATATATACCTAGGTTAGCATATTTAATAATAGAAATATAAATATTTCATATTATTAAATATTAACCTATATATTAGAGATGGACCCATATATATTAAGGGTTGTCCAGAACACTTAATCATTATGTTTCAACACTCCCCCTTAATTTTAAGTGGGATAACATAACATATGTCAATAGATTACCTGCCCAGACCTTGTTGTCGGGACCCACCTTCTTTTTCACCCTCCTAAGCTATGATTATGGGAGGGTGTTAGTATAGGTTATTATTTATCCTTTTATTTATTTATTAGGATAATTCTTACACTTATGTTAGCCCTACACTTGTTGAGTTATCTTACTTGTGTGTACTAGTTGTGTGGAGTTAGCTTACTAGTTGTGTTGAGTTAACTTCTCAGTTATGTGGAGTTAGCTTACTTGTCTTTTGGAGTTAACTTAACTACCAATATCAGTTAGTGGGAGTTCTTCATCACTAATTTAGGTATTAGTTGCACTTCCCTCCTCCTATATGTATATATTTCTTATTGAGTAATTCAATTCATTGTATTGTAATATATTTTGTATTATGGATTATGATGGATTTCCATATATGGTATTTTAGCTCTTCTATTTTGTAAATCTAATGCGGTGTGTTATTATCATCTGAGATCACGGCTTGGAATAATCTTCTTATCATTCCTTTCAGGTCGTAATATTTTGATTACATTTTTTCTAAATTTTCCTCCCAAATTTTTTGATCTTTCTAACTCACTCCTATATTTAACAATAAATAACGTTTTAGGTAAGAAATTTAATATGTTTATGTCAATCCATTTTTATTCTTGTCTAATCCATACTTTGAATTATCCAGATCAATCCTACCACTTTGTGAGTCCTTTAAATTGCTTTTTTCTTCTATATCCTTTAACCTTGAACTCATCCACCCTAAATTTTCTTACCAGAGTCAAAGGACATGGATGCATAGGTCTGCATTTTTTCTTTAAAATAACCTTAAGAACTAACTCCTAGTTCCTTTAAATAAAATTTAAATCCTAGTAGGACTTTGTTAGACCTAATTATGGGACTTAATTTTCTCTAACTATCTAATTGTTTTACAAAAAATCAATATGGTCCCTATTTCCTTTTCAATACTTTCTTACCCATATACTCTCCAATGTTTTTTTTTGTTCAACCCAAAGTTTAAGAAACCATGCCCACTTTACTACTTTTTATCTCATGCTTATTTATTCCTCATTTCCCATTTTTACCATGATTAAAATAGGATTCACCTTTTAAATTGACCTTATCTAGATAGTGAAATGAATAGGAATTATCTAAAACATGAGGAGGAAGAGGATCTAACCCCACATGTTATTCCCTTATCTTGGAATCAATTTATTATTCTATTCATAATTCCTCTTTTCCACTCCATTTGAACTTAATTTTTCCTTATATTAATTTATATATGGTATTTCAAATGTTATTAACATTGATGATTGGGATCTATATTCCTTACATGATATCCATTATTTTTATTTATTAGTAAAAAAGAGGGTTATAGGGTCCTTTGTCCTTTTATATCGAAACCATATAGAAAATGTTACAATCTTCTCATACCATAGTTTGTACTAATAGTAGCAGTTGAATAGAATTCAACTTGTTAGTAGGTATAGAAAAACCAAAAATGTATTTTTATTTCCATGTCCAAACCTCCTCCTTCATCCCTCTTATATATTTTTTATAGATCTTCCTAGTAGTTCCTCTTCTCTTTACACTTGATTTCCTTATTTAATGAAAAGCATCACTTCAATTTATTTTTACTTAATCGTTAAATGTCAAAACCCCAAAAACTCTAGATTATCCTTATATGTTAATTTAACACTCTTCCCATTACTTATTTTCCTTTTAGTTTTCTCATGAGATTTCATCTCTTCTATTCATTATTTAGAACATAGTTCACTTTGATAATTTCCTCCCTTTTCTATCAAATTTCATTTTCATTTAAAGTTTTTTCTACTTCTTTACTAACCTCCTCCTCTTCCTAGATCTCAAAACCTTCATCTTCTCTTCCAAGATCATTGCATCCTTTTGTACCATTTGAGTGTATTATCATTTACACTCCTCTCTAAATTTTTGATCTATTATATAAAATGTGATTGGAACATCTTCCCCTTTTTTAATCTTTTCACTTAAATTTAACATTGATTCATTTTTTACCTTATTTATTTATTTGCCTCCTTTAATTTGTATAATTTATATGCAAAAATACTCTTATTTTATTTGTTTGAGAAAAATTCAAACTTAGAATAATAAAACCGTGGATATGAAAATATATTTATATAAAATATGTATATCTGTAAAATTTAAGTTTTCAACAACCTACATTAAAATCATGATATCTTCACAACTACAGTGTGGATTTTTTTAAATTTTGAAAATCTGATAATAACATAATCATCTAAAAACACATTAATTTTTTTTATATTTCAATTTGTATAAACAAATTTATGCCCCGTTTAGTGGTCGTATCTAATTATATTTTTTATTTTATTATTATCATTATCTAGTATGGTCAAAGCACAATAAGATGTCCCACTTTTTTGTATTTGTTGTACTTTTATAAACATGAATTTTTAGTTTCATTGATTTTCCAAAGGTAATAGCCACAAAGCCATACACATTCATGAAATTCCACAAACTAACGAAATGTTGTGCTTAGAGTGTAGAATACATGTACATTTTAAATTATTCTTAGCAAAAAATCTAGTCTTTTTCTTAATTTTATTCATACATTGTTTCTTATTTTATAATAGAGGAGCGAATGTATGTGGTGGTGTTTTTAAATGAAAACTTATATTTTCACCATGAAATTTTAGATATATGTTCTAGATTCTAATATCGAGTTCCTGTCAAATTTTCATATTTTTTATTAATTATTTAGTGAATATATTTTCAAATAAACGGCATACATATGTCTATGTCAAAAAAATTTAAGATTTGTATCAAAATTAGATTTTTTTTTCATAGCTACGAAGAACACTTCAACAATAGTAAGTTTTTTTTCAAAAAAATTTGATATATTTTTCTTATTTTTCAAATTATGTTGATAGTGTACTATTGATTGTCATACAATACCATATGTTGGAAAAAATAAAAAATAAATAGTAAAACAAATTTTAAAAATCTAATAAAAATTTGTATTGCATTAAATTTTTGTAATTTTACTAATTAATTAATCCTAAATATGTGGCACATTTTTGACAAAAAATAATCCTCCAAATGGATTTAGAGCCAAAATGTGCCACATAGGTGCCACATAAGCACCGCATATGGGGGGGTTCACGTGAACACCCCTTGGGCCGAAGGGGTGTTCGCACGAACTCCCTTTCATGCGAGACCCCCTGAACCCCAAACATGCCACCCGAGCACCACCAGGTACAATTTCCAAGTTTAAAATTTGTTCGGTAGTTCAAATTGAGTTGCAAAAATTAAATTTTAATAACTCTAATATTAAACCAAATTTCTTTCTATTATTATTATTATTTCCCTATTTTAAAGTTAGAAAATCAATGTTTTTATAATATTAGTGTTATATTTCTATTTTAAATTTAGAAAAATCATGTAAGTAAATAAAACTAATTTAAATTGATATTTCTATATAATAATCTGAGTTGCATGTGTATAGTTTTATATTGTATTTACTCTTACATTCAAATCTATCTTAATTTGTGTGTGCATGTGAAAATTATTGAAGCGGAGGATTCATGGGAAATCAAAAGAATGATAAATGAAAATATAGAGAGTAAGAGAAAGCAGAGAAGAGTGTTAAAATATCAATTCATAGGAGGGCACAGATAGAGAGAGAGAGAAGCACCAAAAAGAGAGAAGGATGAAAAAACTAGTACATACATACTTGAAACCCTTGATAGATTGTAATATTATTTTTCTGTCTAGAGTAAATCAGAAATTTTAGCTTCAACATACCTTCTAAATAGAATAATATTATATTATAAATATAATAGAATGATTAGTATTGTGTAAACTATTTGTATTGTTCTTAAATTGTATTGTGTGTTTTTTAATATAGTCTATGTATTAAAATTTGAGATCTACTTCAAAGGATAATTTCTTCCATTCTTACAACCATACATTATTCAACCAAATTGAAAAATCATCTTTTGTTGCAAACTTATAGATAACTACCAAAAGTCACTTTGTAAGTTCACATATAATGCAAAATTGTAAGATACACCACAATACCTGAAACTCAAAGGGGACACATGTCATTCAATCAATGCATATTATGAGAGGGAATCATGTGCATACTTACACTTTACCTTTTTGTAGTTAATGTAAAAATGCAATGTGCGTCTCAAGGTACAGGGCCCAACGGTGGACACATGGTGTCACATCAGCAAAGTTTGATATCGATCATCTCAAAATATTTTGCACTTTCCATTTTCATAATTTATGTGAAGATGTAAAGTGCTTCCCCATCCCTGATCCCCGCCATATCTATACTCGTAAACTTACAGTCATGATTAGGCTCGAGCAATTAAGGCTTCTTCCATTAATTACCTTTATGTGAGTGACTATATGATTAGAAATTTAGATAATTTCTTTATGCTGCTATTAAATTTCAAGGGGATTGAGAATTCTAGAGCCCTAGAGAGAGAAATAAAGCTATCAGATTAGAGATTGATTTGTAGAAATTGTTTGGATTCTTGGTGTATTCGCGTGGTTTACAATTTAAGGTTTGAGTTGTGCATGCACAAGTAAGTTCTAAAGGCCTTACAATTATATTTTATCATCGTTCTAATGGTTTTTAGTGGTTTGAAGCATGCATTTGATCTCCTTTGCACTGGTTTTTCGTCATTTGTATACCTAGACCATGTTTTCCACCCTGAATTACATGAAGGTCTAGTTGGCTGGTATTCATGTTACTTCCCAAATCACAAAAAATTTGGAGACGTGACATATATAAATTTGGGGAATATAGAGTTGTCTGATTTTCTTTAGAGACTTCATGCCCCAAACACAAGTGAATTCATGGTAGCAATTGATGTAAGTGGCATTGATTTGGCATCCAATTTTTCTCCTTCTATTCAATTCCCTGAATTGGTACTTGAAACATTCTAAGAAATGTTGGGATTACCTAAGATAAAAGAGGTGGTAGACATAACCACTGAGTTAGCTCACCAACTATGGACTACCCACCATGTTTCTTACTCTAAGATCATGAACAATACTTTTCATCAAAATGTTAGGGGTTCTTATACAAGGATTCCTAAGAAATTAACTAGGTAATATTATATTGAGGAGGTTGAGGACCTCATCACCTTATTGAGTAGAATGGAAGGTTTGA
Organism: Taxus chinensis; assembly: GCA_019776745.2. Taxonomy (NCBI): domain Eukaryota; kingdom Viridiplantae; phylum Streptophyta; class Pinopsida; order Cupressales; family Taxaceae; genus Taxus; species Taxus chinensis. The sequence continues at coordinate 506,242,452 of CM034151.1, forward strand.
ACTCTTCCTACTATTTCCAAGAATGGATGTTCATATACATCCAAATTTTCCTCTTTTACAAAGATAAAATATGCTAGGATGAACTCATAAACAAGTTTATCCATGACCAACTTATTAAGATGACATTAAAAATTCAATAAGGATCCACATTAAGGTGTGAATTTTATATGACATCCTACCTTTTATACAACATAACATGCCACAAATCCCTTCTTGGTATCTCACAAATGAAATAATTTTCGGACTTTAGAGTCTATAAGGTCTACCCTCAATTAAATTTGGAAAATCAAAGGGCTGATTTCAAGAGATCATGTGATGCTTTCTTTACACAAATTATTTCCTATTTAGGCTTGAATGTGATAAATTTATAACATTTTCAAGTGTAAGAAAGGTAATCAATGGGTTTGGCTGTTACTTTATAAATTCAAAATTTTCACATACATAAGAGTAAGTGGTTTTCAAGGAACCCCTTATATGTTTCCCAGGTACTTGGATGATAAGTGGGTATTTCCTAAATTGTCTAGGCAACAATCCGAAGTGCATAGATTGATTGCAAGGAAGCATAAAACAATTATTAATTTCCCAATTTATATTGGGATCCATATATGCTCCATAGTATTTAAAGCAAGGCTCTTTGATGAACAGATGGATAAGTTGGTGATGGATAAATTTCAACTAAGACCTAATTGTGATATCAAGTGGGTGATGAACATAGTCCTTGAAAAATCATATGAACATAAGCCTCACTATGAGGACTATTGGACGAATTAAAAAGATGAGGAAGAAGTCAAACTTAGAGATTTATCTAGAACGACCTTACAAAATCATTAATTTTTAGGTGGTAGTCATTCCCCAAGGCCTTTTAGATGATGACCAAGTTATAAACAAATATTATGTTGACATGAATTTAAATGGAAAAATTATGGAATCCCTTGATTGGAACAAGGCCGAGCCACCACAATTACATGTCATGACTGTATATGTAATGGTGAGAACCTTGACATGGATGATGCAAAAAGAGATAGATTTATCATTGCAAAACAATATGGTACTAAAGAAATATAGGTCTATAGGGATTCTCAATGAAAATTTTCCTCCTTTACAAGAGGGTGCAATTACATTGGACCCTTTGGAGGGAAAATCACCTCAAGTCCCCTCTAAAATACCTATTTATGGAATAGTGGAAGAATGTATAATAGCAAAGAGTAGAACATGTACTTTTGTATCCCATTCAATGTTAAAGGAATAATAGATGTTGATTAAAACCATGAGGGAAGTACCAATCACTTAAGAAATTCCATTACAATCTAAGCTCCCACATGCATTGAAACCCATAAAAACTACAGCAACTCCCTAGGGACCCTCAAGTAAAGGAAAATGATTGAGGGGATCTATCCCACAAATAGATCCAATGCTTGGATCAACAATGGGATCCATCTAAGAAAATGAAGGTGGGGAGGACCCTAGCATTAAGAATTTTGTAAGAACTAAGAAAGCTAGAATTGAGACCGATGTAGTAGGAGGAATTACAAGTGCACCTATTATTAGAAACATTGAAAATCTTGAAACACATGAAGAAGAGGTAGAAATAGCATAGGTGATTGATACCAATCCACCCATTGAAACATATGGAATTTTTGTTGTAGCAATGGATTTACCAATTTTTGTTGTAGCAATGGCTATGGGTAAATCAACGACGGAAGTTGAATTGGTGGATGTTAAAGAACAATAAGCAACCCAAACTTAGTTATTTATTAATTGATTACAAGGCCTTACAAAATAAGATGGAGATGACCTCCTTGCACTTGGAATCTAAAAATTAGAAACCCCATAGGTGCATGTTGGTGAGAATAGTGTAGCTTCTATGGTGACTTAACAACCTATAGTTTTGTACCTATAGTTGATGTGTCTCCAATTGAAACAAGTGCAGAATATGTACCACCAAAGGATACGGTTATATCTAAGAAAGAGTAGCATCAAGTTGAAGTAAGCACTAAAATCCATGAAGGGAAAGATATTCTAAGTGATTCTATTGATAAGGATTAGGAAATGGTTACTATAATTGGAAACTCATGGAGTTTCCAAGGATCAAGAGGTGAAGAAAATTAAAGAAAGTTGGTGTCTCCAAATTTTACCCTGAAATCTGGGACTACCCATTTGAAAAAAAATCGTTCTTTTTAAAATAACAAGTATTTTCATGTTTTTATTGCCAAAAGATGTATGTATTACATTAAGGTATTCCCAGTGAATCATATGAGTCAATTTCAACAAATACTTAGATACCTAAACTCATTTTATCCCTCCGCCAAGTTTTGTCTGTAGGAAATTTTTATTTAATTATTTATTAAATAAATAATGCCCCATTTGAAGTAAATTGTGCTCTGATTGAATCCTTTTGAATTTTTGCATGCTAATATTCACTCATCTCATTAGGGTTTTCACTAGGAATGAATTCAGCACATTATCTACAACTTCTGGCAACATTTTTTACTTTTATTTATTTATTTTATGATTTTCTATGGTTTTCTCCTTAGTTTCTCTGTGAAATTCCCCTAGGTCAATTCCTTCGCCAATATAATCTATTTAATTTCCTGAAGCATCTAGAGATCATCTAACGACACAACACCAGAAGGAATCATCCTCAAAATGCAAGCTTCTAACCAAAAAAGATGAAGTCATGCATAAAAATCCTCTCCTAGGCAAGTCGCAAAATTTTTTGGCTACTGCAAGCATGCAAAAATTTCTTACCTACCTTGCAGGGTACTTTTCCCCGTGAAGTCAAAGTCACTTAAGCTGCGATGGGAAATATAGAAGCGACAGGCGGGTGGGAATTTCTTACCTACCTTGCAGGGTGAAAATTACCACAATAAAATAAAGAAAAAATCACTTAAAGCACCAATAGAAATTTTCTGCCTACCTGGCAGGCTAACTTTTCCCACTAAAGAGGTTTATTCACCCATGTTAGTTGCACTTTATCAAAGAAGGCTAATTTTAATGCAAGTCACACTTTTTGGGAGATGTTTTTAGTGAAAGATGGGAATTTTGGTAGTGGCAAAAAGTTAGAAATTTTTTACCTACCTTGTAGGGTAATTTTTCCCATGAAGTCAAAGTCACTTAAGCTGTAATAGGACTATTAGAAGTGGCAGGCAGGCAGGAATTTCTTACCTGCCTTGCAGGGTACTTTTTCCCATGAAGTTAAAGTCACTTAAGCTGCAGTGAGAATATTAGAGGTGGCAGGTAGGTGGGAATTTTTTACCTGCCTTGTAAGGTAAAAATTTTCATTACAAAAGAAAAATCACTTAAAGCACCGGCAAGAATTTCTTACCTTCCTTATAGGGTAAAAACTTCCATGATGAAAGTCAAATCAGTTAAGTGGAAGAGGGGATTTTTGGAGCTGCAGTGTAGGGTGGAAATTCCCATCAAGTTGACTTCCTATTTTTGGAAATTACCCTTGCTAAAAGATGTGACCACCTTGGGTGAATAACAATGCATTTAATAATATTTATTAATGGTTTATTCACCCAATTTTGGTGCCATAAATAGAAGGAAAGTAAATGCAAGTGGAAGAGCTAAGGAGAATTCAATGATGCATGCTAAAAATAAATAAAATAAATTTATTTAATGGCAGCCAGTAGCATGCAAAATTAGGCACCCAATTTGGGTGAAAAAAAAAGTTTGTTTATTAATTAATTTCCAGGAATATGATGGACAATTATTAGAAATAGAATGATAAGGGTTATATAAGCATGGGCTACTATTATGAAGAAGAAATTAATTCCTTTTGATGAGGATTGCAGCCTGGATAGGTTTTGGTGCCAAAAAAAGGAGGATATTGCATTAATAAATATTTTCCACTACCGGGAAGCTTCCAGTTTTGGCGCCTAGGGTTAGAATGGCATAATTTTTGTCATTTTGAGTATCTGCATGTTGGTATATGTGCCTAGGTGAATTAAAGAATATTTTTTCTTGCTTTGCATGCAAGAAAATCCTCAAATTTTAGGGCAGGAGGATTTATATATATATATTGGTGATAAAATTCAAGTATTTGTGCCATGGATTCCATCTTTGTTTGAATAAAATTGTAGGTATTCATCACATGTACTCAAATCAATGTCAGGTACATTAAATATGTCTTCCAAATCTGAAGAAGTTACAAGATCTACACAAATGGATCCAATTGCAAAGGATTCTGGCATAATTAAAAGAAAAAGAGCTTAAACAAATATTGTTCCAGCCATGTTGAAGCTTGATGAAAGAGAATTTGTAATCAGCATTCTTGTGTTCCAAACTTTGAGCTGAAACCCCTGATTTATGCAAGCAAAGGAATAGAGAAGATATTTCTATAGATCTTTGTGTCAATGGTGCATTCGTCTTGTATTTATTTTTAGATCTATTCATAAACTTTTTGTTATTCTAGATCTAGATCTAAAAGTTTTCTTTTCTTTGAATTTTTTATTTTATGATCTATTTGTTTTAATCTATGTGCATGTGATAAACTCTATAAACTATTGATTAGGTTTCACATCTTCTCTCCTTTCTTCCCATTTCCTATTATTTTCCTCTTCTGCAGTTTGTTTCCTTTCTTTTACAATTGCTTACTTGTTGCAAAACTATCTAGCTATGGTTCATGAGCTATATAGTTAAAATAATACCAACAGATAGATACTAGAAAATATAATTGAAAAAATCTTATGTGGGAGCCTCACCGGTAAATGAGGGAGATTTATCTCATGATTACCTAGGTTTTCAGGTGTGCAGAAAATCTAGCCAACAATTTTTGGCGACTTAACTGGGGAACAACAAAAATTAGTAGACCAGAGCTTTCTCAAGTTAGAAGCCACAGATCTAGTCTTTCACCAAGAAGAAGAGTGCAAACTCCTCCAGATCCAGATCGTGTCCAACACAATCTAGCAGCTAGGATTATTCACCAAGTCTATTCTTAAATAATATGTGCTCCATTCATCATGATGCGGAATCAACCACTTTCCCTATATTACCTGTTCCATGGGGTACAACCTTTGGACCTCTAAATCTGCCTCCTATTTATGATCTACCTAAAGGGACAAGAAATAATTTTCTGAAATTCTTTAGAGATGGCAAGCAGAATCTAGCTGACCACTTGGCTTCGTTTTTTATATCTTGTGGAGTGCTTGGATTCGAACATGAAGATGTGTCTATCAGACTCTTCATAGAGACTCTCTATGACTTGGCTTGAGAATGGTTCTACCGGCTATCTCCTGGAACCATAACCAACTGGGCCACTATGCGAGATGCATTCCTGAAAATATTCAAGGTAGCTGAAGATTATAGTACCTTGATAACTTAGCTCACTCAGTTGAAGAAGGAGCCACATGAGCACATACGGGATTTTATTGCAAAATTCTAAAGATTACTATACAAAATTCTAGTATTTTATTCTCTGAATGATGAGAATCAAAAGGTATTCTTCATCAATTATTTTCTTCCTAAAGTAAGTTATCAACTACGAAGAGCACATCCTACTGATTTGTTAGCAACCCAAAACATGGTAGTTAAAATTGAAGATGACCTCAACATGGCTGGAAAGATAAAAAGCAGCACTTCTAGAGCTGAAAGTTCATTCTCTACTACTACCTCCAATTCACTATTGTAAAATTTAGCAAATGAGATGATGCAGATGAAGAAACAAATGGCTCAAATGGCTCAAGGCAACAATATTGCCCCTGCTCGGAATTTCAACAACAACCGGAACCGCATTGTTGGTTCCCAAACATTAGTGATTGAAGTTGCTCTCAGAAACAATGTGGAGATGAATGAAAAAGATTAGGAATTTGACACTAATCAGCTCAATAATCATGATTTTGTAGGTCCTGCTAGCAACTCCAACAATAATTACCTAAACTAAAAATTTGAACATGGCGATGAGAAGCTTCATGAAGATGGTCATGGTCATACATATGCAGTATTTACAAAATCACAAACTCGCCAAGATAAGGCATTAACTAATGAACACAAAAGAAGAAACCCTTTACTTTCTTCTTTAACTCCCAAAAATAAGAATTTGATTTCTTCATCTCAACCACAAAAAGTAGCTTAGGTATCTGAATCTATTCCTTCTTTCAATTTTATTGACCATGCAAAGAAAACTAGAGTTCAAATGTCAGAATATGAATACTTGAGAGCCTTTCTTAAGCAGTTAAATAGGATAGTCAAATATGTACAATCTCCAAAACAATCTAATGCATCAATGGGCCTTTTTCCTAAGCCCAAATATACTCGTCCCCAAAACAACACTGCAGTTGTTAAATCCTCATCATCTTCTAAAAGAGTGGAATCATTCTATGTTTCACTATTGTTTAATGGTTTCAAGTTAAGCAACTGTATTTTAGATTCAGGTGCTTCTGAAAATATCATGCCAACTAAAGTTGCATATGCTCTTGGTATTAACTTGACAAAAACCATAAAGAGGTGTTACTCCATGGAGAGACAAGTCCCTTTAATGGGACAAATTAGAGATGCACAAGATGTTCCGACAGCTTTTCCTGATAAAAGATTAAAGATGACAATCTTAGTTGTAAATATTCCTATCTCCTATGGGATGTTTGCTAAGAAAAAACTTCTGCAAAGAGCTGGGAGGAGAAGTAAAGATGGATTGGTCCTGTGCTCATATTCCTATAAAAGGAATAAACCATAAGCTGAATCCAGAAAATAAGTGTAAGTATATTGTGACAAAGTCTGAAGATCCTAGATCTCGAATTCTTTTTCAAGGGTCTGACTACAGTGTATAATTATTAGAAATGGATAAAGGTGTTTTAGAGCCAGAACTTCAACCACAGCAAACAAAAGAAGAAGAAAAAGCTTGGACTTTGTATTTTAAAGGCACATGTTGTTCTTTTGGATTAGGATTCGGTTTTCTACTAATATCTTCAAATCATGAGATATTCCCATACTCCCACAATTTGATGTTTGAGAATACCATTCATACGACAGAGTATGAAGCATTGTTGCTAGGAATGGAGCAGGCTAAAGGAGTAAAAATCCTCAAAGCCTAAGGAGATGCCAAACTTCTAGCAAAGCAGGTTCGAGAGAAAAATCAAGTCAAAGGAGATAAGATGAAGCATTACAGAGATAAAGTGCTTTCTGCCACACTCGATTTTGCAGCCTTCTCTATCGACTTCATTCCAATAAATCAAAATTCTAAGGTAGACTATTTGGCAGTCACAACTACACTATTGAATCCAGATAGACCACCATCCATATTTAGACAAGGTAACTATAAAATGGAGATGGTCTACCGACCCAAAGTCCGTAATACTATTGAACAGTTGCAGACTTTTAATGATGACAAAAAAACATATGCATGTATGCATGTTGAAGGGAATAAATCGCCACCACGACGAACAGTCACAGGAAAAAATGATCTGGGTTATAATGACCATAGTAGAATAATCCAACCAAAAGGTAACAAAATCCCCAAGGGTTTAGTTTCCTTAGTAGAGACTTTCAACAAGTGTGATCAGTACCTGAAGAAATATAAAGAATATGGTGATAGTTCTTCCTCATAAATGTAATAGGTGAATTTGGGAATGGAGGAAGTTGATGCAGACTTATCCACCATAAAGAAAAGAAAGGATGAACCACCACAAGATGAAGTTGATAAGGACTTTCCCAAGGTATTTGACAAGAAGGCCAAGGAAAGGAAGTTTGAGATCGGAGACTGGGTTCTCTTGTGGGAAAAGAGACATGAATCGAAGGGCATGCACAAAAAATATTATTTACTCTAGAAAGGGCCCTTCGTGATCAATAGAGTGGCTGGAATGGATACTTTCTTCCTTGCCTACCGGGATGGAATTGAATTACCATTGCCTTTCAATGGGCAACACTTAAAGCCTTTCAAGAATTGAAAAATTAGGGTAAGACCTGTATATATTTAAATAAAAATTTGTTATTTTCTTTCCTTTTACTTGTTTTGTTTTGTTTTTATTTTCCTGGCCCAAAACCAAATGGACAAGATACAAAACCAGAGAATATGGGATCTCATCTTTACTCCTATCATTTTGATAGAGGAAAAGATATCCACAGACAGAGCTGACTGGTGTCTCCATATTTTACCCTGAAATCTAGGACTACCCAATTGAAAAAAAATCATTATTTTTAAAATAATGAGTCTTTTCATGTTTTTATTGCTAGAAGATGTATGTATTTGATTAACTTATTACCAATGAATCATATGAGCCAATTTTGACAAATACCCAGATGCCCAAACTCATTTTATCCCTCCGCCAAGTTTTGTCTGCGGGAAATTTTTATTTAATTATTTATTGAATAAATAATGCCACGTTTGAAGTAAATTGTGCTCTGGTTGAATCTTGTTGAATTTTTTCATGTCAGTATTCACTCATCTCATTAGATTTTTCACAAAGAATGAATTCATGGCATTATCTACAGCTTCTGGAAATGTTTTTTGCTTTTATTTATTTCTTTTGCATTTTCTCCAGTTTTATCCTTAGTTTCTCTGTGAAATTCCCCTAGGTCAATCCCTTCACAAGGATAGTCTGTTTAATTTCCTAAAGCATAATGGAGATCATCTACCAACACAACACCAGAAGGAATCCACCTCAAAATGTAAGCTTCTGACCAAAAAAGATGAAATCATGCACAAAAAGCCTCTCCCATGCAAGTCACATTTTCTGTAATTAATGAGTGTAAGCTGCAATGGGATTTTTGGTAGCTGTAGGAAGGTGAGAATTTCTTACCTACCTTGTAGGGTAATTTTTTCCATGAATTCAAAGTCACTTAAGCTGCGATGGGAAAATTAGAGGTGACAAGGAGGCGGGAATTTCTAACCTGCCTTGCAAGGTGAAAATTCCCATGATAAAATAAAGAAAAAATCACTTAAAGCACCGACAGGAATTTTCTACCTACTTAGTAGGCTAACGTTTCCCACCAAAGAGGTTTATTCACCCATGCAAGTCACACTTTATCAAAGGAGGCTAATTTTAATGCAAGTCGCACTTTTTGGGAGATGTTTTAAGTGAAAGATGGGAATTTTGGTAGTGGCAGGTAGGCGGGAATTTCTTACCTGCCTTGCAGGGTAATTTTTCCCATGAAGTCAAAGTCTTAAACTGCACTAGGAATATTAGAAGTGGCAGGCAGACAGGAATTTCTTACCTACCTTGCAAGGTACTTTTTTCCATGAAGTCAAAGTCACTTAAGTTGCAATGGGAATATTAGAGGTGACAAGCAAGCGGGAATTTCTTACCTACCTTGCAGGGTAAAAATTCCCATGATGAAATTAAAATCACTTAAATGGAAGAGGGGATTTTTGAGTTGTAGTGTAGGGTGGAAATTCTCATCAAGTTGACTTCCTATTTTTGGAAATTACCCTTGCTAAAAAATGTGACCACCTTGGGTGAATAACAATGCATTTAATAATATTTATTAATGGTTTATTCACCCAATTTTGGTGCCATAAATAGAAGGAAAGTAAATTCAAGTGGAAGAGCTAAGGAGAAGTCAAGGATGCATGCTAAAAATAAATAAAATAAATTTATTTAATGGCAGCCAGTAGCATGCAAAATTAGGCGCCAAATTTGGGTGAATAAACATGTTTGTTTATTAATTAATTTCCAAGAATATGATGGACAATTATTAGAAATAGAATGCTAAGGGTTATATAAGCATGGGCTGCCATTATGAAGAAGCAATTAATTACTTTTGATGAGGATTGTAGCTTGGATAGGTCTTGGCGCCAAAAGAAGGAGGATGTTGCATTAATAAATATTTTCCACTGCTGGGAAGCTTCCAGTTTTGGCGCCTAGGGTTAGAATGGCATAATTTTTGTCATTCTGAGTACCCACATGTTGGTATATGTGCCTAGGTGAATTAAATAATATTTTTCTTGATTTGCATGCAAGTAAATCCTCAAATTTTAGGGCAGTAGGATTTATATGTAGATTTTGGTGATAAAATTCAAGTATTTGTGTCATGGAATCCATCTTTGTTTGAATAAAATTATAGGTATTCATCACAAGTGCTCAAATCAATGTCAGGTACATTGAATATGCCTTTTGAATCTGACAAATTTTCCAGATCTGCACAAATAGATCCAATTGCAAGGGATTCTAGTAGAATTGAAAGAAAAAGAACTCTGACAAAGATTGTTCCAAATATGTTGAAGCATGATGAAAGAGAATTTGTAATCAGCATTCTTGTGTTCTAGACTTTGAGCTGAAACACCTGATTTATGTAAGCAGAGGAATAGAGAAGAGATTTCTAGAGAACTTTGTGTCACGATGCATTCGTCTCATATTTATTTCTAGATCTATTTATAAACTTTGTGTTATTCTAGATATAGATTTGAAAGTTTCATTTGCTTTGAATTATGTATTTCATGATCTATTTGTTTTAATCTATGTGCATGTGATAAAATTTGTAAACTATTGATTGAGTTGCACATCTTCTCTCCTTTCTTCCCGTTTCCTATTATTTTCCTCTTCTGTAGATTTTTTCCTTTCTTTTACAGTTGCTTACTTGTTGCAAAACTGTCTAGCTATGGTTCATGAGCTACATAGTTAAAGTAATACCAACAGATAGATACTATAAATTATAATTGACAAAATCTTACATAGGAGCCTCACCAGTAAATGAGGGCCATTTATCTCATGGCTTCCTAGGTTTTCAGCTTTGCATAAAATCTAGCCAACAAAAATATTCAAGAACCAATCTAGGAAGTAGCTCCATGTAAGGATCCTAAAACTAATAATGAAGAGGCTAATAAAATTGATCCAAGTATCTCACAACCTAAACTTGATAAAGAAGATAAGGAGGTAAATGTTTCACACTCACATATCCATATTCTTAAAATCACCTCTTCTACCTCAAAAGATATTATGGTTTTCCCTAGCACATCTCAATAGATGCCCCAAATTCAAAAAGAGGAGAATACCCCTATAGAAGGGTGGTTAGAAGTCACCATCCCAGAAGGATAAAAGGTGAAGATCCAATTGGATTTTATCAACATAGAGAATGGCATATCATCTAGGCAGCCCAGGGCCCTAAATAAAGTAAGGGTGTTATCAAATATCATTATAGATCCCCAAGGGATACATATTGAGGAGTGAGGCCATAACTAATGATTGCTAGATCAATGGCCATATGAGGTCCTTATAAATTATTACTCCTAAGGGATAAAAATTGCAGAGTGAGGCCATAACTAATGATTACTAGATAATTAACACACCTTAATGAAATCCCAACAATAAAATTTTGAAGCATGAAGCTTCAATAGCCATATCAGGTCTCATTTAGAAGATTGATAAAGATAAATAGACCAAGAAAAAATTGAAGGAAAAGGTTGATATTCTATTAACCTATGTACAAAAATGGCTATAAACTCCTCTCAATAGATAAGAAAATTTTATTACTATAACTCTAGAGGCACTATTAAATGTAAAATATTCAAAGTGTAGGGTAGATGCATGCACAAAATGGGAGGAGGAAATGATAAGGAAGGGTAGAAAAGTTATCAAAAGAACTATGGAGTGTTACAAACAAGTTTTAGAATGAATGGAGGCTTCCAAAGAACAAGTTGAAAAGTGCCACAATGAAGTAGAGTATTGAGATGGGTTGTTTCCTAAACTTGGCACAGTAACTCGTTTTTATGATCAATTAGTTGAGGATGAGAGCATTGTTACCATGAATTGTAGAGGGAAGTAACATATGTATGAAAGGCCATAGAATTGAGGATGACCACCTTTGGAGGTTGCATCAGTCAACTCCATGAGATTAATGATAAAGTTGGTAAATATATTGATGATTTAGACTACAAGCTTGAAAAGATGTTTCCAATTCAAGGCACATACACCCCTAGATTCAGATATGCAAAGAATCCTATTGAAATACTTTAGCATCATGTTAAGGGGGAGTTAGATTTTGCTTCTTCAAGTTTCAACTATGATTCAATTCATAAATCCATTCACTTGGAAGGGAGTATAAACAAATTATCCAAGAGGGTGAAGAAAAATAAGGTCATCACTAAACATTTATTTCAGTAAATTTAGACTTATTCTAGTCCAAGCAACTAAAAAATATAGCTTATATTGGAATCCAATATTACTAAGTTTGGATTCCAAAACTTAAAATATTAGAATTTAATATACTCCAAAATCACATATATTAGAATCCAAAAATCAAAATATTGGATTTAAATATTGGAATGTACTATAGTAAAAAATCAAATATATTGGAATCTAAAATCCGATATATTGGATTATGGATTACATAAATAAATATAGGAAAAATCGTTCAATGATTTCACACAATCTAACATTGAACTACAAATCAATAAACATAACATGTTTTTGTTTTATACTAGCTAGCAATTGTTAGGCTATATTTATGCTTTGAAATATGGTTCTTATTAGTTTTAAAATTCCTTTAAGATTAAACAATGGTGATTTGAATAAATAAAACACCTAGAATCCTATCGTTCTATAGGATAATGACATACAAGAGATTTGAAACAGTTCCAAGCTCCTTTAGAATGGTGTGGTTGACCCTCAGCATAGCCTGAAAAATGTTGAGGATGATTTGAAGAAACTGATTTAGGGAGATGATCGAGATGTGGAGAATAAGATGGCGATTATTTTTCATTACAAAAATTTTTATCTTTCTTCGAAGCCAAATCTTCTTGCAATATGGAAGAAACTAGTAAAAAATATCAAACATATCAGATTGGGCAGAGTCTACAATCAGGGAAATGAAGAAAATGAATAGAATGTAGAGAAGAGTCTAATAAACTCCACTATTTTTCGATGAGAACATGTTATTCATGCGCAAGCATAGTTGTTGGTAAGACCAATGTTGCAATGTTAACCATACTTCAACAGATTGATCTCATTAGGAGTCCAGATAGTTCCATTGATTTGAGTAAGTTTAATATTTTTTACATGATACCTATGAATGTATTGAGTTTTGAGGTGGTTAGGAATGTTTCAATTCCATAAAATCCTGACCATCGCTGAAGCTATTTTATATAAGTGAAAATAGATTATCGGGCACTCAAATCTAATGTTTTGTATTTTAAATAGAGTGATGGAGATTCTAATCATTGTCACGAAATTAACATTTGCTAAGAATTTTTGTTTATATAAACTGATGTGAACAATTTGTGCAATAGACATTACGAAGTTGAGAGGATTATATGGCTTTAACAAATTAAAGTAAGATATTTAAAACTTAGCGGTCACTAGGTAATGCCAATATAGCTTATCTAGGTAAATTAACATTAATCAAAATAGAATTCACCATATAGAAAAATATTATTTAACCTTTTTTATATACTAACATATCTATTGATATAAAAACATTTAAAGTCTTTATTGTATTATAAAATTACTAATGATAGTCACACACATTATACAAAATAACATTGCTAAAGAAAGACTCCCAAATTATGCATGAACATTTTAAGATATTCTCATAACATAGTTATAAAATTTTACTACCATAGTTTAGTGTAAAACCATTCCCACTGATAGACTTCCAAATTTAAAAAAATGAATTATAGAAAGGTGCTCTCAAATAAATTTAGGGAGAAAATTACACAATTATAATTGAGTTTTTGATTTAATGACATCACTAATTTCTTCCACATCCTTTAATAGTTGCAACATAGGCCACAATTCATCTATCAAGTAGTTGTTTGACAATTTAGATTGTATGTTAAATGTTTTAGCAATTACGTAGTTCCCCACATCATTGAACTTGTTTTTCTCTATAGAGTCATCTATAAGCACTATATTTTTACAATTGTAATATGCATTAAAATTTCTCCAAATGGTGCTAATATTTTTGAGAAATATGTTGGGATTCTCAACCTTGATAATCGATACATTTGGACATGATGCAATCTTCTTGTGTAAATATAAACTCAAAGCTTCCAACCTCCAAGCCAATGTATTGAAGGAATGAAGGCATCATGTCATTAACATTTGACTTTCTTATTGATGTCCACAACACTATTTTGAAATGTTTTTTTCAATGTTGTAAGAAATATTTGACATTAGGTATTAAAAAATAATGTTTATTTTTGAGGTCAATGCCACCAAGTTTTTTTAACATCTCATGCGATGAATCAACCTTGTGAATGGTGTGTGCCAAAACACCATTTATATCGAATATTATCAATTTCATGTTGGATATGTTCTTATCTGTAAATGAAGAAAAACATAATCAAATGGTTGTGGGTGGTGAATTTGACCACAAATTAAAGTTGCATTTATTTCTTCACATTGTACTAGAAATATTTTTTTTGTTGAAAAAAATTGAATCAAAAAAAATGTTTACAGACAAAGAATAGTTGAAAACTTTAAGGTGGTCATTTTATTCCATATAAATGCACAATACATTGTTGGATTTTGAAAGAAAAAAATATAATTCAAATGCCAATAGTATGTTTGAAGGTTTTCAATGATCTACACATGTTCTTGTGTTGTCCTGAACATTTCAATCATGTATATAATTGAGTGTAAATTAATGAATTAGTCGTATATTTTCCATCAAAACTCTAGCATGTTGGGGTTTTAAGAGTAATTTCCCCATTAACCTTGTATGACATGAATCTCATGTCATCAATTAAAAGTATATTTTTTTCACCGTAGACATTACCAAAAATGTCTAGTATCTGCTGACGGGTACTTGTTTTCATCTTACATTGGCCACATCCCCAAACAAACCTGAAGTGGGTATCTAGCAACTAATTAAATATTTTAATTAACATGTACTTCACCATTGTTGAATCCATAAATGTATACCATAAGGAAATTTCAAAATATTCTGATGCAGTTCTTATCAATTCAATACTAAAAACTTGTTCAAAGTATTTAGTATTCTTAGCTCTAAAATATGGAACCCTATTACAAGGTATTTTGTTTCTAATACCAGAAATTCCCAACAACAAACCTTCAACTCCAAAAACTATTAATTTCTAAGGATTCCCAATTGAACCTATAAAAATAGCTCATAATTAATTTAGTCTTCCAAATTTGATTAAAGAACACCTCAAAATATTGTTTTTATAATATCTTATTTTGGTAATTCACACAAACAACTTATAAATTTATACTCTCAACTAAAACATTGTGAAGATATTAATACTTCCAACTTATAAATGTATAATCTCAACATGTAAAGAAAAGAGTGAACATATGAATGTGTCTTTTTTACAATGTTTTATATCATTATAAAAACATTTTGAAATAGGAAATAGTTATATAGTTTTTGCTTGCTCCATTTTTTTGATGCCCTATATAACAATCAAACCCTGAGACACTATTAGTGATAAGTTTTTGTACAAATCGGTCATCAACCACATATCTTTGGAACAATTTTCTCCACTACTTTTCCTCCCCACCATAAAATTTTCCAGAGGGTTTCCCTTTGTACCTATTATGATACACAATGTGTCTCTAGAGTTGAAAACAATATCCTCTCTACTCCAAACCTTTTGTAAATCTTTTACTATAATTCCATCTTGTATAGTACAATGCTCTTTTTCCCAAAAAAGGTACTATTTTAAATTCAACTACTATATTTTTTCAATTCCTTTACCATCTTTTCAACTTTTGCGGAAGCGAGATTGCTAGACTAGAATCCCACTTCAAATTTTATTGATACTAACTTTTAAAAAATCTTTGAGGCCACCTCGCAAGTTAATAGTCTCCTTACCAAACTTGAATGACATGACATCTCCTTATGGGATTGGTTTTTCTCATATTACAAACCCTCAATATAAAATAAGTAAATAATATTTGTGGCTAACTGCATGGAAGTAAAAAAAAAAATGAATTTACCACAATTTAATATTAACCAATTAAAATAAACAACATTTTAGTAGGCCACCACTTACTGATTGATCTTGCGGATTGGCTTGGATCACCCTCACCCTCTATTGGTTCTTGTGATGCATGTTCTATTTCAAAAAATATTAATCAATTCATAATAAATTTCATGTCAAGGAAAATAAAATACTGGTACAAATTGCTTTTATACAATGTGCTACCCTTTCTTGGACAATATTGCATAGTTATATATGTATATTGGTGACTGCTAGGATAATCCATTATTGGCTGAACTATGTTTGGCTAGAAAATATTTTATGAGCTTAGCAAGCATTGTGCTTTGTATGGGCACGATATCAAATAAATATAACAAATAGACCACTTTTATGGGTTCCTACAAATATGAAAGGCTTATAAATGGTTTTGTTTATAATTTCACATGACTAACATACTGGGTTTTAACTACATATTCATACATGATGTGCGAACACCCTCTTCATTTGGCGTCAACACTCTAAAAATGTAAACTATTGTTAAATAAATGAAAACAATGATAATTGAAAAACATAGTGCAGTGATAAATTTATAAAATGAGTAAATTCTAATCACCTAGTATAGATTTATTGGTTGTTTGGGCAGAGACATCTGGTGTAATAAGTTGAATCAGTTGTATGTTAAGAACGCGATCATCTCTAATATCTTTAAGTAGCTTGGAACTTACGGTTACTTCCTCTCTTTGTTGGTTGTCTAAATAAATATTATATGTATCAATTCAAAGGCATTAAAGTAATAGAATTATTTAATGTTGTCTTAATCAACATAAAAAATTTCAAATGAGAATACTATTGTTTTAAAAAATAATATTGATCATGAGTCTCAACAATAAAAACCACAAATAGACTTAAGTCAACCAAAGCATGCAATGCAACACTACCACCATAAATCACTATTATTGGAAAAAAATTGGAAGAGATTCGAGTGAACATATGAGACCAAAACTCATAAGATCTCTCGTAAATAAAAGGATGTGTATTTCCTCATAGGCTGATTTCGTCTGCAGTCAAAAAATTATGTGGATGTTACTCCATCGAATCCCTGGTGATTTATTCTCTCTCTTCATTGTCAACATCACAATTGTGCACACCAATTATTGTGTAAATAAGACACAAGTTTTTAAATTTTCCATTACTGTCATAAAATCTTTAACAACCATTTATAACTGATTCCTCCTTGTCTTTAACCTTTTGTGTGTATTTTTTAGTGGTTCTCTTAAAATTTTGGAATAAGCAATAGGTAAGAGCATAATAATAATACAATTTAGCAGACTATATCTGACAACTGTAAGCAGGTCCATTATTGCATCGGAAGTTATATCACTAGACAAATTTTAGAAATTTGTGATCATACATTTTGCATTAAATGGATTAGTCAACGAAATAAATGATATTGTTGATAGAAGATGAAATGGATATGCACATTGATAGGTAAAATCTTTTGTTTCTTCCATCCATGGTGGCATTGTTTCTTCCATTGAAATCACGTCATTGTCTAAAATTATTTGAGCTTCGGTTGGAAGAACCTCAACCACTTTAGCATCAATTTTTCTTCTTGCTGATTTTTCACTTCCTCAGGAATCAAATTTTCTTTTTCCTTTTCTCTCTTCTCCCAAGAGTACACACAACTGGCGGTAGTGAGATTCATGCAGTCTGAATTTTTGAATAATATTGGCTTCATTGCATTCTGCCAATACAATATTATCTGGATATTTATTTTTCAAATATTTTAGAACCTTTCCTCTCATTTTTTTTCATCTTTTACTCTCTGGTAATAAGATTAAAAATTATTTTCTATGACACCTTCCTTAATAGAGCCAATTAGCTATACATTCTTTGATTGCATTTTTTCAGCTAGTATTGATAGTTCCTCGTCAGTAATTCCTCTTACATCCCTAAAGGAATTAGTTGTTAACCTTGCCAGTGAATTTGGCTGAAAGTTAGGTTGGTTATCTTTAAAGGGAGAACAAGAAAGCCTACATAATATAAACAAATCAAAGGTTTTTGTCCATTTTTTCCATATATCCTCATGCAATAATAGAAAATTCCATTTTTCATAGAGACTCTTTGTCTTTTGTATGATGGAAATAACAAGAATTGCTCTCGAATCTCTATTCAATAAAAAATAGTATATTACTTTGTGCATATTACAAAAATTATATTTTAAAACTAATGCATTAAAAACTAAAATTCATTACCTTCCACTCCTCTATCTTTGTTTTTCCCACTCCGGGCCTCTGAGGACATCCTAGCGATTGCCAAATCGATTGATCCTTGTAGAGTAAATCAATAAACTTGGTTTCAATCCAAGTTTTGTTTACTTCATTTTGTTGCTTGAAAATATTAACAATGTCTTCGCTAGATGATTTTGAAGACAAAATGTGAGCCTTTCTAAACTGTAACCTAGTATGTAATGACTTGTACGTGATTTTGGCAAAAAACATTTGGGCACAAATTGTATGTTGGCCGTAAAAGAATGTAGAAATGCACATCATCCCTTTTCAGTTCATCTGGATCCTCGAGTTGTACAATATCCTTTGTAGATTGTAAAAAGGGAAGAAGAATTATATCCCTCTATGTAGGAATAACATTAATCAACATGGAATGGAAAAGACGGTCAACATTCTCCTCATCTACAAGAGAATATTGATATTCTGGAGGTGCTACATGGCACTTAGAAACTTCAATTGGAAATACATCACCATTGAACAAAAACAAATTAAATTGTTTAATGGTTGAAGATCTTGCTTTCTCGAATATATTGGTCACTTTTTTCAACAATGCATCCAATTTATTATTCTTTTTATGCAACTTTGACATAGAGAGTTCTATCTCCAATTTTGACAAATAATATTTCCTTAGCATTGTAAATAGCTTGACATGTTTTGGTGGAGAAAGCAAACCTTTTCTATTCAAATAATGACAACAAAAGATGTTTTATCATATCTATATTTTATTACTGAATTCAGGTCATTATGAATTTCATTGGCATTTGAACATCTTGTTTTGTTATCTAGATTCTACAAATATCCCCAAATTCTAAACATATTTAGAAAAAGAACTCATCTGATTTTCTATAGAAGCATGCATTTCCTTTTTCCTGAATAAGGAAACTTCCAACTCCATTTCAAGAATAAGAAACTTATTAATTTCAACGTCAATGTGTTCAACCTGAATACGCAGTGTTCACTGATCAATAACTTCTGAAGATAGAACCATACCGACTTCATGGTTGACATCATCATCAACAAAAAATAACCACAGATCGACGTGATAGTTTTCTAGTGAATGCATTTCTATAAACTATTCCTCGTCTCTCTTCTTCCAACCCTATGCACCTTCAATGAATGGAATTTGTGTGAATGGAGTGCGACCAATGGAAGATATATTACCTATAAAAGGAATTAAACAAATTAATAATTCATAAATATATGGGAAGGATAAATATTGTTTTTAAATAGATCGACAAAAATAATCTGATGTATATTAATCTGATTATTTGTGTAGATTAACAAATCATTAGTAATGGAACTTATTCTAAAGTGTTCAGGAAAATGTTCAAGTAGTGAAAGTATCAGATTCCAATAGCACGTATAAAATGGCCTATGGTCATGTTGGATGTGTGGATATTAATTATGCTATCTAACATACAAATAATTTTCATAAAATGTCTTTCCATCATTAGATTGTGTAGAATGTAATAATCTTCCTAGCAACCACTAATCTCAACTTTTCATTATGTTGCATCAAAGTATTATAATACACATAGAGCTTAGCGGTTGCTATGATTGGAATATCATGTTGGAATATCTAATCATATTAATGGAGCTTAGTGTCAGTTAGTGTCTTTTATACAAACCAAAAAATCATATGTGAATAATAGACATTTTGTAGTATACAAGATTATATGTCGATAACAAATCAATGTAAGATATGTAGAGCTTAACAGTCACTAGGAAATGCTTCAATAAGCTATAGAATAAAAATGGGAAGGATAAATACTATGTAGATTAATTTCCATCATTGGCTTGTGTAGAATGTAATAATCTTCCTAGCGATCGCTAATCTCAACTCTTTGTTATGTTACATCAAAACATTATAATACACATCGTGCTTAGAGGACGCTAGGCTTGGAATATCATGTCCAAATATCTAGTTATTTTAATGGAGCTTAGTGTTAGCTAAGTAGTGTCTTTTATGCAAGCAAAAAAATAATAATACGTGAATAATATACATTTCATAGTATATAGGATTATATACTGATAACAAATCGATGTAAGATATTTAGAGCCTAGCAGTAGCTAGTAAATGCCTCAACATGATATAGAATACAAATGGGAAGGATAAATATTATCTAAATTAATTTTCATCATTGTCTTGTGTGGAATGTAATAATTTTCCTAGAATTTCGCTAATCTCAACTATTCATTATGTTGAATCAAATAATTGTAATACACATTAAGATTAGCATTCGTTAGGAATAGCATATCAAAATATCTAATCGTATTAATGGAGCTTAGTGTTACCTAAGTAGTGTCTTTTATGCAAGGAAAAAATAATATGTGAATAATAGACATTTCGTAGTATACAATATTATATGCCAATAACAAATCAATGTAAGATATTTAGAGCCTAGGGGTCTCTAAACCATGCCTCAACAAGCTATAGAATACAAATGGGAAGGACAAATATTGTTTAGTTTAATCTCCATCATTCACTTGTGTGGAATGTAATAATTTTCCTAGTGGTCGCTAACATCAACAGTTCGTTTTGTTGCATCAAAGCATTGTAATACATGTCGATCTTAGTGGCTGGTAGGCTTGGAATATCATGTCAGAATATCTAATCATATTAATGGAGTTTAATGTTAGCTAAGTAGTGTCTTTTATGCAAACAGAAAAACAATTTGTGAATAGTAGACATTCCGTAGTATACAGGTTTATATGCCGAAAACAAATCAATGTCAGATATTTATAGATTATCATTCACTACGCAATGCCTCAATAAGCTATAGAATACAAATGGGAAGGATAAATACTTTGTAGATTAATTTCCATCATTAGCTTGTGTGGAATGTAATAATTTTCCTAGACCGATAATCTTAAGAGTTTGTTATGTTGCATCAAAGCAGTGTAATACACGTTGAAGCTTAGCTTCTAATAGGCTTAGAATATCATGTCAGGATATCTAATTGTATTAATGGAGCTTTGCATTAGTTGAGTAGTGTCTTTTATGCTAGCCAAAAAATAATATGTGAATAATAGACATTTTGTAGTATACATGATCATATGACGATAACAAATCAATGTAAGATATTTAAAGCTTAGTGTTCGTTATGCAATGCCTCAACAAGCTATAGAATACAAATGGGAAGAATAAATACTTTGTATATTAATTTCCATCATTGGATTGTGTGGAATGTAATAATTTTCCCAGTGGTTGCTAATCTCAATAGTTCGTTATGTTGTGTCAAAGCATTTTAATACACGTCGAGCTTAGTGAACTGCTACGTTTGGAATATCATGTCAGAATATATAATCGTATTAATGGAGCTTAGCATTAGCTGAGTAGTGTATTTTATGCAAACCAAAAAACAATATGTGAATAATAGACATTTCATAGTATACAAGATCATATGCCGATAAAAAATCAATGTAAGATATTTATGTCTTAGCGGTCACTAGGTAATGCCTCAACAAGCTATAGAGTAAAAGTGGAAAGGATAAATAATTTGTAGATTAATTTCCATCATCGGCTTATGTGGAATGTAATAATCTACCTAAAGGACACTAATCTTAATAGGTTCATTATGTTGCATCAAAGCATTGTAACAAACGTTGAGATTAATGACCACTACGATTGGAATATCATGTCAGAATATGTAATCGTATTAATGGAGCTTAACGTTAGCTGAGTAGTGTCTTTTATGCTAGCTGAAATATATTATGGGAATAATAGACATTTCATATATACAAGATTATAATATAATAACGAATCAATGTAATATATGTTGGGAAATATATTTATTAGTGCTCCATTATTTGTGTGTAAGCATTAATTAAATTAGTATACTTGTGTAATTATTATTATTGTTATTATGAGTTGTTATAAACAACTTAATAACAATAATATAATATTTGTGAGGTAGTTTCTACTCACCTTACGAATATGGTTCACGACATATTTAGTTTCCTATATTCTAGGGAAACTCCATCCTATATATTAGGCTATTGTATTGTGTGAAATATACAGGAATATCATATTGTTCTGTATTACATCTACTGTGTAATTATGTACCAAATTTAAGATTTGGTATCAGAGCGGGTTTCTGATGATGGATAACTGAGAAGAATAAGGGGGTAGTTGCGTTGTGCCTTGCTCCTAAGATTGATAAAAGAATAATTTGAAGACAGTCCTCATGCATTTACCTCATGTTTGGATGATCATCTAAAGATACACGTTGTTGAGCTTGTTGTTCATATGATCAAAGTGATTTGTTGAAATTAGACTCGGTCTTGTTAGTATTGTCATTTCAATCTTTCTGATTGCATATTGCTACAAAAGTGTTTTGATCGGCATCGCATCTCCTCGGAAATTGCATTTATTTGGATATTTGGCCGCAGTGGACCATTGTGCTTCACATATAACTTGCTCGGCCACATCTCATCATCTTGATGGTGTATGCATTATAATTTCCAAATGAATTTTTTTATTATATCCACAAATTACATGGTACAACACGAAGCAAGCCCGTATATTTCTCTAAAGGATCACATTAATATTGGCATCTATTAAAATCTAGGTTTTTCATTATATATGCATTCAACTCAGGTTTTGAATATTTGCATGAGGAATTAACTCCTCTCAGATCACCCCCAATCTAATACGTTCCTCTATAAAGACATCCCCACATTCATTTTTGTTCTAGATCACGGCCACTACACAATTCAAGCTCACGACAACCTGCAATATCACATCTCCTTTGTGCATCATTTCATGCATTATAAACCGCTCGTGATCTCCTACTTGTTTGGTTTATTTGGCTCTCTTTGGAAATAGTTTTGCATTGAAACATACAAATCACTCGGCATTTCCACTGTAAACACCGACTCCAGGTTTTCATTTAGTGTTGGTCAATGCCATCACTAATTCATTCACAACTTTGAAACGGTTTTTATGCCCCCTTCATAACAACATTACAGGTGGATTTATGTCCAAGTTTGGATTTCTTAACATGTCTACACTTGGCTGTTGGAAATATGGTGCACGGGGTTGTTTTTTTCTCTCTCTCCAACATAAAACAAGGTTGGTTAAATTTTAGTCACTTAAGTCTCATAGGGTCATAGGGTCTCTCTCGTAGTAGTGTTTCTATTCATTTTAGTATAGTGTTTTAATACCGGTTTCATAGTGTTAGAGTCATCCTATGTTATGCCATTTAATTTCATAGTCTCAATGCTATAATGTCATATTTGAACATGTACTAGCCAATAGTTTATCCAAAAATTATAATTGTTGTCATTGTGTTTAAATGTCATTGTCAATTTAATTAAAATCCAATAATAAAGTACTTTTTTATGTTATATGGTTGGTTAAATTAGTAAGTCTATGTTAGTCATGAGTTGTCAAATTTTATATTGTCGGTCAATGCCATTATAAAAAGTGTCATCGTCCAAAGTCTGAAAAATAAAAATAAAAATTACCCGCATTTCAATTTTGGATGCATTTTCACTTGTACACGACATCTAAATTATTGAAGGTATTTTGAGCTTCATGATCACATCCGACTGAACTAGCAGCATGACACTGGAGGTAGGAGGCATCAGAGGTTGGAGGTCATTCAACAACCTCTCGTTAGTCGCCAATGACGGGGTCACATAGATGATTTGGTGGCATTTTTTTTCAGTTGTGTGTTTGCTTCAGTTTGCAGTGATCATGTTTTCAATAAGTGGAAATTTCACATTAAGGGGAGGAACATGATTCCAATTTTCCATTTTCAATATGTCATATTTTTCTATGTATGTATGAGCAACAGATTTCAGTAGAATTTCCTATGTTATTCCCCACAGTGAGATGTGATGAAGGCTGAGAATAGTACTTGTCATATCATGATGTGGTTGTAGGTAAACCACTTGAAAACCTTCATTTGTGGTTTGTGGTAAACCAATAACAAAACCACCATTCTTGGTTGTTGCTAATCCATTTGCAAAACCATCACTTTGTGGTTTGTGGTAAACCAATTGCAAAACCACCATTCTCGGTTTTTGGTCAACCTTTTGCAAAACCATCCTTGAGGTTTGTGATCATCCTGTGAAAATCACCAGATCATGAGTAGGTGCAAGTACAAAGGTAGGTTTTCCCCATGTTTGCACTAAGGGGGGGAATGTTGGGAAATATATTAATTAGTGCTCCATTATTTGTGTGTAAGCATTAATTAAATTAGTATATTTGTGTAATTATTATTATTGTTATTATGAGTTGTTATAACCAGCTTAATAACAATAATATAATATTTGTGAGGTAGTTTCTATTCACCTTACGAATATGGTTCACGACATATTCAGTTTCTTATATTCTAGGGAAACTCCAACCTATATATTAGGCTATTGTATTGTGTGAAATATACAGGAATATCATATTGTTTTGTATTACATATATTGTGTAATTTTGTACCAAATTTAAGAGTATATTTATAGCTTAGTAGTCATTAGGTAATTCCTCAACAAGTTATAGAATACAAATGGGAAGGATAAATACTTTGTAGATTAATTTCCATCATTAGCTTGTGTGGAATGTAGTAATATGCCTAGCGGCCACTAATATTAAAATGTTTGTTATGTTGCATCAAAGCATTGTAATACACATCAAGCTTAGCGACCACTAGGATTGGAATATCATGTCAGAATATCTAATCTTACTAATGGAGCTTAGCGTTAACTGGGTAGTATATTTTATACTTAGCCAAAAAAACATTATAATATATATTTCCTAGTATACAAGATTAAAAGCCAATAACAAATCAATGTAATATATTTATAGCTTAGCGGTCATTAGGAAATGTCTCAACAAGCTATAGAATACAAATGGGAAGGATAAATACTGTTTGGATTAATTTCCATCATTGGCTTGTGCGGAATGTAATAATTTTCCTAGTGACCGATAATCTCAACAGTTTGTTACGTTGCATCAAAGCAATGTAATCAACGTCAAGCTTAGAATCCACTAGGATTGGAATATCATGTTAGGATATATAATCGTATTAATAGAGGTTAGTGTTAGCTGAGTAGTGTATTTTATGCAAGATAAAAAACAATATGTGATATTAATATAAATTTTTTAGTATATAAGATCATATGCTAATAAAAAATAAATGTAAGATAAATAAAGCTTAACAGCTGTTAGGAAATGCCTCAACAAGCTATAGAATATAAATGATATAAATGAGAAGGATAAATACTTTTTAGAGTAATTTCCATCATTAGCTTGTGTGGAGTGTAATAAATTTTCTAGCGACCGCTAATCTCAACTGTTCATTATGTTGTATCAAAGCATTGTAATACACGTCAAGCTTAGCATCCGCTAGGCTTGGAATATCATGTTAGAATATCTACTGGTATTAATAGATCTTAGCTTTAGCCGAGTAGTGTCTTTTACATAAGCTGAAAAACAATATGTGAATAATAGACATTTCATAGTATATATGATTATATGTCAATAAAAAATCAATGTAAATATCAATTATTCGTTATGTTAGATCAAAGAATTGTAATACACGTTGAGCTTGGTGGTTACTAGGCTTGGAATATCTTGTCAGAATATCTAATCGTATTAATGGATCTTAGCTCAGCTTAGTATTAAATTTTATAGAAGCCGAAAAAATATTATGTGAATAATAGACATTTTGTAGTATACATAATCATATGCCAATAACAAATCAAAGTAAGATATTTGAAGTTTAGCAGCCGCTAGGAAATAGTTTTTAGATTAATTTCCATCATTGGCTTGTGTGGAATATAACAAGTTTCCTAGCGGCAACTAATCTCAACTGTTCACTATGTTGGATCAAAGCATTGTAAAACACATATAGCTTAGAGGCTACTAGGCTTGGAATATCATGTCATAATATGTAAAGGAATATTGATTTTGCTTGGATGGGTGGCTATGAACTAGTGTCTATCTGGCATACAAATAGTTTTCATGGAAACATCTATCCATCATTGTCTTGTTTGGAATGCAATAGATTTTTCATAGCGGTCGCTACATGATCAAATGTTCGTTATATTACATCAAATCATTTTAATACACATAGAGCTTAGCAGTCACTTGGCTTGGAATATGCCTAATATATTTTAGAATTTTAGAATATGATTGTATCAGACATGTTGCTATGAATTGTTTTATATGACATATAAATAGTTTTCATAAAATGTAATTTTCATCATTTTCTTGTGTGGAATTTAATGATTTGTCCTAGCGTCCACAAATTTCAATTTTTTGTTATGTTGTATCAAAACATTGTAATACAAATCAAGCTTAGCGGCCACTAGGCTTGGAATATAATGTCGAAATAGCTAATCGTAATAAAATGGACTTACCGACCAAAACAAGGAGATATTAACAAAGTTCATGCCACATGTCAATCTGCTTAGTGTGTATTATTTGAATAGTAATGCTACATGTTTATTCATGATTTAACTGGTTTAATATTTTTTAAACACTGAATGCTACAGATTTAAAAAGTGACACGTGTCTCATTCTAATTCGAAAACTCAATTAAAAAAATGTGGACAATATCTATCAACATTAATAGGAAATAATATTGTTTAAAAGAAAATAGTTTAATATTTTTTTAGCTTAATATTGTTTTAGTTTAATGTAATTATTTTTGTAAAAAATAACAAACACTTGTTTAAAAAAGTAAATTGAAATCTTATTTCACCCCACCCCCAAATTTTTTTTGCCTGAGGGTTTTTAAAAATTCATTTCCCTCATATTTGAGATGGTTCGAAATTTCAACCTCCCACTCGTTTTTGCTAATTGAGGGGGAAATTCAAATTTTAAGATTTCAATATCCCATGAAATGCACAATGAAATTTTATTACATATTCAAAAAAAAATTGATTAGGGTTTCTACTTTTTTTGGTCTAATGGGAAGGAAAGCTGAGAAATCAGAAAAAAATAATCGCAGAGCTAAGGATACGACTTACAACCATTTTTGCAAGGAAAAGATGATGATGCAGTTGAAATAATATGATTTTTGAATTTGGTACACATATTTATGAAGTTTTAGGTACACATATTTACTATGTTATAGAGAGGATCACACAAACAGTTTTAAATGGTAGACAAACAAGGGAGATAAACATGAAATCATTCCATACAACTTTAGAAAATGTATTTATCAAAATTATCTACCATACACTTTCAATTTATAAAATTCATTCCATACATTTTCGGAATAGGAATTTTAAAAAAATTAAAGGGTATTTGTGCACCTGCTTTTCATTTAAGAGATCCCATTTCTCTTGTGCATCTTGGAAACACACTGTATGTGCAAATGATGAAACCCTTGCAAATTGTGCCCTAATTAAATCCTTATGTTACAGATATACCTTTGCGTGTTTCTCCCTTTATTTGTCTTATCAAACCACCTTTTGTTGTGCCCTAATGAAACCCCTATGCTCCCTTTCCAAATATTCTACGTCGTTGAACTCTGTTTTCTCTTATTTTTCTTGTCATCTGTTTTCTTTGATTTGTCCCACTAGATATTTTTGAATGCATGTCTCCAAAATGATAAAAATTTCGTCACATTACGCTTTCTCAGATTTTTCCCACCAATTAATTTTTGAATGCCTTCCGCCACAAAGATTTATGAGTAGTTTTCACATATTTGGAAAACAATAAAAAAGTGTTTAATATTATATTGTTTTTGGGAAATAATTAATTAAGTGTAACTAATTAATATACTTATCTTTCATTATATTATTACACTTAATTGTCAATATTGAGTCAACACTCTCAAAAATTCAATTTCTAAAGTTGGTAATTTAGAAGACTTATAAGCAAAATAATGATATTTTTACATCTTTCCTAAGTACATGTAAATTATATTTAAATATAATAACTTATGTATATGCACAAGAAAATATAATAAATAATAATATATATCTATTTAATAATAAATACATATTAAACCATAAATTTGTGCATGCTAGACTATGTAATAAAATCGCATAAATGTGTGGCTCTTATGCAATAAAAAATGTAAATATACAATTATATAAAATTAAGTTTCATTAAATAAGATTATTTGAAACTAGATATAACCCTCTTAAGTAATACAACATTTTACATTAGAGGCCCTTAGGCTCCATCTATTCGGTCTTGTCATTGTTTAAAAAAAATTGTATAGCTTAATAGTCTCTAGGATCAATCTCTTTATTTTGCATATAGGAAAACAAATGTTGTTGTATAGGGTAATATATTATATACCTTTTGGTGAAATACTAGTTGGAAATTTTACTATATATCCTTCAATGAAATTATAGGATATAGTAGATTATATTATACACCCTTTTATAATACACAACCGTATAAACAACATAAAACCCCTTTAGTCATGCAGTTGTACAAATTATCACCCAACTAGGCTTCATCTATTTCATTCTCTCATAACAAAGAAAATATGGTCTAGCTTAGAGGTCGTTAGCCTCAAACCATTAGATCAAACATCGGTTCGTATTAAAGAAAAATCTTAGTGACTGCTAAGCTCCATTACTTATTGAAAGGAATGGTTTGGTGGCCACTAGGCTCAACAATTTCTTATTTTGAAAATAACGATCAAATAACAAATCATAGTAATACATATTAGCATTCACTAGAAATTTTCCTTTATATATTTTGATGAAAAATATGTGTGTAATAGATATTTCTTGCTCTCGAAGGATATGGAGGGATTTACCTAGTCGAGGAAAAGGATGATTACTAACAAAGTTTACAAGGTGCTCATACAAGATAATGGTGTAGAGACACGTTGTCTTAAATGTTGTTGAGGAAAGTAGGATTTAGTATAATAACATTGTATCCTATTAGATAGATTTAAAGTTCAGTTAGGTTTTTATCATTGTAAAAACTCTTTTCTTAGCTTAGCGACCGCTAGGCTCACACCTATGCATATTTTCTTCGTAATACACATCAATTCATATAAAATAAAATTCTTAGTGATTGCTAAGATCCATTACTTATTGAAAGGAATGGACTTAGCGGCCGCTAGGCTCAACAGTTTCTTATTTTGAAAATAACGATAAAATAACAAATCATAGTAGTAGATCTTAGTGGTCACTAGGTGTTTTCCTTTACATATTTTGGTGAGAAATATGTTTGTGACAAAAAAAATTTACTCTCAAAGGCTATTGAGTGTTTTACCTAGGCGGGAAAAAATGACTATTAACAAAGGTTGCAGGGTAACCATACAACATCATGATGTAGAGACATGTCATCTTAAATGTTTTTTTAGATTTTTTAATACTTTTGATTGAAACTTAGAACTGGGGGGCTCTTAGGTCCCATCCCTTAAAAATTTCCAATGACTAGATGTAACAATTCAACACAGTCTTAACAATCGCTAAGCTCAAACCAAGTAGGATTTCCTTCATAAACCAGCATCCTTGCATATCAAATAAAATTCTTAGAGCCAAGCTAAGACTACCACCACTTATTTTGAGAAGAGAAACCAAAATCCCCTGCCACTGCTAATACTCACCACCAATTAGAAATTTCGCCAAAAAACTCACTCATGCAAACACAACTGTGACAAGATTACATCCGCCGAGCCACCATCCCTAGTAATGGAATGCTTGCCAATTTTTACAGGTGAAGAGAAAGGAGTTATACCAAAGAAGAGCACTGGATGCAAAACCAATTTGTATAGGGTGTGTTAACCAAGTCTCTGACCACCATAACCTCCCCATTTGATGAAGGTTCAACTCCTTATCTTAGGATACCTGATTTCATGGCACATAGTGGGGTTTGAACTTGGGTGGATCTAGACCCAACCGTCTGTCTTAACTGATCCACCTAAATCCCATTGGCATGTCATCTTAAATATTGCTGAGGAAAGTGGGATTTAGTATAATAGCATTGTATACTATCAGATGAATTTAAAGTTTAGTTAGGATTTTTTCATTGTAAAAACTATTAGCTTAGCTTAGCGATTGCTAGGCTCAGACCTATGCATATTTTCTTTGTAATACACATCAGTTCGTATCAAAGAAAATGCTTAACGACCACTAAGCTCCATTAATTATTGAAAAGAATGGATTAACGACCCTAGGCTTCAATATGTTCTCCCTTATTTTGAAAATACACAGGTTCGTATAAAAAAATCCTAACCTAGATAGATCTTAGTGGTGACTTGACCTAAGTGTCTTCCAATTTGGGAAAGAATTCAAAAGAGAAAAGTGAGGAAATATGTGTGTTAAGAAACATTTAAGATCAAAAAATTCATACTTGAGGGATTTCAAAAAACTAGTCAACATGAAAAAAATAGATGGGATTATTAACAAAAATTTACATGGTATTCGTATAACATCATGATATAGAGACATTTCATATTAAATGTTGTTGAGACAAGTGAGATTTGTTATAATAACATTACATCCTATCATTCAAAATTAAAGTTCATTTATGATTTTGTGGTTGTACAAACTCTTTGCTTAGCTTAGTGATTGCTAGGGTCAATCCTATGAATCTTTTCTTCGTAATACACATCGATTCGATAAAAGAAAATGCTTACTGACCATTAAACTCCATTACTTATTGAAAGGAATGGATTAATGAAATTTAGGATCGACCTTTTTTCTGGGTAGGGTCCCTGAAAATTTTGACCAAATATAAAAAATTGTAATAGTAGATCTTAACAGTTTCTAGGCATTTTAATTTACATATTTTGGTGATAAATATGCATGTAATGGACATTTCGTACTCTTGAAGGTATTAAGGGATTTCCCTAGTCAGGATAAAAGATGATTATTAACAAAATTTTGCAGGGTATTCATTACAACATCATGATGTAGAGACATGTCATCTTAAATGTTGTTAAGGCAAACAAGATTTGGTATAATAACATTGTATCCTAACGGTTGGAATTAAAGTTTAGTTAGGATTTTGTGGTTGTAAAAACTCTTTTCTTAGCTTAGCGATCACTAGGGTAAAACCTATGCATCTTTTCTTCGTAATACACATCGGTTTGTATCAAATAAAATGCTTAGTGAATGTTAAGCTCAATTACTTATTGAAAGGAATGGCTTAGCAACTACTAGGCTCAACAATTTCTTATTTTGAAAATAGTTAAAAAATAACAAATCATAGTAGTAGATCTTAGCGGTTGTAAGGCATTTTCCTTTACATATTTCAGTGAGAAGTATGTGTGTAACAAACATTTTTTACTCTCGAAGGCTGTGGAGGGATTTCCCTAGTCTATAAAAAAGATGATTATTAATAAAATTTTACAAGGTATTCGTAGAACATAATGAGATAGAGACATGTTGTTTTAATTTTTTTAAAGGAAAGAAAGATTTGGTATAATAACATTGTATCCTATCGATAGAAATTAAATTTCAATTAGGATTTTGTGGTTGTAAAATATATTTTCTTAGCTTAGCGACCACTAGGATCAGACCTATGCATATTTTCTTCGTAATACACATTAGTTCATATCAAATAAAATTCTTAGCGACCACTAAGATCCATTACTTATTGAAAGGAATGGATTAATGAATGATAGGATCAATAGTTTCTTATTTTGAAATAAGTGATTGAATAACAAATCAAATGCACATAATCCATATTAATCTCATTGCATGTTTCTTAATTTTAACTTTGAAGAAAGAATCGTAACTTGGGTGTCAACTCACTACATGTTTCTTAATCTCTAGATGACTGTGAAGAGTGTTTGAGTATTTGAGTGTAAGACAGTGAAGTAACTTGCCCTCATAAAATCAAATACCAATTTCTATTTTGTAGTAAATAAAATTATGTAAAGATGACTTAACTGGAAATAAATATTAAAATTAAATATACCTATAAAGAAATATTGAAAACCAATCAAACACACATATGTAATAGATCAAGAGTAATTAATACCTTGATATGAGCTAATGATTTTTATAAGTAAACATTATAATCTTACAAAAAAAAATCTTTATGCACCAAATGGGATATGACCAATTACATCATTATGTTATTTACATCTATGTAGATATGAAATAGAAAAAAATAGATCCCCCATCACTCAAGCTTCAGAATCGGAGGAGATGTCTATGACTTCGATCAGCTCCACCACCGCAGAGCCAACCTCAAACATCTCAAGAGACTTTACTAGGGATATTGGCCCAACCACAGAAACGATATGAGAATATGCCTCTAATGTTGAGCCACACAAAACCTCCCACCAACACGGAGGTGAGGAGAGCGGAGTAGAAAGGGATGCTAAATCAAAAAAAGGTAGCCAAAGGACACCGGATTCCTTTTTCTTATATAAATTAATCACTAATTCAATGAAGGACTTGAGAATTATCACTCTCCTTAATTCTATGAAGGCAGACTTGTCCAACTAATCCACTTAACGAGCTAAGTTAGATGAGAGCAAGGGCCACGAAGCTAGACATGTTTTTTTTAAAATTCATCTCTATACCAACTCTATGTTTTGGGTGAATCCATTTTCAACCCATCGCCAATACCTTACATTTATCAGGATTAATTACTAGAATGTTCTCAACAAACTTAGTAGTTATTTCTGAATTTACCTTGGCATGAATAGACATATATATTTCTCCCAAAATATTTTCAATGTCTGTCATAGATTATTCAAAATCAATGGAAAAGATTAAACTTATTCTATGCTTCGAAATACTAGAGTAAAAGGCCATCTCACGATCTAAATAAGAAAATAATAGCATTAGAAGCATGGGAGACTCCATTTCCCAAAAACGTAGAAGGAAAAAGATGAAAATAGAAAGCCCAGACAACCCATTAAAAATCCCCCTACACTCAACCACACGTGAGAATAGACCTTCCTCACTAAATGGAAGAATGAGTGAGATTAATGATACAACAATATTTCAAACTTGTCCATTTCTGATCTACCACAGAAAATGTGATTAATATTAATTAATAACCTTACAGAAAATATGATTAATATTCCACTCTTAAAATTGCACAAATAACACTTAACACAAACAACAATAATGAAATAATGTGATACAACTATGGAGGTGAGTGGAGTGAGCGGTGGAAAGGAGGGAGGAAATTAAAATGAGTTTGAGAGGGAAAAATATTAACGGGATATTCCTCTTGCGAATGATAGGGTGATCCCACCTTGGGATGACAAAGGACTGCAACAAAATGAGACAGGACCAGCTAGGAAGTGCCCCATCTCCTGGTCTAGAGTAGTACAAAATGGTTCCTCTTCAAGGACACCAAAAGTCTTCCTTCAGGTGGTGAAAGATGCTTCGGGTTGTGTTTTGGAAATCCCATATTCCATCTTGAATAACACGACTAAGAATCTTAAAAAAGCCCTTGTTGGGAAAACGGTTGGAGGAAGGCCATATATAGATGTAGTCAGACGATGGGCAAAGCAAAATGGAACCCCAAAAGACACATGGAGGTTAGCGCTCTCCCAAATGGTTTCTTTTTTTTGAACTTTATCTTACAAGAAGATATGCTTAGACTCCTGAAAGATTGTCCCTCATTTTGGGGGAAATTAGGGTGGCACCTAAGAAAATGGGAACCAAATTTCAACCTTGAAAAAGAAAATCTGAATCGATTCCCCGTGTGGGTTTGGTTACCAAGCCTTCCCTTACAATATTGACATGAGGATATCATAAGATGAATTGCCAACTCTCTAGGATCGCTGGTCCTCATAGACAATGCCACTTTGAACAAAACTAGGCTGGTCTGCGCTAGGTTTTGTATTTACACTATAATCGGGAAAGATATTCCCTATACTATCAAAACTAAAATCTAGTGAGGGAATCTGGGAACAGAAGATAGAACTGAAAAGCAACCCGACT
Organism: Taxus chinensis; assembly: GCA_019776745.2. Lineage (NCBI taxonomy): Eukaryota > Viridiplantae > Streptophyta > Pinopsida > Cupressales > Taxaceae > Taxus > Taxus chinensis. Next base: position 506,276,394 of record CM034151.1, read on the forward strand.
AAGTGCAACAAATGCAACGGTTGGGGCCATACGAGCCAAAACTGCAAGTTAAAATTACACAGATGTATAATGCTGTTGGATCTAAGATGGGAAAGGACAAAGGAAAAGGAATAATGGAATCAAGAATAGAGGAACAAAGAGTCGTTTTTAAAAATTATATTCAAGGGTATAGACAGCTACACATAACAGAAAGGGAGGAGAATATTGAAAGTTCTTCAGTGGATTCTCTAAATAAAGAGGATGATGGTTTCACCAAGGTGGTTAGTAAGAAAATAAAAAAAAAGTTTCTATTTCGGACTCAAAGATTTAAGAGTTAAGGAATGGCACCCCAAAAACAATATCATGGATACCAAGGAAATTAGATCCTTTCTTCCCTAAAAAAGAGGATTTGAAAGGGTAGGGAAAGATGGAAGATGACAACAAGAAAATCAAGATGAAAAAAGAAAATAAGGAGGTAAATGGGGATAAAAATGAAATAGTGATTGAAGAGATAGTCTGTGAGATCGTCCATACTCCAGCTTCAAAGGACAGGGTTGAGAAAGAGGATTTATAAATAATGAAGTCACAAGAGAAAACAGAGGAAATGGGAGACTTATCGGTGGAAGAATTTTTGAATGTGAAATATATTTTTCAGAAAAAAATGAAGAAATGATTCCATAAGTCTAGAAAGCTGAAATAGTCTCTCCTTTATCAAGGGGTGAATCTTCTAAAGGTACTCCTTTGAAACTTATCCTCGGATAAATCCTAACAAGGAAAAGAGGAGACTAAGTAACCTTATAAACATAGGATTTAGATCATCAAACAACAAAAGTGGGAGACTAAGCAGACAAGAATCTAGAAAAATAAATACACAAAGAGATATTACTCTCCAGGCACACATAGGCAATTTTTAGATGACATGAAGGGCCTTTTTAGAAAGATCAAATCAACAGTGTGAAGAAATGAAACTTTGCATATCATGGAAGTGTGAGAGGGCTTAACAATGCTCCCCCTGCTAAATGGAGAATACTTAAAGGACCTTGTAGAAAGACATAATTTAGATGTTCTAGCCGAGAAGAAAGGGGGATTCAAGAAATGGAGAATCTTAAAAATGAGTGATAATAATTTTCAAATTATTCTGTTTTGACGGCCAAAAGTTTTGGAAGAACTTTTAAGCCTTTGTTCATTAGTTCCATGGGAGCATTAGGTGGAATAGCTTGTAGTCTAGAATCCTAAACATCTTTAAAGGTAATTTATTAATTAAAAAGAGGAAATCACTTAGATTTGGAGGGGTTTTTGGTAATGATGTAAAATATAGAAAATGGTAAGATATGGGTTATTTCTAACATCTATGCTCCCACCTTACATAAAGAAAGGAAAAAAACAATGGCAGAATTTGTTAGCTTTTAAAAACATCATTATTGAGTTGGACTAGTTGGTTTTAGGATACTTTAATACCCCTATCTCAATGTTGAATGTACCTCTATGAAGAAGAAGGGTGGTTTCCATGGATTATTACAATTGGCATGGAGGATCTTAATGACTTCATGATGAAATATAATTTAATTGATATAGATTTAAAAGGAAGAAAATACACATGGTATAACAGGAGGGAAGGATCCAGCTTATTCAGGTCAGATTGGATAGAGTCCTGACTTTAGAAGAATGGTTTCAAAAAGGAAATCTTTCTTTTCTCTCTTCCAAGAATTGGGTCTGACCATAATCCAATTTTATTTATGGTCAAGGATACCACTAGAAAGAAAAATCCTTTCCGCTTTGAGAAAATGTGTCTACAAAGTGAAACTGCCAAACTTAATCAAAGAGTGGTGGAGATTTAATGTGCAGGGGACGGCCTTATATAGACTATCCAAAAAACTTATCAATGTTAAAATGAACTTAAAGAAGTGGAATAAATTTTGCTTTGGAAATATCTTCTAGAAGAAAAATGACTTGAGAAAATAAAATTTCTGACCTCCAAAAAAGGGATGAAGAAATGGATTTGGGTTTGGACACTATGGAAAGGGAGAAGGAATTATTGTTACTTTCATAATATCATAACATGTTAGCTAAGGAAGAAACGTTCTCAAGGAAAATATCAAGAGTAACATGGCTTAAAGAGGGAGACAAGCATAAAAAATTCTTTTATCTTACGACTCTAAAATGAAGAAGCTACAACAGAATTGGAAAAATTCAGGTGTTCTAATGGAAATCTTGGAAGAAAGTGAAGAAATAAAAGAATCAATTTCCTTTCTTCATAAATTTGATGTCAGATCAGAGACTTGAGAGCCTGAAAAAGGAAGAATGATTTATAAGAGCCATCCCAACCCTTGTTTCAATAGAGGATAATCTTATGTTGTCAAAGAATCCATCCATGGAAGAGGTGGAGTTTGTTGTTAAGCCTCTTATTCCTGACAAGGATGTGAGACCAGATGGTTTCTATGCTTTTTCTACCAACACTTTTGGGATATTATCAAAAAGGATGTCTATAAAGTGGTTTATGAATTTTTTGACCACAAAAGGATGCTAAAGGAAGTTAATTGCACTTTTCTAGTACCCTTATTCCTAAGATTCAAAAATGGTGGAGTTCAAAGATTTTCGACTTAATAAACCTTTGTAATACTTTGTATAAAATTTACACCAAGATCCTTGATCTTCGTCTTTAGTTTCTCCTTCCTTCCATAATTTTGAAACAACAAGTGAGGTTTTGTGATGGGAAGAACAAATTCAGATCAAAATAATAACTATCCATGGAAACAATTCACTCTATCAAACTCAGTAGGAAACCGGCGATCATCATTAAGATTGATATGGCTAAAGTCTATGATAAAGTTTCTTAGACCTTTATGTATAAAGTTTTGGGAAGGTTTGGCTTTGAAAATTCTTTTAGATGCATGGCCAATCCTTGCATATCAACAACTCACTAATATGTTCTTATTAATGGGATGCCTTGTGGTTTTTTCCCCAGCTATCAAGGCTTAAGGAAAGGTGACCCACTTTCCCCTTTCCTTTTTATTCTTATGGGTGAAGCACTGAGTAGAAAACTGAATGAAGCTATTACTACTAGTATTATTAAAGGAATATCCATGGCTATGGAGGTGGACAATGTATACCATCAACACTTCATGGATGATACAATATTAGTGGGTGCAGCCTCTGTGTCGGAAGCCCACTCTTTCAAAGATTTTTTATATGACTATAAAGAAGTTTCGGGGCAACTTATCAACTTTTGAAAGAGTTTGATTTTTTTCCTAAATACATTAGAAATTAGGGAAAATAAAATAGCCAAAGTGTTGGATTGTGATGTTAAACCCTTTCCCTCATTTTATCTTGGTATGCCTATGGGAAATAGGACATCTAAAAGTAATGAATGGAACTTCCTTATCGAAATATTTGAAAGAAAACTTACAGGATGGAAAGCTAATATCCTCTCTCAGGAAGGAAAAGTTACACTTTTGAAAATCTCACTAAAAAGTCTTCCTGTTTATGTTATGTCGCTTTTTCAATTCCCTACAAAGGTGGCAGATAAACTTAAAAGTATACAAAAATGTTTCCCATGGAGTGGAACTGAAAGCAAGGATCACATTCCACTTATGGATTGGAAGAAGGTACCTACAAACCCAAAGAACTAGGGGGATTGGGTTTAAGGGATTGGATGAAAATGAACAAAGATCTTTTAGCCAAAATAGGATGGAGACTGATCATAGAAGAAAATGTGTGGACCAAGATTGTAAAAAATAAGTATTGGACAGATGTACAAGATGAAAGATGGGTTTTTAGACTAACAACCTTTAATGGGTCAGCCATTTGGAAAACGATCAATTGGTCAAAATACATCTTAGAGAAGGGATGAAAATAGAAAATAGAAAATATGAGATGACACAAAGAGATTTTCTAGAAAGATAAATGGGCTAGCTAGTTCTCAATGGAGGAAACATTTCCAACACTTTCTCATATATTCGAAAGTAATTATGGCACTTTGGTTAAAAATTATCTTGAGGAGGAAGGAAATTTCAAAATTTGGAAAAATACCAAAGTGGAAAGGCAGGACCTAAACCAATAATTGGAGCAGCTCAATAATTTCTTAAGCAACCAACTCATTTATAATCAAAATGATCAAGACAATTATTTGGGAACAAAGAAGAGACAGGCACTTTCTTCAATCAAATTTGCCTACTCCTAGTTTTTTGAAGAAGAACAGGCTGTGGAAGGCTTTCCATGGAGAAAGGTTTGGAACAAAAATATCATCCCCAAAGTGAACATCTTCAGTTGGTTAATTCTACTTAATAAGCCCTTAACTGTTGATAAATTGACAAAAAGAGGTTACAATTTGATAAATAGATGTGTTTTATGTGAAAAGGACTTGGAGACTACAAATCACCTTTTTGTGGGATGTTCCTTTTCTTTGCTAATAGATAAATATATCCTATCTCTTTTTATGGTAGCTTGGGTTCCCCACAAGATGTGTAGAATTTATGGGTCTAATGGCAATGTCCTTTCAAAATCCAAGGCATAAAAATTTGATGGGTTGTTAGCCTTGGTCATTTATGGTGAGAACTATGGAAATAAAGAAATAGAAGGATCTTTAGGGGAAAAAAGGAGACTTCTCAAAAAATAATTAAAATGTGTGTTCAAGTTGTTAGAAACAATTTCTCTATTTAAAAAACAAGGAGGTTGGGATTTTGGAAACAAAAGTTTCTATCTTGAGGAGATGGGGGCTATTGAATGAAGGGATCAATCAGAAAAGGAATCCAAGAGAAGGGGTGAGGTTGAGTCGACCAATGGAAGGTTTTATCAAACTTAACTTTGATGGGACAGCAAAAGGAAACCTTGGAAAGGATGGAGAAGGTGTGGTTTTTCGGGATTCCAACGACAATTTTGTGACTGCGTATTACTTCAATCTTGGGAACCAAACGAACCATGTGGCGGAAGTGGCAACAATGTATTGGGGAGTTAAGATAGCTATGGAGAGAGGGTTTAAATCCTTAATTTTGGAAGGATACTCGCTAAATATTATTTCAAGCATAAACAGGAATAATATAGTCTTAATTTTCATAGAAGACTACATCAAACGTACTAATTAGCATCTCTTCTTCTTTAATTCCATAACCTTCCAACATATATATAGAGAAGGGAATGTGATTGCAAACAATTTTGCTAATAAGGGTGTTTTGGCCATTAAACTTAAATATAGTAGAGAATTTAAAGGGAATGGATGAACAAATCAAATTCTTACTTGAGAAGGACATTAGATCCTAACCATTCCCTTTTTGGTTTTATGAACTTCAATAATAAGAAGAGAATGGTGGCCTTTAAAATTAGAAACTATAATGAGAAGTAGAATTACATGATCATTAAAATAAATGACAAAGGGAATCATATGAATGATTATATTGTCAATTCCTTCTCTGATTTGAGGCATGTGAAGGATAGTGGTAATAAGATTGTGGGGGGAAGGTTTATTGGATTGTGGAACAAAAGAGTAGTGAGAGTCTCGAAAACCATTCTTCCTTGCCACTTTCTTGTAGTGTTGGTATAGGATTTCTTCCAACTTCAAGGATGGGAGGTGACCTGGTAAGAATGAGCCTGATACTGATGATAGATATAAGCAAGGAAGCCAAGATAATTGCACATAGAGCAAGTATGGTATGACAAATTTCTTCAAAAAATTTAAAGGCCACTGATGAGAATTTGAGTCTTGAAGTTGCAAAAACGTGGAATGATGGTAGAGTTTGTTTGAGGGGATTTCTCTTCTCAATCATCCTAAGCTTATTGCCAAGGTCATTGGTCATCCAATGGAGGGGAGAATGATTTTCAAGTCTAAATCTGACTGCAGTATGGAAATCGACAGTTTCCTTATAAATAAGGAAACCCTTAAACAACATTTTGTTGGTTTTGATAAAGAATCTTTGCCCTTTCCTTTTGATGAAATTGCACTTCTTTTGATGCAATATGTGACACTTGAGAGGGTAGGTTTAAAGTGGTTCTTTTCCTACCATTTCCCGATGTTGAATCACTTCAGACATGGGAAGCAATACTTCTTTCCAAATTTCCTTTTTAGATCCCTATCTAAATCAATTGATCAGGTGAAGAAAGGGACTTTCACGGTCCCTCTCACCAAGCCCTTATCAAATCCCTTGGTTACATAGGGACACCGATAATGTTAGCAAGGATGAGAAAATTTCCCCAAATTTGGTGAATCTAGAGCCCCTAGTGGTTAGGAATACTTTGGGGAAGAGAACCAAGTCCAACAAATCCATAGCACCTAAACCAGAAGGGAAAAGGGAAGGAAGATGTGGGTTTTAATCAAAAGGAAGGTAATAGGGATCCAAAAGTTGAGGAGAAGGATCAAGTGGAAGGTGTGGAGGAAAGTAACACTGATAAAGGTAGTGAAACCTAGGATAAGGATACAAACCTTGATCTGGAAGATATGGAAATTATTAGAGAGAAATCTCCCACAAGCTAAGATAAGGAGGATGAAATGAAAACTCAGACCTAGAACTTGAAGGAGGAATCCATTAACTAATCTCAATTCACTCAAAGTGGCTCAAAGGGATTTTTTGCAGCACAGGAAGGAGCAGTGAAAGCTAACACCTTTAGGAAATAATTTGAATATTATAGACTTGATACAGATCTCAAAAAACATAGGTTATGTATAGTTTCTAGTGAACTAAAGGAGATCATGAAAGAGTGGATAAAATCACCTCTATTTTGGTCAATGATCAATAGGAAACAGTTAACAAGAGGTGTGAGAACATGGAAAAATAATTTATTGGCATAAAAGAGACTATGTTGAAAATTAAAATCCTCCATATCCTTAATATGAGAACCACTATTGCACACCTGAAAATGATGGTTGAGTTGGTTAATACGATGTATAGATATAAATAAATAGAAAAGGATGGTTCCCTAAGAAAGAGATGATTGAACCTGACTATGAGAGATAGAGAGTGACTATATCAGATCTTGATCAAAGAATGGATATAGATAACATGCAAACATTGGATGAAATTGTAAAGGATTAACTTGTTGTTTGGTTTATAGCATGTTGTTAGTTATGTTTTTGGTTTTTTTTATATGACTCTCTGTTGTTAGTTTTGTTTCTCTGTAGTTTTTAGTTGTTTGTTTGTTTGTCATTTACTATTAATTTTGAAAAAAAAAATTAGGGCATTTACTTTGATGGCTTCAATGGGTATACCATTGGCCTTGGATTTTTGGTCTTTTGACCTGATGCTTTGTATGAGGTAGGGTCCCCTTAACCCTTCTTTATTGAGAAACAAAAAATAATAATGTCACACAAAAATAAGATGAAGAAAATATGAAATGTAACATTGTATGCAAATCAACAGTATCAATGATGTAGACGTTGAAGTACCAGCGATCTACTTGTCACCTATCAGATACTGGGCAGCCTTTCCCATTATATGAAATGCATTCCATCACCAATAATAAGAACATAATAAAATTCATAAATCTAAGCATGCTCATCGACATGTCCACAAGCACATAGATTTCAAGATAATCGGTGTTCATAAACATGACCATCATGACAAATGAGGATTGGTTAAGCCTTTTTCATGATATAGGAATTGGCAAGCTTTTGGGTCATGATCATAGCCTTCATTCCTCTTCTAAAGATAAACCACTTAGTTATGGATTAGAAAGAATGGCTTAGAGTCTACTAATATCTATTTCTTATTAGAAGGAATGGATTAGATGTTGTTAAGGTATGATGTTTCTTATTTTGAAAATATTGATTGAATATAAAATCATAGTAATATAGCTCATTGGTCATTATATTAATATGATTTATAAATCCGATGAGAAATATGTGTGTAACAACTATTTCATACTCTGGAATCTAATGAGAAAATATGGATATGTAAAGCCACCAAGAAATAATATATTGTGGAATTTTAACATATTTTGACGGAAATACTCAACCAAAAATTCACCCAATAATATTGTGAATGATTCCATGCTCCTAGGACACATAAAAAAAAGTTAATGGTAATATGGAGTTGCATATGAAAATCGTAGGGAATGAGTGTGGTTGTAATGGCAAGGTGACTAGTTTTCTTTGTTTCATTAAATGTTGAGCGACTCAGACCTTCCCCACACCACCCAAAAATATTGTTAGTTTTATTTCCAAACCAATGTGTTTTATATAAATTTCTAAGCCTTGTCAAAATCTCTAAGTTTCATTTAACAGTAACAGATTACTCTAGTGACTCTGGCATGCATATTGTTCTAGTGACCCTTGCATGCATAGCATTTAAGTATCATGAATATTTTCCCTCAATTAAATAGACTTCCTTATCTAAGGCATTGATGTAAGTGAGATTTTTTGTCTACAGTTCAATTTCTATAGACCCAAAATCACTCTTATCCAATGTGCCCTTTATATAGCTCATCTACGACTTTTTCCTAAATCAGTAAACATTCAGATGCCCCTTTCATTTTACCCAACTTAAGATCTATGAAATTGAATTCATTTGATGGGTGGTGTTGCCTATGTTTTATGTGGGGGTCATGTTTAGTGTATTTGAGAAGATTATATGCTCCCATATAGTGATTGGTGATTGATCATAACTTATAATGGTAGGAAAGGTAATAACTATCCTAGTGGTTGTTAATCTCAAATGTTTGTTATATTTCATCAACAAAATAAAAAAATTCAAGCTTAGTTGTCATTAGGATTAGTATATCATGTTGGAACATGAAAATTTTAACCTAACAAGGCGAGCTTAGGTGGTGATTGAGTGTGTTCGTCATGGTGATGATACTAGTTATCTTTATTTCATTAAATATTGAGAAAATCAAACATTCCCCGCACCTCCCAATGTCCACTCGGACTCCATTATTTTCAATTTGTATCATTTAAATAGTTTGTGTCCCATTCATTGATGTAGGTGAGATTGTTTTATCTGCAGACCCAAATTTTACAGACCCAACAACACCCCACTTTAGTTAATTCACTCTAAGTATTTCTTAGATTCTCTCAAATAGACCATCACCTTCACCAACCCCAATCTTGGTTTTTTTATTCTCTGTTTTTGTAAGTACCCACTAAACTCGTTGACAAAGATGTCAAACATCTCATCTTCAAAGTTCCACTCTAGTATTCACTATCCCTTCTTCGCCTCCACACTCACCTAATTGGATGGAACCTTTCTCTATCCATCTAGTTAGTTTTTTAGGGTTAGAATTTTCTTTTCAACCCCTACCTACCATCGTTGGAACATACCATCAACCTCACCAACCCATATCTTGGTTTTTGTTATTCTCTATTTTTTTATTCTCTATTTTTATAAGTACCCACCAAACATGTTGATAGAGATGTTAAACATCTCATCTTCCAAGTTTGAATTTAATCTTCACCTCCACACTCACCTAAAGGGATAGAACCTTTCTCTTTCCTCTTACATGTACCTAAACCAGACTAAAATATTCAAAATTCACTCATTGTCCATGTAAAGTATTGGTACACCATTGCAAGTAGTTATGAATATTTAATCTCTCATTTCAAAGAGATGTTTTCATTTCTCGGCCTCTACTTACAGGCTTCGTTTGCAAATCCTATGAAGCAAGAGGAAATATTGGATCTTTGGACATTCCATCTGGTACATTATCTTAGCTTGGAATCTATTCAAATCTTTAAATGTATTGCGACAGTTACAACTGTTTTTTCTCTTTTATGTCAATTGATTTGGTTTTTTCTGTAATTATCTGCATTGACTGCATCTATGATTCCTGTTATTTGGCTGTATCTCGTTCTGGTCTGATATTTTTCATGTCCTACATGTAAGAGTTGTTTGTCATCTTTCTCTCAGATCTGTTTTAGGCTGAAGTTTTGAATTTGGTGCATAAGTAGATTGTTGTATTGACATCCTCCTCTCATATGCTTGACAATTTTTTTTATCTACTATGTTTTAAGTTGAATTTTTGGTTTTGGTGCATAAGTAGATTGTTGTATTATATTTTTCTTATTATCAATATGTTGATAACTATTTTAACTTATCTCAATGTATCTGAAACTTGGGAAAATTAGATGGATTTTTAGGGGTTAATATAGTATTAAGATAGCATGTCATACATCTTGTCCTAATCACACCTAGTTGCATACATGTAGTAAATCTCCAGAAATGCTAGCCATGTGCTAGATTGCATGCATGTATTTATCCCCATTGGAAAAAGGTAGTTTTAGTTATGGGTGTATGTCACCCCTATTTATCTTAGTACATTTCTGAAGCCAAAAGACATGTACATAACAAGCTTTTAGAATTACCCTATATGCATGTTGCATTATCTATGTTTAGAAGGTAGAACTAATCTATTTTGAGTTTATTGAGGGAGAAAGTTCTTATTGTTTAATATGTTTGTGAATGGAACAGGTTCTAACTAATCTTGTATTGAACCGGTAGCTGTAAAGTATGGAGCATTGCTTTCGCTAAAATCTCAAAAGATAATTGTAGATTTTATAAATAAATTTGTGTAAGACATAGTGTCGAGCATTGACGATCGCAGCAATGGCTCAAAATGGTTGTCTTCTCTGCATCCCCCTCGTGGCTCATTCTGTTGAAGAGATGGTGTCTCAAATGCAGCAGGCACACATCCATGGTGTAGACTAAGTAGAGCTTCGCATTGATCATCTTAAGAATTTTAATCTTTAAGTGGAGTTAAAAACACTTCTTAAATCCAAAACTTTTCTTGTTATTGTTACTTACAGGTACAACTTTTTTGCCCATAATTTTTTCTAGCCATGTTAAATTTCATCAATCGATTTTGTTAAATGAAAGATAAATTATTTCAAATCAAGTAGGTCAATAAGACATAAAAGTATGATAAGTTAAAGTATTTAATCAGGAGTGCAAAAGGAACCCCCAATTAAAAAATGCATTTCCTAAAGCCTAAAGTAGAAAGCAAGATTGCTTCATTTTGTTTTTGAAAGAAAGAAAGAATTTATTTCAAATCAAGCAATTCAATGAAACTCCAAGTATAACAAATAAATCTAACAATGAAATATGTAGTACCTAAAACTACGACTACAACTTAGGGGAAGAGGGTGGTCTTAAACCTAACAAAAATCATATGTACATATTCCTTATAATAAAATCAATCCTTTGAGAACTTGAAACATTTTATATTGTTCTAATGAATATGTTTTGCATTTACCCTTTTTCTTCATGGTTATTTTGTATTTTCACATGATATGAATTTCAAATATTTAAATGATTGATCATGCTTCCTTGATCTGGCTCTTCTACAACTTTTTTTCTGAATCAATGAACATTCAGATGTTCTTTTTCATTTCCTTTTCTCGACTCAAGATTCGTAACATTGGATTGGTTTCATGGGCTGTTATGCCTATGTTTTACATGGGGTAAAACTATTAATTATTCTATCAGACATAAAAATGTTGCATAAAATATCTTTTCATCAATGTCTTACATGGAATGGATTAACTAGCCTAGCCATCGCTAATCTCAAATGTTCGTTATGTTGCATCAACACAATAATATAAAATTTAAGTTTATTTATAGTTAGGATTTGAGTATAGTGTTAGAATATGAAAATATTGAGTTAACGAGGTGAGATTAGTTAGCGATTGAGTGTCTTCGTAATGGTGAGGTGACTAGTTCTCTATGTTTTATTAAATGTTGAGTGACTCAAACCTGCCCCATACCTCTCTATGACCACTCAGACTCCATTTTTGCCAATTTTCATCATTTAAATAGTTTGTGTCCCATTCGTTGATGTAGGTCAGAGTCTTTTTTCTACAGACCCAACAACACCCGATGTGGGTTAATTCACCCCAAGTATTTCTTACATGCTCTCAAGAGAAATAGAGAGAAAAACAAACTTTTATATATATATATATATATATATATATATATATATATATATATATATATATATATATATATATATATATATATATATATATATATATATATATATATAGTTTAGGGCTGTGGTTTTAGTGCAACATTTATATTCTACTTTGTCTCCTATAAATTTTTCTTCTTTAAGGCTTTTTAGAATTTTTGGTTGTTGGAGCAGAGGGTGAGACATAGCATCAACATCTATGGAGGTAACCTTACCACATCCCGAAGTGAAACTTTTCAACCATTTGACCTTTGAAGATGTCAAGGTAATAATCTCAAATATCACGAGAAAATATCCAGAATGTTTTTGCTTATTTATTCATCAATGAGATCTTGTTTTTATTATGATTGTAGTTGGTATCACTGAATAAATTCATAATTTCTTGAATAGATCTTTATTTTCTATTATTAATCTTAGCTAATGATAAAATCAACTATTTGTGGTATAATTTGAGGGTTATAAAAAAGTATCCTTTTGTAAAAGTAATGTCGTGTATGCATGTTTTCTTGTTCTTTCTTTAAGGTTTGAGCTTGACGTTTGGTTTTCCTTCAATTTTTGTTTTCAAAATTAGGTGTTTAGCAATTTAAAATCTATCATAGTTCTAACTCAACAAAGAAGTTATTCAGTTTTGTAAGTAGTTCTGTATACAGGAAATTGTTTCAGTGATATTTTGACGTGAAGATTTTTTTTTTCTGTGGTGTTTGATGTCACTGGTTGATGGTTGTGCAAGTACTGGATTCCAATCCAAGGGAACATTTTTTGGGAACTTTAGTATGCAAATAAATATGGTACCTGGTGACTACACCATTTATCCCACAATCATGTTCTCCTACTTTTCTCAATGATTTCCTCTACTTGTGTATGAAACGTCAATTGTGTTATTGTGAGCTTGCAGATATAATCACAAAACTCAGAGAATGATGAGATATAATTTGAGCTCTTAGGAATGGGAAGCCATTTGTTCTCAAAACCAATGTGTTTAGTGGAGGGAAATGAGACATGGAGTATCATATATACCTCTGGTTTAACCCTATTTAATATTTCAATTTTTACTTTGTATTCTAGAACATGCATCATTGATTTGGATTTTGTAAGTATAATTCATTTATTTGGATTTCAAATTCTTTGAAGATGATATTCTAATCAAATTCTTAAAGAAAAACAAGGTCATCGGAGTTAGATATCCATTCAATCATCCCATGAAGATCTACTCAGCTTTATACAAGGCTAAGAGATTGGGCTACAAAATGGGGACTTGAGAAAACATATTAGAGCAAAGTGTTATTCCATAATGATGGGTGTGAAGAAAATGTATCTCATTCACAATGTACAACACTGGGAAAAATGTGGTGGCATTTTTTTACTCATAAAGAATACAATTATGGTACAATGTGTCTTTTGATTAATGCAAACCATACAATATTGGTTCAATGTATCTCTAATGGCATTTGAATGTGTTTCTCATGAGCATTTTACTTGCATTGTGTAAATTATTACTTCATTTTCATCCTCATAGAAGTATGTGACACATCGTTTATATTGATAATGGAACAATTTACAACCATATATATATATATATATATATAGTTTAGGGCTATGGTTTTAGTGTAACATTTATATTCTACTTTCTCTCCTATAAATGTTTCTTATTTAAGTATTTTTATAATTTTTGGTTGTTGGAGCAGAGGGTGAGACATAGCATCAGCATCTATGGAGGTAACCTTACCACATCCCGAAGTGAAACTTTTCAACCATTTGACCTTTGAAGATGTCAAGGTAATAATCTCAAATATCACGAGAAAATATCCAGAATGTTTTTGCTTATTTATTCATCAATGAGATCTTGTTTTTATTATGATTTTAGTTGGTATCGCTGAATAAATTCATAATTTCTTGAATAGATCTTTATTTTCTATTATTAATCTTAGCTAATGATAAAATCAACTATTTGTGGTATAATTTGATGGTTATAAAAAAGTATCCTTTTGTAAAAGTAATGTCGTGTATGCATGTTTTCTTGTTCTTTCTTTAAGGTTTGAGCTTGACATTTGGTTTTCCTTCAATTTTTGTTTTCAAAATTAGATGTTTAGCAATTTAAAATCTATCATAGTTCTAACTCAACAAAGAAGTTATTCAGTTTTGTAAGTAGTTCTGTATACAGGAAATTGTTTCAGTGATATTTTGACGTGAAGATTTTTCTTTTTCTGTGGTTTTTGATGTCACTGGTTGATGGTGGTGCAAGTACTGGATTCCAATCCAAGGGAACATTTTTTGGGAACTTTAGTATGCAAATAAATATGGTACCTGGTGACTACACCATTTATCCCACAATCATGCTCTCCTACTTTTCTCAATGATTTCCTCTACTTGTATATGAAATGTCAATTGTGTTATTGTGAGCTTGCAGATATAATCACAAAACTCAGAGAATGATGAGATATAATTTGAGCTCTTAGGAATGGGAAGCCATTTGTTCTCAAAACCAATGTGTTTAGTGGAGGGAAATGAGACATGGAGTATCATATATACCTCTGGTTTAACCCTATTTAAGATTTCAATTTTTTACTTTGTATTCTAGAACATGCATCATTGATTTGAATTTTGTAAGTATAATTCATTTATTTGGATTTCAAATTCTTTGAAGATGATATTCTAATCAAATTCTTAAAGAAAAACAAGGTCATCGGAGTTAGATATCCATTCAATCATCCCATGAAGATCTACTCAGCTTTATACAAGGCTAAGAGATTGGGCTACAAAATGGGGACTTGAGAAAACATATTAGAGCAAAGTGTTATTCCATAATGATGGGTGTGAAGAAAATGTATCTCATTCACAATGTACAACACCGGGAAAAATGTGGTGGCATTTTTTTACTCATAAAGAATACAATTATGGCACAATGTGTCTTTTGATTAATGTAAACCATACAATATTGGTTCAATGTATCTCTAATGGCATTTGAATGTGTTTCTCATGAGCATTTTACTTGCATTGTGTAAATTATTACTTCATTTTCATCCTCATAGAAGTAAGTGACACATCGTTTATATTGATAATGGAACAATTTACAAACATAAATTATACTTTCTTTCAAAATAATTAAATTTTTGGTATACATATCTCCCAATGATGTTGTCAGATTTTAATGATAAATATGATATATAATTTAGAATAAAAAGAAGTAGTAAACGTAAGGCCATGTACAATCTAAGAAATTAATGTTATGACTAAGATTAAAAAAAATTAAATGTCTACCAAAATAAATTTAGTTCTAACACCTATATGTGAGCGAGGGTTTTGTGAGCGTGGTTTCTGAGGTTCTTGCTGTAAAATGTCGATACACTGGCTATTGAAACAACTTTGCTTAGCCAGAAAATAGCAAGAACAACGACATTAATTCTAGGACTTAGTCAGGAATTTTGAAGGGTCCGCCTAACAAACAGGTGGCTCCCTGATCCCTTGTATCTGCGCAATCTCATTCTTTATTTGCAAGCACTAAAGACAAATAGGGAGTGACCCACATCCATGTACCTGATGGTTTCTTGTATAAGGAAATGGCTAAAAAAAATCTTGCTATTGTTGGAAAGGTCTTAGGGTCCAAACCCAATATTGATCCAATAAGGATATGGGCTATGCATAGATGGCAACCTAAGGGCGACTTGGTTATTACAGCGATGTCTAAAGGATTTTTTATTTCCAAGTTCAATCAACATATAGATATGGAATCAATATTATTGGGAGGAACTTGGTGGATGGGAAATATGGGACTCTTTTGAAAAAGATGGTACTCAGGGTTTAATACCAACACTGAAAAATATTCACACCATACCCATGTGATGCATACTTCCTAGACTTCCTTTACAATTATGGGATGATGAGATATTATTGAACATTACCAAATCTACTAGATCTCTAATCAGATTAGATGGGCCTACTAGGAATAGATCTAGGATTGCATTTGCTAGATTTTGCATCTCTTCTAAAATGGAACAGAAACTTCCAGATCATATCAATCTTCAATCAAAGTTTGGTCAATGGTAGCAACTGATTGAATATGAAAATTTCCATTTGAGATGCAAGAAATGTCATAAGCTAGGTCATTTCACTAGAAAATGCCCCAATTCTAATGGATCTAAAAGTCAGAATAAGGAAGACGGTATCCCCAAAATTAGATCTGGTATTGGATCATCTAATAAGGAAGGAAAAAATCCTCAATAAAATGAGGGTGCTGAGACATTAGAGAAAGGAGCTTCTCATGGTGAAAAAATTAAAGGAACAAATTCAGATGCTGAGATCTCACAGACTAAGGAACTAAAAAGTCAGAAGATTGGGAAAATAGTCTCAAAACCACCGGATCTAAAGTGAAAAAAAAGCAAAAAGGGTTTCAAAACCCCAATTAGGTGACCACAAGTTTATAGAAAACTTTGGAGACCTAAGACCCAACTGATAAAAAAGGGAGGAGATGATGCAATAGATCAAGGAAAAATTGAAGACTCGATCTTGGATAAGCCCATGAAACTTATCATGATGGTGGATAAGAATAAATCTAGGGTTATGATTAATCTTATGTTAAAATATTAGGGGCTAATGGTGGAAGAGAAAGAAGAATAGTTAAATAATTATACTCAAGAAAGTAATAAACCTTGTGAGAAATCACAAAGAAACATGCTATCTGAGGTAGAGAAGATGGAACTGCCTTCAACAACAAAGAAGAGGGAGATACCTTCAGTAGAAGCCTACCAAAATGAATCATTGGAAACTATTGTGGAAAACCTTTCAGAATAAAATGAGGATGGTTCAATAGGAGACTTTTCATAGGAAAATATTGAAGATCAAGATGCTTTACTTTCTCTTTTTTATGAGAAATTCTCTATCGATGATAAATCAGCAACTTCACAACTAGATAACAACAAAATATATGTTGAGCATAATTGGTATGTAAAAGAGGAGGGGGAGCTTACCCCAGATTCAATAAAGGTACTCTCTAACTGTGATAATGATTTGAATAATGGTTTCATTGAAGTAAAATATAAGAAAAGAATAATGAAAGGTTTAAGGGCATTCCTAATGTTCTATACAATGATAAAAAAAGAAGATTGGGAACTTGGAGGATTCCAGCTTAAGGGTCACTTCATCTTCTTCTAAGAGGAGAGAAGATATTGGTGTAAACTACAAAAAAGGTAGACCCTCCAAATATGATTTGAGAAAGAAAGGGAGTGAAAAATATATTACATATGGGACTCAAAGCCAACTGAACCATCTGGTAACTACTTCTCCCATATTCTATAGATGAAGATAATTTCCTAGAACGTTAGAGGACTAAATGGAGGTCCTAAAAAAAGTATGTTGAAGGACCTTAAGAGAACTAGTAGACCTGTTATTCTTGTTTTACAAGAAACTAAAATGAAAGTTAATACTCTTACTGGTTGTAAAAAGAATTTTTGGGATATATCAGATTTTGTTGGGTTTGAATCTCAAGGAGTGTTAGGAGGTGTAGTTATCTTCTGGGATCAAAACATTATTTCTGGTAATGTAATCTCTGCTTCTCATAATCATTTAGTTGTGAAATTTATTACAGCAGATAATGATTTAGTTTGGATCCTTTCCAATATATATGCACCTAATTCCATTGCTGGAAGAAGGAAACTTTAGGAGGAGTTAAAGGATTTTAGAAATATATATATTGATGTTAATTGGTTGGTTATGGGAGATTTAAATACCCCCATTAACCCTAGAGAAAAGCAAGGTGGAAAATCTATTTTTTCTGCTAGAATGGAAGAGTTTGCTGCCTTATCTCTTATTTGAATCTTATGGACATTGAGCTTCATGGAAACCAATTCACTTGGTCCAATAGGATATTTGGTGAAGATCTGATTCAGGTAAGGTTAGACATAGCTCTCATCTCTGCTAATTTTTTTTTAAATAAATATTTTCATCTACTTTCCTTCCTAGGATTGGGTCCGATCACAATCCTATAGTACTAAGTTTATTCAATTGGTCCAAACCCTCACATAGCTCTTTTAAATTTGAAAAAATATGTTTGGATCATGAGGACATTAATGACATGATAAAATAATGGTGGCATATGGACAGGGAAGGAACTACTCAATTTAGATTGGTGTAGAAATTAAAAAATGTAAAGAAGCAAGTAAGAATCTGGAACAAATAAGTCTTTGGGAACATTTTTGAAAAAAAGAAAGATTTGGAACAGAGGGTTTCTTTGAAAGGTATGGAAATTAAAGACCATCATTTAAAAAAGGAACTAATTTTTGAATTTCATAACATCTGGAATCAAGAAGAAACCTTCTGGAGAATGAAATCCTGGGCTATTTGGTTGAAAGAAGGAGATAGAAATACAAAATTCTTTCACATGGCCACACTAAAGCATAGGGCATGCAATAGAATTACTAAAGTTTCAAATGGAAGTGGCATTACTAAAGACCATAATGCTATAACAATAGAAGCGCTAATTTTCTATGAAAAACTCCTCACTAAGGATAATGTGTGTAATGAAGAAGCAACCTCTCATCTTTTAGGTGCCATCCCTAGAGACATAATTTCTAATGAGAGATTTAGAGATCTCACAAAATTAGTGACAATCGAGGATCTAAAAAAGTGTTTTTTTTGCTTTGGAAGAAGATAAAACAGTTGGGCCTGATGGATTTTCTACTAATTTCTTCCAAAAAATTTAGGATATTTACTCGGATGACTTGCTTAAGGTTATTAATGAATTCTATAGAACAGGTGATCTACTCAAGGAATTGAATAATACTCATATTTTTCTATCCCCAAAGAAGATGGATGCCAAATATTTTAATGATTTTCAACCTATCATCCTGGTAAATGTTATTTATAGAATTTTTACTAAGATTCTTGCCATTAGGATCCAACCATTACTTTCTAATTTGATTTCAAAACAACAAAGTGGTTTCATTAAAGGAAGAATCATACAATATGGGGTGATCATGGTTCATGAAACCATTCATTCTAAGGATAAAAGTAAGAAAGAATTAATGGATATTAAAATAGATATGAATAAGGCCTTTGACAATGTATCCTGGCTGTTTCTGGATAAGGTCCTTTCCAAATTTGGCTTTCCCGATAAATTCAGAAAGATTATACATGCTTGTATATCTACAACCAGATTTTATGTTCTAGTCAATGGAATTTTAGTGGACTTCTTTGCAAGTAGTACAGGTAGAAAACAAGGGGATCCTATATCTCATATGTTATTTATAATTATGGCTGATAGTATTAGTAGATCTATGACTAAGGCAACCAATGCAGGTTTATTAAAAGGATTTAGACCTACCTCTACAAATCAGATAGCCTCTCATCAACAATTTGCTAATGACACCATTTTTTTGTTGATGGCCTCCATTCTAGAAGCTAAAGCTATCAAAAGTATTCTTAGATTTTATGAGGCAGCTTTTGGACAACAACTTAATTTTGATAAGAGCTCAGTGTACTTTTTCAACACCCCTTTAGAAAGACAGAAGATAATTACTCTAATTCTAGGATGAAAAATTATATCTTTGCCTACCACATATCTTGGTCTACCCCTTGGAACAAATAAAGTATATATATGACTGTTTGTAATGCATTATTGGACAAATTTCATAAGAAATTGGCTAGTTGGAAAGGTGTTGTACTATCTGGTGCTAGAAAATGTTTACTAATCAAAATCACAATTTAGAACTTACCCATTTATATAATGTCAATGTTTATCATACCTTCAATTGTCTTAGAAAGTATTGAAAAAATACAAAATCAATTTCTTTGGCATGGTACTAAAGAAAGATTCAGATATCACCTAGTTGCATGGGATCAAGTTTGCATGCCTAAGAAAATTGTAGTCTTGGGAATCAAAGACATAAAAAAGATGAATGTTGCTCTGATTGCTAAAATGGGTTGGAGATTGTTAGAGGAGAAACCTTGGACTGAGCTAATCAGAGTCAAGTACTTGGCTCAAAACCATGTGAACACATTTCTCTTTGAAGAACAACTACCCAATGGGTCTATTTTTTGAAAAATTTGCTTCAAATCAGAAATATTCTCAAAAGAGGAAGTAGATGGAAATTGGGAAATGGAAATGATATTTGGTTTTCGCAGGATAATTGGACCTCTCTAAGCTTAAAGGAAAGGTTTGAAATCATCAAGGATATCTTGATTGATAATTATGACACCAAAGTGAAAGACTATATAGACTTGGAGGGAAACAAGAGAACTTAGAAAAAGCTTAAGGTGGACAATAGATTTGGATCTAGTAGTTTCCTCTCTTCAAGAAAAACTTGATCTTATTCCTTTAAATCAAAATGATTCCAAGGATGAGCTCATTTGGGTTGATTCTTTTGATGGTGGCTGCACTATTAAATCTGGATGCAACACCTTTTTCGAGAATGTATAATGTGAATTTAACTGGAACCAAATTTAGATGCTTGAATTAACTCCCAATGTAAATATATTTCTTTGGCTTGTGTTAAAAGGGAAGATTTTAACCAATGGTAATCTTATAAAAAGGGGTTTCATTTTTCCAAATATGTGGTGTATGTGCTTGAAAGAATTTGAGGAGCTAAAACACTTGTTGTTACATTGTGAATATGTTGCAAAAGGTATGGGGTCTAATTCTTACAAATTTTTAACTAGAATAGATTTTTCCTAATAACATCATACATGTCTAGAATCAATGCTATCCAACCTACAAACATGGCATGGTTATAAGACTATAGAAATTAGTTTTTCTTCATGCCATATGGAAACTTTGGAAAGCCAGGAATGGAATCATCTTCAGGAATCATAGACAATTATGTAAAAAAATTCTAAAGAAAATTGTTATAGGGGTCAAAGAAAGATTCAGACCTCTAAAAACAAGAATTATCCTCAATATGAAGAAGATATTCTATCAACATGGAAATTAGACATTAGAACTCTTCAAAAAATAGGTCATAGTAAAGTAGACAGGTCATTGATACATTGGATTTCACCTCATAGGTTTGATGGATCTTCAAAGAGGTCATAGAGGCCGTTTAGTTGTTGTTTATGTAGGTAATATGGGACACCAATAAAATCATTATGTTAAAGCTTTATCAACATTATGGGGTATTAAAATAGCCAAAGAGTGCAATATTTCTAACCTCATCATAGAAGGGGATTCTATGACTATTGTAAACCATTTAAATCAAATCCACCCCCTAGTTGGATGATTAAGGATTTCATTACTAAATCCATAAATATTTGCAAATCTTTCACCAATTGCCAAATTATTCACTCATATAGGGAAGACAATAAATTTGCAGATACCCTAGCAAATATTGGGGATCTTACAAAAAAATGGGTGTATGGTATATTAATGAGACACTTCCTAGCCATGTACAAAATGTAATCATCAATGACAATAATGGAAGTACACTTGAAGTCCACACTCACTATTAAGATGTCCTTCACACATGTGAAGGCTAAGATCATGGCAGCTCACCCCAGCAAACTTATAATGAAAGCTAAATGTTATAACTCCTTGTACACTTTCTAGGTAAAAATAGAAGCTGGTAAAAAATGGCTCTTAGGCAGTTATAAGATCATTCTGAAGAATACAAAGGATCTAGCAATGATAGTGGCAGTGATAGTTCTAGGTCCAACCAATCTGTGACCCTGCATGGAAATAAAATGTGACTCTTTGGAATTATCTCCAGATTGGGGGAATCTCAAATCTCATTAAAAGGATCCAAGGCCACAATTAGCATATCTCTCTTCAGTTTTTTGGAGGCTGGAAAAAAAGAGTTATGACGTATGGAGACAAGATCATGCATGTGACCAAAGAGCTCATTGCTGAAATTACAAGCCTTATCTTGGAAGGTAATAAGGTTTTCAAAAAATAATTGACAAGGCATCTGAAACTAAAAAAAAAATGGAAGAGGGAGAAAATATGGAGTTTGTAACATCTGACATCAAGGTTGCCTCTATCCCAGTGCCACTCGATGAGATCACCAAAAATTTGATTGGGTACGTGACTCTTAAAGGAAGGTATATCACAGTCCGTTTCAAACATTTAGATTTTTATGAATTATTTCAAGAGGAATGTAAAAGTTTGTTTCCCTCATTTAATCTTGAATTCACTAGAGCATTATATCCTTGAGGTTTAAAAGCACACTCATGCAACTCCCATTTACCAAGGGATTATCCTTCTCATGCATTGTTATTTCCTAGCTCAAAATCCTGTCATTCCTCTGACCCCTCCCCCTCCTAATCCTAATCCTATCCCTATTCCCATCATCCCTCCCCCCACCACTTTGGGTCAGAGGAATATAAGAACCAAAATCCCTCCTACCCTCTCAACCACCCTTTTCCTTCAAAAATAATTCTCCATAGCAATCAAAATAAAGAGGTTAAACTTGCCCACAATCTGCTACACATGATAAAACCAGGTCAAAGCAGTGAGGCAATGGAAAAAAATGGAGACTTGAAGAAGCAGCTAGGAGAAATTGAGAAAGACTTGGAGGCCATGAAGAAGGATCTGAAGTAGCTGAAAAAAAGAGAAGGAAAGAGAAAAATGGAGGAAGATCTTGGGCTTGATGAAATCCAAATACAAGAGATCTACAAGAAACTAAACTCTCTTGATAACAGGGTTATGCACATGAAGGGAAAAAATGAATCTATTACTAGAGCCCTTAAATCATTTTACAATTTCTTGGAACAAGTGAAGAACGTTTGTATGCTCAGTAACATCTCAGAGAACATAAGGGGGGAAGGGGGAGCACAAGCTCAAGTTTTCAGTCATCTTGACAAGCCCAGGTTACTACCATCACCTTTTTCAGTTCCCTTCAGAAGATAAAGAAAACTATTGATAGAGTATCCAAGTGATGTTCCTGTCAATTATGGTAAAGACTAGTAGTTTAGTTGCTGATATTTTGTTGTTTTTTTGTCATTGGCTTGCGGTTTTGTTAGTATCTTGGTACTTGGATTTACAATTGTATTACTGCAGTTGTGATTTCATGTAAATCATCTGATTTTGATCACTTTCTGAACTATATCTTTACATTATCTGGCTCTTGAGCCTTTTTTTTACTGGGGTATAGTCCCTCCCAAAAACTATTTTCCAATAATAAAAAATAATTTTCAAATTTAACCCAAAAAAAATGAACAAGTGGCACGAGTTCCATATTTTTCTTTAATAATTTCACTATTATAATATCAAACAAAAAAGGTCTATCCATTATTTCGTAATATGATATACCAATTGTTAAGAGGGCAGGTGGATTAATTCGTAAAATCCAAGATTATAAGTGGAATCTTATAGAATCTTCATGGAATTTTGATTTTTTGAATGTTAGACATTATGCTTAAACTTGATATCCTTTAAACTATACTTATTTACACAACACCAAAAATATAATACCTCATTTTATCTAGTGTTCATGATTCATATTTTGAGATAATTATAAGAAATGATGTATATTTTGGGGTGAGCATGTAATTTTATTGTAAATTTGACCAAAAATCAAAATAACACCATTAGCATTTAAGGCCAATGTCAATATCAAGTATGCACATAATGACTCCAACATTGAAATTGCGAGTCCTCACAATTTAAAAGTACAAACCTCATACTATGAAAGTGGGAAACTCACACTTTAAAAGTTTGAGCCTCGCACTTTGAAAGTTTAAGTCCTCGCACTTTGAAAGTACAAGGCTCGCACTTTCCTTGCACTTTGAAAGTGTGAGGCTTGCACTTTCAAAGTGCGAGTATCCCACTTTCAAAGTGTGAGTATCCCACTTTCAAATTGCGAGCCTCACACATTGAACTTTATTTTACAAGAATTTATTGTTAGTTTTTATTTTTATTTTAATCCAATGGGCTCATGCCTTATAATAGTTAGCTACTGCTAACCTTGCATTGAGGTTTGCAATTTCAAAGTGTGAGGAAAGTGTTAGCCTCACCTTTTCAAAGTACAAGGCTCACATTTTGAACTTGTTTTTACAAGAATTTATTGTTATTTTTTATTTGTAGTAATCCAACGAGCTCATGCTTTATAATAGTTAGCAGTCGCTAACCTTACATACTCTCAACATGATTTTTTCAAATTCATGAAAATCCAAAAACAATGAAATTGGAATCCGATAATATTGACAGTGGGATCCAATAATAGCGATATTGGAATCCAATAATAGTGAAATTGGAGCCCAATAATTGAGAAATTAGAAATCCAAGGATTCCAATAATAATAATATCGGAATCCAATATTACTACTAATGGAATCCAATACTAGTAGTAACAGAATCCGGTATAAACAAAAATGGAATCCAATATTCACAAAAATGGTGATAGATTGCTACCAAAACTTGTAATACTAGAGTTTAGATTGATTGGAATATGCCTAGATTTATTGAAATAAATGTTACTAGTGAATTTTATAAGTTTATGTCAGATCAAGAACTTGTCTTTATTTTCCATATTGGCCTAGATGATGATCTCATCATCAATATTTTCAAACGATTGGATGCTTATATATCAAAATTGAGAGGACAGAAAAAGGGAGAGCTAATTGAATTAGACCCTACATAATTCTTTAGTCCTTTTTCTATTCTTTCATTTATTTTTTACTCCATTATTTGTATTCATTAAAGAAAAGGAAGAACTTCCCAAACAATTGTATGAATAACAAATTCATGGGAAAGGATAAGGATAAATGATTTCACAAAAGAAATAGCTCTTTTTGAATACATATATGGAAAATGATTGGACAACAAAAGACAAAAGAGGTTTTTTAAAGGAATATCCTATGAACCTCCACGTTTGTAGTTATGAAATAGAATAGCTCCGACTTGACGCATAAAAAGGGAATATTTATGGTTGGAGAAGGTTCTGTCTTCACGTTAGCGGTTCCAAGATCTTTTTCTACGAATTTTAACTCTTCTAAAATGGGTTTTGGGGGGATTTTGGTATATTCCCTTGTGGAAAACATTGTATAAGAATGAGGGATTGTCCTCATTTTATGTGGTTATTTTAGGTTGAAATTTAATTTCTCTAGCTCTAGGTTTTATTTTTTAAAAGTGTAGAAGTTATAAATATGAAGTTGCAATGCTAAGGTGGTTGCATTGTACAACCATTAGTAGGCATTAAGGACATGTAGTCTATGTACCCTTGTTGAAACTAATATTAATATAACAAATTTGTCTTGAATCATCCATGGATTTGATGTGTACATCAAAAATTTGATAAATGGATTATAACTTTTACTGCAATCTTTTGTTTATTGCATCTATATCAGGTATATTAGATCAATCTCTAGTAAATACATCTTTTTGCGCACTGAATGAATATTGTTTTGTAGCTCTTACTTTACAATATTTTTTGTCATTAAAAAACCCTCGTTACAATCTTAATTTGGAATGATTTTTTCCCTTTGAGTGTATCTTTGACGTATGAAAACGGAAGCAATGAACACTTTATTAAGATTCTTGCATGAGCATTTGTGTTGAGGGTTTTAAAGATTTTCTGGTATCATGTGTATGAATTGAGCATTAATGAATGTGAATTTGCTTTTAAAAGTCATTTTTTTATTGATTTTATGTTCTTTACATTCTGGAGTAGCAACCTATCTTAGCAGTTGTTGGCAGCTTGATATTACATATAACCTATCATCCACTTCCCCTTCCTCATAACTAATATATCCTACCATCCCACCCCTTACAAACACATTATATCTACATATCATACATGTGTTTTCCTACAAATTTTATTATCCTTTATTCATTATAAATGCATTTTCCTTGATTTGTAAAGATTTTCATTCCATACATCATTGAGATTCTTTGCATTTCACTATTGTTCAGAAATGATATATGTGAATCATATTCCAAGATCTTTAGTAACTTGTGTCTGATATATTGATTTTGTGTGATACCATAGTGATAAATCTTACAATTAGATATTTCACTCATGGCCATACTCAGCTCAGATTGACCTATCAATAATTTGAGGGAAATTGAATCATAACATCTTTTACTCAGTCAAGTTACCACTTGGGTCCTCTCACCCTAGTTTAGGAAAAACCAAAAGTAGTAGAATTTGGCCGTCCCCTTTGTATGTGCCTCCTAGTCATTTCTAATACTTGGTTAGAAAGATAATGTCATATGCATCCCTAACTAAAAATGACATACCCCCAATCTATCATTCTCTAGGCCATTTTTCCCTTTAAAATTTCTGCCAAATCCCAGGTGTGTAAAACTGGGAACCAAAAAAAGGTTTTAAGTTGTCATATTTAGGTGCACTTAGTACCCTTCTATTGATAACAATTATTTTAGAGTGGACAATGAAAGTGGCTTCTACTCAGTTAAATTTTCTAGAGCATTACTTAAGGGGAAAGAACCATACGTGTTATCTCAACATTATGATCATGTATTAATTTATGTAATTTATCTTATATACATCTTCTCATTTTTCATGCACATATTTTCTAGATGTAGGTCTCCTTTTTCATTAATTTAAATTCTTAACTATGTTTATACAAGTCTTGTTTTATCCTAATATATATAGAGAAGGAAATTGGTAAGTCATATTACATTATGAACCAAAGATGAGACATGTTGTTGATGACAATAGTGTTGTAACAAGAAAATCATGGGGAACAACTGATATTTTTAAAGATGATGAACATGACTCTAGTGATGAAGATAACCCTGCAACTACTGAATAATATCATCGTATTAATCAATTATATGATCGAGGTGAAATTGATTTTGAATAAGATGATGATGATGGTGATGATGATGATATTTACGTGATGAACTTCACAAAAATGTAAATAATGAAGACGATGAAAAAATGAATATCCCAATAGGTATATAGTTGGAAAATGAATGGAATATTCTCATAGCTACATATATATTGAGGAAGAATAAGGGAACTGTTAGGTGTAGATAATCAAATTTAGTAATTCACTCTTTGACACTGCTAGTTTTGACAATGCATTCTTTCTAAGATAAACAAAACCTTCCCATTCTTGCTTAGCATATCTTGAGGTCTCTTATTTAACGTGTTTATCCTTTCACAATAACATATCATAAAATTTTGAGATTACAATGCATAAAATCATGTTGTCATGAAAAATGTCTAGCATGAAAATTTCAAAAAAAATCCATGACAACCTAAGTCACATTTGAAAATCCTTCTCCCAGTCAATGTAAACATGTCCTCTGGCCAACTCAGTCACTGTGTTACTGTTACTCCCTTAATTACATATCTTACATGGGATGGATATAGCTGACTTGTTGCTATCATAACTTAATATCATGATGTATTATTTTATATATGATCTATTATCATTGGTTGGTCGGCCTTGCTAATGGCCATAGCATAGGAATAATATAAATAGGGGTTATAGGTAGTGGATGATCATTATGTTGAGTATTTGAGTCTTATTATGTTCTAGAGGTTGCCCCCTCAAAGTGGCCAAGATATTATACTTTCATATTGAGAGAATTTATTTACAATATTGTGTTATTTGGTGTTCTAACGCTGGTAATAATCATAATTAATCAAGTAATTTCATTACAAGTGGTATCAGAGCTTGATCTCGGCCAGGACGGCGCCAAACCCTAATTATGAAGGTTCAGCTATATCTCAATATTGGTAGTGAATTTTTCTACACTATTTTTTGTGGTGAGGTGAAATAAGTCAAGTAAGCTTCTCTTCAAATTTCAATAAGTTTTGACTTGTTTTACAAAAGTTATTACGGTTCTATATTTATTTATAATTTGGCTCCATGGGTGTAATTTTTGGAAAATTTTCAAATTTCTTATATTTTCAGAAACCCCTCCAAAACATAGCTAGGGTTTCTATTTTATAAATTCCTATATTCGGCCAAAAAATTTATGAAACCCTAAACCCTAAAATTTTGCCCTATTAAGTCTACCCCTAGGCCCACATCCTTCGTCATGGCTGGTAGATCTACCCGAGGCCAAGGAAAAGGACAAGAAACTCTAGGAATGACCCCAAATAAGGAATATATGGCTTTAGATTCTACTAGTTCGGGAGTATCTGAAGTGGTCATCCAACTTCAGGAAAGGGTAAACAATATGGCGAGTAAGGATGACCTTAATGTTTGTTGTCCACTCAAAATTCCCCTGCTTTTAAGAAGTTAAAAATTAAAATTTTGAGGTTAAGTGTCTTTTTTGTTATCCTGGTAGTGTGATAAGTCAAGAAATTGGGAAAATCTATGTTTTTTAGGTCATTTTGTGTGTTTTTCGGGCCTGTCAAACATTTTTGTCCCGCATCTCCCAGGTTCACCCGGGCTCTCTGTTCCCCGATCGGCCAGCTTACCCGAGGTTTTTTTTTTTCGGATCCGTCGAAACTTTTTGTCCCAAATGTCCCAAGTCCACCCGGACCCGTTGTTCCCTTTTTGTCCGATTTGGTCGAATCGCGTATTTCATGTACTTTCGTCCCACATGTCCCAAGAACATTTGTGCGTCTTTTCCCCGTGTCGCCCGAATCGGCCGAACCGCGTACTTCGCGCTTTCGCGTCCCTCATGTCCCAAATGAACCAAGTGCCATTCGTGCTAATTTTTCCCGCTCTACCCGAGTATCTTGCTTTTCAATTTGGTAGATGTGTATTTAACGCACATTTATTGTCTTTCTCTCTCCTAAACGGATATATAACGAGCTTCCCCCTATGCATTTTTGCACACTACTTTCATGCTACCTATTGCTCAAACCCTTGCGACCAAAATTCCTGCACACGTATCCATTCCCCCTACAATTCCATCCCAATTCCAGCCTACATATTTGCTCTCCGAGTTACTATCAACATGAAGATCAAATTCCAGGGACAGGAACAAGTTTCACCACTCGATTCTGCCATTCCTGATATCAGGGACAGTGAAGTTCACCACCTTGATTTTGGGGATTTTTGGACAAGGATGACCGATGCAAACCCTTCACCTATGGCACAGATGACCCATGACAGTGGTTTGGCTTTCACCGGTGGCTTCCCAATCTCAATGCAATGCGCAGATACAGTGCTCTCCTGCAGTGCTCATTTCAACCCGGACTCGAGTGAGTTGCCCAACGTGCATGGGGAGCTCATCACCAAACTTGATGCTGCCCAGCCCATTGGCACTGCCCTAAGAATATCTAGAAATGGACAATTCCATAGTAATCTCTCAAAACCAAGCACAAGCCCTCTTTGACCAAGACAGTGAGAAGTACAAGGCGAGGGGTGGCGAAGTCGTGGCTTAAAAACCCTAAAAAGGGGGGCATCTTGTCTATCCAAGGTTCTGTTCCATGCTGATTTCAATGAAGAACTATCAGATTTCATAATCCTACTGGCTCGGGTTATGGGCTTACCCTCTACCAATGAGTTCCATTTTTAGATGTGCCCACTTATCAACATGGTGTGCGAAGGGACTCAGAGTATTAACTGGGTAGAGATCATCAATATGAACCTAGCGGAGCAGTTGTCTAATGTACAGCAAACAAAGAAATTCTATATGACTTCATACCTGATGTATACTCTGGCAGCATCGAGGCAATGGTTCACTTTCTCATACATCGATGCTCACAAGGATGACCCCGTGTATGCCTACTGCCCGCAGTTCACCCTGGAAACCAGCAATCACAATTTCCAAAGGGTGAATGACACTTTCACAATGTACATTGTCCGGCTTCTTGAGAGCGACACAGCGAGGAGATTTTCTGATGAAGCCATGAGTCTGATATCACACTACGGTGCTTATTTCATCCAATTTAGAAAGTTTTCTTATATAAGGCTTGCAGGCTATGAGAGCACTCCTCTCAAGCTTCTTATGTTCTGTAATGACAAAATGGCCTTGATAGAAGTGTGTAAAAAATTGGACAAATTGCATAGAACCTGCAGAGACAAGAAAATTACTGCCTTGCACTTCCCCATCCCTTTGGGAAATTACACCTGCAAAATAGCCCTGGATGCACAAAATATAGAAAGGGCCCTAGCTCCCATTACTGTCCATTTCTTCAGGCCAAGAACTTTCTTTGACTTGAAAAATTTTATTGAGCAGAACATCAAGATCACTTATCATCATAGGGTAGACACAGAGGATTATTGGGCTGACTGTGTTGATGATTTTGAAGCAAGAAGGAGGCATTACGGCAGGTTTTCTCTACAGTTGATTCAAGAACTTGGCTTGTACCAAGTTCCTGAAGGGCTTCAAGATGATAATTCTGACATGTACTCATATGAGTATGATAATGTGGTCAAACACAGTCCCTTGGAGGACTTGGATTGGTTCAAAAAGGAGAAGGATGATTTGGCTGAAATCCTAGCTCCGGTCTTAGTCAGAAACAAGATCTGATTTGATAGGAAAGTCCGTGAGCTTAGGAGGCACTCAGGGGAATCCTCCTCCAAGGATGCTTCAACACCAAGGAGGGAAGCATCGACACCCAGATCAGAAGCACCTGTGCAAACCCCTCCTGCCTCGTCAACTCAAGGACCTACAGTCTCTACTCCTTCCTCATCCACCCAGGTGTACCAGAAGAAAGTCAAAGAAGTTAAGAAGGAGCCTGTGGAAGAAGACCCCCTGAGGAAGCATACAAAATTTCCTTCAGGACCAGAGAACATTATTGTTCTCAGTGAAAGTGAAGAAAGTGAAGTGCCAGCTCCTGCAAGCGCCCCTGAAGCCCCAATGGATAGGGACAAAGAAGTCCAGAGCGCTGAACTTCCAAGCACCGTTGATTCCTCTGCAACAGGAGCCCCAAGCGCTCCACTCATATCCCAACTTGAGGCAACAGCAGTACAAACCTTGGGCGCCATGAGTTCTCTATCTCTTGGTCCTCTTGCCCCACCTGCTTCCTCCTCCTCCTCTTTTGCATGGGTTCAGCCTCTTGTTGACAATAGGAAGAGAAAGTCTTCCTCCCAAATTTTAGGACCCAATTTTGATGAACTCTGAATTCCCATGGGAGGCTGAAGAGGCCTTGTTAGGCACTACTCCTCCTTCTCACGCCAAAAAATCCAGAACTACCTCCAGGATAGTGTCTAATGCTTAGGACCAACAATTCTTGGAGATAGCCAAGCCTAAGGTAGACAAACCTAAGTAGTATTTGCAGGCATACAACCTTGAACTCTCAAGAATTTCCATGGGAGAGTCCACCCCTGAAGGTGAGATCCACAATCTTTAGGAAATAGTCACCAGAGTCATTGGGAGGGTAGAGAAAATGGCAGCAAACCATTGAACAGTTGGAAGAACAAGCCCAGATTCTTACGAGTTTCATCAAGTCCCTACTGTCTAAGGATAAAGTTTTGGATCCTACCCCATTGACTACTCATCCACCACTTGTAATTCTGAGCCAGGATGAAGTGTAGAGTATCAAAGACATGCACAAGTATTTTGCATATGGAAGGGCTATGGAGGCCATGGTGGATGATATGTTGGTTGCAGGATAAAACTTCATTGATGAAGCTTTCAAAATCCATGGGTAGGTGAGAAATTTACAACAGAAGCTCTCCTCCACTATTGGGAGCATTGATAAAGAACTTAAACTTTGGGGTAGTTGCATAGTATACCTTCGTCTAATGGGACAAACAGATGAAAATATTTTGACGGCAAGCAAGGTCTTCGAGGATGCCAAGGATAATTTGTCAAAGTCCTGGGTCTACAGCGTGGAATGGAAAATCAAGGTATTGGAGGAGGCTTTGGGAGAGTTAAAGAATAGCTGGCAGAAGGGTGAGGCCTTCAAAACACTAGTTATATCTACCTTCAAAGATATACATTGCCATCTTCATGATGAGACTTCTGGTGTGCCTCTCACTTTACAAGAAATCAAAGCTCAATTCAGAGCTTTTGTCAAAGGTGATCTATTCAAGGAAAGCTCCATTTCCAAGGAAAAAATGAAGGAGATATGCTCTCTTCAATCTACCATAGAAGAAGCAAATAAGAATTATCATACTCATGTCGAGTTCGACAAGGAAATGGAGAAGTTCCTCGGATTTTGGACTCAGTCCATTGCCAACACATCAGTCCCATGAGGCAAAGACATAGCAAAGGCGTTGAAGAGATTCAGACAGTGGATCTTAAATTTGGTGGGTCCCTCCCAGTCATGAGCACCTACCTTCTTCTCCTAATTCTTCTCTTCTCTTCCCCCTTTTCCTCTCAGATTTGTTGTAATTAGTTGGGGTATTGCGATTAGCATCCCTTTAACTAAACATTAGTTAAAAGTAGTTACCAAGAGTAACTAATTTGTAAACTATATAATGGCCTCTCCTCACCATTTTGAAGGAGGAAGAACTTGGCTTATTTCTGAAAGTGTAAATAAATCATAAAGAAATCAATACAGAAGGATTTTTTTCATTCTTTGTCTATCTGGTTTCCTTTATTCTCAAGCTATTTGTTTAATCTTGTTAGATCATTTGTCTGTATTATGCTGAGAAGCTTTGTATTCTTGCAGATGTTATTTACAGAACTTTGTGTCTTTTCAAATTTCATCTTATTAATGTGATACAAATGATCTTATTCCAATTCGTTGTACCCTCGCATGCATAAGGAATTACTCTGTCATCTATAATTCTGAATGGTGCCTTTCTGCTCGTTCTCGCATTTTCATTCCTTAGTCCTTTTGTGATTGATGATCCTTTTAGAAAACACTTTCATAATATCCAAGTTCCATAGTAAAACCATGCTTTGTATATGTGTAAATAGGTTCATTTCTGAATAAGGGAACCTCTCCCATTAAAGAGGAGGGACTTCTTGTCCCCTGACTGTTGCTCTTCTTGAAGTCCTTTTTGATGACCAACAGTTTTTGGTGACTCTGCTGGGGAATCATATTCTAGTTCTATAATCATTTATCGATCATCTTTTGATCTGGAGACTCCACGTTTTACTCGAGGGAGAAGGGCCCTTGGTATTGAAGATTCTCAGTTTCAGCTTTTGGAACAGCAGGGTTTTCCTTTCCCTTCAACACAAAGAAATAGAAAGGCTCGTTCAACAAGCACTCCCACTTTGTCAAAGATAGAATCCCTACGGATGGTATTCCTTTAGAGCAAATCAGTCCTAATCTTCAAGCTCTGATTCTTGCTGGTGTTTCAGTTCCTCTTCAAGCCATTTTTCCAAGAATGGCAGTACCATTGCCTTGGGGTCATTGTGTTGGGCCTCTTGCCCTTCCTCAGCCTTTGCATGAGTTACCCAGAGGTAACCGGAAGAACTTTCCTAAATTTAAGGGTGATGGCAAGGTACATCCTGATGAACACATCGCAGCCTTCATAGTTGCATGCGGAGTTCTGGGAGTTGAACATGAAGACGTCTCCGTAAGGATTTTTGTTGAGACTTTACAAGATAATGCTACTGATTGGTTCTATCACCTTCCGGCCGGAGCTATCACTAGCTGGAACACAATGAGAACTAGGTTTGAAAACCGTTTCAAACCGGTGGAAGACGTGCATGCTTTGCTAGCCCAAATTTCTCAAATAAAGAAGGAATCACAAGAACCCATGAGAGAATTTGTGGCTCGATTCAACAGGTTGATTAACAAAATTCCACCAAATACTCAACCTGTAGACCAAATCCAAAAATGCTTCTTCCTAAACGCCCAATTTCCTGAAGTTAGTTATGCACTGAGAAGGGCTAATCTCGCAACATTGGCCGAGGATCAAACTCTTGCTGTTAGTGTTGAAGATGATTTAATCATGTCAGGGAAGTTGAGGAGAGACCCTTCTAAATCTAAGTCTGCTTCTTCCTCCTCTTCCACTCCTGGACCTAATACTGATCCATTGGTACAAAAACTTGCAAATGATCTCATCGCCATTAAGAAACAATTGGCTCAGCATACTCCCTATGCAGACGTTCCAAGGAGGAATTTTCAGCCCAGAAATCATTTTCCTACTTCTCAAACAAGGCTAGCGCTTGAAGGACCTCCTATTAAAGTTCCTGTCAATGCAACCTGTGAAGTTGAAGAACCAGAGGATGAGGAGGTTAATGAAGATTGTGAGGAATTTGTTGAAGAGGTTGATGATGAAACAGATGAACTTGAGGGATCTCGAGTTAATTTCTTCACCACTGAAGGCATTGATGAAGGAGATGATTATGATGAAGTAGTAGCAGACATGAATAGTGAATCATATGCTGTCATGACTTGAGAGCAGACAAATCAGAGGGAGAAAGTGATGCAACCCACCAAAAAATCTAAGGAGCAGCCGACAACTATCCCTGTAATTACAAAAAGAGGATCCCCTATTCCCATTTCATCTACACCAAAGGTGAGTCCTGTCAATTTTGCTACTAAAGTTACTTCTTTTTCCCCTAAAATTGATAAACCTAGGATCTCAAGCGATGATAACCCATCCACTTCTGGGTCTTTCGATATTATTGATCACCTAAAAAAGACTAAGGTTCAAATCTCAGAGGCTGAATATTATCAAACTCATCCCAAGGATTTTGCTAAAATGATTCACTTTGTCAATTCCCATTCTAAAACTACCTCTAAAGGCCTTTTACCCACTCCTTCTGCACCACAGCCTAATCTGGTAGCTGCTGTCACCTCACCCAATGACAAAATCAAACCATTCTATGTAACACTCCTTATAGCTGGCCATAGGCTCAGTAATTGCATCATAGACTCAGGAGCATCAGACAATGTAATGCCTGCCAAAGTAGCTCATGCCTTAGGCTTGACTCTCACACGCACTTACGGATCTTGTTATTCCATGGAGAGTAAGGAAGTGCCCTTGGTCGGAAGAATTAAGGATGCACAAGTGGCTTTTGCCACTTTGCCGGAGAAGAAAGTTTTGGCTACTATCCTAGTAGCAGATATTCCTCCTTCATATGGGATGCTGCTAAGCAGAAATTTCTGTAAGGATGTAGGTGGAGAAATTCAAATGGATTGGTCACATGCCCTCATACCTGTTAATGGGAAAATGAAGAAGCTGTTGCCTGAGAAGCATTCTGAGTATATTGTACAAAAAACTGATGATCCCAAAGCACAAATACTCTATGAGTATATGGGGAATGGAAACTACATGATTATGTCTCCAAAAGAAATCCAACTCCCCAAAGTGTCACCTAAAGATCCTAATGGTGTTTGGATACTAGAGTTTGATGGAAGTTGTTCTTCAGCTGGTTCTGGAGCTGGTGTCATATTGGTGTCACCTGAAGGAAGCATTCATCCTTTCTCATTCAAGTTGTAATTTGAAAATACCAATAATATAGCAGAGTATGAAGCTCTCATTCTTGGACTCCAGGTGACAAAAGAACAAGGTGTGAAGAATATTCTAGCTTGTGTGGATGCGGAGTTGATTGTCAAGCAAGTTAGGAACCTATTTCAGGTAAAGAATAGAAGGTTGAAACATTACATGAATCAGGTTTGGGACTCCATTGAATTTCTTGATGCTTTCTCCATTGAAGCAATGCCTAGGGAAGAGAATACCAGGGCTGATTCACTAGCAATCTCAGGGTCACTGCTTATACCTCATCCTGACTTTTCTCAAGATAAGTTCACCATCGAGATGATCCATAGACCCAGTGTACCTGATAATACAAGTAACTGGCAAGTTTTCAATGACGATCAACACTTGCTTTCTTTCTTAGAACTCAAGGATAATTTTGAACAGTTGTACTTTGAAGGAAGTGATAATTTTCCTCGTGAAAGTGTGCCTTTTAACAAAGAAGCCGCCAAAGAAGAAGAAGCGGATCAGGATGGATGTATCAAACTCAAAGGAAAAAATATTCCAAAAGGATTGGTGAGTTTAGAAGAACTGTTTGACAAACACGACAGGTATGTAAAGTTTAAAGCTTCTACTGGACCTCAGCAATCAGCTGAATATGAAAAAAAATATATTGGGAGTTCTACTGATCCTAAACTCGTGAACATTTGAAAATGTTGCACCCCAAAAGAAAAGAAGAATGTAATTAGTCTTTTGAAAAAGTATAAAGATGTCCTTGCTTATTCCTATGAAGACTTAAAAGCCTTTCAACCAAAGGAGATGCAACATTTTATCCCTCTCAAACCTGGGATTAAGCCTTTTAAACAGAAGCAGAGGCAATACAATCCTAAGATAGCTGACACAATTTTTTAGGAAATACAGAAGTTATTGAAAGCCAAAATCATTTTTCCTATTCACCATCCAACATGGATTGCCAATATTGTACCCGTTAGAAAGAAAAATGGTGAAATTTGTATATGTGTTAACTTCAAGAATCTGAATCAAGCTTCTTTAAAGGACAACTATCCTTTACCCATGATGGATCAGGTCTTGCAAGTAGTAACGGGATCTGAAATGTTGTCTATGCTTGATGGATTCTCAGGATATAACCAGGTAGAAGTTAATACCATGGATCAACATAAAACGGCTTTCACTACCCCTTGGGGTACCTTTGCTTACAAAAGGATGTCTTTTGGGCTCATTAATGCCGGTGCCACTTTTCAGAGAGCTATGGACTTAGCCTTTGGAAGTTTGAAAGGGAAGTGTATTGTTGTATACCTTGATGATTTGACTATGTTTTCTAAAACAAGGGCCGATCATTTTCAGCATCTGGAAATAGTTCTTTTGAAATGTAGAGAACATGGGATCTCTTTAAATCCTAAGAAATCTATTTTTTGTGTCACGGAGGGGAAATTATTGGGGCACGTTGTCTCCAAGGATGGTATAAGAATTGATCCTGAGCGAGTTCAAGCTATTCAGCAAATTCCTCTTCCAACTAGCAAGAAAGGAGTACACTCCTTCTTTGGTAAGATCAACTTTCTGAGAAGGTTCATCCCTGATTTCGCAGAGCTAACTTTGAATATCTCCCAAATGATGAAAGGAAAGCAAACGTTTGGTTGGTCTCCTGAAGGGAAAGAAGCCTTTGCAGGTATTAAAAGGGCCATTGCTAAAACTCCTGTTTTAGCATGTCCAGATTTCAACAAAGATTTCATTATCTATTGCTATGCCACAGTTAACACCCTGGCTGATGTTCTGACTCAAAAAGATTCTAATGATCATGAACTCCCAATTGCATTCATGACCTACATTCTAAAAAATCATGAGCTAAGATACACCATAATGGAGAAACATGCTTTTACAGTGGTTAAAGCTGTCAAGCAGTTTCATTTTTACATTCTTAACTCTCACTCCACAGTCTTTATGCCAGATACAACTATCAAGTCGATTCTCACACAACAAGAGTTCAGATCCAAGAGAGGGAACTGGGTGGCCAAGGTCCAAGAATATGAAATTGACATCAGACCAACTAAGCTTGTTTGTGGAAAAGGCTTGTGTGAACTCATCGCTGAGGGAGCTGAACATGAGTTACTGGAGGATAAAGTTGGTCTTCCTACCGTTCTATTTCTTAGCTCAGTTGATGAATGGTATGCTGATATCGCTCACTTTCTCACCTATGGAGAATGCTCCTCTCATTTGACTGCCAAAGAGAGGAGAGTTGTTAAACTAAGGTCAGCCCAATATGTGTTGTGAGAAAATGCCTTGTTTAAGCGTGGGTTAGATGGAAGATTTTTAAAATGTGTGGACAAAGAACAGCAGAAGAAGCTACTTTCTGCTTTTCATGATCGGGCATGTGGAGGGCATTACTCATCAACTGTCACTGCTCATAAAATACTCCATGGAGGATATTACTGGCCTACCTTGTTCAGAGACACATCAAAATGAGTTGATAAATGTGAGGCTTGTTAGACTTTCATGGGTAGACCCAAGTTGGCCTCCTTGCCCCTTAAACCAGTTGTGATCGAAGAACCTTTTCAGCAATGGGGTTTAGATTTCATTGGAACACTTAATCCCTCTTCTAGTGCTGGTCATACCCACGTATTAACCACCACAAATTATTTCACCAAATGGGTAGAAGTCATTCCAGTAAAGATTACTACTTCAGAAGTAGTATGCAGTTTTATCAAAGAAAACATCTTGGTAAGGTATGGTGTGCCAAACAAGATCGTGACAGATAATGCTTCAAACTTTTCTTCAACCGAGATGATGGATTTTTGCTATGGATATGGCATCTCCCTAGCTCATTCCTCAGATTACTATCCTTAGGGGAATGGACAAGCCGAATCAACAAACAAAAATCTGGTGGCTATAATAAGGAAACTAGTTAATGAGTCCCAACGAAACTGGCACAAGAAACTCTATGATGCTCTTTGGGCAGATAGGATCACACCTAAGAGAGCCATTGGGATGTCTCCTTTTCAGGTAGTATATGGAGTGGAGGCCCAATTTCCAATAACAGTGGAGCTACCAGCCTTGCATCTAATGAAGGCCATTGAAGATACCAGTTTCAACGATTCTTTGGATAAGAGGATCATGTACCTCTACAAATTGAATGAGGATAGATTGGAAGTTGCTGATAGGATATCTGCTCACCAACAGAAAGTAAAGGTCTTGTTTGATAAGAAAGCCTGGCTCAGGGATTTCAAAGTTGGAGACACTATTTTGTTGTGGGATAAAAGGCATGAACCTCGTGGTAGCAATGGCAAGTTTGATTCCCTTTGGCTTGGACCTTTTAAGATCAGGCACTTTGCTGGTGAGAATTCTTTTTACCTTGATTATATGGATGGTTCTTCTCTCCCACTTCCTTATAGTGGGCAGTACCTGAAACTGTTTAAGTCTTAGGTGATTAGGAAGTCCTTTGTATATTTTGTATAGTGTGTGTGTTCTCCTTTCCTTCCCTTGTTTTTGTGTGTTGTTTGTTTGGGGTGTTGTCTTCTGTATTGGTTTGCTTTTGACTCCGTGGCCCAATGGATAAGGTACTGGTCTACTTCCCCAAGTTTGTCTAAATTCTTGCCTTGTCTCATTCTTTGAATTCATGCCAAGTCATCCCCAGAAGGAGCCAGTTGTTGTCCACTCAAAATTCCCCTGCTTTTAAGAAGTTAAAAATTAAAATTTTGAGGTTAAGTGTCTTTTCTGTTATCCTGGTAGTGTGATAAGTCAAGAAATTGGGAAAATCTACGTTTTTGGGTCATTTTGTGTGTTTTTCGGACCTGTCGGACATTTTTGTCCCGCGTGTCCAAGGTTCACCCGAGCTCTCTGTTCCCCGATCGGCCGGTTTACCCAAGGTCTGTTCTTTTCGGACCCGTCAGAACTTTTTGTTCCAAATGTCCTAAGTTCACCCAGACCCGTTGTTCCTTTTTCATCCAATTCGGCCGAATCACGTATTTCACGTACTTTCGTCCCGCATGTCCCAAGAACATTTGTGCGTCTTTTCCCCGCATCACCCAAATCGGCCGAACCGTGTACTTCGCGCTTTCGCGTCCCTCAAGTCCCAAATGAACCAAGTGCCATTCCTGCTAATTTTTCCCGCTCTACCCAAATATTTTGCTTTTCAATTTGGTAGATGTGTATTTAATGCGCATTTATTATCTTTCTCTTTCCTAAACGGCTATATAACGAGCTTCCCCCTATGCATTTTTGCACACTACTTTCATGTTATCTATTGCTCGAACCCTTGCAACCAAAATTCCTGCGCGCGTATCCATTCCCCCTGCAATTCCATCGCAAGTCCAGCCTACGGATTTGCTCTCCAAGTTACTATCAACATGAAGATCAAATTCCAGGGGCAGGAACAAGTTTCACCACTCGAGTCTGTCATTCCCGATATCGAGGACAGTGAAGTTTGCCACATTGATTTTGGGGATTTTTGGGCAAGGATGACCGATGCAAACCCTTCACCTATGGCACAGATGATCCATGACAGTGGTTTGGCTTTCATCGGTGGCTTCCCGATCTCAGTGCAATGCGCAGATACAGTGCTCTCCTACGGTGCTCATTTCAACCCCGACTCGAGTGAGTTGGCCAACGTGCATGGGGAGCTCATCGCCAAACTTGACGCTGCCACCATTGGCACTGCCCTAAGAATTCCAGAAATGGAAAATTCCATAGTAATCTCTCAAAACTAGGCATAGGACCTCTTCGACAAAGACAGTGAGAAGTACAAGCTGAGGGTGGCGAAGTTGTGGCTTAAAAATCCTAAAAAGGGGGCATCCCATCTATCCAAGGTTCTGTTCCATGCTGATTTCAATGAAGAACTATCAGATTTCATAATCCTACTGGCTCAGGTTATGGGCTTACCCTCTACCAATGAGTTCCATTTTTGGATGTGCCCACTTATCAACATGGTGTGCGAAGGGACTCAGAGTATCAACTGGGCAGAGATCATCAGTATGAACCTAGCGGAGCAGCTATCTAATGTACAGTAAACAAAGAAATTCTATATGACTTCAAACCTAATGTATACTCTGGCAGCATCGAGGCAATGGTTTGGTTTCTCATACATCGATGCTCACAAGGATGACCCCGTGTATGCCTACTGCCCGCAGTTCACCCTGGAAACCAACAATCGTAATTTCCGAAGGGTGAATGATGCTTTCACCATGTACATTGTCCGGCTTCTTGAGAGCGACACAGCGAGGAGATTTTCTGATGAAACCATGAGTCTGATATCACACTACGGTGCTTACTTCATCCAATTTAGAAATTTTTCTTATATAAGGCTTGCAGGCTATGAGAGCACTCCTCTCAAGCTTCCTATGTTCTACAATGACAAAATGGCCTTGATAGAAATGTGTAGGCAATTGGACAAATTGCAGAGAACCTACAGAGATAAGAAAATTACTGGCTTGCACTTCCCCATCTCTTTGGGAAACTACACCTGTAAAACAACCCTGGATGCACAAAATATAGAAAGGGCCCTAGCTCCCATTACTGTCCATTTCTTCAGGCCAAGAACTATCTTTGACTTGAAAAATTTTATTGAGTAGAATATCAAGATCACTTATCATCATAGGGCAGACACAGAGGATTATTGGGCTGACTGTGTTGATGATTTTGAAGCAAGGAGGCATTACGGCAGGTTTTCTCTACAATTGATTCAAGAACTCAACTTGTACCAAGTTCCTGAAGGGCTTCAAGATGATAATTCTGACCTGTACTCATATGAGTATGAAAATGTGGTCAAACACACTCCCTTGGAGGACTTGGATTGGTTCAAAAAGGAGAAGGATGATTTGGCTGAAATCCTAGCTCCAGTCTTAGTCAGGACTAAGATCTGGTTTGATAAGAAAGTCCGTGAGCTTAGGAGGCACTCAGGGGAATCCTCCTCCAAGGATGCTTCAACACCAAGGAGGGAAGCGTTAACACCCAGATCAGAAGCACTTGTGCAAACCCCTCCTGCCTCGTCAACTCAAGGACCTATAGTCTCTACTCCTTCCTCATCCAGCCAGGTGTACCAGAAGAAAGTCAAAGAAGTTAAGAAGGAGCCTGTGGAAGAAGACCCCCTGAGGAAGCATACAAAATTTCCTTTAGGACCAGAGAACATTATTGTTCTCAGTGAAAGTGAAGAAAGTGAAGTGCCAGCTCCTGTAAGCACCCCTGAAGCCCCAATGGATAGGGACAAAGAAGTCCAGAGCACTGAACTTCCAAGCACCATTGATTCCTCTGCACCAGGAGCCCCAAGCGCTCCACTCATATCCCAACTCGAGGCAACAGTAGTACAAACCTTGGGTGCCATGAGTTCTCTGTCTCTTGGTCCCCTTGCCCCACCTGATTCTTCCTCCTCCTCTTTTGCATGGGTGCAACCTCTTGTTGACAGTAGGAAGAGAAAGTCTTCCTCCCAAATTTCAGGACCCAATTTTGATGTTGTGGCGGCCTTGTTAGGCACTACTCCTCCTTCTCGCGCCAAAAAATCCAGAACTACCTCCAGGATAGTGTCTGATGCTCAGGGCCAACAATTCTTGGAGATAGCCAAGCCTAAGGTAGACAAACCTGAGCAGGATTTGCAGGCATCCAACCTTGAACTCTCAATAATTCCCATGGGAGAGTCCACCCCTGAAGGTGAGATCCACAATCTTCAGGAAACAATCACCAAAGTCATTGGGAGGGTAGATAAAGGACAGCAAACCATTGAACAGTTGGAAGAACAAGCCCAGATTCTTACGAGTTTCATCAAGTCCCTACTGTCCAAGGATAAAGTTTTGGATCCTACCCCATTGACTACTCTTCCACCACCTGTAATTCTGAGCCAGGATGAAGTGTAGAGTATCAAAGACATGCACAAGTATTCTGTATATGGAAGGGCTATGGAGGCCATGGTGGATGATATGCTGGTTGCAGGATTAAACTTCATTGATGAAGCCTTCAAACTCCATTGGAAGGTGATTAATTTGCAACAGAAGATCTCCTCCACTATTGGGAGCATTGATAAAGAACTTAAACTTTGGGGCAGTTGCATAGTAGACATCCGTCTAATGGGAAAAATAGATGAAAATATTTTGACGGAAAGCAAGGTCTTCGAGGATGCCAAGGATAATTTGTCAAAGTCCTGGGTCTACAGCGTGGAATGGAAAATCAAGGTATTGGAGGAGGCTTTGGGAGAGTTAAAGAATAGCTGGCAGAAGGGTGAGGCCTTCAAAACACTAGTTATATCTGCCTTCAGATATACATTGCCATCTTCATGATGAGACTTCTGGTGTACCTCTCTCTTTACAATAAATCGAAGCTCAATTCAGAACTTTTGTTAAAGATGATCTATTCAAGGAGAGTTCCATTTCCAATGAGAAGATGAAGGAGATTTTCTCTCTTCAATATGCCATAGAAGAAGCAAATAATGATTATCATACTCATGTCGAGTTCGACAAGGAAATGTAGAAGTGCCTTGGATTTTGGACTCAGTCTACTGCCAACACATCAGTCCCACGAGGCAGAGACATAGCAAAGGTGTTGAAGAGATTCAGACAGTGGATCTTAAAGTCGGTGGGTCCCTCCCAGTCATGAGCACCTGCCTTCTCCTAATTCTTCTCTTCTCTTCCCCCTTTTCCTCTCAGATTTGTTGTAATTAGTTGGGTTATTGCGATTAGCAACCCTTTAACTAATAATTAGTTAAAAGAAGTAGTTACCGAGAGTAACTAATTTGTAAACTATATAATGGCATCTCCTCGTCATTTTTAAGGGGGGAGAACTTGGCTTATTTATGAAATTGTAAATAAATCATAAAGAAATCAATACAGAAGGATTTTTCATTCTTTGTCTATCTGGTTTCCTTTATTCTAAAAGCTATTCATTTAATCTTGTTAGATCATTTGTCTGTATTATGCTGAGAAGCTTTGTATTCTTGCAGATATTATTTACAGAACTTTATGTCTTTTCAAATTTCATCTTATTAATGTGATACAAATGATCTTATTCCAATTCGTTGTACCCTCGCATGCATAAGGAATTACTCTGTCATATATAATTCTAAATGGTGCCTTTGTGCTCGTTCTCTCATTTTTATTCCTCAGTCCTTTTGTGATTGATTATCCTTTTAGAAAACACTTTCATAATATCCAAGTTCCATAGTAAAACCATGCTTTGTATATGTGTAAATAGGTTCGTTTCTGAATAAGGGAACCTCTCCCATTAAAGAGGAGGGACTTCTGGTCCCCTGACTGTTGCTCCTCTTGAAGTCCTTTTTGACGACCAACAATGTTGAGCTTCATCAACTAAAAGGTAGCCTTAGGAGTGAGATTCAGAAGGATTTTCATGTAATGCAGCAGGATTTGTTGAATGTTATTTCTAATACAACTTCCAATGCTAGTCATATGGGTTCTATTAGAAATGGTCACACAGATCCAAATCACTCAAATCAGGGAGGATCCTTTAATCATTCAAGTGGATCTTCTCACCAATGGAGGGGCATGATTCCAAAAGTTGAAATGCATAAATTTGATGGAAAGGATCCACTCAATTGGATTTCCCAAATGGAAAATTTCTTTGATCTCCATCAGATCCCAGGAGGACAATAGGTAATTGTGGCATCCTTATACCTATAACCTGGTCAATTTGTTTGGTATCATTTGTTATGTGCTCAAAGCTAGAAGAATGGCCTAAATGTCACCTGGAAAGTGTTTGCTGA
Source organism: Taxus chinensis (assembly GCA_019776745.2). Classification (NCBI taxonomy): domain Eukaryota; kingdom Viridiplantae; phylum Streptophyta; class Pinopsida; order Cupressales; family Taxaceae; genus Taxus; species Taxus chinensis. The sequence goes on from CM034151.1 coordinate 506,320,095, forward strand.
AGAGCTTCAATTACACTATAGTTCTAGTGTTTTTGAGAATTACTTCAGCCAATTAAAAAATTTACGCCAAACTGGTTCAGTTAAGGAGTATGTCCATCAATTCCAAACTTTGTCCTTGCGTGTGGAGGATATTATAGAAGAATATTTGAATGACCTATTTCTTGGGGGTCTTAAGGACCACATTGAGCATGAGGTATGCATGTTTAACCCACTCAAGGTTGCTGATTCTATTATCATGGCATGTCGAGTAGAGGAAAATTTTCTTTCCAGTAGAAGGCAGACCTTTTCTAGCATAAAAGATCATAACACCTTGTCTCCTTCTTACCCTCGGCCAATTCAATTGAAAGCGCAACAAATTGAAGAAAAAAGAGCCAAAGGGTTATTCTTTAACTGTGATAGTAAATATGGACCAAATCATAAATGTTATGAGAAAAAATTGTTCTACATTGAAGGATCTGGTGATGAGGAAGAATATGAGGCAACATCAATAGAAGAAGTGGAAAAATTAGAGGAAGAATCTACAGATGCTCAACCCACTATTTCATGTCATGCTCTATCAGGTATTAGTACTCCACAAACCCTTTAAGTTGTGGGTTATCTTAAGAAACAGAAGGTAACAGTTTTGATTGATTTACGGAGCACACATAATTTCATCAATCATAAGTTGGCAAAAAGACTAAATTATTTGATCTACATAGCACCTGAATTTCAATTAATGATTGCAGATGGTGGAACAGTCCAATGTTCAGGTAAATGTCAGAAAGTCAAAATCATGATGGGTGATTACACATTGGAATCTACGATGTTTACTATTCCCATGGGTGGAGCTTATATTGTCTTAGGTGTTTAGTGGCTCACTACCTTTGGCACCATAGAGATAAATTTCCAGGAATTGTTCACGCGCTTTCATTCTGAGTGTAAAAAATTTGAACTTCGAGGTCTATAAGCTAAAGATTGTTATGATCCTCATGTGTGGATTTCACTAATGCCTCGAGGTTTTGGTGTAACAGTTCATTACATTTGGTATCAGAGAGACCACCCGTGTTCGAATCCCACTCGGTTAGTTATGTCGTGTAGCCAGTGGCCATGGGGTGCCTAAACATCGGTGAAGTGGGGCTCATACGTATGGGAGTACGGGTGCAAACCCAACCCGAGTCGGGATCTATGGAAGCGTGGTGGGATGTTATGATCCTCATGTGTGGATTTCACTAACGCCTCGAGGTTTTGGTGTAATGGTTCGTTACAAATATCCTCTAGTGGTGAGTTCTCACCAAATGTAGAAGATTCTTAAAAATGGGTCTGAAGGTTTTATAGCAGGATTATTCTCTAAAGAAGTCCAACCACAAATGAAGGTATTGCATCCTAATCTTCAAAAGTTTATTGATCAACATGTAGTTTTCTTCAAGGAACCAAGAGGATTGCCACCTGAAAGAGAGCATGATCATGCTATTCAGTTGATTCCAGGAAGCCAACCCCCCAACATCAAGCCTTATAGATATCCATATGTGCAAAAGAGTGAGATTGAGAAGATGGTGGAGGAAATGTTGGAAATGGGTATTATTCGTCATAGTCAAAGTGCTTATTCTGCTCCTGTGGTGATGGTGCATCGCAAGGATGGAAGATGGCACATGTGTCCAGATTACAAAGAGCTTAACAAGTTCACGATCAAAGATAAGTTTCCTATTCCTGTCATTGATGATTTATTAGATGAGTTGCATGGTGCCATTTATTTTACAAAACTAGATATGTGTTCTGGGTATCACCAAATTAGAGTCAAGCAAGAAGATATTCATAAGATAGCTTTCATAACTCATCAAGGCCATTATGAATTCCTAGTGATGTCGCTTGGCCTTACCAATGCTCCCTCCACATTCCAAAGCTTGATGAATTCAGTATTTAGACCATTCTAAGAAATTTTGTCTTAGTATTTTTCGATGATATACTCATCTACAACAAATCGTGGGAGAAACACTTACATCATGTCAATACTGTCTTAGAAGTCTTAGAGAAACATCAACTTTATGCCAAGCCTTCAAAGTGTTCTTTTGGGGTACAAGAAGTGGAATACTTGGGCCATATTGTTTCTCATGAAGGTGTTAAGGTGGACCCTCACAAAATCCAGGCCATGGTGGAATGGGAAACCCTAAGGACCCTCAAACAATTATGAGGTTTCTTAGGTCTCACAAGGCATTATCGTATATTTGTCAAAAACTATGGCAGTATAGCAACACCACTCACAAAATTATTGAAGGACTCTTTTCAATGGAATGAGGAATCATCTAGGGCATTTGAAAAATTGAAGGTAGCTATGTGTACCACTCCAGTATTGGCAACCCCAGATTTCTCCAAAACTTTCATAGTTGAGTGCGATGCTTCAGGAAATGGAATCGGAGCAATACTAATGTCAAAAGGACACCCCATTGATTTTGAGAGTCGACAACTAAAAGGAAAGAATTTGTTAAAACCCACATATGAAAAGGAAATGATGGTAATACTACATGCAATCAAACAATGGAGACCATACTTGATGGGTAGACATTTTAAGGTAAAAAATGATCATGATAGTTCGAAATATTTCTTAGAACAACGTCTATCTTCAGAAGAACAACAAAAATGGGTCATTAAGATGTTGGGATATGACTTTGAGATTGTTTATAAGAAAGGAAAGGAAAATTTGGTCATTGATGCTCTATCTAGGAGGGATGAGTCCGCTGAAGCATTGTTATGTGCCATCTCTATACTACATGCAGATTGGGTAGATCAAACACGAGAAGAATGGAAGAAAGATGCAACCACACATACTCTCATTCAAAATCACTAGGCAGATCCATCCATATCAAATCAATTTATATGGAAGTGGGATACATTGTGGTACAAAGATCGGTTAAATCTATGTAAGAACTCTACACTTAAACACCATGTTCTTTCAGAGCTACATTCTTCTCTAATAGGTGGCCATGTTGGGGTCCTGAAAACATATCATGGAGTTAAGAAGGATTTCTTTTAGGAGGGGTTGAAAGGAGATGTTCAAAAATTTGTGGCTGAATGTTTGGTTTGCCAAAAAAATAAGGGTGAGACCATTAAGACACCTGATCTTCTCCAACCTCTGTCTATTCCTAGTGAGAGATGGGAAGAGGTATCGATGGATTTCATCACAGGATTACCTAAATCAAAAGGGAAAAGTGTCATCATGGTCGTGGTAGACAAACTTACCAAATATGCTCATTTTTGTGCCATGGCTCATCCTTTCATAGCTAGTACCTTTTCCATCTCTTTTATGGATACAGTTCAAAAGCTCCATGGCATGCCAAAAATTATAGTAAGTGATCATGATCCAATATTTACAAGTAACTTTTGGATGGATCTGTTCTCTTGTCTAGGTACCCAACTAGCCCAGAGTTGCTCTTATCATCCCCAACTAGATGGGAAAATTGAGGTGGTAAATAAATGTTTAGAGGGATATCTTCGATGTTTTACTTCAGATAAACAAGAACGTTGGGTGCAATGGTTGCCACTGGTAGAATGGTGGTATAATACTTCATTTCATACCTCCTCCAAAATGTCTCCATTTCTGGCACTTTATGGGTACCATCCTCCATTACTCATATCTAGCTTGAAGGTCAAACCAAAGGTGAGAGCAGTCGAAGATCACATTCAACATCAACATGAGGTACTCTCTAGTCTTAGAGAAAATTTGGCATAGGCACAAAACCGTATGAAGCAACAGGCTAATCAACATAGGAGTGAGTGACACTTTGAAGAGGGAGACTTTGTTTTTGTAAGGTTACAGCCATATAAGCAATTATCCTTGAAACAACATCAAAAGGATAATAAGCTTTCTCCTAAATACTATGGTCCTTACTGAGTTTTACAAAAAAATGGTAGTGTGGCATATAAGCTATAGCTCCCTCCAGGAAGTAGAATACATCCAATATTCCATGTTTCTTGCTTAAAGAAAGTTATTGGGAAGCACATTTCCACTCAATCAGTGCTTCTGGAACTAGACAAGGAAGGCAGGATCATATTGAAACCTGAAGGCATTCTTCAGACACGCACAAAAGACTGAGGACCAGAGTCATTACCAAGTACCTGATCAAGTGGAAGAATATGAATATTGAGGATGCATCATGGGAAGATGAAACATTCATGTAGCAGCACTAGGGCTTCCCAACATTGGGGACAATATTGCTTTGAAGGGGAGGGGCGAGTTACGCCATTAATTATATATCTTACATGGGATGGATATAGCCGACTTGTTGTTATCATAACTTAATATCATGATGTATCTCTTTTATATATGATCTATTATCATTGGTTGGTCGGCCTTGCTGATGGCCATAGCATAGGAATAATATAAATAGGGGTTATAGGTAGTGGATGATCATTATGTTGAGTATTTGAGTCTTATTATATATTTTGGAGGTTTCCCCCTCGAAGTGGCCAAGCTATTATACTTTCATATTAAGAGAATTTATATGCAATATTGTGTTATTTGGTGTTCTATTACTAGTGATAATCATAATTAATCAAGTAATTTCATTGCAGTTACCATTAAATAGTTAGGAGGAATGTGATAATGTGATTTTTAATTTTAATTCATGTGCAAGGAGATGATTCATGGATTCATTCAAAACCATTCATAAGGAATTGCTCTCAAAGGCCTAAAAAGGCCTATTCATGAACGTACATTTAAAATTTAAAACATCCAAGACTTATGTGGAAAAAATATGCAATCATCTGAGGTATTATAAGAATTTTTTGGAATAAAAATAAGGTTTAGGAACAAGTTATGCAATACCTGGATATTTATAGGATGGTATAAAGAAATGAAAGTGGTACAAAAAGCTAGTTGGCTTGTTCCAAATGTTTTAGGAGCCTCGAGAGGAATCAGAAATAAATTGGATACTCATAAAAAATATAAGAGTGTATAATTCATTTTTCAAAATGTTTCAAGAATTTTGGAGGAGAATATTTGTAGATATTGGTTCGGTAGTGCAGGTAAAAATCTTTGATACTAATGAAGATTCAACTAAGAATTTTGGGAGTTCCATGGAGAGTTAAAAGCTTATTAAAAGGATAATATGACATATAGAGGGACCTCTTTACATAAAAAGTTTTGTTTATTTTTTTTATCATCATAAAATTTGGTGGCAATTACTTTCAACGGTGCACAGGATTGGGCAGAATTGAAAAAGGGTTAAATTTCATCTTTCAAGAAGAATTGTCTTCTAAAAATTGTGTTAATGTTCTAATCATCTTTTTTGGAGTCAAAATAATATTTTTTTTTCCCTTAGAATTCCACTTCTAGCTCCGATGGCGAGAAAATTTGTTCAAATGGTTATTTCAAGTAGTGTTTGGCGAAGGAAAACATCTATTTTTGGTTATTTTGTACTTCGATACCCATGATGTCCCTTTAGACCTTTAAAAAAATTAAAAAGGGAAATGTGGGGAAAAACATTTTTCCCCTGCATGAGAAGATGAGTTTGTGTCACTTAAAAGACAACTTGGTGGCTAGAAAATGTCATATACTCAGCTAACCCCACCTACCCCCTTCTCATGATGAACAACCCCTTGATGCACTTATGAGGGGGTGATTTTACTTTGTCCCCTTTCCAAAGGGACATGGGAGATACTATAATGTGCCACCACATGGAGAGGAGAAGTTTCGTCACTTAAGTTCACAACATGAGGTGTTAGACATGTGTTTTCAGCTCACCCTCATGGCATGTTTTGGTGCCCTTTTCATGATGCTTCCACCCTTGGCACATTGTCAAACCCCTTATGTCCCTTTTTACCTTACTAAATTTTGTAAGCAAAATAGGGAAATTTGAGACCCATTTAGAAATTTTCTACTCCACCCATGAGTCTCCATCTAACTTGGGTTAACCAAGGTGAGTCAAAGGATGAGTTAGCTAGGTTTATGAAAAGGGGAAGGTATAAAAGTCATACTTAGCCATTCCTCATTCATTTTTCATGTTTTTAACTCCTCCATTGCATGCTCCCTTGTTTTTATGCTGTCAAAATTTCCCCAAAATCCCTCATGCTCAAAAACACACTTTTGCTCATATCTCCTTAACCCTTGCTCTGATTCCCATGAAATTTGGACTGTATATTCCTTATAAAAAATCCTTTAAGGGGATTATTTACATGCCTCCATTAATTTCCCAATTAAATTTTATACATCCCCTTGAAATTTTCATCCAAAAATATTCATTTTTCATATCTACACAAATCTGGTACAATTAAAATCCTCTGAAAATTAGAGCAAAGGCCTAAAATGAAAAATAAAAACTTTTGCAAGTGGTTTCATTCAAATCCAACACCAGTGAAGACCACTTTATATTTTTAGTAAGCCTTCATTAGAGAACTTACTAATAATATAATTCTAAGAAAAATTTGCATTTAGATACCTCATTGCATTCCCCCATGTTCGAGACACTCAAAATTGGCAAAAAATGACTAAAATGGGACAATCATGATGAACATGCTAAAAATAGTAAATGGATGAAATGAGACAAAATGATCACATTTAATTCCTTCATACATTCTCTGATTATCTTGGCACTCACAAGATTCTTCCTCTTAATTTTCAAGAAAATTCCTGCATTCCCCAATGTGAGCATAAAGTGCCCAAATGGGAAAATACCAGTGTTGTCACAAGAACTATTTCAATTCATCTCACATGGAGTGCATGATTAAAAGGTGGATGAGATTGATTTTGGTTCCTTTCTTCTTCCCTTACTCCAGTATCAAAAGGATTTGGTTTCACTCTTCATTCATCATCAGTGCTCTCGCAGTGACAGAATCAGGATCATGGTTGTGTGAGCAAAATACACCAAATTCTCCCCATGTGAATGATTGTGCATAAATATGTGGCAGTGTCTCAAGATTCAGGAGGATTTTCTCAATGAGAGAATTCTTCTTTTCATACTCTTAGTGGTATATCTGTCAAGTGTTCATCACTCCTCTTCTCGGTGTGTCCAAGTAGTGTTGCAGAGGTTCATCATTTTAAGAGTCTTCAAAAGAGGGAAAAGTGTTCAAAGGTCTTCATTGTGGAGGGTCATCATGGATCGAAATTTCATCTTCAACATCAACAGAGATGATTTTCATCAAGTTAAAATGCATCTTCATCCATACTTTGGAGCATATCTTCTCTCCTCTATTCATTCTTTCTCCTCTTTTCTCCCCCCTTTTTAATTCTTTTTTGTAAGTAATCATGGTATTTTGTTTTATTCACTTAAGTGACTTTCTAATGTTGCATTGTAAAAGTTCATTTTGATTTATAAAAATGGGACTTATTTCCTCACTTCCTAGGAAAGTGAAAAGTCACAAGTGGAATAAGGTCATGTGGGGGGTAGATGAAGAGTTACATTGTAAAGCTATAAATTGGGAGAGCCTCCTCACTTCAAAGGATGGCTATTCTTATTTAGTAGCTCCCATATTCTCTCTAAGAATAAGTGATCAAATTTACTCTATCTCCTTTTCATATGTTTCCTCTCCATCTCAGCTACACTCCATGAGCATGTACTTGTTGAATATTATGCATTAAGACTTTGTATTTCTTGTATTTTGTTCCTTGTTCTATGTGAATGGTGTCTTCTCATTGAAATCATGGATATATTCTAGTTTTAAGAAATAAACTCCTATGTAATATTTATTGTGCAAAACCCTCCTTACTATTCTCTTCACACCCCTCTCTCTCTCTCTCAAGATTTTTCCTCCCTTGTAGTTTCTACAAGCATTTTGCCACAGGTGTAGGGAAGTACCCATGTGTGATCCCTATTCAAAAGAACACCCTTGAATGGTAAAGTAGTGTAAATATTTCCCTGTTTTCAATAAATGGAGTTGCCCCATTCAAGCAAAGGGACTTAGTCCCACACACTATTGGTGAGAGTTCACTGATCTTCCCACTTGAAAAAAAAAATCGTCAATATTTTTTGGCGCCCACCATGGGGCATATTTAGCACATTTGCACCCAATATTGATTCCACAAAATCCATGAAAAATATATATTCCAAAAAACCAAAAAAATCATGAATTTGAAATTCCAAAATCCCACAAAAAGAGTGAACATAAATCTTCCTTGAGTTGAATCCAAGCTTTCCCAAAATTGGCTGAAAGAAGATATACCAGATTGAATAGATTGAGAGGAATTGTTGACCCTATTTTTGAAGCTTTGCAAAATCAGCAAGAATAAATCAGAGATAATCCATATTACTTCTCTCAAACTTCATCTCCATTTGATTCATCAAGTGGTACCCCTAAAAATCCTATCCAAACTCCTATTGATACTCCTACAAATCCTCTTGATTCTCTTATCTTTCACCCACCATTGAACTTGAATTCCAGAAGAAGGAAGAAGAACAAAGAGAAGAACCAAAAAGAAGAATAGAAAGGAAGAATAAATGGAAACATAAGCACTTGTGCCATGGGGACAGAACACTTGCTCCATTGGCTTTGACACCACCACTCCATGAACTTATAAAAGGATCAAGAAAGAACTTTCCAAAATTTCTATGGAGATGGAAAAGAAATGACCAGATGATCATATCACAACTTTCATCATAGCCTGTGGCATTCTTGGGGTACAACATGAAGATGTTGCAGTGTGGATATTCATGGAAACATTACAAGATGCCACTATGGAATGGTTCTACTATTTTCCATTATGCTCATTTGTTGATTGGGGTAATATGAAAAGAAAGTTTAAAGCAAGATTTAAAAGTGTAGAAGATTCTCATGCCTTCCTTGATTAATTAAATCAAATTAAGAAAGAACCACAATAACCCATGAGAGATTTCATGGAAAAATTCAACAAGTTGATCAACAAGATTCCCACTGTCACTTGTCCTACTGCAGATAACTTGAAAAGGTTCTTCATGAATGCCCAATTACCTGAAGTTAGTTTCTTTCTACATAGATTTCAACCAAGAGATTTGGACCATGCTCAAGAAATTTCCATTGAAGTGGAAGATGACCTCATCTTGTCAAGAAAGATCAAGAATCCTTCGATGAGGGATAAGGCCCAAAATCCCAAGGATGAGAGAGTTGATTCGTTGTTGCAAAATTTGTTAATGACTTTCCAATGTTGAAGAAGGAAGTTTCTCAACGAGCATCCCACCAAAATCAGAACAGGAACCAGATTGTAGGAGCACCCTGAAGGCTTGCCTTGGAAGCTCCATCGGTCAATGTAATATGTGTAAATAAAAAAGATGAAGAAGAACTTGTAGAGATAGAACAAGAAAGTGAGGACAACAATGTCCTAGAGATTGAAGAAGTGGAAGATGATGCACAAATTATATTTCTTGAATATTTAGGATGTGAAGAAGAGTATGATGATGATGATGATGATGCACCTAGCTTCTCATGCGTAGTGTTCACCTATTCCCAATATTACAAAGGAAGTTCCTCCACTGCTACTCCAAAAAATAAGAAGATTGAAGATCCTCCTATGGCGAATCTACAAAATAAAATAATCAAGAGAGGATCTCCACTTCCACCTTCCATGGAGTCTACAAAGGAGAAACCAAATATCATGGAAAATAAAAGGCTATATGTTATTCCAAGTAAGTCTTCCAATTCTCTTCTTAGTTCTAATTTTATTTCTACAAAAGCTAGTCCTTCAAAAAAAATTAGTGTACCTACAAAAGTAGCCACTTCTCCTCAAACATCCTTTCCCATTTCCAATATTTTTCGAACTCCAAAGGTGTATACCTCATCTACATCCACCTCTTTTGATATCATATAACATGTGAAAAAATCTAAATTTCATATTTCTAACTCTGAATATTTGTTAACTCACCCAAAACAATTTGGTAAGTTTTTCTATCATATCAAAGGTAGTAGTTCAAAGCCTAATATTGTGATTCCTAGTTCTAAAGGAATACTATCAACTCCATCTACTCCTCCATCACAGAATATGCTTGTTATGAGTGCATCCAAGACTGATAAGATTGATCCATTCTATCTCTCCCTTCTCATTGGAGGATATCAGTTGAACAACTACATAATAGATTTGGGAGCTTCTGATAATGTGATGCCCATAAAAGTTTCCAATGCTCTCAGACTTACCTTGACACAGGATAATGGCTCTTATTACTCCATGGAATCCAAGGAAGTCCCACTTGTGGGGAAGATCAAGGATGTACAGGTAGCTCTCGCTGACTTTAAAGATAAGAACATATTGTTGACCATTTGGTAGCAGATATTACAACATCCTTCAGAATGTTGCTAAGTAGAAGTTTTTGTGGGACTTGGGAGGTAAAATTCAAATGAATTGGTCTTCTATAACTATTCCAATTAAGGGACAAATGAAAAATTTGATTCCATTAGGAAATATGAAATACATGGTACAAAAATCAAGATATCCAAAAGCTAATATCTTGTACCAGGAAAAATTTCATAACATCCAAAGATGAGGAAAGAAATTCCTATCTTGATAGGACCAAGCATTCCTTTCTGGTAGGATATTGATAATGATGAAGAGTGGAGAAGGATATTAATTGTAGGAATTTCCAGAATTTCCAAATTATGCAGGCCATGAAGAAGATGAAATGGTTCTTGATGAATTCTAAACTAAAAAATCAGCCAATACATTTGTCCATAAATAAGAGGTGTTATTATTTTCATTCAAATAAGAAGATTATGTTGGTAATCATTGTATTGATAGAAATAATTTTAAGCCTCTCATTGAATATGTCATCCATAAAGAAGTAAGGCTAACTTGTGATGATCCTTTGAAATATTTGAAAGAGGAATTTTTGCAAGAAAGGTTGAGAGTTTCAGAAGAAACAAAATATCCTCAACTCATCCTTGAACTCGTAATGCAAGCCATGGAATTGCAAGATAGGTATAATCTAGTTATGACTTCTCAGTTGATTCAAAAATTTGTCATGATGAAACAGATCAAAATGAAAAATATGATATCTCTCTTGAAACAATGGTTGATGGATGTAATGATGAAAGTGAAGTTTTATCTTTTCCATTTGAAGAGGAAAATTCTCTCAATGATGAAAAGGTTGAAACAAAGGTATTTGAGTCCTTTGGAGATGAGGCCTCCCATAATGAATAAGTAGTGAAATTCAATGAGCTTTGGGATGATGAATCAATTTCTCCAAAAAATTTCTTCAAATTTCAAAATGAAGGTTCTCTGAATGAACATGAAGGTGAGATTTTGGCATTCTTGAAAAATGATTTTGTACAAGAAATATTAAAACTTGTGGAGGAAACGGAAAATCTTGAGCTTAGTCTTGATATCTTGGCTCATGTCATGGTTATGCAAGATAGGTATGAAGCTAATTTCGATTCTTCATTTGGTGCCCAAATGTTTCATAATTATGTAGGACAAAAGGATGGACTCAATGCTTCTCATGAAAAATTTATCAATAAGCATGAATGTGGGAAAGAGAAACACTTGGATCATTCAAGAAAATCCAATCAAAAATCAGCCTTGGGGAAGTAGTGAAATGCAAAATGGGAAATCAGCAATGTGGATGAACATAGAAGAGAATTTACAATCTGAGACTGATTTTCAAGATAGTAAGAACAATAGAATTTTTGGGTGAAGCTCTGAACATTAGAGTAATTATGTAAGCTCACTTCTCCAAAGTATATAGACATTCATGAAAGCACCTAACTTTCATAAGAAGTTGAGGAAAGGAAGCTAATTCCTCAAACTAGTAAATGGTTTTACGGAGCATCATCACCCGATGCTACCCATTCAGGGGTAACATCCGAAAAATTAAAGTACTACAGTGAAAGTAGGTTGTCCCCGCATGTACCATAGGTGATTTTAGGTTGTTTTCCCTTTCTTTATGTGTGTTTCCCTTTCTATTGTGTATTTGTTTCATGTGTTGTTCCTTGCTTGTGGTAGTGTGTTGAAGTGGTGACTCTATGCCCAACTGATAAAGCTTCATTGTATATCTCTGTTATGACTCTATAGCCCAATGGATAAGGAATTGGTCCACGTAGTGTCTTGAGATTCTAGTGTTCCTACTTGTCTTATCCTCACTCTGTTTGATCTAGAACAAGTCCCCAAAAAGAGCTAGTTGTTGTCATGCAAAATTTCTAGCATGAAAAATTCAAAAAAAATGTCATGACAACCTAAGTCACATTTGAAAATCCCTCTCCCGGTCAATGTAAATTTGTCCTCCGGCTAACTTAATTACTCGTGTTACCCTCATAATGGCTAGGAGGAATGTGCTAATGTTATTTTCAAGTGTGTTTCATGTGCAATGAGGTGATTCATGGATTCATTCATAACCATTAAGAAAGAATTTCTCCCAGAGGTCTAAAAAGGCCTATTTTCAGGTTTTTTGCACCTGGTGAAGATCCCCCAAGAATATACAGGGAAAATTTAAATCATCTAAGAAGTGTGCAGCAGAGATATGAAATCATTCGAGGTATTTTAGGATTTTTTGGAAAAATCAGGATTAGGAATAAGTTATGCAATACCGGGTTATTTATAACATGGTATGAGGAAATGAAAGCAGTAAAAAAGTTAGTTGGCTTGTTCCAAATGTTTCAGGAGCCTCAAGGTGAAGTTGAAAGATTAATCAGATACTCGTCAAAAAGATAAGAATTCCTATTTCATAGTGTAAAAGGTTTCAAGAAGTTTTGAGGAGCAGATTTGTAGATATTGGCCCTACGGTATAAGTAAATATCTCTGATCATGGTGAAGATTCAACTGAGGATTCTGGGAGTTCCAGGGAGATTTGGAGGCTGATTCAAAGGCCAATATGACTATGTGAGGCCCTATTCACATCTAAATTTTTAGTTCTTCTTTTGATCATCATAAACTTTAGGGGTAGTTTCTTTCACCAACGCACAGGCTTGGGCAGAATTGAAAAGGGGTTAAATTTGCAAATTTTAGGTGGGAATTAAGGCTCCCTTGAAAATGGTGGTAATGTTTCTCATCATAGCAGTGTTTTGGAGTCAAAATAATATATTTTTTCCCTTGGAAGTCCACTCCTAGCTCAAAAGTGGTGAGAAAATGTGTTCATGTGGCTATTTCAGTTAAAAGTGTTTGGTGAAGGAAAACATCTATTTTTGGATATTTCACACTTGGAGACCCCTGATGTCCATTTTTACCTTTGTAAATGTCAAAAGGGACATGGGGGGACATTAAAATGCTCCCCCACATGAGGAGGGGATTTTGTCACTTAAAAGACAACTTGGTGGTAGAAAATGTCATACACTCACCTAACCCTATCTACCCCCTTCCTCATGATGAAAAGACCCTTGGCACATTTTGAGAAGGGTGATGTACCTTTTTCCCCCTTCCAAAGGAACATGGGGGACACAAAACCCCCTTTGTGCCACCACATGGAGGAGGATAATTTTCTTCACTTGAAGTTCACAACATGAGGTGTTAAACATGTGTTTCTAACTCACCAACTGACATGTTTTGACCCCCTTCTTCATGATGCTTCCACCCTTGGCACATTTTCACACCCCTGATGTCCCTTTTTCCCTTAATAAATGTGGTAAGGGACATGGGTGCATGCGAGACCCATTTATAAATTTTTCGCTCCATCCATGAGTCTCCATCTAACCTAGGTTAACCAAGGTGAGTCAAAGGATGAGTTGCCTAGGTTCATGAAAAGGGAAGGTATAAAAGTCATACTTAGTCATTTCTCATTCATTTTTCATGTTTTTAACTCCTCCATTATGTGCTACCTTGTTTTTATGCTTCCAAAATTTCCCTAAAATCCCTCATGCTCCAAAACACAAATTTTCTCATTTCTCCCAAACCCTTGCTTTGATTTCCATGAAATTTGAACTATAAAATCCTTGCAAAAAACCTTTAAGGGGAGTATTTACATGCCTACATTAATGTCCCCATCTATTTTCTATAGCCCCTTGAAATTTTCAGCCAAAAATATTCATTTTTCAGATCTACACAAATCTGGCGATTGAAATCCTCCGAAAATTGGAGCAAAGGCCTAAAATGAAAAACAAAAACTTCTGCAAGTGGTTTCGTTTGAATCCAACACCAGGAAGACCATTTTCTATTTCTAGTAAGCCTTCATTGGAGCACTTACTAATAATAGTAAGTTTGAGAAAAATGTAAATTCAGACACCTCATTGCATTCCCGTATGTTCGAGACACTCAAAATTGGCAAAATTTGCAAGATTGGCAAAAATTGACTAACATGAGACAATCATGATGAACATGCTAAAAATATTAAATGGATGAAATAAGCTCAAAATGATCACATATCATTCCTTCATACATTATTTGATGATATTAGCACTCACATGAGTCTTCCTCTCAATTTTCAAGCAAATTCCCGCATACCTCAATGTGGTGAGCATAAAGTATCCAAATGGTAAAATATAAGTTTTGTCACAAGAACTATTCACTTCATCTCACATGGAGTGCATGATCAAAATTTGGATGAAATTGATTTTGGTTCCTTTATTCTTCACTTAATATAGTTTTGAAAGTATGTTGTTTCACTCTTCATTCATCATCAGTGCTTTCGAAGTGAAAGAATCATGATCATGGTTGTGTGAGCAAAGTACACCAAATTATCCCCATGTGAATTATTGTGCATAAAGATGTGGCATTGTCTCAAGAAATAAAAGGATTGTCTCAATGAGGGAATTCATCTTTTCATACTCTCAGTGGTCTATTCATCAAGTGTTCATCACTCCTCTTCTCGGTGTGTCAAGATAGTGTTGCAGAGGTTCATCATTTCAAGAGTTTTCAAAAGGAGGGAAAAGTGTTAAAAGGTCTTCATCAGGAGATATTCATGAGTGCATAATTATGGAGGGTAATCATGGATCAAAATGTCATCTTAAACATCAATGGAGCTGATTTTCATTGAGGAATCTTCATCCATGCTTTGGAGAATCTCTTCTCTCCTCTCTTCATTATTTCTCCTCTTCTCTCCCCCTTTCTAATTCTTCATTGTAAGAAATCATTGTATTTTGTCTTATTCACTTAAGTGACTTTATAATGTTGCATTGTAAAAGTCCCTTTTGATTTATAAAAAGGGACTTATTTCCTCACTTTTTAAAAAGGTGAAAAGTCACAAGTGGAATAAGAACATGGAAATTCATGTGGGGGTAGATGAAGAGTTAAATTATAAAGCTATAAATTGGGAGAGCCTCCTCACTTTAAAGGATGGTTATTCTTGTTTACTAGCTCCCATATTATCTCTAGGAAAAAGTGATCAAATTTCCTCTATCTCCTTTGATTATGTTTCCTCTCCATCTCAACTACACTCCATGAGCATGTACTTGTTGAATATTATGCATTGAGACTTTGTGCTTCTTGTGTTTTGTTTCTTGTTATATGTGAATGATGTCTTCTCATTGAAATCATGGATATATTTTGGTTTTTACCAATAAAATCCTATGTAATATTTATTGTGCAAAAACCATCCTTACTATTCCCTCTATATATATATATATATATATTCCTACCCTGTAGTTTCTACAAGCATTTTTTCACATGTGTAGGGAAGTACTCCTCTATAATCCCCGGTCAAAAGACCACCCCTCGGTTTATAGACTAGTGTAAATATTTATTGTTTTCAATAAATGGAACTTAAGAATTTGGACATATCTGGTCTTGACAGACTTGTACAATCTTAGACCAACATGTCCTCTAATTTTTCTTCCAATTTCATATTTTTTTGGGTATTATAATCCCTCTGGTTCAAATTTTTTTTGATAGATCATCTCTAGAACCCTATATAAGCGAGTAAACAATACCTCATTTGCTAATTTGGATATCTTATGGCACAACATTGATACACTCACTTACAACACTTGCAAAAGGCACCAAAGGCTCCCTAAATCTCGCAATAGAATATCCACAATCACCAGAGAAACAATCACTATAGGTTTGAAACTTCTTCCCAGGTCAAGGAGTCAATTCATCTCATCTATATGAACACAAACATCATTTCTCTAATTATGTTAAAAATATTAAAGTCAACTCAAGTATTGTTCAAGAAGGTTGTTAAATCTAGTTGCATTATGTAATATATCACATGCTAGGTAGAGAGCGATGTGTGGTTTGAGGCCTCTTCCGAGTGGTTCCAACATTGGCAATGTATGAGGATGCCCAAAACCCAACTAGTGTTTATTTTCAGGCCTTCTCTTCCATATCTAGGGTTTAAGATCATGTTTAAAATATTCAGAGAACCTCGTAACATGAACAAAAATTAGGGTTTGACGACAGATAGTTATAAACATGTGACATTGCCAAAAATTTATAGAGCTAGAAACCAAGAAGGTCTAAGACCATACAGAAGGGTCAAGACCATACAAATGGTTATGGTAGAAGTGTATGGTTTTTCCTTAGGTCATCTTCTAGTCACAACGTTCAGAATGAAGCATCATCAAGTTCATATCTTCTTATTTCAACAATGCATCCTCCAAAAAATTACCAAGATCATCTGTAATCAACTAATTGCAATCATCCCTTTGTATTTCAAAATTTTTATCTTATTTAGTATATCAGTTACAAGTATTGATGTGTTATTTTAATATTGGTAGTTAACTTTGGAAGATAATTAATCATAATAATCACATGTTCCTAACCCTTACATCTTTAACATACATATTTCTAGCCTAGTTCCATCTAATTAGAATTAATTAAATTAATTTTATCTTAGTAGAATACATATCTTTGGAATTAATTAACTTAATCCATCATACTCTTTGGAATTAATTAAATTAATTCTAATTATATACTCCTACCCTTTAAAAGAATTTATTTTATTTTATCATGACCTTGGAATTAAATTAATTAAATCCTAACACCCTTTGACTAATTTAATTAAACATTTATTTAATTAAATGGTTATTTATCTCCTCACAAATTATAACTAATTAAATTATTTATTTAATTAATCCTATTTATCTACTCACACTCCACTCCACTCCAATTATAGAACCCTATAATGGTGGGGGCAGTAAAGTTGCACATACAACCATCTTTCCGCACAAAATCAAGATCATCACTGCCCCTGCAAAAGCTGCAATTACACAGAGAAAATCCTCTTACTATTTCAAGAAATTGTAATTAAGATCCTAGAGCTCATTCAAACTATGATCCACTTCTCATGGCCTCACCCTCAACTATAAAAATAGGCCATTCCTTTTTAAATCCATCCTTGGAAGCTTATGTAAATTACACCCAACTTCTACCAAAGTTTCCAACCACATCCTTGTGTTTTATGCACTCATACCATTTACATCCTACATTTGGAGAAAAATCAAGAGCACCCACAATCCAACAAATCCAAATATTATACAAGTCAAAGTGCTTCTACAATATTCATTGAGGTTTGCAAAGAAAAACTTACATGGAGGTTTGTAATTTTTATTGTTTATCTTTCGTTTAGTTGAGTTTTCACTTCTTACATTTTGGCACGCCCGGTGAGACCCCCACACTAATTTAATCATTTTTATTTTATGTTTTGTTAAAATAATCTTTGTTGTGTTTTTCTCATTTGTTTCCAACCTTACTGCCCAAGTTTCAGGTTCACAAGTGCATCAGAGAAAGAGGAAAACAAAGAAATAGGTTTATGGTTGTGTTTGATAAATTTTAATCATTTATAGATTCCTTGTGCTAGTATTTCGTGTTCTTTTTTATAGCATCTCTATGCGCATGCTTTCATATTTGTGCATGTGCTAGTGTTCTTATCCATGCACTAGCATTACAAATAAATTTACTCTACACATGCTTGCATTCTATTGTATGTGTCTATGTTTTTGTGCACGTGCTAGTGTTATTGTTAATGCTAGCACAATCAAGTGTATGTGCTAGCATAACCCTTCAATTTAACACTCAATTGCATGCGTAAGTGTGCATGTCCTACAATTTTTTAATTTTTTTCTGTATTCTCTAGCAAGTTCTCTTCTAACCTCTATTTTAAGATTATTTTTTACTGTTTTCTTGCAGGTTTTTCATTTTTAATTAATTTAAGTACTTATTTTATTAATTAGGTTCTATCTTTGGTTAATTGTAACAACTTCACACATATGATCTTCTCTTGCACTTTTTATAAGTGATCTTGAGAATCAGAAATGTGATTTTGTTGATTTTCATTATTTTCTCTTTGTCTACCTCAGGAAAAAACTTCTAAAAACTTGTTTGCATGACCATCCATATAAATATTGTTCTTAAAATACTAATTGTAGGTTGTCATTGATCGTTGATTTAAACAATCCCTCTTTATCACCCATTTTTATTACAAAATTTAATTTAATTAAATTTTTAGTGAAGGAATTATTCCCTGATACTATTTAACTATGGGAAGTGAATGGACATGGGCCAGAAATGCATTGTGAAGAGTACCATAAGAACCCCAAAGTAGTTGGTGCCTTGAGGGAATTGGATGATGAAACGAGTACCCCCACCCAGCTGATTAGTATGTCTTTTGTGAGAGATTAGATTCATGGATATCCATAGTGGAAACCCCAACTTGATCCTTTAAGCAAAGTAAAATTTAGCTTATCATATCAGGGGGGTAAAGTAAAGTCAAAAACTAGAAATAGTTTGCACTCAGATAGAATGCTAACATTTAGGGAGAGAAATTTATTTTAGGAAGCCACACCTTTTCCAAGCTAATCTAAGTTAGAGGCCCACCTTCCTTAAATAATTATTTTTTGCATTTCTTTTTCTTTTTACATGTTAGTAAAGTTTGTGTTCCACACTCTTTCGTTCACTCCAAATAATTCATCATTTTCTTTTATCTTTTTTCGAACCTTTCTAAATTTTCTTCATTTGGATCTTTCGTCTCTTTTTGATCCATTCCAAACATCCTTCATTTGGAATCATTCACTATCTCTTTTTCAAATGATTCCAAATTTCTTTTATTTGGGTACTTCGACATCTCTTTTCACCCCCCTCCAAATATCCTTTATTTGGACCTTTATTTCACTCTCTCTTTTTTAACCTTTATTTGGATTTCTCATCATTTCTTTTCCCATCCTCCAAATATTCCTTTATTTGGACCTTTATTTTCTTTTCAAATCATCTTCCTTTATTTGGATCTTTTGCATCCTTTTATTTGGAATTTTCCTCCTCTCTTTTCGAATCTTCCATACACCTTTTATTTCCTTTCAAAATTTCCAAATTTCTACCTTTGGATTTTTCTCATCTCAAGTTTCTTCCTATCTTACCTTAGTCTTAAATCTTTGGATCACTTTTCCAAAGTTTAAGCGTTTCCTTTATCTTTCAAATTAAGTCTTGAGTTGTGGATATCCACATCCTTACTCAAGTACTTTCATCCAAAACTTAATTCTTAACATCATCATATCTACCTTATCACGAGCAAATGTCATCAAAATTTTATCTTTCACTAAGAATTTATCATTTTATCTTTCCCTTATGTATTTTAGTTTGACATAGACATTGTTAAACTTTAAGCGTTCATCCATTTTGTGTCTATAAATTTAACAATCACTTTGTTAAATTTTAGGCATTGTCAATTTTCATCACCTCTTTTCTCAACATTCACGTTGTTGATACTTGAATCTTACCTTTTCATCACTAATCCTTTTCCATCTTAACTTTTAATTTTTTAAGGGTCAAACAAGCTTTCAACATCCTCCATTCTATCATTCACTTTGCTAGAGGTCGAGTACTATCAATATTTCTGTCACCCTCCTCCATGATAACATTCACTTTACTAGAGGTAGAGTACATTCAATCAAATTAAACCCCTCTTCCATCTTAGTATTCACGTTACTAAGGGTTGAGTTTATCTTTATCTTCATTGTCACTCTTCCATCTTAACATTCATGTTGTTAAGGTCACATTATTCAAATCTTTCAAATCCTCTTCCATCTTAGCATTCACCTAAGGGTCAAGTTACATTTAAAATTTATTTAAAATCTTATCTTAGCATTCATATTAGTCACTTTGCTAAGGGTTGAGTGATCTATCACACCTCTCTTTGTTCCTTCCCTCTTTTAAAAATGGTGGAAACAAGACAACGAGACTATAGTCTCTTCGAAAGAGATGAAAAAAATAATTTCCATATTAACTCTGAAGATGAAGATAATGATCATATTGAGGATCACCCAAATAATGTTTCTTTCATGGAACAATCCCAAATCAAAAATCTTTTACGAACAAATAAGGACCAATTTTTACTTCATCCCCTCGAGATGGGAACGAAACTACCTCTAGAATTTGACGAGGATGTTTTGAAAACCTTACTAGGTCAACCTAAATCCACAAATGATATACCATTCAAATCAAATAACAATGATGACACCAGGCCAAGTAACATAAATTCCAATGATAAAGGTAAATCTAGTGCTTCAACCCCTGAACCAAATAAATCTTTAATCAATCAAATCAATGCGATGGAAAAAGAACTGGATCTCATATCTTCCAAAGTCACTAACAACACAAATGAAAAAGAATCAAATAAGAACAATGATGATTCCTCTAAAACTCATACTGTGAAAAATAAAGAGAACAATAATCTGAAGAATGATAATACTTCCTTTATCCCACAAAATAATTCACCATTTTCTCAAGAATGGAAAATGATGAAAGACATAATTTTAGGTATGTAACAACAACGGAAACAATTCAATTTTGATGAATTGTGTCCTTACCCCTTCGATATGGACATCTTACACATACCCTTCCCAAAATATTTTGAGACGCCCAAATTTGATAAATATAAGGGAAAGAAATGACCCACAAGAGAATATTAAGGAATTTTTCATGGCATGTCAAGAAGTGGCATATAATGATATATTTTTATTGTGTCTCTTTCCAAAAAGTCTAGGAGGACAATATTTGGACTGGTTCTTACACCTTCCAAAGGGATCAATAACTACTTTCGCAAAACTCTCGGAGAAGTTTTTAAAGCACTTTTCCTTCAACTTAGACTCTGAGATCACCATGATGGATTTGTGCAACATGAAACAATGATCAAACAAAACTTTTACACAATTCTTACAACGATGGAGAGGAATCGCAAGTCGGTTCCCATGTTCCATTCCTGAGAAACAATTAGTTAGTATCTTTGTGCCAAACCTCAATAATGAGTTATCTTTCGACATGCAGATGTATTTCCTCAACAACTTTGAGGAAGTTATTAAAAAGGGGACCCAAATTGAAAAGGACCTCATTATCAAAGGCTTGACCAAGCCTCATTCCAAAGACAATCACATGAATACTAATAACAATTAAAAAACCATCTGAATAAGCCCAAACATGTCAATAGAAATTGTAATGTTGTTAATGATGGTGTCACCGATAATCACAATGTGCATAATGTACAAAATAGTCAACCAAAGAAAAACAAATCGAAACAACCTATCGTTATTCCAAGTAGAGAGGATCCCCCTCCTCGTGACCAAAAATGATGACAATTCACACCTTTTGGAGAGCCACTTTCTAGTGTCTTACACCAACTAGAAAGTGCTAATATTTCCACCTACCCCTCACAAAACCTTTTATTGAAGGGGAACCCAAGCATTCTTGGTACAAACCTAATACCAATTGCGATTTTCATCGCATCAATGACCATCAAATGGATAGATGTGTGTGAATTTTTCATTACATCCAGGACCTCATTGATAATAGAGATATAGTAGTTGAAAACCCAACACCAAATAAAACACCCAATGACAATCTAAATGTGTTTTCGTATCCATTCCCTATACATGGTGTAAATAAAAAATCCACTGAATAAGGCAAATCTTCAAACAACGTCAATTTCAGCTAGATAATTTCATTCATCGAAGAAATGCCTCCTACCATTACTACCATAAAGGTTCAACCTCATGATAATGCAGTGGTTACAAAATAGAAGAAAATTTGGGTTCCCACAGCAAACCAACCATCTACTTTGTCTAATACACCTCAAACGGTAAATATCAATGTTCCAAGTAACCCAAAGCTAGCATCTAATGCCAAATCTTCCACTTCCAGTCCATATGACCTATTAAAATAGTTAGCGAAAACCCCTTCCCATATCTCCCTCATGGAGTTATTGAAATCCTCACCTAACTTTCAAGAGATTCTCACTCATGCTCTCCATGAGGCATGTGTTCTTGAGATCTTAATATAAAACAATTCCAAACCTTAATTTCTAATATTTTGGCAACCAATCCTATATTGTCATTCGGTCCTCAGAACCTGCTAAATCCCAACCTAAAAAATAATAGCTCTTTGTATATTGAAGCATATAATAGTGACCATAAGGTAAAAAGAGTCCTAATTGATAATGGAGAAGTATTAAACATTTACTCCATAAAAATGTTGAGATGTCTTGGTCACACAGAGGCCAGTCTAGGAGCTATGGTTATAACCATTCGTGGTTATGATAATAGTGAATGATGGTCTTTTGGAATGATCACCTTTCCTATACAAGTGGGCCCACAAATGCTTGACACCATTTTCCACATTGTTAATGTCAATACCTCATACAATTACATCCTAGGTCAACCACAATACATGTGATGCAATTCGTACCCTCTACTTACCAGTAGTGCATTAAATTTCCACATGATGATAACGGGTTTATATTTCTTTCTTATTCTAAACCTTGTGAGTAGTGCAAAATTTTGGAGGCTAGATATAGCCATGATATCTATTTTCCTTCTGCAGACAAATCTGTCGAGCATCGTGTAATCCCCATTTATGATAAATACATTGATCCCGAGATGTTGTATCAATCCCAAGAATCTACACCTAGCTCACAACCTTCTACATCATATTCACTTGCTGAACCCAAACTTTCCCATCAAGGTCTAGGTGAATACACTCTTGAAAATTCTTTCCACATTGGAAAACTTCCATTGTCCCCACGCAACTATCGATGACCCAATGCCCCCCATTTGAAAGAAGCTTCAGTTTATCACCTTGGTAACACTCCATGGAAGCGATATGGACTCTTGGAGGATGAACACGTTTAGGGTTCTGATGGCTCTTGGCTATACGAAGATCGGATGGTTGAGTGTTATGAATCAAGAGATTATGTCAAAGCCCATAAGATGATGAAGAACATGAATTAGAAAGGAAAAGGAATCAGATCACAAACACAAGGTCGCCTTGAACCAGTAATGTATGAATCAAACCTATAATATTTGATATAACAACTAAGGATGAGGACATTGATTTCAAAGTTGAGAACGGTTCCACACATAGCCTCTTTGAAGACATGGCTGAAACCACCATGTGCCTTGAAAATTTGTCCATCTACAAGCTTGATATTTTTTACCCATCCCGCATAAATCATGACCAACAATGTCATATCTCCGTGGACCTCTTTCAGAACAATGAGGCCATCTAAAAATTCCTTGGATCTCAGGACCCTATTCCCTTATCGGACAACAAGAATGGATTCAATATAAACCTTGACACTACTGCTTACTTTGGTGAGGAATTCGAGTGTTCTAGTCCACCAAAAAAAAAATGAGAAAAATAAGAATACAATCTCGCATAGAGAAAACCTTATTGAGGCACTATGTGAGAAGCAAAAATTAAAAAAGAAAAAAGAAAAAAGCAAAAAGAAAAGGACACATCTCTTGGTGAAAACCTTTATGACGCACCAAAGAGAGGAGACTTGGTCCCAGATGAATGTGATGATTTGCATAAGCCTACAATGTTGTTCTAAGACACCAATACATCTAAAATGTTGGTAACAAAAACTATCACCAACTATATTGGAACAGAAGATAATCCCAAAATATTATAGCTCAAAGAAAGCTTATCTGAATCAAAAATTCAAGCCTTCACAAAACTCCTCATTAAATTTTAGGATGTCTTTGCATGGTCCCATAAGGATATGTCGAGTTTGGATCCTTCACTAGTTGTACACAATCTAGTAGTTCACTCGGATGAAAATCCTGTTAAGCTGAAAATATGGAAAATGAATCCTAAAGTGGCACTATTAGTCAAAGTAAAAATTCAAAATTTGCCTGACGTTTGTTTCATAAGGTCAATAGACTATTCTGAATGGATCTCAAACATGGTACCTTTTGTCAAGAAGACATCTGACATCTGAATTTGCACTAATTTTTGGGACATCAACAAATCATGTGCTAAGGATGACTTTCCCCTTCCCTACATCGACATGATTGTCAATTCTACAACTGGTCATGAGATGTTATTGTTATTGGACATATTGTCAGGTTACAACCAGATCCACATTGCAGCGGAAGATTAACATATGAAAGCATTCACGATCTCATGTGGAATTTTTTTTTATAAGGTCATTGCTTTTAGCCTCAAGAATGTAGGCACAACTTAACAAAGAGCAATGCCATTTATTTTCTATGAACTCCTTCATGAAATCATGGAATACTATGTTGATGATATTCTCATTAAATCTAAAACCAAAGTAGATCATCCAGCCCTTTTGCGACGTATATTTGAGAGGTTAAGAGAATATAAGGTTCCTCTTAATATGAAAAAATGTGTCTTTGGCATCATTTTAGGGAAACTAGTAGGATTTATTGTCTTACGAAGGGGAATTGAAGTTGACCCTACCAAAGTCAAGGTAATACTATAAATGCCTCCACCACATAACCTTCATCAATTGCAAGGATTAAAAGGGAGAGTTCAATCCATCACACACTTCATAGCTCAACTGGAAAATAAATGACACCATTTAAACCAACTACTTAGAAAGGATGTCCAGTTTAAATGGACACAAGAATGTCAAGATTCTTTCACCAACCTGAAAGAGTATCTACCAACTCCACCGATATTAATGCTACCTATATGAGATAATATAATGTTTTTGTATATATCTACGACAAAACACACCATTAGGGTGTTGCTTGCACAACATAATGATAAAGGACAAGAGCAAGAAGTCTACTACTTGAGAAAAAATCTTATAGCCCAGGAGCTCAAATACTCCCAGGTCGAAAAAGTGTATTTGGCAAAGGCGTTCACTTTTTAAAAGATTGTGACACTATCTGCTCAATCATACCTAGACAACTTATTGCCAAAGTAGATCCGTCTAAAATATATTCTATCAAGACCTGTCATAACAGAATGGATGTCTAGTTCGATCGTGCTCCTAAGTGAGTTCGACATTGATTTTTCACTCAAAAGGCCATAAAAGGGAAATCTTTGGCAGATCAACTAGCCGTAACGCCATTTCTAGGCTCTCAACCCCTTCATTTTGAGTTCCCTAACATAGATTTATTGTATATTGATGTAGTTCCCTCATGGACCTTATTCTTTGATGGAGCTTGTAATATGCATGGATCAAGAGCTAGCATAGTATTACGTACACCAGGTGGTGATGTCGAACCTAAATATTATCTCCTTGGTTTTCCATACACCAATAACATTTTCAAATATGAAGCTATCATAATAGATCTAGGATTCATTATATCTTGGTGGCTCCAAGAGATGACAATTTTTGGAGACTCGCTCCTCATCATGAAGCAGGTCAATGGAGAATATCAAGTCAAAGATGATAAGCTTGTTCCATATAAATGTATGGTTGACAACCTTAAAGGATATTTTTAGCTCATAACATTTGAACAAATTCCTCACATGCAAAATAAAGATGCAGATTCCATGAAGACTATCGTATCCCTTCTTGAGTTTGATAAAAAACAAACACACAACGAGTTTCTCGTAGAACATATTTTAGTGCCTATATGTAATTTTACAAAGTCCACCATGGTGTGTGAAATTTTTGGTCTTGAAAACCCTTGGTATCACAACATTTACATGTTCATCCAAGACAAAACATATCCTGCCAACGTGAATTCAACCAATAAAAGAGCATTAGCACAACGTTCTTCGTGTTATACCATCCTTGTTGATACCCTTTACCAAAGAGGCTATGATGGGACTCTCTTAAGGTGTCTCAATAAGGAAGAAGTGAACCAGACACTAGTCAAAATACATTCAGGTGTATTTTGGTGCACATACAAGTGGAATGGTCTCTAGCTAAGAAGATACTGTGCATGGGTTACTATTGTCCTACTATGGAGTCTAACACGTGTAACTTTGTTAAGAAGTGCTAGACATGTCAACGACACGATAATCTTATTCATGCACCCTCACAAGCCCTTCAACCTATCACTTCACCCTAGCATTTTTCTAGATGGGGGCTTGACCTAGTCAGCAAAATTAATCCCACATCTTCCAATGGCCATGCCTTCATAATCACTGCTACTGAATATTTTACTGAGTGGATAAAAGTCATGCCTCTCACCTATATCACTGGGTCAAATATCGCCAAGTTCATATTCAACCACATCATCTGTCACTTTGGCATCCCTGCATCTCTTGTTTTCAAGAACAGTACATCCTTTAAAAATAAGAATGTCAAAGCGCTCGCTAAAATTTTCCATATCAACCTACAATGGGCAACCCCATATTGCCCACAGTGCAATGGCCAGTTTGAAGCATCCAATAAAATGATTAAATTGATATTGGAGAAGACTATCGACATGCATGTTCGTAAATGGCATACACAATTGTATCCCGTCCTCTGGGCCTATCACACCTCATTCTGCACTACAATTAGAGCCACTCCTTCTTCATAGTATACATCTCTGGAGCTATATTACCCATATAAGTCAAGTTCCCTTCCCTCTACATATCCATACAATACCGCCAAGAAAGCCTTGCAGAATTAAAGCTTTTAGACGAGAAAATAATTCGGGCCTTGGACCATTTAAAGGTATATCAAAATCAACTTCATCGCAATTATAACAAAAAAAATCAAACCTCAATAATTTAAGATTGGCAATCTTGTGTGTAAGGAAAATCAGAAAATAACCACAAAAGATCGTGAGAAGCAGGGCAAGTTCGAACCTAATTGGTTAGGACCATATATTATAACTAATAAATTTAGATCAGGAACATATAGTTTATCCAAATAAGATGGTAAAGAGCTTAAGGATCCCATGAACGTGGTTCATCTAAAGAAAGTATATTCTTAATCCTCTCAGAGTTATCCCTAGTGTTGGGGGCATCTCAGCACAACCGCTTGATTCGCTTGTCCACTTTGTCCATGCTTGTGTCATTCTATTTCACCTTATATCACATGTTCCCTAGTTAGGTTGTCATTTTTGTGTTTCGTCGATCTTGTTCACCCTCTTCCTTTGTGTCTCATACCTTGCTTCCATTAGACTAGTTCACTTGTGTCATGCCTGTTATGGTTCTCGAGACATCCTTTCTTTCGTCATTAGTGCGTGTTTCAAACCAAAAAAAATAAAAAACATTCTAATATGTTCAAAAATGCAAAAACATTCAAATATGTTCCCAAAAACCAAAAACATTGAAATGTGTTCAAAAATAAAAAACATTAAAATATGTTCAAAAACAAAAAAATATATAAAATTGGAAAAAAACAATATTAAGAAAAATGGGTGATAAAATCTCAGCAACTAAATAATACAGTTCAACAATATCACTATTTGACAACAATCTTACTAATTGTTCTAAATCATTTTACAATAATCACTTTCCTTTCCCATGGTATATATCTATGCTCGCAATAAACCAATCAGTTAACCCTTCGCAATATAAATTTTCTTGGGGCACACTTGGATTAAATTCCATACATATCAATTCAATCCTCTTGTGTCCTAAGTTATCACTGGGGGCATTCATATTTGTTTATTCTTCACTATAGAACACATTAGGGGTGTCTTTAAACATCATCTTTGCACATTATATCTTTGTCTTAGAATGATAGAATGTTAGAATGTTAGATATCTACTAGCTTTGAATGATTATTTTGTTATAATGTTAGTTTGTAACTAGCCTTGTTTATTGCAGGTGTGTGTAAGACTTGTTCTACACACTTTCAACTCAGATCACATGTTGGGAGGTAGCTAAACTTATCAAATTTATGTGTATCTATAATTTTGTTGTGTCTTGTTATTTTAGACCAATAGCAGATGAATTATTAGTACTTCAGTTCATATATAACTTTGGTGTAACTAATTTGTGTTCATATTGGGGTTTTCTGACTTGATTTATTTTTAGAATTGTGTCATCTTGGTTAATTAAATAAGCCATATAATGTTTTACTTGTTTAGTATGTGTGTGTGTTAGATTTGTTAACATTTCTTTATATTTCTGCCAATTGCATGTATTTTGTTGCTATCACATGTTTACCATATCACATTTATACCACATAATCATATTTTCATCATATATCCATCATATCATCATATATCATAAATCAAAGCTAAGATATGAACATAGAAGCTAAGCTACATGTAACATCTTCATCTATACATCATAAATCAAAATAACAATCATCTATTCTAAATCATGCTATCATATGAAAATAAAACATATCATCATCATAATGGGGTGTCAAAGGTCCATCATATACATCAAAAAATAAAATGTCCATGTACATTGTATCTCAAAAAATGTCATAATACAATTGGCAATCTAAATGGATGACTCTCACTATGCCATCTCTCAATCAGCAATGTTAGTAGAAAATGATCCAAGATAATGTGTGGCAGTTGTGTGATGTATGTCAGCCCCATTACCTCTAATAACATGATGAATTGTCAATGCTGACTCTACGGGAATATCCTCTCAAATGGTCGTAGCCATCTTTGACATTCCCACATATCCAAAGCTAGTGGTCTCTCCTGCAAATCATGCCAAAACACAGTTAACATCAAGCTTCTTCTCTCCTAACGAACTAATTTTCCTCTAAAAACCACTTTATAATGCTAGCGCACCCTTTTCTATGCTAGCGCATGCACATGAACGTTGGCAAATACACATGAACACTAGCACATGAGATTCTATGCTAGCGCATTCATGCTATCAGATCCAGTTGAACGCTAGTGCACTCATGCTAGCACACTACTTCAATGCTCACGTTATCACTAACACACTAGTGAACGCAACATGCTAGTGCATTCCTCTGTTAATGTTGATGTTCTCAATGGCATGCTAGTGCGTACACTTGAATGTTAATGCATTCCTTGGGCTATGCTAGCGCACTCAAGTGTATGTGGTAACGTTAAAAATCAAACTTATACTACTAAAAACTATCAACAAATGCTTCAAAACTTAAATTTTTTAAGCTACTCACTAACACTCCCTCATCTAGCCTTCGCCCGAACTCTCAAACGCAATCCACACGATGTTTCCTCTACAATCAACGAGCCATCGTACTAAATTTGTAGAGTTCAAATCTCACTTAGAGGGCAAAAATGATTTGTAAGCACAAATGGGTCGCAATGATTATTAAACCTCCCACCATTCTATTTATACCCTTTGAAACCCTAATTCTTCTCCATTTGGACTTTGTGCCCAAACCCACTAATTTTTCTTCATTGCTACTCTAAATGTTTTGTCTGCAGCTTCTCCTTTCTTCTCTCACGCGCTTGACTCACGTTCCATCACGATGCTTACTCGTTTGCAAGGGCATTTTTTCTCTATTAATTTCTTCTCACTAGGGCACACCATTACTTCACCGGGGAAAATCAGGTGTGCTAATAAACACACTTCTTCCTTTTCATCCAATTTTCCAAAAACTCGTATAAATTCAAAATAAAATCGCAAAATTTTAAAAATCCAAAAAAATTACATAGTCATATAAAAAATCATAAAAATTACATAGTAGTATAAAAAATCATAAAAATTACAAAATTTTCAAAACTTCAACAACTCAACACAATTTTGATAAAATCACATTTTTATCTACTACCCTAGTGATTATTCCAATCTTTCAGCTATCACGATACATTGTTTCCTTCATGATATAAATTCACTTGGGGCAATTTTGGCTCTCATTCCCTTTCTCGAAATTCCTAAGTTTATTGCTTCGGGGAAATGATCCATTTTCAAAACTCAAATCAATATTCAATGTGGATCCAAAAAGAGTTTCATTAGGAGTTTCTAAGATTACTCCGCTCTTCACTCTGATCCTACCCTCATGCATTTCATAAGTTTAGTGCTTGGGGGCATTCGCATATGTTTAATCATCATTGTGGCACGTCTTAAGGGCATAGTTAATTGTTTTTCTTTCGAAGTTGTGTTGCATTGTAGAGCTTACTTTCTAGACCAATTACACGTATTTTGTTTTCAACTTGGCTTCCTTATAGTCATGGTGTGTACTCCTATGGTGTGTACTCCTATGATTTATATTGGGGTTGTTTTCATTTTTTCTCTTTTCATTGGTGTTTGTGTTTTTGTTTTATGCACATAATGAGTTAAACACCTTGATTCCTACACAATCATGGTGACAACTCTATTGTGTGACAACAAAATAAGGTTGCTCTAAATTTCACTCTCCAAATGACGCTCATGGTACGAGCACAATCCCTTCCCTCCCACTTCAAATTCCTTACCTTCTTCATACCAAGTGGTTGTCCACCGCTTTGTCGTATCACCCACCAGTTGGGGCATCCAAATGTTTCATTGCCTTCCACTCGCTAAGTCTACATGTGTATACTATATTTAAAATGTTATTATTTCGTGATAACACTTTAAAGAGGGGAAAATATAGACACCTTAAAAATGTATACATATTTTTAGCCTACTTCTATCCAATTAAAATTAATTAAATTGATTCTATCTTACTAAAATACATACCTTTGGAATTAATTAAATTAATTTCATCATTTAAATCATAACCCTTATAATTAACTAAATTAATTCTAATGACATACTCATACCCTTGAGAATTAATTAATTTAATTCTATCATGACCTTGGAATTAAATAAATAAATTCCTAACACTCTTTAGCTAATTTAATTAAACATTTATTTAATTAAATTTTTAATTATCTCCGCACAAGTTATAACTAATTAAATTATTTAGTTAATTAATCGTATTTATCTACTTACACTCCACTCCACTCCACTTTTAGAACCCTATAATGGTGGGGGTAGAAAAGCTGCACCTAGAACCATCTTCCCACACAAAATCAAGATCATCATTGCCCCTGCAAAGTAGCAGCTACACAAACCAAATCCTCTTACTATTTCAGGAAATTGTAATTAAGATCCTGGAGCTCATTCAAACTATGATCCACTTCTCATGGCATCACCCTTAGCTATAAAATGTAGGCCATTCCTTTGTAAATCCATCATTCGAAGCTTATGCAAATTATAGCCAACTTCTACCAAATTTGCCACCCGCATCCTTGTGTTTTACGATCTCATAGCATTTACATCCTACATTTGGAGAACAAATAAGAGCACCCGCAATCCAACAAATCCAAATATCATACAAGTCTTAAGTGTTTCTACAATCTTCATTGAGGTTTGTAAAGAAAGACTTACATGGAAGTTTGCAGTGTTTACTATTTATATTTCGTTTAGTTGAGTTTTCATTGCTTACAATTAATAATACAGTGTGGATTTGTTGTATGTGAATGTAGCTCACCATTAGAATAGGGATATGAGAGATTGTAGGAGAGATATTATAAGATAGATGTGAGAGATTTGAGGGATTGGAGATTAGTGTTGACTCCTTTGTAGGAGAACAATATACTATATATTGTAGTGTGTTTTATTAATTAAATGTTTCGTACAAATCAAAGAAGCAAGTTTAATATCAAAGTTCATTGTGTTTGTTTTGTCTACATCTGTGACCAGATTTACATTTGGTATCAAAGAAATGTTTGATCCACGTAATGAAAATCTAATGAATTTTTTAAGGGCAATCATGTTGATCATTGGTCATTACCCTACCTTCGGAATTTCATTTTTGATCAAAATTGTAGATTTTCCTTGAGTTCAATATACTTCAGGATATTGCTTTTAGAGGTGCTTGGTGATCCCCATATTTGACCTTCGAATATATTTGTGTTTTATTGGTATGTGATCATCTACAATTCATTGATATTCTTCATTTACTCGGTCATGTAAGCACAATTTTTTTACTTAAATGTGATAAGATACATGCTCATGCATATAATTTTCCAACGAGCAGAGCCATTATTTTCACCAACATAATTCAGCTCTAATATTTACTCTCTAGTCATATATCTACTCTTAATAGGAGAGAGAAGAATTGAAAACTATTTTTTTGCATATCTATATGTATCCATTTGGTGCAATACCATTTTCATCTGCTAAACGACTACATACGACTGAGACTTGAGAGATCATAGTCCAATTGCTTTGGAAGTTGACTTCATTCTAATCTTTCCCGTACAACAACTTTTGCATCATCATTTCTCTGAACTGTGCACTACATTAAACTCCATACACATTTTTTATTGAGTATCCATGTTGTTTCAACTCAACTTCGAGTTTTTTGAATAGCTATCTGATTGGCATTAAATTCCAAGTGGATGGAAATTCCCCAACTTGAGAGATCATAGTCCAATTGCTTTGGAAGTTGACTTCATTCTAATCTTTCCCTTACACCAACTTGTGCATCATCATTTCTCTGAACTGTGCACTGCATTAAGCTCCATACACATTTTTTATTTAGTATCCATGTTGTTTCAACTCAACTTCGAGTTTTTTGAATAGCTATCTGATTTGCATTAAATTCCAAGTGGATGGAAATTCCCCAACTGTGAATCGCCTTTGACCGTGCATTTTCAATGTTACATTCTTGGTTACCAAATATGGTGGTTTGAAGAGTAATCACCACTTTTTTTTTTTTTTGTAAGAGTTGTCGCAGAAAAACACTAAAAAGTGATGATTTTTTTGAGTTATGAAAAAGTATAATTATAAACAACAATAATTAAACAAGGATACTTTATTATTAGTATTTTATTTTTGGAAACAACAGATTAAGTTATATATTTTTTGATTGGGAATAATTTATCACTTATATGATTTTAATAATGGTAATAATTGTGATATTATTATAGAAGAATTGTTGAATTGTTAATAATTATTATATTTTTGAAAATATAGCTTATCATATTCTTTTCCATATTTATCGTATTTTTTTGTTAGTTTGCTTTTTTCCATATTTTATGTCCACCGTATTAAACACTCCGTAGGAAAGTTGCTACCTTGGTTACATTGTAGTGTCAAACGCTTGGTTTCAGCTTTCAATCTAAAGTTGCCACCTAGCCAACCAACCTTAAATACATAAAGGTGCGCATTTGTATTGCAAAATACATTTATTTAACAAGTCTGAGTAGCCACCTACAAAATCATTTACACTTGGCATATGTGGCGTCAAAATCATTTTTCAGTGGTCTTTGTGCTCTAGTTGACTCAACAACTTCTGTACGGAGACCGTCAACTCATAAATTTTCACCTGTTCCATAGCTTATTTTCTCAACAACGTGGACCTATCATCCAGGTATCACTGCCTGTAATGTGTATCCACTCCTCCATGTAATTGTATTAGGAATCTTCAATACAATATACAATAATGTAACATACATACAAACATACATGCATACATACATACATATGTAATACACACACACACACACACACACACCAAAAAAAGTAAATACAATTAATTCAATTTCAAATAATATATTTGTACTAACTCAAATAAAAACCTATATAATGCAATACAATATAGTAATTAAGAAATTAATTATATTATTTTTTTAAACAATTGTCGACCAAGGTTTGTGTCATATTTGCGCCACATAATAGGTGGCACAAATTTGGCAAGAAATCGACGCATTGAAAAATGTCTAATTGGGTCAAACTTACATCACCATTTTCAATGCAAACTCTCGACAGAAACACGTCTAACAAGCCTTCTAAATGTTGATTTTCGACGCAAATTTGATTCAAATAGTGGCGATATTAACACTTTATGTTGTAGTGTGTACGACCATGGACAATTTCTTTTCTCCCCTTCCACATGTGCTTTTCTTCAATCTTTGACTACATAACAATAAGCCTTCCCCAGTGTTTGAATATTTTCAAACTCCGAGCCTTATTAGTTGTAGAATATCAAACTACTGCAATATTTGCAAATTCGATGCCTCTTATTCTCACGTGTGTTGACTTTCACCAACAAGGCATGAAATGTGATGGTATAGTCCTA
This sequence comes from Taxus chinensis, assembly GCA_019776745.2. NCBI lineage: Eukaryota > Viridiplantae > Streptophyta > Pinopsida > Cupressales > Taxaceae > Taxus > Taxus chinensis. The sequence goes on from CM034151.1 coordinate 506,354,030, forward strand.
CACCCTTTGGTCTTGACCCTAGTGCAATCGATGCAATTTTTTAAATTGATAATAAGTCTTAACATGATAGTATTCCTATTTGATGGCCTATACAAAATTGTCCCGCGTTTTCTCTAGGGGGGCCTTGAGGTACAACTCAACAACATCTTCTTCTTGAAGACAATATGATCCCCACCATTTTTTAACATTAATAACCACATTTTAAAATTGCAAATGTTATGATTACTTTGTGAGAAAAAATTTATAGAAAAAATATGATACCAATTGGTTGAGCCATTTGCCTATTTTGTTTGCATCAATTTTTCCTTAAAAAAGAGGAATATCAAAATTCACTTGTGTGCAATTGATTTAAGCTCTAGCTTCAACAAAGCCATTTCTTCTTTGAAGTTCTTTCCCAAACCTCCAACTGCTTGGCCTCTGAAGCTCTTCTCACACGACCCCCACAGCCATTGAAATCATATTCACAATCCAATCAAAAACAACATTTGCATCCACTACTAAAGCCAACTTCTTCCATGACTACTTTTCAATTGAAATCCTTGTTCTCTTCTCCCTTGTATTTACTAACCCATTAGGCCCAGTGATTGCCTTGATCATGTCAAGAATCTTAGGGTCATTCTTGATAAAAACACACATTCTTCAATCATCTATTTCAAACCACATGTGCAACTGGTGTGTCTGTTATTTTTGGCTGCCATTTTCACTCTCACATTTCTGCAAAAACAAATTAGGCAAATGAATTTCTCCTTTTTTAAAGTTTAGAATGAGAATTAATGATAGAACAAACCCTGCCGCAATAAGTTATAATCTAAGTTGAGGATCAAATACCACACAATTGTGCCTCCCATGCATTCCTTACTCTACACTCAATCATACTACCTTTAAAGGGGTACACTTTTTCATCCTCTCCTTTAAAAAGACATGGCTTTGGCCCCTTTAACCTTCCATATATGGCACCATTGCCTAGGATGTCCTTTAGAAGTAAGGCTTGAAGCCCCTTCCTAATCATCGGACTCATTAGTAATTAGGGGCTTGGCTCGGTTTGGTGCTCACTAGAAGATGAGTAAGCTTATTAACTCTTCTAGGTATAGAAATGCTGAATGCCGATATTGAAGAATTTTAATGAGATGTTTCTCGGTTCAAGAAGAATACTATTTAGCTTCAAGTTGGGATTTGATCCTTCCCTCATTGCATTGCTGACTGTTTGGGAGTCTCCTTATACAAACAGATAATTGTTTCTCTTTTCAAGGACCGTCTTCAAAACTTCCACCAGTGCCTTGGCTTCGGCTTCATTGTTAGTCCCCTACAGGTATAAATATTGATAAGACCCCTTGAAAATGCCATTGCAATCTCTTAAAAGGCATCTCGCCCCAGCCTTACCTTTGGATGCCCCGTCAAAGTTCAATTTGTAGCTTCCTTGTAGCGGGGCAATCCATTTTGCTTCTTTTTTTCTTATCTCTATTTTTACTATGCCCATTCATGGGACAATTAACACAATAAATATTAACACTTGGACAAGCCAAATAACAGCTTGGGGTATCGCAGACACAGCAACGGAAAATCAGACGCATACAAATATGTAAGATGACAAAATATGAATAAACTGGCCTTAGAACTAACAGATCTAGTGTCTGTATCTAGGGTTGCACTGATTTTCTTCTGAAATAAGTGATACACACGAGTGGAAGGAATTTTCCATATCATTGTGGACAATATATTCTTCATTAAGAAAATAATTTTATGATAACAGTATTTGCAAACTTATATCATTTTAAACTTAACATGGGTAAAAATAGCAAGAATTGACTTGCAGTTGCAATAGAATTCCTGAGGTATATTTTTTAGCAGGATTTGTTATCTAGCTCTTTTGTTTCTATAGTTAAACTAGAAGATAATAAACAATTCTGGGTCACTATAATATAGATATCGCCTTATTACAAGATGTAATGGACATTTCAAAAATAATTTTTCATAGGCCCTATTCATGTTCCAAACAGCTCATTAAAGACATCTTATTATGAGGGCTTGCTTAGAAGCATTTTCACAAGACAACCAGAAAATAATGGCCATCCCGGTGCATGAATCAAAACGAAAAATTGTATTGGTTTATAGATTGAATGTAATGAGAACTGCACAATGTGTAGTTTGTAATATTTCATATAGTACAAAGAAATTACAATTTTGGAAATGCTTTTGTGGATTTTGTTGCTAAATGCAACAACAATGCTCTCTTTAACTAATTGAAGAACCAAGGATCTACTGGCATCCTAAAATTGAGAAAAAGTTGATGATGACCGTACGATTACTTTTTGTTGAAGCCAAATAGGTTTTTGATAGCATTTATAGCATTCTCGTTGATAAATGGTTCATCGTACTTCTCCAGTAAAGGTTTGAACTTTTCTGAAGATCTCAAGTTTGCTAAGTCAGGATCTGTGCGAATAGTCTGCAAAAATCAAATTATCGATCAAAATATTTTGGTAAGTGAAAACCTCTAGCTTTAATCAGAGGGAAAAGACAAAATCATATACTTTACTGATTGCTAATTTATACAAACTACCATCCTAGAAGTGAGTAACATAAACAAAAGAACCTACAATCCGACCTCGAAAGTAGCTTGTCAGCAATAATTTAAACACCGTTGTAAAGCCTGGAACATGTACCTAGTAGCTTATTAAATCAGAGTGCCAATTTCCAATTGCATCATAAAAAATAACAGGTACTCTCAGACACCTACAAAGGCAAAGACATACCAGATTGCATACAATAATTGCTATATATATTTAGCATAAACAAAGCAGTCAGATGATCTCAACCCATTACTGAGATTTTTTATCCAAGGAAGAAGTGCACATATTAGTTATATAATTTGATACTGCTCTCACCCTAGATCAACAAAATATGATAAAACTCTCTCATATTTTTGAGGGACAAATTATATTTCAACACAATAGACAAATGATGGCATATAGTATAATTTTTAGAATCAAGAAAATCATGATGCAAAACGGAGGTTTTCCTTTAAACATCCAATTTATGAAATCAGAGCACCATGTTTTGTCTAGGTTCTATACATGTCAAGACTTCTACAAATTGCGGCATTCTTGAAGAAAACAGCAAACTGAGGAGAGTAATAGTATATTATGCAGATTGTAGATGCTTCTGATTTAAGTTGGATATTGTTGGTTGCCTATAAGCATGGATAAGACTGCTGCAGTATGTGATATTTCCACCTCCAATTGCTTCCCTATCAGCAATAACCTTCTAGTAATGAATTTGGAAAAGGAAGATGGGGTGTTATAGTCACATGGATACATGTTTCTACTTAATGCTTATAAATAAGGAATCAGAATGATCAGAAATCTCTTCCTAAAAGCTGCCAGATGCTGGAAAGAATGGTCGCAGAGTTAGATGTGAAGGAAAATAGTTTCATTGAGAAACTATGATAAGTTAGAAGCAGAATTGAGAAAATCCTGATGGATACTAACTACATACCATATAGATTGGGAAAAGAGCTAAAAACTTAGAGACTATGATTATTAATCTATTTAGTTTCTTCAGATTCTCATAGCTTGAGGAGTAAAGTGAAGTTATGCATAGGACGAAACAGAACCATAATTGCAGAATGTTTATTTTTTCTACAGCATCTTTATCTAAATGGCCAAAGGAACTTGAAGGAAGAGACTTGCACTATCAAAACTTACATGGGGGATGTTTATTTCCAAGACTGAATAGAAGAAATTTTTTCTAGTTACCATAGCAAGCTTATTACTTTTGGAGGTAAGATTAGAGATTTAGTTCGAGTTATACATGAAACTAGATTTTCTAATAAAGCACTTACGCAGAATATAAATCATATGGATAGAAAGTTAATCCTGTAGGAGGTTATACAAGTCATAATGAATATGGAAACCAATAAATCCCTGCTATTTGATGAAAACCCAATGAAATCTTATAAAGAAAACCAGGATATAATTGAGAGAATGAGATAGTTCAAAAGTGGAAAGAATCATTAGGACTTAATGTAGAAATATTGATGCTTTAAAATTTCCTGAATATAATTTATTAGAACACACCCACAATCAAAGTGTCACAATGGGAAGTCTTTGTAATTTTAAGCTAAGACAACCTCTGGACTAAGCCAGCTGTCTTATTCTAAAGCTTCCTAAAAGTGCTTGGGGTAAAAAATGTGCAAGAAAGATTATGAAAACAAAGAGTAAATTAAGTGATTTGCCAGTATGGTGTGATCTAGTGCTCATTCAAAGCAAAGAAGAAATACAGAACAATTATTAAATACTATCGAACATTGCTCATAATCATAACCATATGCAGGAAGCAAGGAATTCAATATTGTAAATGTATCAAACATCCACACAAGTCCAGACCAAGGGCTGAGTTATAGCCATAAAATCCTTGTCAAATCCTTCAAAGTTACACAGTTGCATATAGACTCTGAGATAGACTAACACTCAGAATAGAAGGTAGATATCAAAACTGTAATTCATAATAGAAAACTCTTAAAAAATACTAAAAGTTCTAAGAAAAAAACCTTTCTACAGAGCTTAAAGCTCTACATATACAATTTGATTCATGGCGATGGAATCACAGTTTTCCACATGCACTAATCTATACCGCACGGTATTACAGTATGTGAAATTGTTCATCTGTGAGTGAAAACAATTCCCTCGAGTAGGATAAGACTTTGATGGTTCCTTTAACGCCTCAGATGGATTTGTACATAACCGTTTCCATGTTTCATGCTCCAGAGCCAATCTAGGAAGTGGATATCATGTCCCTTTTTGAAGGCTGATTTTTGAAGACCTTAACCCATTCTTCTCCCCGTGGGTCTAAGGAGGAAAGCAAGGGGAAGATATGAGTTATATTTTATTGTTGTTTAGGTAGTTGTTTTAATTATTATTATAGTGCCCACCAGTTTATTGCTTTTTTTTTTTTTTTCTGACTCATCTTATCGATTTGTTTAGTGACATTGATACAACACTATCTTGGACATTATATGGAGTTGTCGTCGATCACCTTTGTGATACAGGTTGTGTATGAGGCGCACAGTGCCAATCTATTGTGGTGATTTTTATTGCTAGTTTTAGTGATGTTGTTATGGATATTATTTGGATATGATTTAGATGGGTGTTATTTGGTATACGATGGATGTATGTCATTCTAGATAATGATTATGATTACTAGCTATGGTGATGATGCGATAGATGTTATCGTGTGATGATCTAGATGGACTCTATTTTTTATCTACTATGGATGTATGTCATTTTGGTTAATTATCTCATTACGGATATTAGTTGATTACCTAATTTGGATTGTTTAGCCCGTAATTGATTTAATTGTTAGATGTATGTGGTATCATTTTACTTGGTTCATTGTATCGAGTGGGTATGATGATGTGTGCATCGAGTGTACAGGCTACAGGTTCACGCAGGAGAACGTGTGATTCAAAGTTACACCTCCAAGTTTGCACAAGTGGTTGTTTGGCTTGAAACCTCACCTTTCCCTATTAATCGATTGTTCTTGTTATGTTGACTTTGAGTGGTTTTGGATAAATCACTCTCCTTGTGTATGTGTCGTGATTATTATGGGCACCTTTAATTGTTTCCTTCTTGGCCCATTTGTGATGTCCCCTTTTTGGACAAATGGAAATTTGCAACAACTTCAACACAAATCAAACGAAGAAGGTTTAGATCCTTCTGATTCAACCTCAAATAACCCAATGTCGGCTAATTACAACCCAAGACGGGGTTGGAAGTAGCCAAGGTGATGGGCGAGATGGGAGAATCAATTGGAATTCAAATATTTTCCAGTTCTGTTTTTCATAGCAACAAATATTAAATTAAAATAGCTTGCAGATAACCGAAACTTCAAAAATTCATAACTTAATCAATACTCTGTTTTTTCACATGAAACAAAGTGCATTATAAACTAGATTTTTAGATCTTTCCAATGCACTAACAATCAAATTTTTCTGAGCATGCAAACACTTCCAAAACATGCCTAGAAATACCAGATTTAGGCGCTAGGGTTAAAGAAAAATAATTTAAATAATTCCAGCCCTTTCCTAGCTTTCAAACACACCAAATCAACTACCGTTGCTCAAAAATAAATGTTAACATAAACCAGATTTCAGATCTAGCTCTTTTACTAATAAAACATGCCAAAATAATCTCCCATTCAAGTCCTCATAGCTAGGAAAACACAACAGTGAGCATCAGTAGCAAAATAGCTCAAACCCTTCAAAGATCCACTCTAAAATAAGAAAGACACATGCATATTTGCCCCTTAAATAAATGTGCCAACCTCTAGATCAAGTCACCAAGCTTTAGAAGGATTTATCATGCATAAATACACTCAACAATAATACAAGAAGGCTTCACACTCTCCAAAATATGATGGTGTCGATCAAACACCTTTGTTATGAGAACTCATGGGCATACATCCCTCTTCAAGCATGAAGATAAATTGAATATAATCAACAACATGCCCTCAAGAGGTCGCCCCCATCTTCTTATATATCTTTACTTTTGAAATCTCCAAGTTTCTCTCCTCTTTTTAGCACAAATCTTCATGTAGGAGAGTTACTTTTAAAAATAGTCTTCTTTCTTGAAAAGTCACTCCAATTAAAACATTAATTTCCCCTTTTTTATTATTTTAAATAAAAATATAGGAGGAGAATTAATATTTAATTTTAAAAATAAAGGAGTTATGACATTTTCCCAATTTTTATCCTTTAATCCATGGGAAGGGTGGATTAAAGGTCTTCAAAATTTAATTTAATTAATGTCCCGAAAAAGGGGACATTACAGTCCTCCCTTCCCAAGATTTGCTTGCCCTCAAGTAATTGCAAATTTGGGTGCTTCAAAACTGAATCACTTTCCCATGTGGCATCCTCTAATGGCAAGTCCTTCCATTTCACCAAATACTCCTTGATATTACGCCTCCTTAAGTTTCTTTCACGTGTATCAATAATAGATTCCGGAACTAAGACCAATCTACCTTCTTCATCTAAAGGAGGCAACTCTAAAGAAAGAATAACATGCTGCCCAAGAACCTTCTTAATACAAGAAACATGAAATACATTGTGGATCTTACCATTTTTCCGGAAGATCTAACTCATAAGCCACCTTATCAACTTTTCTTGTGATCTTGTAAGGCCCGTAGAAGAGTGGCTTCAACTTTTCCTTACCACTTTGTTTGAGTGTAGATAGGGCTGCAATCTAAGGAACACCCAATCCTCCACCTTAAAAGATCTCTCATTTCTATGCTGGTCCACATACAACTTCTGCCTATTTTGTGTTTGATGCAAGTTCTCCGTGAGTGCTTTCATGATGTCAACATTATGTTGCACTAAATCTTGAGCACTAGGCACTCTACTATTTCTCATAACCAAATCCATGAAATAATTAGCATCATAATCATAAAGTGCCTTAAAAGGAGTCATACCTATGGACATATGATGCGTGGTGTTGTAACAAAACTCAGCCATGTGTAGCCATTTGGTCCATGCAAACTGCTATCCTGAAACATAGATCCTCAAGTACCCTTCAACCCATATATTCACAATTTCAGTTTGCCCGTCAATTTGTGGGTGATAGCTAGTACCTGGTGTGAGTTCCATCCCAGTTAGATGAAATAATTCTTTCCAAAAATGACTCATAAATCTACGGTCCCCGTCACTCACAATTTTTTTTGGCAACCCATATAATCTGAATACTTCTCTAAAGAATAAATCAACGATCATAGGGGCATCAAACTTAGTAGGAAGAGGATGAAAATGTGCATATTTAGTGAGTCTGTCCACAACCACATATAAGCAACTCTTAGCTTGCACTATTGGTAACCCAGTGATGAAATCCATGGATATGCTTTCCCATTTTTTGGGATGGAATAGGAAGGGGCTACAACAGACCAGCTGGAAAAAAGTGTTCATTCTTATTTCTTTGGCAAACAACACACTCCCTAACATGCTTGAGAACATCCTTTTTCATACCTTTCCAAACAAACCTTTCTCTTACCATTTTGTAGGTTTTGAAGTACCCTTGGTGTCCACTCAAAGGAGTATCATGTGCTGATTTTAAAATTAGAATTTTTACCTCTGATTTTGCGGCCAAATACACCCTTCCTTTGTAAAGAATTAGGCCATCCACTATCTTGTACCTTTCATCAATAATTATTCCTTCAAGCAAATAATTAGAAAACTGATTTTTTGCATATTCTAGAACAATTAAATCCTTCCAATCAGTTGTTATAAAAGACATTGAACATATTTTTAATCCCTTTTGTGAATGATCATGAAGAATGGAATTAGCATGTGTCCCCCTTGTCATACCTTGGAAAATGATACTTTTGCCTCCCACCATGAACTTGAGTAACAAGTTTTGATAATTGAGGGTGAAGTCCCCCAATGAATGCAACCATTGCACTCCTACTACAAGTCCATATCTTCCATGTCAATCATATAAAAATCATCACGAAGCTCATAATCACCTATGGAAATGGAAATCTTGGGAATTCTTCTATTGCATGGTAAAACAAATCCATCCGCTGTGGTGACATTAAATCCTTGGAAATCTTCAATATGCAAATCTTCAATATGCAAATCAAACCTTGTTACCAACCTCTCACGAATGAAATTGTGAGTTGCCGAACCACTCCTTCCTTCTGTGGTTCTTTGGCTTTTTCCGGATCAGGACTTTCTTCTTCTTCTTCCTTGCCTGAAATCACCTCAATGTAATGGGTTGCCACTTTGCCAAGGCAACGATGTTCTGGTGTCCATGGATCCTTGCACTTGAAGCATAATTTCTTCCTTCTTATCTCATTTTTTTGCCTTTATCTCCCTTTTCTTTTTCTACAACTCTCTTCAGTCTGAATTCCCTTGAGTTGACTTACCCTGCTATCCAAAAGTTGTTTTTTGCTCCCCACTCAGAGCAGTCTTTGGTTGTATGAATGAACCCTTTTGTTTCCAAAAAGGTGTAGTCAAATGTTGTCCAAAAGGAACAGTGTTATGTTGTCCAAAAGGCAGAATTTTGTTTTTAGTGACTGAAGTTTCAAGATCCAAATATTTTTTATAGCCTCTTGTAGAGAGGAAGAGCTGAAAGCCTTCACTAGGCCTCTAAGTGGGTCCGCTAGGCTTTCAATGAACAACAACACAAGCCTTCGTTCACTCACATCCGGAACCATCACTACAAGCCTTTGAAATTCATAGATATATTAATCCACTAATCCTTCTTGTTTGAGTTGAGCCAACTCCCTGAAGTGGATCTTTGCATTCATTCTATCAAACCTCTCCGTTAGACATTGGTTGAATTCTTCAATTGTTGTGATGGATCCGTGCCCTTGGTTGATCAACCCATGGTACCACCATTCATGTGCTACCCCTTCCAAATGGAAAATGGAAAATTTGAGGGCTTCTTCCTCATACATGGGATTTAAAGACATGTATGTGTCCAACTTCTGCAACCATGATCTTGCTGAACACTTATCAGATCCATCATAAGAAGGAAGAGTTGCCTTTCTCAATCTTTGTTGTATGTCTCTTCGTGGTTGCTCCTTTTGAAATCTTCTATTCTTTCAAGTGCTCTTATTATTCTTCAACAAGCATAAATCTCTGAAGGACAACATATCTCGTACCTTATAGCTGAGGATTGCCTATTCTTCACTCTATGCCCCTAGGTCCTCCGTGTCATTTGGTGGATCTAACTCGACTGGAGGTTCTTCTCTTTGAAGGAATTTAGCTCTAAATATTTGAGGAGGTTTAATGGAGGTCCTTGCTTGACCGGAAGAGCTTCCTTCACTATTATTTGTTGCTCCTTGGTTGGCTGATCTGTTTGCATTGGGACCATAGAAAGCCTTAGCCAAGTCAGTGATAGATCCCATCAATGCATCACACATTTACCTTTGAGATTCCCTCAAAGCATGTAGAAAGGCTTGTTGCAAGGACTGCTCCAAATCTCTTTGACTCTGTGTGATTACTTCTTGCAAAAAACTCATGTAATCCGTAGGAAGATCTCTTTACTCTATGGTTTCTTTCGTTGGAGTCTAATTTCTTCTCTAATAAACCTAAGCTTGTTTCTCCTTGTGCATCAAGATTCACAGGTTGGCAAGGATCACCGCTTTGGTACCACTCTAGTGTCCCCAATGGAAGATATTCTAACCAAAACAGAACACTAGAGAATCTTGATTTGTTACAACACCCTGGAAATGAAGATATTAGGACAGTAATGTATATTTTCTTCCACAAAATAGAGGTCTGAAATAAACCCTAAGTAGGGGCAAACTGTTATGGAGAAAAAGAGCCACAAAATACCTCAAATCTGATCTCGGATGTCCGAATATTATGCCAAAAACATTAATGATAATTTATGAATGCAAAAACACCAAAATACTGAATTTTAGGGACCAAAACAAGAGCTCAAAATTTATTTTGTCTGCAGAAGGATAACTTACAAAAATGGTCGGAAAGAAGTGATCCCAAGCCAAAATTCTCCAAATCAAAGTTGAATATGGCCTCCAAAATTATGAAAAAGCAAATGGTGTTAAGATCTGGAATAGCCTTTCCGTAGAATGCACGAAACTTTACCCACAAGGGGGTCGCCACCCTGGGAGAGGGCTAACAAAGGAGGTAGAAATCCTCACCAACAACCTTGCCTTCAAACCCTAGCTAAAAGTGTTACAATTTCGCAATACTGAGACCGATTCACTGCTGGAAATCTAAACACTCTTTAAAGCTCAATAGAGTTTCCTGAAATGGAGGATCTTCACAAGGGATGAAGAGTTTTCGTTCTTCAACCTTAGCAAGAGAGGGTTTCCATCCTCTAATGCAGCCACACCAAAGGGTTTTTGTCCTTTAGTGGAGGAATGGAAGAGAAAACAACTCAAAACCAAGCAAATGATATCAAAATAGCAAAAAGATGCTCTCCCAAGTATGGCAACATGTTTTATGTTCAGGAGGGGCACAAAAATCAACACAAAAGGCCCAAATGGTTCACCCCACTTTGGAAAATATTGCTTTTAACCTAATATTTTATTTCCCCTTTTTATCCTTCATATCCCCACTTTGGAAGGAATTGCTTTTAATTTAATATTTTCTTTCCGCTTTTTTATCCTTCATATGGTTCGATTTTCTCCTTGGGGAATAAAATAAAAATAAAGTGCTTATTTACTTTATTATTTTATCCCTAATAAAATAATTAAATTCCTTATAATAAAAATTACTATGCACTAAAATTAGATTATTATGATTGGTTTCCCTTATTTTCTACCCCTTAGCGGTCGAGAAACAAAGAATAGGCTAAGGGTCTTCAAACCTGCTAGCTTTGAGAAGGGGATATAAGAGAGAATCATTACTATAAAGCATAGTTATGCGGGGACGTGTCCCCCTGAAAATCCAGGAGTCCGGGACATCCCGGACGTCTTGGGGTTGGCGAGACAGGGGGCAAACATTTCCCCCACGTTTCCGACTATGCAAAGATCAAAGGAAATGTCCCCGAGATGTTTGGCGAGAAGAAGAAACATCCTGGGGACGTGTGGGACGTTTTGGGGACGGCGTGCACGGCTGGAAGTCCCCGAAACGTTTCGGGGACTTGTTTTTTTTAATAATTTAAAAAAAAATTAAATTATTTTTTAAAATTAATTTGTTTCTTGTTTTCTCATTATAAATCTTTACCTATTAAGCATAACCCAACTGTATTGTATTACAAAGACATTAAAAAACAAGAATGATATATGAATACAGAAATTTTCGAGCACAAATGCACATGGACTGTAACAACATACTAAAAAAACTAGTTGCATACATATTAATATTAAAAGTTATATGGGCATATAACATTAGTATAGCTATATGTAAGCTGCAAGTTTTTAATATGGACGTCTGAATGTGGACTATATGCATATGGTGGACTGATATATAAATATGAATTGTTATTCATAAAAAATTTAAAATTTATCTGTATATCTTTAATATTTATAATTTTATATATTATTTTAATAGCCCTCCCCCTGCCGTCCTGGAGTCTAGGTAACTATGCTATAAAAGTCTTAGTTGTGGTTTGGGCCTATGGTGTTGGTGGATACCTATTGGGTAGTGACTAATATTCATGTTACTATGACTAATATTTACCAAAAATGATTATGTCGCGGCACTAAAACACGAACTCATAATTATTGTCTGAGTTAATAAAGCACTATAAAACATCACTTCATTATTGTCTGAGTTAAGAACTTGAGTTAATCACAATTTTTGGTAGAACACTATAATAAAGTAGGGATTTATGTATTATAATTTGCAAGTACACGAACTCATACACTATGCTTTTGGATTATAATCTGCAAGTGTAAATAATACTAATTCGAATGAGAATCATGAGAAATGAAAATAATAAAAACGAATGCAAAAATTAAACCTATTTCTGGTCAAATGTAATGTCCCCTTTTCCCACTTGAGAGCCACTATTTGGACTTCTTGCCATTCCTTCTCCATGGCACAGAAGTAAAGAAGATGGAGGAGAACATTGAACTTTTGTTTGTTATGTTTTTTACTAATTTTTATATTTTCTTTTTAGTATTTTCCCTCTTATAGCAGGTCGGCTGAGTTAAAGCAAATTAATGGAAACCAATGAAGGAAAAAAAACATTTATTGGAGGTCGGCCTTACCTTTTCAAGCTTTGGCGCCAATGGAGAAATATAAAATGGGTCTTCAGACATCATTTGATATCTAGTTTTGACGCCTTTTCCTAATCTTGAGCAATGTGAGCTTGTTGCTCCTTGTTCTTCCACTTGAGTACGAAAACCCTCTTGTGTGGCTTTCATAGAAGGACGAAAACCCTTCTAGTGGTTTGGTGAATGACGAAAACCCTTCATTATTGCTTGGTATTGAAGTTTAAGGCAAATTTGAGGAGAGAATATTCATTTTCAGATTGTTATTGGCTTCCTACATGTGGAGCAACCTACCTTGGTGTAAGGGTTTGAGGGTTAGTGAACTCATATTTGCATTTTCAGTTTATAATCTGATTTGGCATATTTTCTAAGGCCGAAATCTACATTTTCATGATTTTTGGGGGATTTTAGACCCATAATCTATAATTTTGTTGTGGCTTCTCTTCGCTGGACATTTATTGATTTCCAACAGTGTGTTGGTTCAGTTTTATCATTGTTTATGGTTCTATTGGATGCATAAAAGATAAGTCTAATTTGTGGCAAGTTAATAAGAAGTTAATTTGGTGTTTGGCATATATTTTATACCGTTGATTGAAGGGTTCAGTTTGCTAATTTTAATTTTCAGTTTGTTGCTATAAAAATAATATTTGAATCATTTGGTGTTTGCCTAATTTCCTTGGTTGTTGATCGAATCCATTGAAAGGGACATTTCAGTGGTATCAGAGCTCGGATCTTCAAAGAACAAAGGGTTTTATGGAAAAAAGCAACAAAGGTTTCATCCATTACCAAAGAAGGAAGAAACTAGACAAGGAAGACCAGCCAAGGGAGGAAGGAAGCATGGCTGATCATGATTCCCAAAAAGGTGAAGTTGATAAACTAATTGCCAGCCAAGAGAGACTTGTGGACACCATGGACTTTCTTTCCTTATCTCTCCAAAGAATCATTGAACCTAAGGTTCAAAGCGGTGAAGGTAGCTCAGACGGAGCTAATAATGCCAAACGACCTATGGGATCAGCCCAAGGATTGATTTTGAAGCCCACTTTCCTTCCTAGAGAGGAGGTTGTTCCAGAAGAAGAAGAAAGGCGTACAGTTAGGTGGAATATTACTGCGAGTTATGAGGAATACATGGCCTTACTAAGGGAGATTCGTGAGGCTTTTTCACTTGCAGAATTCATAGGAGTGAATAGAGGAAGACCTAGGCCTGAGCCTAGACATCCCATGGCACAAAGAGAGGTCCAAAATGTATTGGGTAAGATGACCTTTTCTACATTTGATGGATCGGCTAAGGTTACCGCTAGGGCTTGGATTCAAAAGTTGAATACATACTTGTTTTTGAAGAGCCTATGGTAGAGGAGGATGCTATTAAGTTTGCCACAATTCATCTTGAAGGAGTTCTCATGAATGGTGGTTCCATGGGCTTGTGACACAAGGGCATAGTGAGATACATGCCGATGATGAGTTTTACCAAAGACTCATTGATCAATTTGATAGAGTGGATCCAGAGGTACATTTTCGTGAGCTTGCACACTTGAGACAACAAGGCACCGTAGAATAATATGTGATTGAATTTCAGAGACTCTCCGTCATGATCATGGATGTATCCAAAAGGAGACTTGTCGTGATTTTTGTTGAGGGTTTGATTGAACACCTCAAGGGTTTGGTTCGTGCCTTTGATCCATTGTCTCTACAAGAGGCAATTAAGAAGGCCCTTGATCTTGGAGGTGCTGCCCCAAAATCAGCAGCGATCAACAGTCTTCCTAAGGTGGATTCGAGTGGAGGACAACCCACCAAGCTGCCAAGAAGCATCCCTTTGGACCAGCCAAAGAAACCTCTCCAAAAGGTGCCCAATACCCACACGGATCTGCCAAAACCCAGCCATGATAAGTAGGGGATAAACAAGCTATGAAGGAAGAATCTGTGTTTTTCATGCAAGGATCTGTGCACTCTGCGACATCGTTGTTTGGAAAAAGGTAAAGTTCATTATATTGAAGTAATTTCTGATTGTGAAGATGAAGATAACATTGTTGATGAAGCTAGGCATAATGATTTTGTGGAGGAAGAAGACCCAAAGAAGCTACAAGGTACTCTTGCTACATTGTCTGGGGCACTTAGATATCACCCATTTTGTGTAAAGGGTGATCTTTAAGGACAAAAGGTAACCATCTTGATTGATAGTGGAGCCACACATAATTTTGTAGATGAGATCTTGATAAAGAAATTGAAGCTGAAGGCTGAAAACTTCAAGGGTTTCAATGTCACGCTTGCGGATGGTTTCATACTTCCTTGCACAAAGAGAATACCTCAGCTCACACTCACTTTGAGAGGGCATATGGTAAGAGATGATTTCTATGTTATTAGTATTGGTGAATCTGATTTGGTATTGGGTTTGCAATGGTTACATTCTCTAGGAGAGTTTTCTCAAAATTACCAAAACATGGAGCTGAAATTTAAAGTAGAAGGCAAAGGAGTAGTGTTGCATGGAATGAAAGGTGGAACTCCACAAGTTGTGCTAGTGAAGAGTACGGAAAGAACTTTCAAAAAGTGGCAGGTTGCTTGGGCTGCCCATTTTTTGGTAAGAGCTAACTCTTCTATTTCCATTCAATCTACTTTTCATGATGATATTCAGCCCTTACTTGATAGGCATGCTAATGTTTTCAATGAGTTATTGCATGAAATGCCCCCGGATAGGGGATTCCAACATGTTATTGAGTTAGAACCGTGTACCAAACCGGTAATAACCACCCCCTACCGTCACCCACGAATTTACAAAGAAGAAATTGAGAGAACTATCAAAGAATTGTTGGAAATGGGATTGATAAGGCGTAGTTCCAGCCCTTATGCTTCTTCTGTGGTGCTGGTCAAGAAAAAAGATGGTACTTCAAGAATGTGTGTGGACTAGTTTGTGTGCTCAATAAGAAAACAATTAAGAACAAGTATCCCATTCCAAGGATTGATGATCTCATAGATGAACTACATGGAGCAATCTACTTCTCCAAAATTGATTTGTAATCCAGATATCATCAAATAAGAGTTAGAGAAGAAGATGTGCACAAGACCGTTTTTAGGTGTCACTTTGGGCATTTCGAGTTCCTTGTCATGCCATTTGGATTGACCAATGCCCCTGCCACCTTCCAATCATGCATGAACCACATTTTCGGTAAGCAATTAAGAAAAATTGTGTTGGTTTTCTTTGATGATATTCTGATTTATAGTAAATTAGTGGAGGAGCACCTCCAACACTTGGATATAGTGTTGGAAATTTTGGAACAACAATCATTGTATGCAAAAAAATCTAAATGTGAGTTTGGTATGGATGAGATTTTATACTTGGGGCATGTTATCAATGCACGTAGGGTTCATGTGGATCTAAGTAAGATTCAAGCAATCATGAATTGGCCCACACCAGCCAGCATTACTCAATTCAAAGGATTATTGGGTGCTCATATTACCGGAAATTTGTGAATGGATTCTGACAAATTGCAGCCCCGTTGACTTCTCTAGCGAAGAAAGATGCTGTCACCTGGTCAAAATCAGCCCATATAGCTTTCGAAGAATTGAAAAAGGTGATGTGCTCTTGTCCGATTCTCGGTGTTCCAGATTTTTCTAAACCATTTGTGCTTGAATGTGATGCTTCTAGTGAGGGAATAGATGTAGTTTTGATGCAAAATCAACATCCCTTTGCTTTTGAAAGCCGAAAATTGAAAGATCATGAGAAAAGGTTTTCCGTTTATGATAGAGAAATGCTTGCCATCATGCATGCCTTGATTAAGTTTAGGCAATACTTTTTGTGGAAGGTTTGTGGTAAAAACCAACCACAATAGCTTGAGAATCTTTCTCTATCAAAAGGATTTGAATGACTAGAAACAAAAAAGGGTGAGTAGACTCCAAGCATTTAATTTTGATATTGAGTATGTGAAGGGGAAGCATAATGTGGTTGCAGATGCTTTATCAAGGGTGCCACCTTCATCATTAGAGGATGTAGAACTTCATAAGGAAGGGAAATAAGAAGATGGGACAGCAGATGTATTGGGTTTGCAAACTTGGGGACAAGCAATCTTGGGAAGGGAGGATTGTAATGTCCCCTTTTCCTAATTGAGAGCCACTATTTGGACTTCTTGCCATTCCTTCTCCATGGCAAAGAAGTAAAGAAGATGGAGGAGAACATTGAGCTTCCATTTGTTAAGTTTTTTAGCTGAGTTAAAGCAAATTAATGGAAGCTAATGAAGGAAAAGAACATCTCTTGGGGGTCGGCCTTACCTTTTCAAGCTTTAGTGCCAATGGAGGAATATAAAAGGGGTCTTAAGACATCATTTGACATCTAATTTTGGTGCATTTTCTTAATCTTGAGCATTATGAGCTTGTTGCTCCTTGTTCTTCCACTTGAGGATGAAAAACCTCGTGTGGCTTTCCTAGAAGGACGAAAACCCTTCTAGTGGTTTGGTGAAAGACGAAAACCCTTCATTATTGCTTGGTATTGAAGTTTAAGGAAAATTTGAGGAGAGAACATTCATTTTCAGATTGTTATTGGCTTCCTACATGTGGAGCGACCTACCTTGGTGTAGGGTTTGAGGGTTTAGTGAACTCATATTTGCATTTTCAGTTTATAATCTGATTCGGCATATTTTCTAAGGCTGAAATCTATATTTTCATGATTTTTGGGGGTTTCTAGACCTATAATCTATAATTTTGTTGTGGCTGCTCTTCGCTGGACATTTACTGATTTCCAATAGTGTGTTGATTCAGTTTTATCATTGTTTATGGTTCTATTGGATGCATAAAAGATAGCTGTAATTTGTGGCAAGTTAATAAGAAGTTAATTTGGTGTTTGGCATATATTTTATACAGTTGATTGAAAGGTTCAGTTCGCTGATTTTAATTTTCAGTGTGCTGCTATAAAAATTATATTTGAATCATTTAGTGTTTGCCTAATTTCCTTGGTTGTTGGTCAAATCCCTTGAAAGGGACATTTCATCAAAACTCGAAACTCTAGCAAAATACAAGGGCTAAATTCATGGAGGAGAAATAGGAAAAAAACAATTTAAAATGACCACTTTTTTTTGTTTGGATGTTTATACCCTAAACAGCGATTTTTCAACCAATTTTCTGTGATTTTCCACGAGTTTAATCGCCATAAATCACCGGTTAATGGACACAACAAAAATCTTGATTTTCCAGAAGATAAATCGTTTTCATGCATCCAAACAATTTATCGCGATTTTGTGATTTCTGGAATAGGGGTTTATCCTTCATCTTGGCGAATTTCAATTGCTGATTTGAAGCATACTTCTGCATTTTGAATGTAGTTCTTTTCTTTTTTATACAAACTGTGAGATTGGGAAGTATCAAAACATCTACATTGTTTGGAAGAGAGCTTTCTTTTTTATAGCAATGAGAACTTCTATGTAATGTCCTGTTTTCCAAGCTAGTCGCTACAGAAGACCTTATCCCATTCCTTCCTCATGGGACTAAGGATTTGGAGCTAAAGGAAAGTTGTTTGAAGATATCTAGATTAGTTTTAGGAAATATTGCACTATTTTATGTTGTATTCCTATTGAATGCCTAGCGCTCCAATAAATGAAATAAATTACTTAGTTGTTTTGTGAGCATATATGCTCAAATTAGAAATAGACTTTAATATTAAGGTCGGCCATAAGTTATGATGTAGCACCCCTTATGTTATAAAAGGAGGATGTTTGGCTATTATGTCATATGTTGAATCTTATTATTTCTTCTTGGTAAAGGTTGTACCTTTCCTATCTCTCTCATCAAGGATGAAAACCCTTGTTTGAGATCCCTTCAAGGACGAAAACCCTTGATGGTGGAACTTGCCTTGGGGACGGAAACCCTCAAGGAAGGATATTTGGAATCATTGAATATCTTAAGGTAATTGGAGCTGATATCTTTCTATCTAGCCCTAGGAGACTTGCATCATGAGCATTTTGGTGGTGTTTTGATGAATGTATGGTTTGATTCTTGCATGGATGGACTTGTACTAGTTTTTGAAGGTGAAAGCAATTATTTCTTTGTGCGTTGAACCAATAATTCAGCCTTTCCAAGTGGGGGTGAATTGCATAGGAGTGGGGTTTCTAGTGATTTGAAAGGTTTCTCCATGTTTGGTTCGCATCATTCAATTCTGCATATTTTATGAGGCTGGAATCTATAATTTGGTGATTTTAGGAGTTGTCTAAGACCTATTTCCAGCCCTTGGTTGTGGCTGCACTATTGTTGTCAAAAAATTGATTGCAGTTGGGTGTAATCACTTGTTTATTCCATTTCTTTGATGTAAACTAGATTGATAAATGTTGTCGTGATTGGATTAATCATTTAGAAGCATTTTCAGTTGTTTTACATGGTTGTATGATGAGTTGAAGTCCCTATACAGTTTGCTACTAGGGTTTGATGATATTTTTAGATATGATGTTATAAAAATCAGATTACTCTCTAGTGGGATTGGTGTTGTTTCCTATTTTTTAGTTTCAGCCCTAGAAAGGGACATTACATCCTGCGAACCTTCATTCTGTATGATGCATCAAGTGCATAGGCATGAATGCACAATCTTTGTTTTGATATCCTATAAAGAGCCACCGACCTGAATTGTTGATATGTTATATGTGGCCTTTAACTTGTTTTGTTGAAGAAGACTCTTAGGATCGAAAACTCTATCTGGAAATCGGTTTGAATTCAACAAAGTGAGGCCCTTAGAAATGGATGACAGCAGTGAAGATCCCAAGTTGTTGGAGTATTCCAACATTTGGTTTCTCTAGGGTATATCTAATTTCCCTCTTGACGTGTGCTGTTTTTTTACTGTTTACTCCCTCAATCTTCCATTGTTATTGTTGTTGTCATTTCCAGCACTTAAACATTCTAATTCTTTATTTTAGATGATTTAAAGCATAAATCTTGATTTACAACAGCAAATAAAAGCTAATTCAGCATTGTACTATTGGATTTGTATATGATGGAAAACACAACAGTATAAGATTAATTTCTAGTAGTGTAGACATGAATTTGGGCATGTACATGTAGATGACACAAAGAATGTAGATGGCAGTCCATAGCTATAACACGCCAATTTTTGGCCTTATGTATGTTGGATTCAATAGCAATTTGCATTGGATTGGCATGTAGCAAAATTTTGAATATGGGTTGGCGAATTGTACTAGTTGAAGACTTGTATGCTAGGTAGTTGGTACGAGTAGGATAAGGGTACGAGAATCTGGAATGCTAGTACAAAGATTCTTTTTCGGGGCTTTGGTACGACTATACAAAAAATATATAAAAATATTTAGAAATATAGCCAACTACGCAAAATTGGTCAAATAATATGCATAGAGGAAACAAAATAAGCTAAATAACCACAATCATACTGATAATTCAATGCCCAATGTCATGACATTCATTGGTTAAACTGAGAAAAACATTTTCCCTAGGTATTTTGGCACGTACTCATATTGGATGAGTGACATACCTATTTCAAGGGCCTATGAGTGTGTACCCAACTTCCTAGCTTGTCAAATTAGGCCAATCAGTTCACTACCCCCCCAAGTTACCTCATCAATCACCTATTTGTCCATCACTTTGTTGCTTTGTAATGTAGACTGATGTACCCTATGCCAAAAGTATTTGTTGAGATAGTCTTGGAAATGTTCTTCACTTTTTTACCAGCATATAAATATTAAATTTACACCATAGTCATCAAGGTCTTCATTGTTCCCCCACATTGCCATATCATATTTCCTTGTTTCCCCCTCAAACCTTGCATAACACCCAAAAAATCGTAAATGCAATTCTTCTTATCCGTGTGGAAATATCTTCTTCTCCTTGAAAAGAGATTAGGCAAAAAGTACCAATGACTGCTCCATAGGGGTATCGTCCGCTTCTAGCATAGTCCTCAAGAGTTGTACCCTCGATAGTCCATCTACTCATATGTATGCACTTGTTGAAAAAATCCCAACTCGATATCAATGTTCACACCATCTTCATCATCAATTATATTGAGCTCCTGTTGATTATCTGACTTGGACAACAGTTCAAACTCTCTCTATGGGTTTGAAATAACATGCTCCAACTCACTATGCCTAGATTTGGTATATTTGGGGAGGTTATTTCCACCCTAATCAATGTCCATGTCAAATGGTAAAGAAGCAATCAAAATATCCTCTGCCAAATACTCTTCGAACAAGTCTGGGGTTGGTCGAGGCTTATTAGAGGAAAGTATTAGCTCAAAGAATTTAGGAAAGCATAGTCTACACAAAAGGAGGGTGAGGAGGTGATATCTTTTTCTCCTTAGTACCAAGCAAATAACTTGAATGCAAAGACATGGCAGAAATACAATAGGAGAGAGGGAGGTTGTTGCCTTAAGAGAATTTTTTTAATAATCAGAACCGGACTAGAAGTGAACTGGAACCGGACTGAAATCAGACCGGTTTGAAATTTATGAACCAATTTACTAAAAAATACATAAAATATTACAATTTTAATGAAAACATTATATTTTAAAGATTCCAATTTCCAAACCATGATTACAAACAATTAGAGACAAAATATGCAAAGTTTGCTCATGTATATACCATGTAAGGGTAAATATAGCAAAATGGCACCAAGTGCACTACATATCTGAAACTAAATACATAAACAACGAGGCTCTAAATGACCTCTAGACTCCTGGAGTCCAAAAAACAATATGCTACAAGCTACTAAATGTATGATTATGATACAATGATCAAATCATCAATCATCAAACTCGAATAAAGCCAAGTAGAAAGTTGGATTTTTAAAAAAAAGTGATTTATATGTCAAATTGGTGTTTATTTTGATACAGACTGGTTCAAACAAGTTGAGTCTGGTTCAGCCCATTTCAGTACAAAACCGGTCCCCCAAGCTAGTTTTTCTACCAGTTCCTTCCATTCACTATTGAACTGATCAAACCGGTCGGTTCTGGTTCTGGTTCCGGTTCAACCAATTTTTAAATGCTGCTCAAGAGTATAACACCTCGAGTGTTCCTGGTGCCCATTCACAAACTCCTAGTGCTTTGAAAAAACTCCTCATCCTCTGCATCATGATCCTCTTCATCCCACTCATCATCAGTTCCATCTTCTTCTTGACCACTATCATCCTCTATCATCCTTCGAGTGATCTTCTTCATCTCTTGTTTCTTCATCTAATTCCTCGAACTCCTCTACAATTGGAAATATGTCCATCTCATACTCATCATCTAGGGGTGACAACCTCTGTATTCTACTTTGCATCATGATGATTTCCCTCCTCTAGAAACTCCTCGATAGTTGGACCTTTCCCTTTTGGTCCCCTATCCTTGCATATAAGCTTCTCCAACTTCATTCCTTTCCCTGTTGACCATTACGTGAGTTGTCAAGCTTGACTCCAAAAATTGTATAGCTTAGTGCATGTTGGCTAGATTTTCTGCATAGCACAAAACCTAGGCAGTCATGAGATAAATCTCCCTCATTTACCAGTGAGGCTCTAGTGTCAGATTTGTCAATTAAAGTATGCTAATATCTAAATAGGGTTTTACTTTAACTACTCAGTTCGTGAACCATAACTGAACAGTTCTGCAACAACTAAGCAGTTGTTTAAGAAAGGAAATATTTATAGAAGAAGGAAGTTATGTAATCACAGAGAAGAAATGGGGAAGATGTGCATCCCAATCAATAGATAGCAGAGTTGATTGCATGCACATAGAAGAAACCAATAGATATAAACACATAATTCTAAGCAAAGGTAGCTCTAGATCTAGATCTGAAATAACACAAAGTCTATTAAAAGATCTAAAATGAAAAGTAAGGAACACAATACACCGCGGCACAAAGTTCTCCGAAAATCTGCTCCTGTATAATCCTTTGCTTCAAGTGGCTCTCAAGAGTTTCAGCACAAAGTCTAGAACATAAGGTTGTTGCTTACCAATTCTGATCATTAACCCAAAGGTTCTTCTCCTACTTATAGAATGTAGGAGGGAAAGTACAAATGGGAAGTCTAACTGAACTAAAACATAAACAAGTAAAGATGACATTTGGCAATCATCCTCCACTAACTTCTCCTTAAGTGACACATGTATCACTTAACTAATAGAATTGTTCCACATGACTTTAAGTAATGGTTTCAAAACCAATAACTTAGAAGTCTTACAATTTCATCTGGGAACATGGAAAATAGAAGAAGAAAGAATAGAAGAAGTCAAGCCAGCTGTAACATTTATGTCTTCTTTTTGTTTTGATATTAGATATACTTGTCAAACATGTGATTCAGCATCTTCCCATCTGTTTTAGCCACTGCTTCCTTCTCTTTCCTGAATTGCAGCAATCCTTCATTCAACACTTTGATGCACGCTTCCACATCTTCCAAGCTCGGCCTGAACCTAGCAATATCCGCATACAGCGCCACCAGTCTACTAATAGAATTCATCGTGAAAGGCTTAGTAGCTTTATCAATTCTCTTTTGTACCATCAGAAGAGACCCTTCCAGGGAATTAGGTACTTTGCTAGGAACGATCCGCACGTATGAAATAACATTCCCGACCACTTTCTCCTTAGTGAAAGAAATGATATTGTCTGGTAAGGATGATGTCCTACTCTCAAGTGCCTGCATCCTCTTCAGCAAAACTCTGCAAATCTCCAAACGGAAAGATACTGCAAACTTCAACTACTTCCCCTTCTCAACTGATCCTTCCAGAACAATCTGCTCTGCAACCAATACATCTCCCGGCAGCTTGTTGATCTCGGCCAAAGTACTCAGGTTACTCTCAGCAACTGTGTTCATATCTACTATACTCGTCGCCAATTGCTTCAGCTGATTTGCTGCATCATCCATAACCTTCAGGTGGGCCGGCACCTCTCCAAGTTGTACAAAAGCTTGATGAATAATCAGGTTCTTCTATTCGTCAATAGCTTTCACCTAATTGCTTGCATCTTCCATCTCCTGCATAAGATAATCACTCACCTGCTCTGAAATGGGCTGAATGGAAGGTTTAGCAACCTTGGCTATGATTTCGCACAACTGAGATACCTGCTTCTGAAGCTTATCTTTCTCCGCCTTTTCCTTGTCAAGCCTAAGAAATAGAGCATCTATCAATGTCTGCATATCCTGCTTCAATCCTTCTGTGGTGGCTTGACCGAGGGGTACTTTGGTTACTGTAACATCTTCTTCCGTGAGCTCATCCTCCTTCTTTCCTTCTATAGGAATTGACATCTCAACAAACTTCTGCCCCAACTCCTCGATGATCAACCTTGAAGTTACCTTAGCAACTTTAGGTCTTCTGTTTCCACTCTCGCTTCTGGAGCCAATTGCGAAGCCAACCATTCCGAGAAGTTACTTCTCGGAGAATGAGAAGTCGCTGAGTGCACCACTATCTCCCGCTCCATTTCCTCTCCATCAGAAAGGGCCACAGTGTTATGGCTGCCATCTTCTGAATCATCCAAGGACAAAGCTCTTTTGAACTCCACCATCAGCAACTTTAATGTCTCTTCTGGAACAGGTGATGAACGGAGTGGCTAAGGAGAGAAGATGAATGACGCCGGATTCAGTGGAGGCATGGAAGTGTCCTGCTGAGGTGCAACAGTTGGTGAAGTACTGGATGCTGAAGAAGATGGAACTAAAGTCATGGCCATGGAAGTGATCTTCTCCTTTGACTGAGATCTTCTGTGTACTTTCAACTTCTCAGACCTTCTGCTGCTTTCTCCTCCATGCTTCCACTTGAGGGAATCTCCTGCGCCAAAGTTGCTCGTGACTTGATTCATCAATGCTTCATCAAGGCAGTATCCCTTCGTCGGCAACCAATTTGAAGTATTCACCAAAACAGCTCCAGATCTTTCTTCAGTTGTATGGCAGCCTCCTACGTTACCCTGAAGTACGGCTCTATCTCCTCCCATTTGATGGTAAGTGTCAAGTAACACATTCCCATCATCTTTAAGATCCGCAAGTATCCGCGCTAGTCCAAAGTCAAACACTTGCTTTGCTGATAGCCTGCTGAAATCCCTCTTTCTAACCTCGTACTCACTGTTGCACTTCATCCCGAAATCCTCCAATGAAGGCACGTGTGCGTACTCCTGGGAGATCGTCTTCCCGGCTACTCCAAATGGATCAAAGTTCAACCGTGCCATAAAGAACTCCTGCTCATACTCGAATAACATCTGCGTCTCCATCCCTCGAGCTCTATGAATGCTCTGGCAGCTATAATGTCCCACAGTGATCAGGAAAAAGCCCGTAGACTTGTGCTGTTTCGAATGAAGGTCGTGTATCTCCACAAGTTGCCTGCTCAGCTCCATGGCGATCAATCTATCATTCAGATATCTGGGCATCTTTATTGGTTCTCCAGAAAAGCCAGTAACCTTGAGGTATGTGAAATCTGCAAACTGAATGAATAGACTTCCAATCCTGGATATAGCTTCCCACGCTTCTTTGCTTACCCTGTTGGCCTTTAGGTCCTTGTCTAGCCTGCAAATGAAATCATAGAAGAATCCATTATTGACCACTTTGAAATCCTTCTCGCACGCAGGTACAATAAGCTATGGGTAGCACTCGAAATTGGGGTCCTTCGAAAGAACGCCACATCTATCCAACTTGGAGAACATGGCTTGTGAAGCTGCAACGTACACCAAGTAGGAAGTCATTTTGAAGCTGAAAGTACGCTTCACGTTCCGGAGTTGCTCGCCAATGTTGTCGCTAATGATTTCCAACCAATTGATTATGGAATCAATCTTGTTGACTTCAATGGTCTTGATGAAAGCATACATCCATGTATGAAAAGTGTAAGCATTCGCCTCGCCATTAATCCTGCATAACAATTTAACAATATTATCGACCTCCTGCAATAAATTGGACCGCAGAAGAGTTCTTGGGAACTTAGAAGGAGATCTGGGCTTCTTCATGTATCTGCTGTTCATTATGTTCACGCAGTCAACTCTATGCTTATCCCACCTGCTGCCGGCATCCTGAAGGCTAATGGAAGTCACCACCTTTCGCACCGGAATCTTCAAACAATAATTGATGAACTCTGCGTCCAATCGAATTATTTTTTCCCCGTCACATCTCACACTAATCTGGATGAAGGATGGTAAGATCTAGCGCAGTCCATAACAAACTCTGGCAACTGGGCTATGTATGGAAAGGCTGCAACTCGAATAATTCCACTGCTTTTAACCGCACGCATGAGTGCAGTCTTTCCTGCTCTAGATCTATCAATCAATTCGAAAAGAGGTTTCGGACCTAGATCCGTGTCTCCTATGTCTGCAAATTTGGAAGTGATGCATGACTCCGTTGTGCTTTCTTTTTCATCCCTCTTTGCCATGGCTTTGTCTATCTTTGTCTGAATAATTCTCTTTCTTCTTATTTGGCCGGATTTCTTCAAGACTGATACAGATCTGGATAATTCTTCAGATTCGGAGGATATATTCAATGTATTGGACATTGATTAGAGCTCTTTTTCTTTTGTAAAGCACCTGTAATAAATTCTTACAATTAATTTAGACAGAGATGGCAACCAGAGCATGAATAGTGAATTTTAATCATAAAAATCTGCACTTTTCAAGTCTGCTGCCCCAAAAATTGAAATTGATATTTTATTTGCATGCAAAGAGAACATGAATTTTTCCAACTTCACCTAAGCACCTGTATCACTTATGCAAACAATTATGCAAACACAAATCAACCTTCTTCAATGTATGCGCCAAAATTGGAAGCTTTTAGCCTTGATTTGATCTTCTTTTGAGCAAAATCCTCTCCAATATGGGGCGCATTTTTCCTCTGGCTGCACTTCTTCACCTATGAATTAATTAATTCACTCTTATGGCAGTCCATGCTTATATAACCCTCATAATTCTATAATTAATAATTGCCCTTCCTATTCCTGGCAATTAATTAATTAAAAATCATGCTCTTCTCTTTAACTGGTGTGCAAAATTTCATGTTTAAGGACAACCATCCAATAAATTAAATTTATTCAATTTAATCATCCACTCTTCACTTCACTTAAGCTTCACAGTGTGCTTTGACCATAACCACTGAAAATAGAATTTGATTTAATCATTTAATGCTTTAAAAAGCATTATATCCTTCCCAAAAGGGGCGCACTTTTCTTCATGAAGGGGGCAGCCTTTAAATAAATTAGATTTAATTAATTTAATCAATCTATTTTCATCTCTTTTACTCCCCTTTGCTTTGTTGACTTTTCTCCATGTTTAGGCGCCAAAATTAGAAGAAGAAATAATTAATTTAATCCACTTAAAGGCTGCCATGTTCTCCCTAAAGGGGTCGCACTTTTTAGCATAATAGAATTCTATTTTTAAGAATTTATGACAATGGGATTCTTTACCCTGCAAGGCAGCCCCGGAAATCCCATGATCCACTTAAGTGATTTGACTTTGACAATGGGATTATTTACCCTGCAAGGCAGGCAATAAAATCCCATGATTTCACTTAAGTCAATTTTCTTTTATTTTACCATGGGAATTTTTACCCTACAAGGCAGGGAATAAATTCCCGCCTGCCTTCTGTGTCTAATTTTCCCATTGCAGCTTAAGTGACTTTCCTATCATGGGAAAAAGTACCCTGCAAGGCAGGCAATAAAATCTCACCTGCCTGCTGCTTCTATTTTTCCCATGATCCACCTAAATCCTTTGTTTTCCAAAAATGCGCCCAACCTTGCAGGGGCTTTTTAGTGCACGACTTCGCCTTTTCCCAGTGAACCGGACCTCCGATGGCGACTTCCTTCTGGCACAATGTGCGTATGTGATCTGCAAATACTCCAGGCCAAGAATCGGGCTAACCCAGCAAAGGAATTGATCTAGAGAAATTTCACAGAAAACGAAACGGGAAAACACAAAAACATGAAAAATTGCCAAAAGTCACAAATAAAGCCCAAAACTTATTCCTAGTTAAAACCCTTCTGGTATATAGGAATAATGATATGTTCGATCACAACAGGGTTAAAATGGAGTGCAAATTGCCTCAAACGGGGCTCAAAATAATTAAATACAAATTTCCCGCAGACAAATCCCGACGACAAAATATAACAATTTTGGGCATCTGGGTATTTGGCGAAAAAGGCTAATATGGCTCTTTGGGAATATCTTGACGCAATACAAGAACTTTCAGACAATAAAAACACAAAACGACCCATTATTTTAAAAGTACGAAAATTTTTCAGATAGGGTAATCGCAGATTTCAGGATGAAATCTGGGGGACACCATTACAAAAAAATGATGAAAACCTATTTTCCTATGTTATGTGTTGATGAGTGGAAGTGATGTTCATTGAATAAATATTCCATCTACGTATATCCTAATTGTTTATTGTGTTCATTTTACTATACTACATTTATAATGTTCAGTGTTAATAGATTGAAAGACAACACATGATGCTGGTAAAATTGCCTCTGGATGTTATCCAATGTTCTTTATTTTTTAGAATTGCAGAATGCATAGTAATCACATAAATTTTAATTATATGCCATGCTGGTCTAGTCATATGGAATGGCCTGGTCTCATATTTAAAGGTCTATTTTGTTGCTTGTTTAGGGTTCTGGCCAGGGTAATGTTATCTGTTTAGATGCAGTAATAGAAATCTTTTTCTGGTTTAAGAAATCAAATATAACTAGTAATTACACTCCTCAAGTATTTGATCCTTGCATTTGAAATAGATAGCATTTTAGTCTATCCAGTTAGAAGAGGGATGAGATGAAGAAGAAGAATTACACAATCCCTTCTTGCACAGAAAAAATTGGAAATGGAACTGTTAACAGGAAATGGATGTCCACAGCCATGTCCAGTTTTGAGAAAATTATCTCTGATATTAGAAGTAGAAGCCAAGCTGAGCTATTAAAAACCAAGGAAATGTGCTGAGTACAAGTTACCCAGTATTTAGCAATGGAATGAATAGTATTTTCACATCTGGCTTATAGTCTTAAAGAGGATTATCTTTCTCATCTATACAGTAACGACTTCTCTATTGACATTGATTACCTGAGATGATTGATCACAGAAATGTTCATAGACGATGGCAAGAATCATGCAATAAGCCAAGGCTGAAATTATTTTAGATTGCTTGGAAATAGTTTTCCATTTCATTCTTGAACATCCATAACAACAGGTTTTAGAGAATAGCCATCTTAGCGAGCATGGTGATGAACATTGCATGAAATGGGAAGACTCAAGTGTGCCGTGCTATAGGGATCATGGAAGTTCTGTTCAATGTCAAAAACTGCCCTTTAACGCACAGGAACATTCTTCTAAAAAGTAATAATGCATTTAACTTTTATCAGGTTGAGCCCAGGAAATTTTCTTCAGCTTAGTACAAAACTAAAGTGAGTGATAAATTGATTAAACAGAATAGAAGAAAAGACCATTAGCATTAACCCATATGTCAAAATGCTAATAATTATCCTTACTTTATAGTCTTCATATCCTGCCTCCATTGCATCTTCAAGGGCTGAAAGGCCTGCCTCTAACTGCAAAATAAAATTTAAGAACGTTAATAGGATATGTGTTTAATTTAAACATGCTTTCTACACCGCAAATTAATGTTTTCTGTAATTCTTCTAGGCAATTGAAGTTTGTCTTGAAATGGAACTGGACATTTCAATGAGAAAGTGCAAATACAGTATTAAGTTGACTATAATCCCAGCTAACATTGCAAGATCAAATCAAAAACCCTGAGAACGAAAGAAAGAAATCATATTAATGTCCATGAATAACCAAAACAGGTCATTGGGACTTAGAAAGTACAGAAGTTAATTAAGAGACTTACTATGGTATAAAGAGCATATGATGTGAAAAGTAATGAAACACAAATTGCATCAAAACGTTAAAAAAGCAAGGGCAGGTAAACCTGAAGTGGTTAAACCCCGAGCCATATGAAATAGTACAAGTATAAATAAACCTGCAAGGAAAGAGCCCATTGATGTTCTCTCTCTCTCTCTCTCTCTCTCTCTCTCGTGGGAGGTTGAATGGAGCTGGTTTGGAGATTCGATTGAAGTATTTATTTGTGAGATCCATATTTCTAGCTTTGGCAAATATCTGGTCAAACTTGCAAGTAAAAATCTGTATTTTCTACTGTAGCGACATCACTGTAGCATCTGGTTTTTGGTTATCAAGTTGAAGTGTTTTGTGAGTGCTTTGCAAATCGATTTGGTGTATGGTCTCTCTAAACCCTAGGCGAATTCTTCTATGATGTTTCTGGACTGATTTTAGAGCATTCTTTGATGTGACTCAATCAGATTTATACATGTTATTGTGCCCTTGCTACAGCGACTTTTATAAGGCAAGCTGATATGCTTCATGATCTGATTTAGTCTGCTGTTCCTGCGATTTCACTTGAGGGTTATAATTAATATATTGGCAGTGATCCTTGTGGCTTTAAATTCCAGTGTTTGCAATTAAATTTGGCATGTTTTTGAGGTCCTTCCTTGCATATGTAATTATGATCCACAGCTGAAGTGAATCGATTTGGGTTAGCATGTGTTTTGGGGCCATTTAAGGCAGCGACCTGGGTTTGTTTGTTTGGATAAAACATTAAATACTTCTGATAGCGAAATCAATAATTTGAGTCTGCCATATTCCCTCTAAACCAGTGGCTTCATCATTGTGTAAAATCATATACATGCAGCAATCTATATTTTATCGAACCAATAGTGTTTGGAGTCCTCCCCCCCCCCCCCCGGCAGCGATTGATGTGACTGTTAACTATGAGCGTGATGATTTAATTGATGCATGGTATTTGATGATATTTTACAGTCTTTATTGCAGCGATTGGCGTAAGGAAGGCTTGGCAATAAACCTATACGGTGAAGGGACTGACTGGTATGCAAAAGACATCCTCCTGCTGGCAGTGATTCACGTGTTTAAGAATATTTCCTAAGGCTGTTGTATTCCAATAGTGGCGACTTCAATTTGTGGTTCATGTTGTGTGGAACTATATATTTCTGTAGCAGCATCTTCTATTTGTTTGGTGGTTGGTTGGTGGCATTCTAGAGTGGATCAAATTGTGCATTACAGCTGAGCCATGCTCAATTATGGAAGCAGTCTGTGTTTGGGTTCATAGCAGCAGTCTATAAGAAGGTTTCATCAATATTATGTGAAGGGAATGTGAGGATTTGTTCGCTGTTATGTTATTATCAGATTGTAACAATTATTTCATAACCTTGTTGGCCGAGCTTGATCATTTTAGTGTTGATTTTACTTATTTGGTTGCCATCTCCCACTGATCCTGGGAAGTGGGATATTACACACCTAGAGGAGGAATAATACTTTTAAAGTATTTATTGATGGAATTAATTCTTATTTTTGGCACATGAGCTCAAAGTGGACTGGAAGTAGAAAGCTAAAATTAAATAAATTTAATTTATTTAATGGCAGCCATGAGCATGCACAAAATAGGCGTCCAAATTGAAGAGAAAAGCATATTTATTAATTAATTAATCGCCAGGAATAGGAGGGGCAATAATTAATTATAGAATGATAAAGGTTATATAAGCATGGGCTGCCATATTAATGAAGTAATTAATTCTTTAGCAAGGAAGTGCAGCCCAGGCAATTTTGGCACCCAAAGGAGGAGGAATTTTGCTCAGAAGGTGTTTTCACTACCGGAAAGCTTCAAAGTTTGGTGCCCAGGTTTGAAGGAGCTTGATTTAAGTCCGATTAATTATCTACATAGTGGTACAGGTGCTCAGGTGAAGTTGACAAAATTCATGCTTGCTTTGCATGCAAACAAAACCTTAAATTTTGGGGCAGTAGGTTTTATATATGCAGATTTTTATGATTAAAAACAAGTGTTCATGTTCCGATTGCCGTCTTTATCTGAATTAATTGTAGAAATTCATTACAAGTGCTTTTATAATTGAAAGGGAGCTTAAATCAATGTTAAATACATTGAATATATCCTCTGAATCTGAAGAAATCCCCAGATCTGCAATGGTTGTAAAGAATTCCAACTGAATAAAGAGAAAAAGAGTTGCTCAGACAAAGACAGATCTAGCCATGGCAAAGCAGAATGAAAGTGAAAGCTCAGCAGAATCATGCATTACTTCCAGGTTTGCTGACATTGGAGACACAGATCTAAGTCTAGAACCTCTTTCCGAATTGATTGACAGATCCAGAACTGGAAAGACTTCTTTCATGCATGCTATCAAAAGAAGTGGAATCATTCGAGCTTCAGCATACCCATTCAGAGCCTAGTTGCCAGAATTCGTCATGGAGTGTGTTAGGTCTTACCATCCACTATCTAGATGAGTCCGTAATGCTGCGGGGAAGACAATAATCCGGTTGGACGCACAGTTCATCAATCATTGCCTGAAGATTCCAGTACAACAGGTGGTGACTACTATTAGCATACTAGATGTCGGCAACAAATGGGAAAAGCATAAAGTTGACTTGGTGGGCATAATGAACAAGTACATGAAGAAGCCCAGATCTCCATCCAAGTTCTTGAGAACTCTTCCACGATCCAATCTGGTACAGGAGGTGGATGACATTACCAAATTGTTATGCAGGATAAATGGCGAAGCTAACGCTCACAACTTTTGCTCATGGATGTATGCCTTCATCAGGACCATTGAAATCAACAAAGATGATTCTCTAATCAATTGGTTAGAAATCATTAGTGACAACATCGATGAGCAGCTCTGGAATGTGAGGTGGACTTACAGTTTCAAAATGACTTCGTATTTGGTATATGCAGTAGCTTCACAGGGTATTTTCTCCAAGCTGGATAGACGTAGTGTACTCTCCAAGGATCCTATTTTTGAGTGTTATCCGTAGCTTACTGTGCCCGCATGCAATAAAGATTACAAGGTGGTCAACGATGGATTCTTTTACGGATTCATTTGCAAGCTAAACGATGACCTAAAGGCCAACCGGGTAAGCAAGGAAGCTTGGGAAGTTGTGTCCAAGATTGGCAGTATCTTCATCCAGTTTGCGGACTTTACATACCTCAGGGTCACCGGCTTTTCAGGAGAACCAATCAAGTTGCCTAGATATCCAAGTGACAGATTGGTCATCATGGAGTTGAGCAGACAACTCGTGGAAATGCATGACTTACATTCGAAACGACACAAGTCTACAGGCTTCTTCCCGATCACAGTGGGCTATTACAGCTGCCAGAGCATTCATAAAACCCAAGGAATTGAAGCAAAGATGTTCTCTGAATACGAGCAAGAGTTCTTCCTAGCAGAGCTCAACTTCGATCCATATGGGTTGGCAAGGAAGACAGTCTCCCAGGAGTACGCGCATGTGACTTCATTGGAAGATTTTTGGATGAAGTGTAGAAGCGAGTACGAAGTTAGAAACAAAGAGTTCAGCAGGTTATCAGCGCGGCAAGTGTTTGACCTTGGATTAGCATGGATACCTACAGATCTTAAAGATGATGGGTGGTGTCCCCAAATTTCACCCTGAAATCTAAGACTACCCCATGTTAAAAAAATTCTTACTTTTAAAATAATGGGTCGTTTTGTGTTTTTATTGCCAAAAAGTTCTTGTAATGTGTCAAGATATTCCCTAGGCGCCATATTAGCCAATTTTGCTGAATACCCAGATGCCCGAATACTCAAAAAAAGATCCTTGGAGAGCACAGCATGTCTATCCAGCTTGGGGAAGATACCTTGTGAAGCTGTTGCATATACCAAATACGAAGTCATTTTGAAGTTGCAAGTCCGCCTCACATTCCAGAGCTGCTCACCGATGTTGTCACTAATGATTTCCAACCAATTGATTATAAAATCTGCTTGTTGATTTCAATGGTCCTCATGAAGGCATACATCCATGAGCGGAAGTTGTGAGTGTTAGCTTCGCCATTTATCCTGCATAACAATTTGGTAATGTCATCCACCTCCTGTACCAGATTGGATCGTGGAAGAGTTATCGGGAACTTGGATGGAGATATGGGATTCTTCATGTACCTGCTATTCATTATGCCCACATAGTCAACTTTATGTTTTTCCCATCTATTGCCGGCATCCAGTATTCTAATATTAGTCACCGCTTGTCGTGCTGGAATCTTCAGACAATGATTGATGAACTGTGCGTCCAGCCCAATTATTGTCTTCCCCGCAGCATCTCGAACTAATCTAGATAATGGGTGGTAAGACCTAGCACACTCCATGACGAATTCTAGCAACTGAGCTATGAATGGGAATGCTGAAGCTCGAATGATTCCACTGCTTTTGACTGCACGCATGAGAGAAGTCTTTCCAACTCTAGATTTTTCTATCAATTCGGAAAGAGGTTTTAGACTTAGATCTGTGTCTCCAATGTCAGCAAACCTGGAAGTAATGCATGATTCTCCTGAGTTTTCACTTTCATCCCGCTTTGCCATGGCTGCATCTGTCTTTGTCTAAGCAACTCTTTTTCAATTTATTCGGCCGGAATTCTTTACAACCGGTGCAGATCTAATGATTTCTTCAGATTCAAAGGATGTATTCAATGTATCTGGCATTGATTTAAGCTCCCTATCAATTATAAAAGCACCTGTAATGAATTCCTGCAATTAATTCAGACAAAGATGGCAACCGGAACATGAACACTTGATTTTAATCATAAAAAACTGCATATATAAAGCCTGCTGCTCCAAAACTTTTTGTTTTGTTTGCATGCAAAGCAAGCATGAATTTTTTCAACCTCACCTGAGCACATGTACCACTATGCAGACAATTAATCAGACTTAAATCAAGCTCCTTCAAACCTAGGCGCCAAACTTTGAAACTTTTCGGCAGTGAAAACACCTTCCTCTGAGCAAAATTCCTCCTTCTTTGGGCACCAAAATTGCCTGGGCTGCACTTCCTTGCTAAAGAATTAATTACTTCATTAATATGGCAGCTCATGCTTATATAACCTTCATCATTCTATAATTAATTATTGCCCCTCCTATTCCTGGCAATTAATTAATTAATAAATATGCTTTTCTCTTCAATTTGGGTGCCTATTTTGTGCATGCTCATGGCTTCCATTAAATAAATTAAATTTATTTAATTTTAGCTTTCTACTTCCAGTCCACTTTGACTTCATAGTGTGCTTTGACCTCATGCGCCAAAAATAAGAATTAATTCCATCAATAAATACTTTAAAAAGTAGTATTCCTCCTCTAGATGGGTCACACTTTTTTGCATGAGAGAGGGCTGCATTAAATAAATTAAATTTATTTAATTTTAGAATTCTATTTCCAATTTCCTTTATCCTCTTCTCCTGTGTTGACTTTTCCTCTTGCTTGGGCGCCAAAATTGGAAATAGAAACAATTAATAAATGCATTTAAAGCTTTACCTTCTATTCCAAAAGGCATCGCACTTTTTGACATGGCTAATTTCTATTTTTAAAAGTCAATTTCCAATGTGATTATTCACCCTACACCGCAGCTCCAAAAATCCCATGATTCACTTAAGTTGTTTGACTTTTATAATGAGATTTTTTACCCTACAAGGCAGGTAAGAAATTCCCATCAATGCCTTAAGTAATTTTCTTTTATTTCACAATGGGAATTTTCATCCTGCAAGGCAGGTAAGAAATTTCCACCTGCCTGCTGCCTCTAATTTTCTCATTATGACTTAAGTGACTTTGTTTCCATGGGAAAAAGTACCCTGCTAGGCAAGTACAAAATGCCCACCTGCCTGCTGATACCAAAAATCCCATTATAGCTTAAAATCTTTCTTTCCCAAAAATGCAAACTGCCCAGAAGAGGCCTTTTTGTGCATGACTTCGTCTTTTTAGAGAGAACCAGACCTCCTGTGGCAAATTCCTTCTGGCATGACGTCCGTAGATGATCTCCAGATACTCCAGGAAAGAAAATAGACTGAACCGGCAAAGGAATTGACCTAGAGAAATTTCACAGAAAACAAAATGAGAAAAATACCAAAAACGCAAAAGATTGCCAGAAGTCACAGATAAAACCCAGGATCCATTCCTGGTGGAAACCCTACTGGTATATGGGAATATTGACATGTAAATCCTCAACAGGGTTAAACCAGAGCACAATTTACCTCAAACGGGGCTTAAAATAATTAAATAAAAATTTCTCGCAAGCAAACCACAGCGACAGAATATAACGAGTTTGGGCATCTGTGTTTTTGGCGAAATTAGCTTATATGACTCTAGGAATATCCTGACATAAAACAGACACTTTCTAGCAATTAAAACACAAAACAACCAATTATTTTAAAAGTACGAAATTTTTTGACATGGGGTAGTCCCAGATTTTAGGGTGAAATATGGGGACACCATGTTTAAAGTATGTTTTTTTATTAAAAAATATGCAGACATCGCAAGGGACGTCGGGAATGTCTGTACATCCCCAACGCTTCCGAAGCATCCCCCCACCTCCTCAAACATCCCCAGGACGTTTCATGTGACCTTTTCCTAGTAGGAAACGTGGGGGAAAAGTTTCCCCCACATCCCCAGGACGTCCAGGACGTCCCGGACTTGTAAATTTTGGGGGGGACGCGTCCCCACGTAATACTGGTTGACCATAACTCTATTGGCCCACACCACTGTGCTATTCGCTACTCTCTTCATACTAGATTTGCGACTGGGCTCTCTGCCCACACGTCTTTCTCTTCCCACTGGACATTTGCCCTCCTAGTGCCACGTTTTTCTCCTTTCACACGACTGGGTAGAACATACACGAGCACAGCTGGGCAACACATACACGAGCCCACCTTTTCAGGCACTCAAACCAATTTTTATCTTCTGCCCCTGCGTCGATCGTACCATCAACCTCACCTCTCACGACTGCTTCCTTCAACGGTGACTAAGTAGCTTTAATACCACTGTTAGTATTAGAAGCACAAAGAAAATAACAAGAAGATGAAACTACAAAAAACTGCACTACATTGAATGATTCAGGCAAGGTGAATTTATTGTGTGAGGAGTGGTTACACTTGGTTACATTTAGTTCTTGGTTACAACTGATTACAACCTCCTCAACTGTTTATGAACCGTACGGTTCATTCTATATATTCAACATAAACCGATTACAGTGTTGAGGTATATCTCTTTTGGTCCACACTGTGCATCTTCCCCTTGGCCCATTGAAACCTTTAATTGTTCAAAGTCTCATATAATCTGGTAATGATGAACAGATCTTAAAAAGTTCATACTTTGTATCATATTCCCTGATCAACTCTTAAACTAGGTCATTATTGTACTCGAGGTTTTCTTCTTGACATTTTTTCCAGCCAATAATGCCATCTTTAAAACTAGGAGCTTTTACTCATTTTCCTTGTAGATGATTCTGCATCCTCTTTAATTTTTTTGAACATTGAACTACTTTCTCCTTAAAGGCTTCAAATCTTTTTTCTGCTTCCAATCTGATTAACCTCTTGTTGAGCGACACAATTTCATCTGGCAATTTTGGCAAGGTAGAAGTTGGATCTTCGTTCTTAGGAATTTTTGAATCGATTTCCTCCCTCTTTTTATTCCTACTATGAATATTTTCCCCTTTTTTCCATGGCCACATTGGCCACAATTATGGCTATGATACCAATGTAATGGTGCCATTAGGAACATGTTAGTAAAAGAAGCACAAAAATAGAAAACAATAAAATTCTACACCTCAAATTTGAATTATGAATTACAAATCTGAAATTTGTAGTCATGATACCTAGTTGGGGCAATTCCATCAACTACATTCAGCTGTCCTAAAACTTAAAAGATATAGATATAGAATTTCATTCATGAACAGCAATAGTAACACACTAGAAATACATTGTTAGGAAAAAACTAGAATCTGATTACTAAGCAAAACATTAAACTCTAAAGATCTCTACCAAATTCTCTCACAAAAAGCTAAGTGGAAGACTTAACATGACAAGATAGGAGTTCAATCTCCAGCTTCCTTTGCTGATAACATGGCCATTTTGTGGAAATAACCACTAAGACTTGTATTCACCAAAAATAGGTGCTTTGAATTGTTGAGGCCTCTTATTGTCGCCCCTACGACTTTTTCACCTCTCTTATTCATTCCCAAGTACTTATTTATTGTTGACATCACACCCATACTTTATCCTAGCACAACTACTTATTTATTGATGACGATACCAATACTTTATCCTATCACAACTCCCTCTTTATTGCTGACAGCTTTATCTAATCCAAATAAAGCTGACAGCTTTGTCCTACCCCAACTCATAACTTATTTAATGTTTTCAATTTTATTTGATCCTAAGAAATTTTGATTACGTTATTTGATTCCAAGCTCCTTAACTCATTTGAAGCTAACAACTTTATCTAATGGGAAAGCTAGAAAAATTACAACTTTTATAACGAAATGGTTTTATTACATATTGTCCCTTTTGTGATATAAATGATGATTTCATTGGTTCTTCTGGCATGAGCCTCACCTGGTATCCTATCATGGTCTCCTTTTCATCTTCATCAGCTCAATCCTTCTTTGTGGGGTCCTCCTCTCACGAGGTTATTTGTACTTGCACTTGGTTATTATGGTTAAATGGTTTAACATTTTATCATACCCTTTTCTCCACATTAATGTCTACTGTTTAATCACTTCTCATATCCTAGGGGTCTGCCACACTAGTACTTCTCTATTGTATTTGAGTGTACCTTTTGAGTCTCATTGAACAATGTTTTACCACCCGTGGAATTAAAATAATCATTTTTTGCTTCTGGCAGAAATTCCTTCACCTACATAGCAACTTCCCCCAATGACATACGGGGTAAGAAAACCTGTCTTGCAGCTTAAGATCATTTTATATCTTCAATTGGGAAATATTAGCCACTAGAAGTATCCTTAGCAAGACAAATTTCATGACCTAGCTTTTAAGAGAAGTTTAATTTTTTCTTATTTCTTCATTTGTATATTTTCTCTTTTCTTCCTTGTTTAAGCTACTCAATGGTGGCCTGGAAATTCCCAAATAAATCACTAGTTGGCAGACTTTATCCGCATGGTATGGGAACCACAAGAGGTGGCCTCACATCAGAGGATATGATAACTCGTCACCATATGCCAGCCAAGGTGGGTAATCCGTATTCCTATATCATGGTCTATAAAGATTCATTTGAAGCAACATTCAACATAAAATTCGTTGACGAGCACAATACATAATTAATCCATAACAAAAATTAAAATAGGAAAAAAAAACAAAATGTTTCTCTTGCTTTTGATATAGCAGGTTATTATCATCTTATTTTTGATAAAAACAAATCTATTTGCACAAGTATATAGCATTATTAAATTGATTGATTTACAAAGCAAAAAATATTTAATGGAAAATCAGTCCCCACTCGATAAAATTAAGATTTTGTGATGGATGTATATGTAATCAAAATCTGCAATCATAATGTGGAAATTTATGTGAAAAGATGAAGAAAAACTAAAACGCCAGAAGAAAACAAACCTGATTTAGTTGAGAATAACAGCATGCAACATTGTAGCTAGTCACAGCGACTTCCTTTGGTTCAGGCTTTGATCCTAAAACAGTCTCAAACTTTTCTAATGCTGCTTCATATTTTCCATCCCTATAGCAAAGAGAATGCCCATTGTCAAATCACAAATCACATGAAAAGTGCAGTCTAGGACTTTTACTGAAAACTAAAGATCTAAAGCCTAAATAAATATTAACACTACACAAAATTCTTTCAACTATGAAAGTGTTATGTCCCTTTTTAGGGGGGCTTGGGAAATCACAAAAAGCTGAACGGTGGCTCACAAATCAGATTTTGGAACTGCTATTATAAACTTGCAAATTAAACCCTTTTCTAGGGCAGCAACCTGTTTTAGCGTTTCAACCCCACCTTTGTGCCCTCAAAACCCTTTCAATCAGCTCCGTTTAAGTCACTAATATTATGATATATCATCAACAATCATATAATGCAAGAAAACCGATTTTTAATGCCCTAGATTTGGATATATGAATTTCAACAAAACCCTTGTCTGCAGCGTTACTTAAAAAATTCACAACTCAACTTAAGAAGCTCCAAAATTCACAAAACTCAAGATATTGGCCTTATAAAGTATGAAGAACAAGCTAATAATTTCATATTTGCCAAATTATCTTCACATACCAAATTTCTACTCCAAGGTAGGTCGCTCCACTCTAAACAAATATAATATTGCACCAAAGAGACCACACATGCAAGAGAGATACTTTATTGCTTTTCAAATCAGCGTGCACACAAAAAACCTCATGAAGGGTTTTCGTCCTTCACAAGTTTCCAAAGGTTTTTCGTCCTTGGATGAGGTCCTCAACCCAAGGGGTTTTGTCCTTGAGAGAGAGAATAGAAGGGCTACACTAGCCATCTTTCATGAAGATAAGAATAATCACCAAAAACATGATTCAATAATGCCGCAAGAAGTACTTAACATAAGAAATGATGGCCGACCCCTTAAGGTTAAGTGCTTTTAAATATTCAAATGGTATTTGAAGCCTACATGCTCATAATACCTTTATTACCTAACTACTTAAATTCCTCTATTGGAGCGCTAGGCTTCTCAATAGGATATATAATAATAAATGATAGCTACCTAAGCAACAATAAAAACAATAATTTAGATTTTCCCCTTGCTTTTCTCCTTAGACCCGCAAGGAGAGAATGGGACGTGAAAGGGACGTGAAAGAAAGCAACAAAGGACATATACTGAAATCAAATGGTCTTGTTCAAGCGACAAAACAAATGTCAACTCTATTTCAAGGGTTTGGTTAAGGATCTTTACATTGGCCCCCTTTGCTATCATAAACAGCATCTCCCATAGGTCAAAAGAGGAGTAATTAAGGACCTCTTGAAAAATCATTAAATCTATAGAGTCGGGAGGATAAATATCAAATGATTACTTGTAATATCCCCTTCCCGGTCAAAGAACCTTAGCCCATTTTGTCTCCCTGACGGCTAAGGAATAAACTCAAGGGGGCCTTAAGTTATAATAATTTATTATAAAGTGCAAATAAAAAATAAAAAAATTATAAAAGAACTTATAAACTTAATATTAAAATAAAAATAGAAAACGGGGAAAAACATTTGGCAATGTTTATTTATTCAAGGGAAAATGCAACCTCCTTGGGAGATTAAAACAAGTGGGAAAAGCATTAAATAAGGAGGAAAAATCTGATTGGTGGTCAAGGGTGGCTATTTGGCCCATAAAATCGAGAAAAACAAGTCGACTTTCTTGAGGGGGGCATCACTTATTTATTTTGTAAAATCAAATTTGTATGTTGAACTTTGAGCTTACATCTTCAATCTTTTAAAGACGAAAACCCTTAGAGATTCACTCTTGAGGACGAAAACCCTCTAAGAGATCTAGAAGAGGAACGAAAACTCTTCTTCTAGTTAAGAGGATTCTTCATACAGGGGTTTACATTGCGGATCAAGGATTTATTGGTGTTTTCAGTGTTTTTCAGCAGTAGATTTGCAGATTTGTGTTACTTTCGACAAGGGTTTGAAGGTGGAAGCTTGTTGCAAATTTTTTAACTTCATTTGCAGCTGTATCGAGGGTTATCTACACCCCTGTGGTTGGAATTAGGTACATTCTAGGGTACGATTGTCTTGGATCTCATCACCAACAACTTTGCCATAATTTTAGAAACCAAGATCAGTTGGTTACATACTTTTTGGGCAAAAGAAATTGTATTTTCCGTTGTGTTTGAAGGAGCATTCTACATATTTTAGTAAAATAATTCAGCATTCACTTAGGATCAAATTTGGTACTTTTCTTGAATATTTATCTTTATAAAAATAGTTGATCTATTATGATGATAAAAAGAGTTATTTTGGTTCAGTTTGAAATGACTTGCATACCCTAGGCAAGGTGCATTTTCCCATAGAAATTCAGATATGCACTTAATTTTTTTCATGTAATTTCTAATGCTTGCAATTTCATATGGGATTTGCGGGAATTTCATCTGTGGTTGAAAAATGCCCATTTGGGTGCATTACAGTGGTATCAGGGTGATGATTCTCCCACCATGTGAAAGAGAAAATCAGATCTAAAGTTAGAGAAGGTGGTCGTGGAAGGGCATGATCGGAGAGTTCCTCCTACAGATAAAATAAGTTATCTTAATGAAGCAATTACTAGAGGCCACAAAGAATTGCAAACTTGTTGGTTGGATGCATAGAGAGATCTAAGAGACTCCGTTCTAGGAGCCATGGCTGATTTGAGAAAATCTATACAAGGGATGAGTACTTTCATACCAAACTTTCAAGGAAATCAAGGCAACAATAGTGAAGAAATCTCTAATAGACCAATTAGAACACTAGCTAAGCCTCCACATCAGATTTTCAGAACAGTTGAGGATGATGACATGGAGATATGGGGTAAAGAGTATACAATACTCAGTTCCAAGGTAAGAGCTATGCTGACCTTTGAAGAATTTTGTGAGTTGAAAGATAGTTAAGGCATTAGAAAAAATAGAAAATATGAACAGGAGGAAAGTACCATGCAAAAAGTGGAGAGAAATCGCCCCATAAAGTATTCCATCATGTCAAGTAAAGAAGAAGAAGCTTCTAGAGAAAAAGGTATGACTTCCTTTGAACAAAATATTTGTAGGGAAGGCAAAGAGGAATGCAAAATTGAACAAGATGTTTCATTCCAAATGCTGCAAACAAAACCTTTGAGGCAGCCAAAGGAATCATTTGGGCAACCAAAGACTTCTTCAACTAGTGGGCAACGAAGTATGAGGAATGGTATTCCTCAAATTGTGGCAACCAAGAACATGGAAGGATCAATCCAAGAAGGGCAATTGCACTGGATGAGGATGACGAAGAAAGGAACATGTTATCGCAGCAGTTCTCTCATGCAATAATTTATCCCATTGTTAATCATGGAGACATCACAAGGTGCGAAGTAAGTGAGATAATGACATTGCATATTCAGATTTGTTTTCCTCTTGACAAAAATAATGAATTAGAGGATGAAATCTGCAATCTTCAGTATTTGATACCTTTAATACAAATGAGTGTTTA
Organism: Taxus chinensis; assembly: GCA_019776745.2. Classification (NCBI taxonomy): domain Eukaryota; kingdom Viridiplantae; phylum Streptophyta; class Pinopsida; order Cupressales; family Taxaceae; genus Taxus; species Taxus chinensis. The sequence goes on from CM034151.1 coordinate 506,396,607, forward strand.
TGTTCATCGTGAGAGTGGTAGATGGTGGCAAAATTTAGCTCACTTAACAGGTACAGGGGCTAGGATTCTGGAGCAATTTAGCATGTTTTGTCTCGTGCACTTGGCACTTGAACTGATGAGTTACTATTGTTTGAGGGAAAGCAATTTTGGGAAGGGAGGATTGTAATATCCCCTTCCCAGTCGAAGACCCTTAGCCCATTTTGTCTCCCCAATGGCTAAGGAATAAACTCAAGGGGGACTTAAGTTATAATAATTTATTATAAAGTGCAAATAAAAAGAAAGAAAAAATTATAAAAGCACTTATAATAAAGTATTATAAACTTAATATTAAAATAAAAATAAATAAAGGGGAAAAGTATTTGGCAATGTTTATTTATTCAAGGGAAAATGTGACCTCCTTGGGAGATTAAAGCAAGTGGGGAAAGCATTAAATAAGGAGGAAAAATCTGATTGGTGGTCAAGGGTGGCTATTTAGCCCATAAAATCGATAAAAGCAAGTCGACTTTCTTGAGGGCATCACTTGTTTATTTTCTAAAATCAGTTTTGTATGTTGAGCTTGCATCTTCAATCTTCTAAGGACAAAAACCCTTAGAGATTCACTCTTGAGGACGAAAAACCCTCTGTTATTGAGAACCATTGTCTTAGGAGCACAACTCCATAACCACCAATCTTCTAAGACCAGAAAGCGATCCAATCTTTCCAAAATACGATCTTGACCCTACCTTCTATTAGACCCTACGTTACCAGGATACGGGTACGAGTATCGTATGGGTATGGGTACGATACGGGGCTACGTCAATTTTAAAAAACCCTTGGGTACGATACGTATTGGATACGTCCGTACATATATATTAAAAAATCAAATATATATATATATATATACATCTACTCATTTTACTCATTTTTTAGTCCATAAATAACTGAAATAGTAATACGAAACTTGAATCAATGTTCAAAACATTCAATATACTTAAGACTTAGCATTTTTATTGATCATGTGGCTGCCATATGTATCCTTGGCATATCAATATCCGTATCCGTATCGGATACGTATCAAACAGGAAACATGGGGGGTCAGGGTGTATCCTGGCAACATAGATTAGACCATGTCATCATTCCATTAGTAGTGTGCACCTCCATCAGCTTATGATTTTGAATGAATTGAGTCATAAGAATCGAATTGGCATCCATATGGGGGTCACCACCCTGTTTCTCTCGGATATTCAAGATAGTATTAAAGTCTCCACCTAAAATTATAGGCAACTGAGGAAAAGATTGGATAATAGAGGTCATCCCTGTCATTGTTGTTTATTGTCTTCCATAACAAGAGGAGCATAAACATTAAAAACTAAGAACTTCTGGTCTTCCATCTTAGAATAGGCATGAAAGAAAATTACACCCTTAATTGCACAAGAATTTAAGACAGCAATGATTCTTGGGTGCCAAAGAGTAACAATACCTCTTGAGGCTCCTTGAGAGTTTATTGATAGGTGTTTAGATTTAGGCCAAATATTTTCACCTGAAGAGGATATAAGATCAATGGAGGTTTTAGTCTCCTAGAGACAAATCATTGTGGGTTGATTAGTGTTAATCATTCTTCTAAGTTCTCGAACTTTTGAAGGTGTTCCCTTAAAACCTCTTATATTCCAAGCAATGTTTTAAAAATCGGAACCGGCCAAGGTCCGGACCGGACCGGTTCAAACTTAATGAACCGGTTTACTAAAAAATACATAAAATTTTATATTTTTAATGAAAATAATATATTTGAAAGGTTAAAAACCATAATTCCAACAATTACACATAGAATATGCAAAGTTTTCTCTTATATATATGCAAGAAAGGTGTTTATAGCAAAATGGCACGAACTCCAAGTCCAATACACAATACATATATCATAGATGAGATTCCGAAACAAAATACATAAACAATGAGGCTCTAAATGGACTCCATAGTTCAAGACTCCAAAAAAGCAACATGATATGATCATTGATGCATTACAAATACTACAAGTTACAAAACTCTAGAATAAACTAGATGACATCAATGATCAATCATCAAACTTTGCACCGCTGCTGGAAATGGGATCCTCAAGGTCATCCTCATCAATATCATCACCGACCTCTAGCTCTGACTTGGACTCATTCAAATCCTCAGGTACATCTGCAACAACTGGAGTTGCACGGGGTCGGGGAGTAGCACGAGTGTGACTAGTGCCTGCTGTGTCTCGTGATGATGGCGGCGGTGCTGCTAATGGCTCATCAGATTCTTGATCCAAACCCATCCACCCCAAGTCATCGGGATCAAACTCTGTTGGCTGACTCTCCTCTACCCATTCTGAGGTTGAATCTATATCATCCAAGACAATGGGATCAGTATCAGGTCTTGGGTTCAACAACTAGTTACGCCTTAACTGAAGGTTGTACTGCACAAAGACAAGATCATTCAACCATTGTTGTTCCAAACGGTTTCTCTTCTTTGTGTGAATCCACTCAAAGACAAACCAGTTGCGCTCGCACCCCAAAGCACTACAAGTTTGGCTCAGGATCCTAATTGCAAACTTTTGCAATTGACGACACTGACTACCAAACAAATCCCACCAATGTGCTGCAATAAAAAGTGTAAATGTCTAATTAGTAAACAATGATGATAAAAAGTTAAAAACACAGTTAAAAATTAAAAGTAAAACATAAACTTATAACTTAAAGGTTAAAGCGTAATTCAACAAATTAGAAAAATATTGTCTTATGCTAAAAATTCATGATTATTCATTACAAATTTTAATCAAATGAACTTCAAAAAACTTAGAATTTCTTACCTGGTTGATCCACATCCCTTGCAATCTTTGCAAAGTTTTTCCCAAAGGTACTTGTGGCTCTTCTGAAAAAGCTAATCTGTCGGTGAACCTTAAGTTGTTGCATCTCATCAGGGACCATGCACTCTAGGCACTCGTACAAACCATCTTTTACTTCTCTGTTTGATCTTCTCCAAGCTGAGCTCCGTAATGATATTTCGGGTTCAAGAAATACCCAGCTGCATGTATAGGTCGATGGAGTTGATTGTTCCATCTATTATCTATGATCTCCCATATAGGCCCATACTTAGTTACCCTGTCTTTGTATGCTGCCCTTATCTGCTCTTTTTCCTGATCCATAGCCTCATAAATATAGCCCATGGCTAATTTTTCCCCATCCACCAACCGCAACACCTTAACAAGAGGCTCAGCAACTTTCACAATCTCTATTGTTTTTTTCCAAAATAAATTATCAAAAAGTTTCTTCTTTGTGTCTTTCCCATCCTGTTTCTAGCTTCACTTTGATGCATTCCATTCATCACTTAGAAACATCCTTTTCAAGTTCTGTTGTTGGGAAATAAGAGATTGCAACGTGAGAAAGTTCGTTGCAAATCTCGTGATGGCTAGCCTAACAAGTTCTCTGCCCTCAGTGTTCTTCCTCATTAGGTTCAATACCCATGAGTGATTATAGATGTATTTGGTGATGCTCTTGCCATTCTCTACAGTGTTTTTGATCCAATCTTTTTTTCCTATATCCTCAAGCATGAGGTCTATGCAATGTGCAGCACATGGAGTCCAAAATATTGTTTTGTGTTTAGCCTCTAACATCTTACCAGCAAGAACATAATTAGATGCATTATCTGTTATGATTTGTACAACATTTTCCACCCCCACCTCTAAAACAATCTCATCCAAAAGCTCAAACAATAAATTTGCATCTTTCACCCTATCATATGCATCTACTGATTTCAAAAACATTGTACCTTGTGGACAAGAGGCAAGAAAATTTATTATTGTGCGGTTCTTGCCATCACTCCACCCATCTGACATGATAGTGATCCTCTCAAGTCATGCATACTAGGGCCTTTGAAGCCCTTACCAGCAGCAACAATGGAATCAAACATCGGCTGGTAATAAGGTGAGCAGGCAGCATTGAAAGGGATATCTGCATCATACCACCATCTAGCAATGTACTCAAAAGCTGTTTCTTTGTATTTGCTTCTTCCAATGGTTATCCAAGGTAGGCTGATTTTGTGTTGGCATGGAAGCACTAGCAGTGGCAGGTGTGGAAGATGAAAAAAAGCTTTGAATGTTCTTTCTTTTTTGAGACCGGTTTTCTTGACTATGAGTGGATGGGGGAGGCATATACCGAAAGGGGTCTCTAACAGTCACAGAAGGGTCAGAGCAAGATCCTTCAACACTCAAGGCATGTTTCCTCCCTCCCTATTTCAGCTTCCATCTCTTTTTGCCTAGCCTTCTCTTCTCTATGTTTTTCAAGCATGTTTTTCATTTCCAACTTAATGTCATCAATATCAGGTGCCTCACATGGGATAACTTGGCCTCTTTGACCAGCCAAGTGTTGTTTCAACCTATGAATCCCCCCCCCCCCCCTTGATATGTTTCTTACAATATTTACAAAAAACTTGATCATCAATTGTGTCTGCATGGGCCCATGTAGGGTCTTTTGATTTGGGGGCCATTGCAAATGCAAACAAATCTGAAAATGCAAATAAAAAATAAATAAATTTCCTATTTCTTTTTTAATAAAATTTACAAATAAGGGGCAAGTTTAAAATGTAACATACCTTTCAATGTGCACACAAATGAGGTGAGGAAATGCTTCAAGCTTGTATATGGCACCACAAAGAGCCCACACTCCAAATGTAGATGTAAATGCCACCACAAAGAGCCCACACTTGATGCCAAACAACTCCAAATGAACACTATTCAAGGCTGCCCCAATCCTCCAGATCCTTGCAAATAAGAGAGGTGCTCACAAATGGATGCCAATATCACCACAAAGAGCCCACAAGCAATGCCAAACAAGCTCCAAGCCTCCAACTTCCAAGCTCACTACAAAAAATAAACTCTTCAATCTTATGCTCACAAATGGTTTTGCTCACAAATGCTCAATGAGAGAGGTGTGAAGTGATAGAGGGGGGGTGTATTTATAACACCAAATTAGGGTTTAAAGGCAATAAAAAAAAAAAAAACAATTAAAAAAATGTTTTTTTATGTTGGCCACCGTATACGGAAAAACAGGAATGGACCGGCCGGTTTAGGGCGGAACCAGACCGGTTTGGGCTAAAACCGGTCAACCGATCCGGTTTGCATAGCGGTTCGAGTTTAAAATTGTTAAACCGGTCAAACCAGCTGGTTCCGGTTCCAGTTTGACCGGTTTTTAAAACCTTGATTCCAAGTGATCATTGTCAATGAGAAGAGCTTTGGAAAAATTGGGCCAAGTCCCGAGTTGTTCCTGAATTACTCATTTTTTGACATTCCTGTTAAAGTTTAACCTAATTCAACTTTCTCCCAACCATCATATTGGTATCCATTTTATATTTCTTGCTTCTTCCCTGAGCCATGCCTAAAGAGGGCTCTATATGATGTGGTGTTTGATATCTCTAACAAGAGCTTTTTCCATTCCATCCATCTCATGTGTCTCCTGATTATGTTCTTGAAATTGCTCATGGATTTTTTTTTACCTTAGTAGCTTTTAACCATATTGTCATTTACGCTCTTATTCGGTTGGGCTTGAAAAATAATCATTTGATTCTAACCTCCGACATCCGGTTGACCTTGTGTTGTTGCTTGCTTATCTATCTGCGTTTCTAGCACCTTTGATTCCAAGAATACTTCTGGTTCTTTTTCTTCATGTTCCTATAGGCTAGCAAACCTATTATTATTACTAGTTTCATCATGTTCCTTTCCAGTCTTTCTCGCCATTTGTTTCTTCTTTGGATTAATAAAGTCAGCTTGGGTCTTTTCTTCCTCCTGTTGTTCTGAAACATAATGTTTGCAATCTCTTACTAGATGCCCATATTCGTGGCATAAGCGACATCTAAAGGGAATGTTTTCATAGTCTAAGACTTGGTCCCACTTGTCTTCCTCTAGGAGTAAAGAGATTTTTGTCGAAAATGGTTTATTAAGGTCCATAAAAACACAAATCCTAGCAAATATCATTTTTTACAACTGTAGAGAAGCATAAGCAGTCATCATAAGAGTACCTAGCGTGTTGTCAATTGCCATGAAAACATTCTGATTCCAATACTCTGCTGGCAACCCAAAAAGTCTTAACCATATAGGGGCCACCGAGGGAAGTTCTGCATCCGCTTTAAACATGGGGTGTCATGGTTTCATAAATAATCCCACCCTTCCCAAGAACCATGGCCCACCTTGAAAAATGAATTCACAGTCGGAAGCTGTGGCAAAAACAATCAAAAAATATATGTTAGGATAAACAAAGACAGAGTACTCACCTTTTGTGTTCCATACTTTGTGAGCCCATTTTTTGAAGACCCCTAGTGAAGGCCAGAACCTAAGAAATTAAACAATCAAGTCTCGATTTTTTAATTCATTAATGTTTCCTTGTAAACAATAGTAATATGAAGTTGAATAACTAATGTTCCATCTGTTGCTCGCATTAAGCCCTTGTTGTTCTTCCAAGGATCCAACTTGGGCATCCTCAAAGGAAATTTTCAGAAATTTCTTCCATTGCTATTATTTTTTGAGGGACCACGAAGGGCTTTTTTAAATGAAGTTTTGGGACCAATTGACATGAAGGGAGAATCTTTTCCCATAGCATTCTTCATAGCCATTACCGCTCAAGGTAAAATTGGATAAATAGGAGGTAGAGAACTGATATACAATCCACAAAACCCTCGATTCTTCCGAAGCCCAGCAATGAAGAGCAACAATAGGAATGGGAAAATACCAATCGAGCAGAACCAATATGCAGCAGGGCAGAAACCAAGAAACCTAACACGATTGGAAACAACCCGAGTAGAAAGATCAGGACAGGCAAAAAGTTAAATCAGCAAAGATAGAGAATAACGACCCACGAATGGCATAAGAGATCAGAGAAACCAAGACGAGACACAGGAAGATCCCTATCGAGACCCCCTAAGGGTCGAGACACAAGCAAGGAAGGCAAAAAACAATCTCTAAAAATCCAAAATGTCAACAGCGACCCAAAAGAGAGGAATAGCGGGAGTTGCAACCCCTATTTTCACCGTATTTTCACAATCGATGTTGGCTAGATTTTCTAAATAGCTGAAAACCTAGGCAGTCATGAGATAAATCTCCCTCATTTACCGGTGAGGCTCCCGTGTAAGATTTTACCAGTTGTATTTCCTAATATCTATATGTTGGTATTACTTTAACTATGTAGCTCATGAGCCATAGATAGATAGTTTTGCAACAAGTAAGCAGCTGTAAGCAATATGTGCAGGAAAGGGAAATATTTAAATGCGAGAAGAAAGGAAAGGAAATGTGCAACCTAACCAATAGTTGACAGAGTTGATTACATGCACATAAAAGAAATAACTAGATCTAAAAATGCAAAATTTGAAGCAAGGGAAACTTTCAGATTTAGATCTAAGACAACAAAAAGTTCATACATAGATCTAAAAACAAATAAGAGACGAATGCACCGTTGACACAAAATTCTCTGGAAATCTCTTCTCTATTCCTTTGCTTACAGAAAGCTATCAAGGGTTTTAGCTCAAAGTCTGGAACACAAGAATGCTGATTACAAGTTCCGATCCTTTAACCCGTAGGTTCTTCTTCTACTTATAGCATGTAGAGGGGAAATTACAAATGGGAAAGTGCAACTAAACTAGAACATGAAGAAGTAGTAAAGGGAACATTTGGCAATCATCTTCCTAGAATTCCTCTCTTAGTGACATGCATCAGTATTTTAAGCCAAAATTGTGCACATCTGTGACCTATCTTAAAGAATCTTTCCAAATAACTTAAAGTAATGGTTTTTAAACCAATAACTTTAATCTTACATTTTTATTCGGAAACATAGAAATTAAGAGAAGAAAGAAGATCTGCTAGCTGTAACACCTATACTTTCTTTTTGTTCTGATATTGAATATATTTGTCAAACATGTAATTCAACATCTTCCCATCTGTTTTAGCAATAACCTCTCTCTCGGTTCTAAACTGCAGCAACCTTCTGGACAAAGCAGCAGTGTTAGCCTTTACCTTCTCTAAACCAGGCCCATATCCGTCAACATCTACCTAAAGCTTTATGAGTCTACCAATTGAATCCATCGTGAAAGGTATGGTGGCTTCATCAACTTCTTTCCGAACAACCAGCATAAATTCCTCATGGGAAGCAGGTAATTCATCTGGGATGCTTTCCGACACTTCTCCCATCTTATTTTCCAGCAACTACATCCTCTTCAGTATGAGCTTGAGGCTCTCTACGCGGAAGGAAACTGAAATTTCTAACTGCTTCCCCTTTTCCATCAATCCACCAAGCACAATCTGCTCTGCGATCAGCACATCCTTTGGCAACGAGTGTATCTTAGCTAAAGTATCCAGATGACTTTCAGCAACTATGTTCTCATCTTCTATGTGTGTCATCAGTTCCTTTAGCTGGGATACTACCCGTGCATATTCTCCAATTCAGTTGGTATTCTTTTGAACTGCTTTGAAGCTTGGTGAATGATTTGCTCTTTCCATTGAGCAATAGCTTTGACCTGGTCTCCTGCATCTTCTACCTCCTGCATCAGATGATTACTTACCTACTCATGTGCTAGAATGGGCTGAGAGGAAGGTTTGACAACCTTAGCAATGATCTCACATATTTGGGACACATGTTTTTGAAGCTTAGCTCTTTCATCCTTCTTTTTATCAAGCTTAAGGAATAAAGCGTTCATTAGTGTCTATGTATCCTGCTTTAATCCTTCGGTGGTAGCTCCACCTGTTGGAACTTTGGTCACTATTATATCAACTGCCGTGAGCTCTCCCTTGTGCTTTCCTTCTACTGGCACTAATAACTCAGCGAACTTATGTCCTGATTCCTCAATAATCAACCTAGAAGTCATTTTGGCAACTTTAGGCCTTCTATCTCTTCTGCCCAAACTCAAGAGCAGCTGAAAGTCTTTCTCCAAGTTGATCTCCTCTCTGGCATCTGGGATTGTCTGTTAAGCCAACCATGATGAAAAATTGCTTCTCGGGGAATGAGAAGTCACCGAGTGCACCACCATCTCATGCTTTGATTCTGCTCTATCCGAATTTTCCATCGTGTTGTGACTGCCACCCTCTGAATTGTTCAAAGAAAATGTTTTTTCAAACTCTGCCTGTGCTTTCAACTTCTCTGCATGGATAAGTGAAGACCTGAGTGGTTGAGGAGAAAATACAAATGACGTTGGATTCAAAGGAGGAACAACAAGATCTCTCTGGGGTTCCGAGGTTGCTGAAGTGCTATGAGTTGATGTTGGAGAAGCTGGAACTAGCACGATAGCTGTAGATTTGGCCTTCTCCTATATGTGAGACTTCTTGTGAACTTTAAGTTTTTCTGGCCTTCTATTGCTTTCACCTTCGTGCTTTCTTTTGTTGGAGTCTCCTGCGGTAAAGTTGCCTATGCTCTGATTCATCAAAACTTCATCCAGGCAATACCCCTTTGTCAGCAACCAGTTCGAAGTGTTAAGCAAAACTGCAAAAGATCTTTCTTCAATCGTCTGGCAGCCGCCAATGTTTTCCTGAAGAGCATCTCTATCCCCTCCCATCTGATGATACAAGTCAAGTATTACATGCCCGTCATCTGCGAGATTTGCAGGTATCCGTGCCAAACCATAATCAAACACTTGTTGCGTCGATAACCTGCCGAAGTCTTTCTTTCTGACTTTATACTCGTTTCTGCACTTCATCCAGAAGATTTCCAATGAAGGCACATGTGAGTATTCCTAGGAGATTGTCTTCCTCACTACTCCATATAGGTCAAAGTTCAGCCGTGCTGGGAAAAACTCAGGCTCATACTTAGAAAACATTTTAGCTTTGACTCCTCTAGCTTTGTGGATGCTTAGGCAACTGTAATAACCCACTATGACTGGAAAGAAACCCGTAGACTTGTGTCGCTTTGATTGTAAGTCATACATCTCCACGACCTGTCTACACAACTCCAAGATGACCCACTTGTCGTTTTGATACCTTAGCAACTTTCCTGGTTCTTCCGAAAAGTCGGTTACCCTGAGATAGGTGAAGTTTGCAAACTGGATGAAAATGCATACATGATCTATTTTTAGCTCACCCTCTTGCATTGACTTTCATCCCATTCCTGGCGCCAAAATTAGGCAAAGAAGCTATTAATAAATGTTATTAAAATCATTGTTTAATGCCTAAATGGGTCGCACTTTTTGGCAAGGGTGAATGCTAAAAATAAGAAGTCAACTTTAATGGGATTTTCTACCCTGCACTGCAGCTCCAAAAATCCCTTCTTTCACTTAAGTTGTTTGACTTCCATAATGGGAATTTTTACCCTGCAAGGCAGCTAAGAAATTCCCACGTGCCTGCCACTGCCAAAATTTCCATTATCAAATTAAACATCTCCCGAAAAGTGCGACTTGTATAAAAATTAGCTTCCTTTGATAAAGTGTGACTTGCATGGGTGAATAAATCTCGTTGGTGGGAAAAGTTAGCTTGCCAGGCAGCAAGAATATTTCCATTCGTGCTTTAAGTCATTTTTCTTTATTTTATAATGGGAATTTTCATCTTGCAACATGAGTAAAAAATTCCCGCATGTCTGTTGTCTCTAATTTTCCCATTGCAGCTTAAGTGACTTTGACTTCATGGGAAAAAGTACCCTGCAAGGTAGGTAAGAAATTCCCACCTGCCTACCACTACCAAAAATCCCATTGCAGTTTAAACCCACTTATTCCAAAAAGTGCGACTTGCCTAGGAGAGGTTTTTTGTGCATGACTTCATCTTTTTTTATCAGCAATATGCTTTCTAAGGCTGATTTCTTCTGGTGCAGTGGAGGTAAATGATCTCCAGATGCTTCAGGCAATTAAACAGCCTATACTGGAGAAGGAACAGACCTAGGGGAATTTCACAGAGAAACTACGGAGAAAACCGGAGCAAAACGCAAGAGAAATTAATAAAAGCGAAAAACATTGCCAGAAGTTGCAGACAAGGCTCTGAATTCATTCCCGGTGAAAACCCTATTGAGATGTGTGAATACTGGCATGCAAAACATCAACAGGATTCAACCGGAGCACAATTTACTTCAAACGGAGCATTATTTATTTAATAAATAATTAAATAAAAATTTCCCGCAGACAAAACTTGGTGGAGGGATAAAATGAGTTTGGGCATCTGGGTATTTGACGAAATTGGCTCATATGATTCACTGGAAATATCTTAACATAATACAGACATCTTCTAGCAATAAAAACACAAAAAAACCCGTTATTTTAAAAGAAAAAAAAAATCATATGGGTAGTCTCAGATTTTAGGGTGAAATATAGGGACACCAGTCGTGGTGTCCCCAGATTTCACCCTAAAATCTGGGACTACCCTATGTAAAAACAAAATGTACTTTTAAAATAATGGGTTGTTTTGTGTTTTTATCGCCAGAAAGTTTCTGTATTGTGTCAAAATATTCCTAAGGAGCCATATAAGCCAATTTCGACAAATACCCAGATGCCCGAAACTGATATATTCTGTCGCTGGGGTTTGCTTGCGTGAAATTTGTATTTAATTATTTTTAGCCCCGTTTGAGGTAAATTGTGCTCCGGTTTAACCCTGTTGCGATCTTACATGTCAATATTTCCATATACCAGTAGGGTTTTAACCAGGAATGAATCCTGGGCTTTATTTGTGACTTCTGGCAACGTTTTGTGTTTTTGGTGTTTTCCTGTTTCGTTTTCTATGAAATTTCTCTGGATCAATTCCTTTGTCGGTTTGGTCTGATTCCTTACCTGGAGTATTTGGAGATCATCTATGGACGTTATGCCAAAAGGAATTTGCCACATGAGGTCTAGTTCTCTCTGAAAAGACGAAGTCGTGCACGAAAAAGTTTCTTCTGAGCAGGCCAGATTTTTGGAAAAAAAGGTTTTAAGCTACAATGGGATTTTTGGAAGCAGCAGGCAAGTGGGATTTTTGTACTTGCCTAGTAGGATACTTTTTCCCATGGAAGCAACGCCACTTAAATCGCAATGGGAAAATTAGAGGTAGCAGACAGGCAGGAATTTTTTCCCTGCCTTGTAGGGTGAAAATTCCCATTGTGAAATAAAAGAAAATCACTTAAGGCATTGATGGGATTTTCTTACCTGCCTTACAGAGTAAATAATCCCATTATGAAAGTCAGACAGCTTAAGTGGATCATGGGATTTTTGGAGCTGCGGTGCAGGGGGAATAATCCCATTGTTAATTGGCTTTTAAAAATAGAAATTGCCTATGCCAAAAAGTGCGACCCTTTTTGGGAAAGAAGGGCAGTTTTAAATGCATTAAATTAATTAATTCCTTCTCCAAATTTGGCGCCCAAGCATGTGGAAAAGTCAACAAAGGGAAAGTGGATAAAGGAAATTAGAATTAGAAATTCTAAAATTAAATAAATATTATTTATTTAATGAAGCCCCTTCATATCAAAAAGTGCACCCCATTTGGAAGAAAAATAATATTTTTTTAAGTATTAATTGATTTAATTAATTCCTATTTTCAGTGGATGAGGTCAAAGCATACTGTGAGGCTTAAGTGAACTGGAAGTAGAGGGCTAAAATTAAATAAATTTAATTTATTTAATGGCAGCCATGAGCATGCACAAAATAGGCGCCCCATTTGAAGATAAAAGCTTATTAATTAATTAATTAATTGCTAGGAATAGGAGGGGCAATAATTAATTATAGAATGATGAGGATTATATAAGTATGGGCTGCCATAAGGATGAATTAATTAATTCAATAGCAAAGAAGTACAGCCCAGACAAAAAGTGCACCCCATTTGAAAAGGAATTTTGCTCAGAAGGTGTATTTATTGCTGGAAGCTTCAAAATTTGGCACCTAGGTTTGAAGGAGCTTGATTTGTGTCTGAATAATTGTCTACATAGTGGTACAAGTGCTCAGGAATTCATTACAGGTGCTTTTATAAGAGGAAGGGAGCTTAAATCAATGTCCAATACATTGAACATATCCTCCGAATCTGAAGAATTATCCAGATCTGTACGGGTTGTGAAGAATTCCAGCCGAATAAAGAGAAAAAAAATTGTTCAAACAAAAATAGATACGGCCATGGCAAAGAGGGATGAAAAAGAAAGCACAGTAGAGTCATGCATCACTTCTAAGTTTACAGACATTGGAGACACAGATATAGGTCTGGAACCTCTTTCCGAATTGATCGAAAAATTCAGAGCTGGAAAGACTTCCCTCATGTGTGCAGTCAAAAGCAATGGAATCATTTGAGCTACAGCGTTTCCATTCACATCCCAGTTGCCAGAATTCATCATGGAGTATGCTAAGTCTTTCCATCCATTATCCAGATCAGTCCGAGATGTTGCGGGGAAAACAATAATTTGGTTAGACACAGTTCATCAATTATTGTTTAAAGATTCTAGCATGAAAGGTGGTGACTACTATTAGCATACAGGATGTCGGCAACAGATGGGAAAAGCATAAAGTCGACTGTGTGGCATAATGAATAAGAAATACATGAAGAAGCCCAGATCTCCTTCCAAGTTCCCAAGAACTCTTCCACGATCCAATCTGGTACAAGAGGTGGATGATATTGCCAAATTGTTATACAGGATAAATGGCAAAGTGAACGCTCACAACTTCCGCGTATGGATGTATGCTTTCATCAGGACCATTAAAGTCAAGAAAGCAGATTCAATAATCAATTAGTCAGAAATCATTAGTAACAATATTGGTGAGCAACTCCGGAATGTGAGGCGTACTTTCAGCTTCAAAATGACTTCCTATTTGGTATATTCAGCAGCTTCACAGGGTGTCTTCTCCAAGTTGGGTGGATGTGGTGTTCTTTCCAAGGACCCTATTTTCGAGTGCTACCCACAGCTTACTGTACCTGCATGCAAGAAAGATTACAAGGTGGTTAACGATGGATTCTTCTACGGATTCATTTGCATACTAAACGGCGATCTAAAGGCCAACAGGGAGAGCAAAGAAGAGTGGGAAGCTGTGTCCAGGATTAGCAATATCTTCATCTAGTTTGCGGACTTTACATACCTCAAGGTCACCGGCTTTTCAGGAGAACCAGTTAGGTTGCCCAGATATCCGAGTAATAGATTGGTCATCTTGGAGCTGAGTAGACAACTCGTGGAGATGCATGACCTTCAGTCGAAATGGCACAAGTCTACAGGCTTCTTCCCGATCAATGTGGGCCATTATAGTTGTCAGAGCATTCATAAAGCCTAAGGAGTGGAAGTAGAAATCTTCTCTGAGTACGAGCAAGAGTTCTTCCAAGCACGGCTGAACTTCGATCCATTTGGAGTGGCAAGGAAGACAATCTCACAGGAGTACGCGCAAATGCCTTCATTAGAAGATTTTTGGATGAAGTGCAGAAGTGAGTACAAGGTTCGAAAGAAAGATTTCAGCAGGTTATCACCACGGCAAGTGTTTGACTTTGGATTAGCACGGATACCTGCGGATCTTAAAGATGATGGCCCTGTGTTACTTGACACATACCATTGGATGGGAGGAGATAGAGTTGTACTTTAGGAAGCGTAGGGGGCTTCCATACAATCGAGGAAAGGTCTGCCGCCGTTTTGGTCAATACTTCAAACTGGTTGCTAACAAAGGGATACTATGTTGATGAAGCACTGATGAATCAAATCACGGGAAACTTCGGCACAGGAGATTCCCTCAAGAGAAAGCACGGAGGAGAGAGCAACAAAAGGCCTGAGAAGATTAAAGTGCACAGAAGGTCTCATTCAAAGGAGAAGATCACTTCAACAGCTACGATGTTAGTTTTGGCTTCTCCAGCATCCAGTACTTCACCGATTGTTGCACCTCAGCAGAACACTGCCATTCCTCCGTTGAATCTGGCAACATCCATCTTTTCTCCTCAGCCACTCCTCCATTCAGCGCCTATTCCTGAAGAAACATTGAAGTTGCAGATGGCAGAATTTGAAAGAGCTTTGTCTTTGGATGATTCAGAGGATGGCAGCGACAACACTGTAGCGGTTTCAAATGGAGAGGAATCAGAGTGCGAGATAGTGGTACACTCGGCAACTTCCCATTCTCCGAGAAGTAATTTCTCAGAATGGTTGGCTTCGCAGTTGGTTCCAGAGGCTAGAGAGGAAATCAACTTGGAGGAACACGACTTGCAGCTACTCCTGCATCTAGGCAGAAAAGACAGAAAACCTAAAGTTGCTAAAGTAACTTCGAGGTTGATCATTGAGGAATTGGGGCAGAAGTTTACTGAGATGTCAATTTCAGCATAAGGGAAGAAGAAGGATGAGCTCACAGCAGAAGATATAACAGTAACCAAAGTACCCATAGGTCAAGCCACCACAGAAGGATTGAAGCAAGACACGCAAACATTGATAGATGCTCTATTCCTTAGGCTTGACAGAGAAAAGGCAGAGAAAGTTGAACTTCAGAAGCAGGTATCTCAGTTGTGCGAGATCATTGCCAAGGTTGCTAAATCTTCCACTCAGCCAATTTCAGCACAAAAGCAGGTGAGTGATCATCTGAGGCAGGAAATAGAAGATGCCATTAACCTGGTTATAGCTATCGACGAATGGAAAAGTCTGATCATTCGTCAAGCTTCTGTACAACTCGGAGAGGTGCCAACCCGCCTAAAGGTTATGAAAGATGCATTAGATCAGCTGAAGCAACTGGTGACAAGCACGATAGATATGAAGACAGTTGCTGAGAGTAACCTGCGTACTTTGGCCAAAATAAATAAGCTACCGAGAGAAGTGTTGATTGCGGAATAAATTGTGCCCAACGGATCAGTTGAGAAGGGGAATTAGCTTGAGTTTGCAGTATCTTTCCGTTTGGAGATCTATAGAATTATGTTGAAAAGTATGCAGGCATTTGAGAGTATGGCATCATCTTTACAGATAATGTCATTGCTTTCACTAATGAAGAAGTGGTCGGAAACATTACTTCATACACACGGATCATTCCTAGCAAAGTGCCTAATTCCCTGGAAGGATCTTTTTTGATGGTGCAAGGGAGAATTGATAGAGCTATTAAGCCTTTCACAATGAATTCCATCATTAAGCTGGTGGCACTGCAGTCAAATATTGAGAAGTTCAGGCCTAGCTTCGAGGATGTGGAAGCATATCAGGGTATTGAACAAAGGCTTGCTGCAATTCAAAACAGAAAAGGAAGTTGTGGCTAAGATAGATGGGAAGATGATGAATTACATGTTGGACAAGTATATTCAGTATCAAAACAAAAAAAAGATGTAAATGTTACAGCTGGCGTGTCTTTCTTCTTCTACTCTTTCTTCTTCTATTTTCCACGTTCCCAGATATAATTGTAAAACTTTAAAGTTATTGGTTTTGAAACCATTACTTTGAGTTATGTGGAACGATTCAATTAGTTAAGTGACAGATGTGTATAAGTTTGAATATGGACCCAGATACATGTCACTTGAAGAGAAATTAGAGGAAGATGATTGCCAGATGTTATCTTTACTTTTTGTTCATGTTACAGTTCAGTTGAGTTTCTCATTTGTATTTTCCCTTCTACATTCTATAAGTAGAAAAAGAACCTACGGATTAAATGATCAGAATTTGTAAGCAGCATTCTTGTGTTCCAGACTTTGTGTTGAAACTCTTGATAGCTATTTGAAGCAAAGGAATACAAAAGAGCAGATTTCCAGAGAACTTTGTGTCACGGTGCATTTTGTTTCTAGCTTTTGTCTTAGATCTACTTGTAAACTGTGTTATTTTAGATCTAGATCTGAAAGTTGCCTTTGTTTATAATTTCGTGTGTTGATATCTATTGGTTTTTTCTATGTGCATGCAATCAACTCTGTTATCTATTGATTAGGTTGCACATCTTCCCTATTTCTTCGCTGTGTTTTATTATTTCCTTCTTCTTTAGATATTTCCTTTCTTAAACAGTTGCTTAATTGTTGCAAAGCTATACAGCTATAGTTTATGAGTTGCATGGTTAAAGTAAAACCCCCATATAGATACTAGCATATTTTATTAACAAATCTGACACAGGAGCCTCGCCAGTAAATGAGGGAGATTTATCTCAAAACTGCCTAGGTTTTCAGCTATGCAGAAAATCTAGCCAACAAGTCGACCATCGATAATCCGTCTTTCCTCCGTCCAAAATTGGTGTACAGTAAAATATTAACAAGCACAGCACATTTGCATGCTCTAGTTAGCCCATTTATAGTCTGCAGATTTTTAATTAATTTCTGAGTTTTTGAGTGATATCCTAAAAGGGATATTTCACCCACCTTCTGTATGCATTGATGAGGACCGTTTGGCCTTCCTTGATCAAACAGTATTTCTCTTCTCCTCTTAGGAAAATTTCGTCCCTATCACAAACACCGCCTCAAACACATCTGGCACCACCACACTCTATTTTATCAATGTCGCTGACAGCTATAGCAACATTGAATTCCCACAGCCTTGTGACCTGCAATTTAGTTATCTTATGATCATGGATGTTCATGTGTGTTGAGCCCAAGATTTTAAACTGTCACTTTGGAATCCAAATTCTTTTGAGAACTGGATGCAAAAGGAGTATTTACTTTCGTGACCATCCTCTGAATTTCATGTGGAAAAGCTTCTCATGCTCTCATTCAGTTTTGATTCAACCTTTTTCACCATTGTCTTCTCCATTGAGGTGCATAATGGGTTCTCTTCTGCATACAGTTCTAGACTTCTAGTGAGCAGTAATCAAATGGAAAAGTTAACGATCTGGCCAAGTAGTTGATGTCAGTGAAAGATTTTTCAACATCAACAGTAATATCTTCCTCCAAGTAGCATATTTTGTCTTCAAGTTCTTTCTCATCAGAATTGGAAGAAGTTTGACTTCCTATCGTGCATTTAATAGGGCTGATTCATGAGTATTAATATGCATTATATGAACATTTTTAGGGCTTCCATGGGACATGTTGGCCACTAACCCCAAATAAATGCTCTCAAAAACTATCAGGTTGGCCAGGACAAAGAAAATGATCAAACTTATACAAAATAAATAAAAAACAATTCTCAATGCAATTATGATGATGTCATCATTGCTTCTTGGATCTAATTTAGATTCTGTCATCTCTTTGGTCCAGAGATGGTTTTACCTCTAGTGGTTTTGGTAATTGCTTCTCTTTTTGTGAAGGCCTTCTAGGGGCCATAACCGTATCATTTTCATGCAGATGTGCTGGCAGGGCCCCACTACTGCTAGATGGATGCATATTTCTGTGAATTTAGCCATTTTCTACCTGCATTGTAAACAAATTTTTACATTTTTTTATCGTAAGACTTATGCTGGAAATGATGCAAACAAAAAATGATTGCAAGCTATTGCTGGGAGACTCTTTTAAGCAGCAACATGAAAGTAAGACCGTGAAGTCGAGTCCTTAAAAATTGCAGTTTGCAAATAAGCATGGTAACACCTTTTTTTGTGACCACACTGCCTCCTTAAAGAAGAAATTTGATGATTCTTTACTAATTTTCCACTGCCTTAAAGTGTAGATTTGAAAATATACTGTATACACAAACTGGCTCAATCGGTTTAAAAGTAAGATGCAGTCGATGTGTGTCATGAGAATATCTCCATGTTTTCAACACAATTAGTTTAAACCACTTCCTTACAGATTGCTCACACTTCAACTATATTGTCTTAATCAAATGATGCAATTTTCACTTCAAAACCCTATGTTTAGAATTACTCCATTGAAAATTTCCCATGGCTTGTTTTCATTAATAAGTGTTTTGATTCTCTTGAAAGATACAAAGATTTAAATAAGAATGAAATTGCTATGTTTGTGACAAGACAACTTTCTTGAGAACAAGCTTTTTACCTATAAAACTTGAGCCCTTCTGTAAGATCTGCATCTCTTTTCCTCTTGAGCTCCATTTTCCGCATATAGTTTTGCATCTGCAAGAATTTTCAGTACCTAATCCAATTAAGCATAGGATCATATATTGAACTTCATTACCTGTAAAGTTTGCAATCTGGAAGTCATTTCATAAGAAATTAAGAAATAAATCTATAAAGGATAACACGATTCTGAGGTATTCATTGTACATGATTATTCTGAAAATGATTTTCTAGGTTCTAGCAAGGTTTGCTTTTTGCGGAGTAACAGAAAATGTTTCCCATTAGACATTGGTGGAAAGAGTAAAAGCATAGAAAATGCTCAGCACAATGTCTCTTTATTGAAGTCGTCATAAATCTCATCCTTTCTCATGGTTGTGGGAGAGTCATATACCGTGAAAATCATTACCAGAATCCATCATAAACATAATTGGTGCCTCAAGATTTTACCCTGAAATCTGAGACTACCCCAATGTTTAAAATTTTCGTTCTTTTAAAATAACGGGTCTTTTTGTGTTTTTATTGCCATAAGATGTTTGTATTGCGTTAAGATATTCCCAGTGAATCATTTGAGCCAATTTCGACAAATACCCAGATGCCAAAACTCATTTTATCACTCCGCCAAGTTTTGTCTACGAGAAATTTTTATTTAATTATTTATTAAATAAATAATGCCCCGTTTGAAGTAAATTGTGCTCCGGTTGAACCCTGCTGAAGTTTTGCATGCCAGAATTCACATATATCAATAGGGTTTTCACCAAGAATGAATCCTGAGCTTTGTCTGTGACTTCTAGTAACATTTTTCGCTTTTATTATTTCTTTTGCGTTTTTCTTTGGTTTTCTCCTCGTTTTCTCTGTGAAATTCCCCTAGGTCAATTCTTTCGCCAATATAGTCTATTTACTTGTCTGAAGCATCTGGAGATCATTTACGGCCTGGTGTCACCCAGATTTAATCCTGAAATCTGTGACTACCCTATCCGAAAAAATTTCGTACTTTTAAAATAATGGGTCGTTTTGTATTTTTATTGCCTGAAAGTTCTTGTATTGCGTCAAGATAATCCCAAAGAGCCATATTAGCCTTTTTTGCCAAATACCCAGATGCCCAAAGTTGTTATATTCTGTCGTCGGGATTTGTCTGCGAGAAATTTGTATTTAATTATTTTGAGCACCGTATGAGGCTATTTGCGCTCCGTTTTAACTCTATTATGAGCGAATATGTCATTATTCCTATGTGCCAGAAGGGTTTTAACTTGGAATAAGTTTTGGGCTTTATCTGTAATTTTTGGCAATTTTTCGTGTTTTTGTGGTGTCCCGTTTCGTTTTCTGTGAAATTTCTCTGGAACAATTCATTTACCGGGTAAGCCCGATTTTTGGCCTGGAGCAGCTAGAAAACATATACGCACGTTATGCCCGGAGGAAGTCACCATCGGAGGTCTGGATCACTGGGAAAAAGCGAAGTCGTGCACAGAAAAGCCCCTGTGGGGATGGGCGCATTTTTGGAAAACAAAGGATTTAAGCTGCAATGGGAAAAATAGAAGCCGTAGGCAGGGTGGAAATTTTGTACCTGTCTGACAAGGTACTTTTTCCCGTGTTATAAAATTCACTTAAGCTGTAGTGGGAAAAATAGAAGCAGCAGGCAGGTGGGATTTTATTGCCTGCCTTGCAGGGTACTTTTTCCCGTGATATAAAGTTCACTTAAGCTGCAGTGGGAAAGTTAGAGGCTGCAAGCAGGCAGGAATTTATTGCCTGCCTTACAGGGTAATTTTTCCCATGATATAAAGTTCACTTAAGCTACAGTGGGAAAGTTAGAGGCTGCAAGCAGGCGAGAATTTATAGCCTGCCTTATAGGGTAAAAATTCCCATGGTAGAATAAAAGAAAAGTGACTTAAGTGAAATCACGGGATTTTATCGCCTACCTTGCAGGGTAAATAATCCCATTGTCAAAGTCAAATCACTTAAGTGGATCATGGGATTTTCGGGGCTGCCTTGCAGGGTAAAGAATCCCATTGTGAAAAATTCTTAAAAATAGAATTCTATTATGCAAAAAAGTGCGACCCACCTTGCGTGAATAATAATGCATTAAATAAATATTTGTTAATATTTATTCACCCAATTTTGGCACCCAGGCTTGTGGAAAAGTCAACAAAGGGAAGTCGACATAGGGAATTTAAAAATAGAATTCCAAAATTAAATAAATTTAATTTATTTAATGCAGCCCCTTTTGAGAAGGAATTAATACTTTTTAAAGTATTAAATGATTATATTAATTCCTATTTTCAGTGACTATGGTCAAAGCACACTGTGAAGCTTAAGTGAAGTGCAGTGTGGATGATTAAATTGAATTAATTTAATTTATTGGATGGCTATCCTTAAACATGCTATATTTAAAAGAGAAGAGCATAATTTTTAATTAATTAATTGTCTTTAATTGTTAGGGCAATTATTAATTATAGAATTGTGAGGGTTATATAAGCATGGGCAACCATATGGATGAATTATTTAATTCACAGGTAAATAATTGCAGCCAAGAGGAAAAGTGCGCCCCCATTTGAAGAAGGATTTTGCTCAGGCAAGGTGGAAACAAGGCTAAAAGCTTCCAAATTTGGCGCATGCTTTGAAGGAAGTTGATCTTTGTCTGCATAATTGTTTGCACAGGTGTTACAGGAGCTCAGGAATTCATTACAGGTACTTTACAAAGGAAAAGGAGCTTTTATCAATGTCCAATACATTGCATATATCCTCCAAATCTGAAGAATTGTCTAGATCTGCACCAATATTGAAGAAATCTGGCCAAGTAAGAAGAAAAAGAATTATTCAGACGAAGATAGACAAAGCTATGGCGAAGAAAGATGAAAAAGAAAGCACAACGGAGTCATGCATCACTTCTAAAATTACAGATACTGGAGACACAGATCTAGGCTCGAAACCTCTTGCTGAATTGATAGACAAATCTAGAGCAAGAAAGACTTCACTCATGCGTGCAGGAGAAACTTCACTCATGCGTGCAGATTAAAAGCAGTGGAATTATTCGAGCTGCAGCTTTTCCATCCACAGCTCAGTTGCCAGAGTTTGTTATGCAGGTGCAAATCCATATCCAGATGCAGATGCTGGTGCAAATCCATATGCAGATCCAGATCCAGATCTCATAGTTGCAAAAGCTTCTGGCACAAAGGCTTCATCCTCTCGTTTCGAATGCAGCCCATGAAGAAGACAGTGCGTGGAAAATTCCTTCCAAGATCTTGTGCATGTGCTCTCATCTTCCAGTTGAAGCCTTCATTGAATTTTCATTCACCTTGAGTGCTTTCCAAAATTTTTAATTGCTAATATGCAATTAAAAATAAGGATGATGAGTTATCTACGGCAAACATTGCATTGACTCATGTACTGGAGAAGAACTGCAAAAGCTTCAAGGATAAAAGAAAAGACAATGCAAAGGCAAAATTCCAGCTTGCTTCCAATTCCACCTACTTGCAATTTTAGCTTGTTTCCAGATCCAGCTACTCCCAGATCCAGTTTGGTGAGAATCAAAGACAAAAGAATCAGCTGCATGCAGATATGAAAAAGAACAAAGTCAGCTTTCCTCTTATGTCTTCTTTCCTCCGACAAAGTCAGCTTTCTTCTTCCTTCTTCTTTCCTCCAACAAAGTAATTGAGCGATCAATTCAATTATACAACTTAAGTGATTGGTTTAAAAGCCATTACTTGAAGAAGTCAACTACTTGGAGATAGGTGGCGGACGTGCAAAATAGAAGATTCTATTGCAAATCATACATGTCACGCAAAGAGGAATTCCAGGAGGAAGATTGCCAGTTGTTTCTTTCCAACTTCCACATGTGTCAAAATTTGTAGGCAGCAATCTTGTGTTCTAGACTTTGTGCTGAACCCCTGAGAGCAACTTGGAGCAAAGGAATACAAAGGAGTAGGTTTCCGGAGAACTTTGTGTCACGGTGTACTTTGTTTCTTGCTTTTAATCTTAGATCTCTTAGTAAACTTTGTGTTATTATAGATCTAGATCTAGAGCTGCTTTTGTTTTATAATTCTGTGTGTTCATATCTATTGAGTTTCTTCTATGTGCATGCAATTAGCTCTGCTATCTACTAATTGGGATGCACATCTTCCCCATTTCTTCTCTGTATTTCCTTTACTTTCTTCTTCTATAATTTTCCTTTCTTAAACAGCTGCTTACTTGCTGCAGAACTTCTTAGTTATGGTTCGTGAACTAAGTGGTTAAAGTAAAACCCCTGATAGGTAATAACACATTTTTATTGACAAATCTGACACGGGAGCCTCACCGGTTAAATGAGGGAGATTTATCTCGTGACTGCCTAGGTTTGATGCTATGCAGAAAATCTACCCAACACGGCCGCTGCACCAAAACGAATCAACCTCAAAAAACAAGCTTCTGGTCAAAAAAGACGAAGTCATGCACAAAAAGCCTCTCCTAGGCAAGTAGCATTTTTTGGAATAAATGGATTTTATGAAAATAAGAAAATATTGCCATCAATGCGTAGAGCTCAGAAAGATATGCACTTTTAGAAAAAAACGACACCTAAAACGGAACCACGGAATTAAAGCTACGGCACATGCAAGTTTTTGCTAATACATCTTCTCGGAACCTTTCCAAAAATGGCAAATTTTATTCCATACTTGTGTTTCCTTCACCAAAAATCCAAAATCCAAAAAAGGAAAGAAATGTTGTTTTTATGTCAGTCGCAATTTTCAAGGCTGCCTTTTGCGTCCAGTTTCAATGCTGCCCTAAGTGACGAATTCTCACGCAATTTGAAAGGCAAAAGTCACAATGCAAGTCGCACTTTTAGAAAAGAGCTATCTTTCATGCAAGTCACACTTTTTTTGAAGGAAGACTTTAAGCTGTCAGTGGGAATTTTGGCAGTGGCAGGCAAGTGGGAATTTCTTACTGCCTAGCAAGGTAATTTTTCCCATGAAGTCAAAGTCACTTAAGCTACAATGGGAATATTAGAGGTGGCAGGCAGACAGGAATTTCTTACCTGCCTAGCAGGGTAATTTTTCCCATGAAGTCAAAGTCACTTAAGTTGCAGTGGGAATATTAGAGGTGGCAGGCAGGCGGGGATTTATTACCTGCCTTGCAGGGTAAAAATTCTCATTATGAAAGTCAAATCACTTAAGTGGAAGAAGGGATTTTTAGAGCTACAATGAAGGGCGAAAATTCCCATCAGAAGTTGACTTCTTATTTTTAGAATTCACCCTTGCCAAAAAGTGCGACCCACCTTGGGTGAATAACAATGCATTTAATAATATTTATTAATGTTTATTCACCCAATTCTGGCGCCATAAATAGAAGAAAAGTCAATGCATCAAGACAAGCCAAAGTGAACTGAAGGTAGCATTCTAAGAATAAATAAATTAAATTTATTTAATAGCAGCCAGCAGCATGCAAAAATAGGTGCCCAATTTGGGTGAATAAACATCATTGTTTATTAATTAATTTTCAGGAATAGGGTGGACAATTATTAGAAATTGAATACTGAGGGTTACATAAGCATGGGCTGTCATAATGAAGATGTAATTAATTCTTTTTGCAAAGGATTGCAGCCTAGACAGTTTTGGCGACCAAAGAATGATGTTTTACATCAAAAAGTGTTTTTCATTCCCGGAAAGCTTCAAAGTTTGGCGCCTAGGGTTGGAATGGCTTGATTTTTGCTATGACAATTATTTGCATGTTGGTATAAGTGCTCTGGTGAATTAAATAATATTTTTGTTTGCTTTAAATGCAAGCAAAACCTCAAATTTTAGGGCAGCAAGCTTTATATGCAGATTCTGGTGATAAAACTCAAGTAATCATGCCACGGACTCCATCTTTGTCTGAATAAATTTCAGGTATTCATCACAGGTGCTCAGATCAATTTCAAATACATTGAATATGTCTTCCGAATCTGAAGAAATTGTCAGATCTGTACAAATTGATCCAATTACAAGGGATTTCGGCAAAATTAAAAGAAGAAGAGCTCAGACAAAGATTGTCCCAGCCATGATGAAGCATGATGAAAGAAAAGGATCAGCAAAATTATGCATAGCTTCCAGATTTGTTGAAGTCAACAATACAAACATAGGCTCTGAACCTATCACCGATTTAATTGACAGATCCAGATCTCATAATTGCAAAGGCTTCCAGCAAAAATTCATCCTCTTATTTCTAACACAGCCCGTATAGAAGTCAGTGCATGGAAAATTCTTTCCAGGATCTTGTGCATGTGCTCCCAATCTTCCAGTTGAAGCCTTCATTGAATTTACTTTGCATGTACTAAAAAAGAATTGCAAAAGCTTCAAGGATAGAAGGGAAGACAGGTCAAAGGCAATACCCGCAAGCAAATCACAGTCACACATAGCTTCCCGATCCAGTTTGGTGAGAATTAAAGGCAAAAGAGTCAACCGCATGCAGAATATGGAAGAAGAACAAGACTAGGAGGGTTGCAGCTTTCTTCTTATTTCTTTTCCTCTTTCTTTTATTTTCTCCGACAAAGTAATTGAGTGATCAATTAAATTATAAAACTTAAGTGATTGGTTTAAAAGCCATTACTTGAAGAAATCAATTACTTGGAGATAGGTGTCAGACATGCAAAATAGAAGGTTCTATTTTTCAGTTATAAATCATGCATGTCATGCAAAGAGGAATTCCAGGAGGAAGATTGCCAGTTGTTTCCCTTTTCATAGCTTCCGCATGCGGGAATTCATTTAAAGCTTCCTATTTGTAATTTTCCTTTATACAATATAAATAGTGGAAGAACCTACGGGTTAAAGAATCAGAAATTGTAAGCAACATTTTTGTGTTTCATTTTTTGAGCTGAAACCCTTTATAGCTTTTTGAAAGCAGAGGCATAGAAAGGAGCATATTACTGGAGAACTTTGTCTCAACGGTGCATTTTGTTTCTAACTTTCTGTCTTAGATCTATTCATAAACTTTGTGTTATTCTAGATCTAGATCTGAAAGTTCCATTGCTTATAATTTTGTATGTTAATATCTATCTGTTTTGTCTATGTGCATGCAATCAACTCTGTAATCTATTGATTGGGTTGCACATCTTCCTTCTTCCTTTCTTGTTTTCTGTTATTTTTCTTCTTCATCAGATATTTCCTTTCTTTAGCAGTTGCTTACTTGCTGCAAAACTATACAGCTATGGTTCATGAGTTGCATGGTTAAACTAATACCCACAAATAGATACCAGCATATTTAACTAACAAATCTTACACGGGAGCCTCACCAGTAAATGAGAGAGATTTATCTTATGACTTCCTAGGTTTTCAACTATGCAGAAAATCTAGCCAAGAATTTTTGGTGACTCTGCTGGGGAACAACTATCTTTGCATATCAAAGTGTTTTCCCATTCAACTTTCAAACTGGTTGAACGTCCATTCACCCAATCTGTGAAGGCACAAGGAAGGACTGATCATTTCTTCAGATTGCAGGAACAATTCAATTTCAATCATCCTCCTTAAGTTAGAAGCCGCAAATCTAGTCTCTCACCAGGAAGAAGAGTACACATTCATCCAGATCCAAATCATCTTCAGCATAATCCAACAGCTGGAATTATTCATCAAGTCTACTCTCGGAGAAGACGTGCCCCGTTCATCATGCTGAATCAAAACCCAAAACCTGATAGTAGCCTGTTCCATGGGGTGCAGCCTTTAGGACCTCTGAATCTTGACTCCTCCTATGCATGATCTACCTAAAGGGACAAGAAAGAATTTTCCAAAATTCTTTGGAGATGGAAAGCAAAATTCAGACGATCACTTGGCTGCATTTTTATATCCTGTGGAGTGCTTGTAGTCGAACATGAAGACGTATCTGTCAGACTCTTCATAGAGACTCCGCATGACTAAGCTGGAGAATGGTTCTACTGGCTAGCTCCTAGCACCATAACCAACTAGGCCACTATGAAGGATGCATTCCTGAAGAGATTCAAAGCAGCTGAAGATTCCAGTACATTGATAGCTCAACTAACTCAGTTGAAGAAGAAGCCACGTGAGACATGCGGGATTTTATTGCAAAATTCCAAAGATTACTGTACAAAATTCCAGCTTCTGCTTCTCTGAATGATGAGAATCAAAAGGTATTCTTCATCAATGCTTTACTTCCTGAAGTAAGTTATCAACTGCGAAGAGTGCGTCCTGCTGATTTGTTAGCAGCCCAAAACATGGCAGTTGAAATTGAAGATGACCTCATCATGGCTGAAAAGATAAAGAGCAGCACTTCTAGAGCTGAAAGTTCATCCTCTGCCACTACTTCTGATTCACTATTGCAAAAGTTAGCAAATGAGATGATCGCAGATGAAGAAACAAATGGCTCAAATGGCTCAAGGCAACAATACTACCCCTGCTCGGAATTTCAACAACCGGAACCGCATTGCTGGTTCCCAAAGATTAGCAATTGAAGCTGCTCCTAGAAACAACATGGAGATGAATGAAGAAGACCAGGAAGCTGACGCTAATCACTTTGAGAATGATGATTTTATAGGTCCTGCTGGGGACTCCAACATTAATTACCTAAACTACAAATCTGAACATGACAATGAAAAGTTTCATGAAGATGATCATGGTCATACATATATGCAGTATTTACAAAACAACAAACTCGCCAGGCTGAGGCATTAGCTGACGAACAAAGAAGGGGCAGCCCTTTACCTTCTTTTTTAGCTCCCAGAAATAAGAAGGTAAGTTCTTCATCTCAACCGCAGAAAGCAGTATAGGTATCTGAATCTATATCTTCCTTCGACATTGTTGATCATGTAAAGAAAACTAGGATTCAAATGTCAGAAGCTGAACACTTGAGGGCCTTTCCTGAGCAGTTAAGTAGGCTAGTCAAGTATGTACAATCACTAGGACAATCCAATACATCAAAAGGCCTTTTGCCTAAGCCCAAAGATACTCCTCCCCAAAACAACACTATAGTTGTTAAATATTCACCGTCTTATGAAAGAGTGGAACCATTCTATGTTTCCATATTGCTTAATGGTTTCAAGTTAAGCAACTGCATTTTAGATTCAGGTGCTTCTTGACAATGTCATGTCAGCTAAAGTTGCAGATGCTCTTGGGCTTACCCTGACGAAGACCATAAAAAGGTGCTACTCCATGGAGAGACAAGTCCCTTTAATCGGACAAATCAAAGACACAAGTTGTTCTGGCAGCTTTTCCTAACAAAAGATTAAAGATGACAATTTTAGTTGCAGATATCCTTGTCTCCTACGGGATGTTGCTGAGTAGAAACTTTTGCAATGAGTTGGGAGAAGTAAAGATGGATTGGTCCTGTGCTCATATTCCTATCAAAGGAATAAATCAAAAACTAGAGCTAGAAAAGAAGTCCAAGTACACGGTGACAAAATCTGAAGATCCTAGATCTCAAATTCTTTTTCAAGAATCTAACCGTGGGGTCTATTTCTTGGAAATGGATAAAGATGTTCCAGAACTCAGAATTTCAACCAAAGCCAGAGCCAAAAGAAGAAGAAAAAGTTTGGACTGCTGGAGTTTAAAGGCACATGTTGTTCTTTTGGATCGGGAGCTGGTGTTCTACTAATATCTCCAAATCATGACATATTCCCATACTCCCAAAAGCTTATGTTCGAGAGCACCAACAATATGGCAGAGTATGAAGCATTGCTTCTAGGAATGGAGCAAGCTAAAAAGAAAGGAGTAAAACTCCTCAAAGCCCAAGGAGATGTTGAACTTCTAGTAAAGCAGGTTCGAGGGCAAAGACAAGTCAAAAGAGACAAGTTGAAGCATTATAGAGATAGAGTACTTTCTGCCACATTCAATTTTACAGCCTTCTCTATTGACTTCATTCCAACAAATCAGAATTCCAAGGCAGACTCTTTGGCGGTCACAGCTGCACTATTGAATCCAAATAGACCACCGTCCATATTCAGACAAGGAAACTATAAAGTGGAGATGGTCTACCGCCCTAAAGTCCCTGATAATGTTGAATAGTGGCAGACTTTCAATGAGGACAAACAAACATCTGCATTTCTGGAACAAGGCAACTTTGACAAGTTGTATGTTGAAGGGAGTAAGTCACTACCACGAAAAACAGTCACAAGCATAACTGATCCAAGTTATGATGACAGTAGTGGAATAGTCCAACCAAAAGGTAACAAAATCCCCAAGGGTTTAGTTTACTTAGTGAAGACTTTCGACAAGCATGATCGGTACTTGAATAAGAACAAAGAATATGGTGATAGTTCTTCCTCAGAAATGCAGCTGTTAAATCTGGAAATGGAGGAAGTTGATGAAGACTTACCACAGAGAGAAGAAAGGATGAGCTACCACAGGATGAAGTTGATAGGACTTGCCCAAGGTATTTGACAAGAAGGCCATGGAAAGGAAGTTTGAGATTGGAGATTGGGTTCTTTTGTGGGACAAGAGACATGAATCGAAGGGCAAGCACGACAAATCTAATTCACATTGGAAAGGGCCCTTCGTGATCAAAAGAGTGTTCGGAATGGATAGTTTCTTCCTTGCCTACTGGGATGGAATTGAGTTACCACTGCCTTTCAACATGAAAGATTTAAAGCTTTTCCAGATCTAAGAGTGCAGAGTAAAACCTATATGTATATAAATAAACTTTGTTTGTCTTTCTTTTCTTTTTCTTTTTGTGTTGTTTTTGTTTGCCTGACCCCTAGCCCACTAGACAAGACACGAAACCAGAGAAGCTGGGATCTCATCTTTACTCCTTTCATTTTGATAGAGAATAAGATGTCCACAGACAGAACCAACTGGTGTCTCAAGATTTTACCCTGAAATTTGAGACTACCCCGTGATTAAAATTTTCGTTCTTTTAAAATAACGGGTCTTTTTGTGTTTTTATTGCCAGAAGATGCATGTATTGCGTTAAGATATTCCCAGTGAATCATATGAGCCAATTTCGACAAATACCCAGATGCCAAAACACATTTTATCACTCCACCAAGTTTTGTCTACGAGAAATTTTTATTTAATTATTTATTAAATAAATAATGCCCCATTTGAAGTAAATTGTGCTCCGTTTGAACCCTGCTGAAGTTTTGCATGCCAATATTCACATATATCAATAGGGTTTTCACCAGGAATGAATCCTGAGCTTTGTCTGTGACTTCTGGTAACGTTTTTCGCTTTTATTTAATTCTTTCGCGTTTTTCTTTGGTTTTCTCCTCATTTTCTCTGTGAAATTCCCCTAGGTCAATTCTTTCGCCAGTATAGTCTATTTACTTGCCTGAAGCATCTGGAGATCATTTACGACCGCTGCACCAGAACAAATCAACCTCAGAAAGCAAGCTTCTAGTCAAAAAAGACGAAGTCATGCACAAAAAGCCTCTCCTAGGCAAGTCACATTTTTTGGAATAAATAGATTTTATGAAAATAAGAAAAATATTGCCATCAATACGTAGAGCTCAGGAAGATATGCACCTTTAGAGAAAACGACACCTAAAACAGAGCAACAGAATGAAAGTTATGGCACATGCAAGTTTTTGCTGCTACATCTTCCCGAACCCTTTCCAAAAATGGCAAATTTTATTCCATACTTGTGTTTTCTTCACCAAAAATCCAAAATCCAAAAAAGGAAAGAAATGTTGTTTTTATGTCAGTCGCAATTTTCAAGGCTTCCTTCTGTGTATAGTTTCCACACTGGCCTAAGTGACGAATTCTCACGCAATTTTAAAGGCAGAAGTCACAATGCAAGTCGCACGTTTAGAAAAGAGCTATCTTTCATGCAAGTCGCACTTTTTTTAAAAGAAGACTTTAAGCTACCAGCGGGAATTTTGGCAGTGGCAGGTAAGCGGGAATTTCTTACCTGCTTAGTACGGTAATTTTTCCCATGAAGTCAAAGTCACTTAAGCTGGAATAGGAATATTAAAGGTGGCAGGTAGGCGGGGATTTCTTACCTGCCTTACAAGGTAAAAATTCTTATTATGAAAGTCAAATCACTTAAGTGGAAGAAGGGATTTTTAGAGCTGCAATGAAGGGTGAAAATTCTCATCAGAAGTTGACTTCATAGAATTCACCAGCCAAAAAGTGACCCACTTAGGTGAATAATCAGTTATTTAATAAATTTACCCTTTATTCACCCAATTTTGGCGCCCACCTTGGAAAGTCAAATAGACAAGCCCAATTTGGGTGAATAAACATAAATTGTTTATTAATTAATTGCACAGGAATAGGCGCCCAAATTGGACAATTATTAGAAATGCTGGAATATTGAGGGTTACATAAGCATGGGCTATCATAATGGAGATGTAATTAATTAATTTTTAGCAAAGGAAGTGCAGCCCAGGCAATTTTGGTGCCCAAAGAAGGAGGAATTTTGCATCAAAGGAAGGTGTTTTTCCTTGCTGGAAAGCTTCAAAGTTTGGCGCCTAGGGTTTGAAGGAGCTTGATTTAATTCTAATGACAATTATCTACATAGTATGGTACAGAGTGACTCAGGTGAAGTTACATAATATTTATGCTTTGCTTTGCATACAAGCAAAGCCTCAAATTTTAGGGCAGCGGGCTTTATATGAAGATTTTTATGATAAAAATCAAGTGGTCATGTTTTGGATTCCGTCTTTGTCTGAATTAATTGCAGGTATTCATTACATGTGCTTATATAATTGAAAGGGAGCTTAAATCAATGTCCAATACATTGAACATATACTCTGAATCTGAAGAAATCTCTCAAATCTGCACCGATTGATCCAATTACAAGGAATTCCGGCGGAATAAAAAGAAAAAGAGTTGCTCAGACAAAGATTGCTCTGGCCATGGCGAAGCATGATGAAAGAAAAGGATCAGTAGAATTATGCATAGCTTCTACATTTCCAAATCCAGATCCATATCCATATCCATAATTGTAAAGGCTATCATCCAATCTTGTTTCGACATGCATCCCGTGAAGAAGTAAGTGCATGGAAAATTCCTTCCAAGATCTTGTGCATGTGCTCCCAATCTTCCAGTTACACAGCCTTCATGTAGAATTTGCAGTTCACCCAGAAAATGCTTTCCAGAATTTTGTGCATGTCCTCATATGCAATCTAAAAATAAAAAAATATGAAGCCTTCATTTAGGGAAAACATTGCACTGATGCATGTACAGGAGAAGAACTACAAAATCTTCAAGGATAAGAAGGAAAGGCAAGGTCAAGGGTAACACCCATAAGAAAAATTCCAGATCCAATCGCTTCTAGATCCATCTGCTTTCACATTCAGTTTCCTGAGAATCAAAGGCAGAAGAATTAACTGCATGTCGAATGTGGAAAAAGGACAAAGACTGCAGCTTTCTTCTCTTTCTTCTTCTTTCTCTTATTTCCTCTGATAAAGTAATTGAGCAATAAATTAAATTATAAAACCTAAGTGATTGGTTTAAAATTCATTACTTGAAGAAGTCAACTACTTAGAAATAGGTGGCAAACATGCAAAATAAAAGGTTCTACCTTCAGTTGCAAATCATGCATGCCATGCAAAGAGGATTTCCAGGAGGGAGATTGCTCAGTTGTTTCCTTTCCGACTTCCACATGTGTCAGTTCACTAAAAGCTTCCGACTTGTAATTTCCCCTCTACATTCTATAAGTAGAGGAAGAACCTACGAGTTAAATGATCAGAATTTGCAAGTAGCATTCTTGTGTTCCAGACTTTGTGATGAAACCCATGAGAGCGATTTGAAAGCAAAGGAATAGAAAGGAGCATATTTCTGGAGATATTTGTGTCAAACGGTGCATTTTGTTTCTAACTTTTTGTCTTAGGTCTACTTCATAAACTTTGTGTTATTCTAGATCTAGATCTGAAAGTTGCCTTTGCTAAAAAAATTTGTAGTGTTAATATCTATCTGGTCATGTCTATGTGCATGCAATCAACTCTGTAATCTATTGATTGGGTTGCACATCTTCCCCCTTTCTTTCCTGTGTTTTTATTATTTTTCTTCTTTATATATTTCCCTTTCTTTAAACAACTGCTTACTTGCTGCAAAACTATACAACTATGGTTCATGAGCTGCATGGTTAAAGTAAAACCTCTAAATATATACTAGCATATTTTACTAATAAATCTTACACAGGAGCCTCACCGGTAAATGAGGGGAGATTTATCTCCTGACTGCCTAGGTTTTTAGCTATGCAAAAAATCTAGCCAACAAGGAGGATCCCCAGAAGTAGTAATGGGCACACATGTAACCAAATATGTGTCATGTTGGTGGCTCGGGTCATGCCATCCTCTTTTGTGTGGAGTAATATGTAATGATTGTGAATATGAGAATTATGGAGAAGATTTTTGTAATATAGTGATGATTCCTTTGGTATTTAGCATAGTAATGTTAACAATTATAAATTTGTAGTGATTAGTGTCCTGTCTCAAGATTGCATGATAGTCACAAAAGAATCCAGTGTTTGGACATCTTGTGAGCAGATCGATGCAAGGAACA
Source organism: Taxus chinensis (assembly GCA_019776745.2). NCBI lineage: Eukaryota > Viridiplantae > Streptophyta > Pinopsida > Cupressales > Taxaceae > Taxus > Taxus chinensis. The sequence continues at coordinate 506,429,771 of CM034151.1, forward strand.
GGGTAACTATAATAACTCAACATCCAAGAGTATAGAGAGTAGTTCTTAACGTGTATCCAAGCTAGTGAGGATGGTCATTGAATTAAAAAATGCTATAGGATCAAGAGCATTATTAAAATCATGGAAGGGATATGAAGAAATAGGGTCAGAAGTGTGATAATTAGCAATTATAGGATGACTAGTGTTACATATTGGAGTTTTAAGATGATAATGCCAGAGGCTAATCGAAGTAAAAAGAGAATAAAACATGGACTCCTCTTCAACGATTGCATTGAAAGTGAGTTTATGTAAGTGATCATTAACAATTTCAATAGGATCGCCATTGTTGTCAGATGAACATTCCCTAACATTATGTTTTTTAACAGATCGATCTACGAGATAGGAGTGATGGGTGGAACTAATGTACGGTATGAAACAAACGCTGTAACAAGTACGTTAAGTAGGTAACTTGTCCATAGGGATGGGTTGGAAAGGAGAATCAATAAGAGCCTATTGTGGATTATACATATCAACTTTATAGTATTTAAAATGATAGGGATCTGCTAGGATAGTATGCTCATGTACATTATGTATGAATTTGACACATTGATGGAGAGTAGAGAGAACTGCTTGTATAACATTGATCCATGAACGCCCTAAGAGGAGGTTATAATCAAGACTAATTTCCATGATATGAAAAGTGTTAGGTAATAACTTGGGGCCAACAAGGAGATCCAAGTTAATAGTGCCTAAATTGGACTAGGTAATATTATCAAAGCCCACACATTGGAAATAGTAGTGTCAATAGTACTAAAAGAAATACCCATTTTAGTTAGTAAAAAATGAGGACAAATGCCTATTTTGTCTTCTCGACGGCTAAAGAGAATTTGAAAGGGAGACTTAAGTTCTATTATTTTATTAAAAAGTGAAAAAAATAAAATAAACATTATAAAAAACACTTATAATAAATTGAAAGGACTTAACAATAAACTAAACATAGAAAAGTGAACAAAGGATAAAAACACAGTATAAAAAGAGTCATTATCCAATGGAAAAGCGTTACTAGCTTTGGGAGCAAAAATTAGTGTTAAAAAAGGGCAACATAGAAAGTAACTCTAAAAGTGTTTATTCCTAAGCAAATGCGACTAAGTTTTCTCTAGAAAGTCAGAAATGGAGGGAAAGAAGGCATTTAATGTTGAAAGTGCTGGTTGGACATAGAAAGTGGCCATTTGGGTCACTTCTTTCTTTAAAAATGGCAAGTTAACTTGTACTTAGGGGCATTCTGTGATCATGGGTATTTTATGAGATTTGGCTTGTAAGCTCAGTATTGCTACTGCAATTTGGAAGACGAAAACCCTCAGAAAAAGTGATGGGAAGAACGAAAACTCTTCCTTTAAACTGGGATCTTTTTGTATTGAAGATTCAAGAGAAATTGATTTTTGAATCATTAGGGGATATATTGTAGACTAAAGGATAGGACCGAGTTTAGGGACTTTTTTTGGTATAAAGAAGATGATAAAATATAGATCTGATTGTTGTGTCTTGAAGCTGGATTTCAATCATCTAAGCTGCGGTTTTTGGAGTCTTTTCAGGGGGTTCAAACCCTCATTACCCAGTTGTAATTCCAGTTTAGGTCTGCAGATTATTACTGAATAAAAATCAGACATTTGGAGCTCAGATTGGTATTTTTCTTTTGCATTAATCTCATAAAAAGCATTGTTGTCATAAAAAAACTAGAAATCTGCCGTGTTTGGCATCTTATATTGTATCTATCTTCCATGGTACAAGTCACCATTTCTGGGTAATTACTTTCAGGAATCAAAAAAATGATTTTTGCAAGGTATCATACATCAGCTTTAGGGTCTGATTTGGCTTCATAAAGTATCTGCATATCATATTGAAGTGGGAAAATTATAAATTATTTGATTGATTGGTGTGAGAATTATGTTTGGAAAGTCGCTTTTTCTGAAATAAATTCATAGATCTGCATTTTATGTAAAATTTTGTGTCTAGATTTCAAGTTGGGTATTGGGAGAAATCCATTGTATACTCTTAAAAGGGGACATTACAAAGATATCAGAGCCTGAAATCCTCTCAGCTTGTGAGGAAAAGAAAGAAAAATCAGATTTGAATACATGCAAGAAAAAGTCCTTTAGTTTATCAAAGAAGAGGTACTCCAAACAAGGTAACTATGGAAGGGCATGATCAAAGGGATCCTCCCAATGATGTTCTTAGCTACATGAATGAAGTCATCACTACAATGAGGGAATATCAAAGAGAAATGTGTGATGCATTTACTAGCTCTATTTGAGATTTGGCCATGGCTCTACAAGGGAACAATGCAACTATCAATCAAGAAGCAACCAACAATGGAGAAGGAAGTTCAACAAGATCGGTTAGGACTTCTTCCAAGCCTACTCATCATATTTTCATAGCTAAATTTCTCCAAAGAGAGGAACCAGTTGAAGAAGAAGCCCAACATGATGTTGATGATGTGGAAGCATGGGGTGATGAGTATATGCAACTTAGTTTCAGAGTAAGAGAGATGCTATCCTTCAGAGACTTCTGTCAGGTGAAGAATAGCAAAGGTACAGGGAGAAATAGAAGAGTTCGTCAAGAGTCACCAATGAGAGACATTCAGCAAAGGTTGGATAAGGTAACTTTTCCTTCATTTGATGTACAGAAAAGTGCTCTGCTAGGGCATGGTTACAAAAATTAGATACCTATCTTTCCTTGAATCCTATGTATGAAGATGAAGCACTTAAGTTTGCAACTTTGCATTTGGAGGGAGTTGCACATGAATGGTGGTACCATGGCATCATCACCCAAGGGCATGGCTCTATCACCTCCCTTGAAGAATTTAGTCAGTGCTTGATAGAAAGGTTTGGCAGGATAGATCCGGATTTGCATTTCAGGGAGCTAGCCCAACTCAAACAAGATGGAACTCTAGATGAGTATATTTCTAATTTTCAAAGAATTGCAGTAATAGTACCTGATGTTAGTGAAAGCAAGATTGTTTTATTGTTTGTTGAAGGGTTAGGAGAACCACTAAAATGCCTTGTTAAAGCTTTTAATCCTCCATCTCTTCAAGGTGCCATTAAGAAGTTATTAGACTTAGAGAGTTCGATGCCAAAGGGAAGAAATCTGCAGTTTGGGCAGCAACGAACAACGCCTTTGGGGCAGCAAAAGTACACATGTGAGCGGCCCATAACACCTCAAAATGAGAAGCAAGGAGCAGCACTTAGTGGGCAGCAAAATAGAGCACAAGAATGGGAGAGAAACAGGTCTGAAATTGAAGCAAAGAATGAGCTAAGGAAGAAGAAATTATGCTTTGATTGTAAAGAACCATGGACACCTCGCCATCGTCACAAGGGTAAGGGATCTATTCATTATATTGAAAGTTGTTTCAGATGATAAAGAGGATGAAGATAATGTTGATCCAAAAGATTCAAGCAAAAGAAGATGATGTGGTTGTCATAGGTGCTAACTTAGCTACCCTAACAGTATTGCCTAGTTTCTATGCATTTCATGTGAAAGGTGATCTTCTTGGGCAAAAGGTCACAATATTGATTGATGGAAGAGCAACACACAACTTCATTGACGAAGGTTTTGGTTGCTAGATTGGGCTTACAAGAGGAAAAATTCCAAGGATTCAATGTGATTGTAGCGGATGGGCATTCAAATCACATACACCAAGAGGATTCCCCCACTTCAATTCACTATGGGAGGTCATGAGGTAAGTGATGAACTTTATATTATTAGCATTGATGGGTTGGATTTAGTTCTTGGTGTTCAATGGCTCCAATCCTTGAGTGATTTTAATCAAAATTATCAAACCATGGAGCTAAAATTCAAAGTGCAAGGAAAAGAAATTGTTTTGCAAGGCATGAGGAAAGGAGTTCCTCCAAGAATGGCAGCCAATAGTATGATTGGAGTTATCAATGAAGGACAAATTTGACAAAATGTGATTGATGAAGGTACACAATATTGCAGCAACTAAAGGAAGGTACACAATATTGTAGCAGCTAAAGGAGGGTACACAATATAACAATGTCATAGATGTAGAATGTCAATAATTGTTTATCAATATTAATGTATACCCCGTGTCAAAGACTAGATAACAATAATAATTTGAGTGAGTTATCAAGTCAAGCTTTACACTTGAATTGTAACTTGTGTAGGTATCAATAGTCCATTTTCAGATGTTACATGGTTGGTGAGAGTGTAAATATATACACCCTAATATATATATATATATATATATATATATCATCCAAGTGTGTGTGTATACACACACATGTATGTGTATGTGTATGTGCAATGTCCCTTTCTCCCACACTCCAAGTGTGTGTGTACATACACACATAGATGTATGTATGTATGTGTATATGTATATATATGTGTGTGTGTAATGTCCCTTTCTCCCGGTTAGTTCCACAAAAGACCTTTGGCCCTTCCACTTCCCATGGGCCCAAAGAAACAGCAAGGGAAGCCATTAATGCCATAATTATAAGTTGCTAATTGTATCCACATATTAAATTCTAGGCAACTTTCCAGTTGTGACATTATAAAATAAAGGTAGTGAGGAATGCCTAGTGCCAACTTAGAAAGACAAAAGGAAAATATATATATTAAACATAAAAAGAATGTAATTCCCCCCAAAGGAGGTCGTTCCTCATTGGGGAATGTTTTTGTAATATTCCCTTGTAGGATATTAACTGATTATTATTAATACTTGCAAAAATAAACACTTAGAAAATAAACCCTCCTAGGTTTACCTCAACGAAACCTAGTGTCAGCTTCAATACAACCCAAATAGGGTTGGAGTGAGCCAAGGTGAGGGTTGGATGAGAAATCCAGTTGGTATTTACACTCCTTTATCCAATACAATTTGGAGAAGTAAAAATAATAACTGCTGAAAATTAACTGAAACTTTGGAAATTAATAACTTCCAAAATACTAACTCTTTTAACTTGAAACCAAATGCAGTAAAAAGGGAAAATTATGAACTTCTCATCAAAATAAATATCAGATCTTTGCATGCACTAGAAACTACTCAAATCAACCCCCAAAATCCCAAACCCAGTTGTTAGGGTTAGGGTAAATTGCATAAATAATTTTCAGCACTTAGAAACCTTCAAAATACTCAATAACATGCAGATTTTACCCTCAATAAAATGCGCGAATACCCTAGAAAAGTCGCCAAAGCTAGAGAGAAAATATCATGCACAAACACCTTCAACACAAGAGAGCAAAATGAAAAAAACAATGGAGTCTTCAATAATTTTCAATAATGGATCCAAATAAGAGAGAGATCAATGCAAGAACTAGGGCATACATCCCATGGGCATACATCCCAATTCTCCAAGCACGGAGTGAAATCAATAATTCTTCAACACGCCCTCTAAGGAAATGCGACCTCCCTTTTATAGAACTAAGGAGTGCAATACCCAATAAAGACCTACCTTTCCCTTTTGGAGGGAAAACATAAACTCTCATTAAAATATTTAATACTAAGACTATGTGCACTTTATTTATTTTTAATTAAATAAATAAAAGTAACTAACCTATGTGCACATTAAACTAACTAAAAAGACTCCCACTTGTAGCGCTAGGCATGCCAAGGGGTTACAATGCAAATGAAAAAAAATATTAATAATGTCTCGAAAAAGGGGACATTACAGTTTTTTAATTATGGCACCACTTTTCATAATAAAAGGGGTCATTTGGGGTCGAGGAAGACACACTTGATCATTTGATAATGTTCTTTCTTGGAGAAGGAGAACTCTTGCTCTTTCTTTCTCTCCATAGAGGACGAAAACCATCTTGGAAAACCTATAGAGGACGAAACCCCTCAATAGTGGCTATTTTGAGGATGAAACCCCTTAAACTTACAAAAAGGTGATCTCAAACGGAGATTACATTGTGCTAAAATCAGTTTGCAGTCATTTCTAGCCCTTCCCAAGGGTGGCGACCTTCCCTAAGGTGAAATTCGTGAAGTTCTAGGGCATGGTGGTATCAAATTCTTGCACCATTGTGTACTCCATATTTTTAGCAGTGGTGTCCCAAGATTTCACCCTGAAATTTGGGACTACCCTATGTAAAAAAATTCGTACTTTTAAAATAATGGGTCGTTTTGTGTTTTTATTGCCAGAAAGTGTTTGTATTGTGTCAAAATATTCCCAGAGAGTCGTATTACTCAATTTTGTCAAATACCCAAATACCCAAAATCGTTATATTCTATCACTAGGGTTTGCCTACGGGAAATTATTATTTAATTATTCTAAGCCCCGTTTGAGGTAAATTGTGCTCCGGTTTAACCCTGTTGTAGTCTTACATGTCAATATTCCTATATACCAGTAGGGTTTTAACCAGGAATGAATCCTGGGCTTTATCTGTGACTTCTGACAACGTTTTGCGTTTTTGGTGTTTTACCGTTATGTTTTCTATCAAAATTTCTCTAGGTCAATTCCTTTGCCGGTTTAGTCTGATTTCTTGCCTGGAGTATTTGGAGATCATCTATGAACGTTATGCCAGAAGGAATTTGCCACTGGAGGTCTGGTTCTCTCTAAAAAGACGAAGTCGTGCACATAAAAGGCCTCTTCTAGGCAGGTCGCATTTTTGAGAAAGGAAGGTTCTAAGCTATAATGGGATTTTTAGTAGTAGCAAGCAGGTGAGAATTTTGTACCTGCCTAGCAAGGTACTTTTTCCCATGGGAGCAACGCCACTTAAATCACAATGGGAAAATTAGAGGTAGCAAGCAGGCGGAAATTTCTTACCTGCCTTGCAAGGTGAAAATTCTCATCGTGAAATAAAAGAAAAATCACTCAAGGCATTGATGGGAATTTCTTACCTACCTTGTCGGGTAAATAATCTCATTATAAAAGTCAAACACCTTAAGTGCATCATGGGACTTTTGGAGCTGCGGTGCAGGGTGAATAATTCCATTGAAAATTGGCTTTTAAAATTAGAAATGGGCTATGTCAAAAACTGTGACCCCTTTTGGAATAGAGGGACAACTTTAATTGCATTCATTAATTAATTCTATTTCCAAATTTGGCGCCCAAGCATGAGGAAAAGTCAACAAGGAAGAAAATGATAAAGGAATTTAGAAATAGAATTCTAAAATTAAATAAATATAATTTATTTAATGCAGCCACCTCTTATGTCAAAAAGTGTGACCAATATGAAGGAGAGAATACTTTTTAAAGTATTAATTGATAGAATTAATTCCTATTTTTGGTGCATGAGGTCAAAGCACACTGTGAAGTCAAAGTGGACTGGAAGTAGAAAGTTAAAATTCAATAAATTTAGTTTATTAAATAGCAGCCATGAGCATGCACAAAATAGGCGCCCAAATTGAAGAGAAAAACATATTAATTAATTAATTAATTGTCAGGAATAGGAGGGGCAATAATTAATTATAGAATTATGAAGGTTATATAAGCATGGGCTGTCATACGGATGATTTAATTAATTCTTTAGCAAGGAAGTGCAGCCCATGCAATTTTGGCGCCCAATTAAGGAGAAATTTTGCTCAGAAGGTGTTTTCACTGCCAGAAAGCTGCAAAGTTTGGCACCTACGTTTGAAGGAGCTTGATTTATGTCTGATTAATTGTCTGCATAATAGTACAGGTGCTCAGGTGAAGTTGACAAAATTCATGTTTGCTTTGCATGCAAACAAAACATCAAATTTTGGGGCAGCAGGCTTGATATATACAAATTTTTATAATTAAAATCAAGTGTTCATGTTCCGGTTGCTATCTTTGTCTAAATTAATTGCAGGAATTCATTAAAGGTGCTTTTATAAGAAAAAGGGAGCTTAAATCAATGTCCAATACATTAAACATATCCTCTAAATCTAAAGAAATCTCCAGATGTGCACTGATTGTAAAGAATTCTAGCCGAATAAAGAGAAAAAGAATTGCTAAGACAAAGACAGATATGGCCATGGCAAAGCAGGATGAAAAAGAAAGCTCAGCAGAGTCATGCATCACTTTTAAGTTTGCTGACATTGGAGATACAGATCTAGGTCCAGAACCTCTTTCCGAATTGATTCACAGATCCAGAGCTGGAAAGACTTCCCTCATGCGTGCAGTCAAAAGCAGTGGAATCATTCGAGCTGCAGCATTTCCATTCACAGCCCAGTTGCCAGAATTTGTCATGGAGTGTGCTAGGTCTTACCATCCATTATCCAGATCCGTCCGAGATGTTGCGGGGAAGACAATAATCCGGTTGGATGCACAACATCAATTATTGTCTAAAGATTCCAGCACGACAGGTGGTGACTGCTATTAGCATACAGGATGTCGGCAACAGATGGGAAAAAAATAAAGTTGACTGTGTTCGCATAATGAACAGCAGATACATGAAGAAGCCCAAATCTCCATCCAAGTTTCCAAGAACTCTTCCACGATCCAATCTGGAACAAGAGGTGGATGGCATTACCAAATTGTTATGTAGGATAAATGGCAAAGCTAACGCTCACAACTTTCGCACATGGATATATGCTTTCATCAGGACCATTGAAATCAAAAAAGAAGATTCAATAATCAATTAGTCAGAAATCATTAGTGACAATATCAGTGAGCAACTCAGGAATGTGAAGCGTAATGACAGCTTCTAAATGACTTCGTATTTAGTATATGCAGCACCTTCACAGGGTGTTTTCTCCAAGCTGGATAGACGTGGTGTGCTTTCTAAGGATCCTATTTTTGAGTGTTATCGGCAGCTTACTGTGCCCACATGCCATAAAGATTACAAGGTTGTCAACGATGGATTTTTCTACGGATTCATTTGCAGGCTGGACAACAACCTAAAGGCCAACAGGGTAAGCAAGGAAGCTTGGGAAGATGTGTCTAAGATTGGCAGTATCTTCATCCAATTTGCGGACTTTACATACCTCAGGTCACTGGCTTTTCAGGAGAACCAGTCAAGTTGCCCAGATATCCGAGTGATAGATTGGTCATCATGGAATTGAGCAGACAACTCGTGGAGATGCATGACCTATAGACGAAATGGCACAAGTCTACAAGCTTCTTCCCGATCACAATGGGCTATTACAGCTGCCAGAGTATTCATAAACCTCAAGGAATTGAAGCGGAGATGTTCTCTGAGTACGAGCAAGAGTTCTTCCCAGCACGGCTGAACTTCAATCCATTTGGAGTGGTAAGGAAGACAATCTCCCAGGAGTACGCGCATGTGCCTTCATTGGAAAAATTTTGAATGAAGTGCAGAAGCGAGTACGAAGTTAGAAAGAAAGATTTCATCAGGTTATCAGCGCGGTAAGTGTTTAACTTTGGATTAGCACGGATACCTACGGATCTTAAAGATGATGGGTCTATGTTACTTGACACATACCATCGGATGGGAGGAGATAGAGTTGTACTTCAGGAAAGCATAGGTGGCTGCCATACGATCGAGGAAAGGTCTGCCGCCGTTCTAGTCAATACCTCAAACTAGTTGCCAACGAATGGATATTGCCTTGATGAAGCATTGATGAATCAGATCACAAGCAACTTTAACACAGGAAATTCCCTCAAAAGGAGTCACAAAGGAGAGAGCAGCAGAAGGCACTGATGTTGGCTAGATTTTCTGCATAGCTGAAAACCTAGGCAGTCATGAGATAAATCTCCCTCATTTACCATTGAGGCTCCCGTGTAAGATTTGTTAATAAAATATGCTAATATCTATTTAGGGGTTTTACTTTAACCATGCAGCTCATGAACCATAGTTGTATAGTTTTGCAGCAAGTAAGCAGCTATTAAAGAAAGGAAATATCTTATGAAGAAGAAAATAATATAAACACAACAAAGAAAGAGGGAAGATGTGCAACCCAATCAATAGATCACAGAGTTGATTACATGCACATAGACAAAACCAATAGATATTAACACATAGAATTATAAGTAAAGGCAGATTTCAGAACTAGATCTAGAATAACATAGTTTATAAGTAGATCTAAGACAATAAGCTAGAAACAAAATGCACCGTGACTCAAAGTTCTCCGAAAATCTACTCCTTTCTATTCCTTTGTTTCAAATAGCTATCAGGGATTTCAGCACAAAGTCTGGAACACAAGAATGTTGCTTACAAATTTTAATCTTTTAACCTGTACGTTCTTCATCTATTTATAGCATGTCGAGGGGAAATTACAAATAGGAAGCTTTTAGTGAACTGACACATGTAGAAGTTGTAAAAGAAACAACTGGCAATCTCCCTCCTGGAATTCCTCTTTGCATGACATACATGATTTGCAACTGAAAATAGAACCTTCTATTTTGCATGTCTGCCACCTATTTCCAAGTAGTTGACTTCTTCAAGTAATGGCTTTTAAACCAATCACTTAGGTTTTATAATTTAATTGATCGCTCAATTACTTTGTCGGAGGAAATAAGAGAAAGAAGAATAAAGAGGAAAGTTGCAGTCTTGTTCTTTTTTCATATTCTGCATGCAACTGATTCTTTTTCCTTTGAACTGGATCTGGAAGCAGCTGGATCTAGAAGTGACTGGATCTGGAAGCGGCTAGATCTGGAAGCAAGTGACTGGGATTTGTTTGCGGGTATTGCCTTTGACTTGTCTTCCCTCTTATCCTTGAAGCTATTGCAGTTTTTCTCCAGTACATGCATCAGTGCAATGTTTGCCGTAATTAACTCATCATTTTTATTTTTATTTGCATATGAGCAAGTAAAAATTCTGGAAAGCACTCCCGGTGAATGCAAATTCAATGAAGGCTTCAACTGAAAGATTGGGAGTTCATGCACAAGATCCTGGAAGGAATTCTCCATGCACTGACTTCTTCACGAGCTGCGTCAGAAACAAGAGGATGAATTTTTGCCGAAAGCCTTCGCAATTATGGGATATGGATCTGGATCTAGATCTGGGCCTACTGACTTTAGCAAATCTGGAAGCTATGCATGATTCCGCAGAGCCTACCCTTTCATCCCACTTTGCCATGGCTAGAGAAATCTTTGTCTGAGCAACTCTTTATTCGGCTGGAATTTTTCACAATCGGTGCAGATCTGGAGATTTCTTCATATTCGGAGGATATGTTCAATGTCTTGGACTTTGATTTAAGCTCTCTTTCTCTTATAAAAGCACCTGTAATGAATTCTTGCAATTAATTCAGACAAAAATGGCAACCAGAACATGAACACTGGATTTTAATTATTAAATCTACATATATCAAGTTTGCTGCCCCAAAAATATGATGTTTTGTTTGCATGCAAAGCAAGCATGAATTTTATCAACTTCACTTGAGCACCTATACCACTATGCAGACAATTATTCAGACACAAATCAAGCTCCTTCAAACCTGGGCGCCAAATTTTGAAGCTTCCAGCAGTAAATACACCTTTTGTGCAAAATTCCTCTTCAAATGGGGCGCACTTTTTGTCTGGGCTGCACTTCTTTGCTATAGAATTAATTAATTCATCCTTATGGCAGCCCATGCTTATATAACCCTCATAATTCTATAATTAATTAATGTCTCTCCTATTCCTAGCAATTAATTAATTAATTAATAAGTTTTCCTCTTTAAATGGGGCGCCTATGTTGTGCATGTTCATGGCTGCCATTAAATAAATTAAATTTATTTAATTTTAGCTCTCTACTTCCAATTAACATAAGCCTCACAGTATGCTTTGACCTCAGCCACTTAAAATAAGAATTAATTAAATCAATTAATACTTAAAAAGTTATTATTCTTCTCCCAAATGGGGCGCACTTTTTTGGCATGAGCAATTTCTATTTTTAAAAGTCAATTGACAATGGGATTATTTTACCCTGCAAGGCAGCTCCGAAAATCCCATGATCCACTTCAGCTGTTTGACTTTCATAATGGGATTATTTACCCTGCAAGGCAGGTAATAAAATCCCATCAATGCCTTAAGTGATTTTTCTTTTATTTCACAATGGGAATTTTTACCCTACAAGGCAGGTAAGAAATTTCCGCCTGCCTATTGCCTCTAATTTTCCCATTGTTACTTAAGTAGCGTTGCTTTCATGGGAAAAAGTACTCTGCTAGGCAGGTACAAAATTCCCATCTGCTTGTTACTTCCAAAAATCTCATGATTCACTTGAAACCCTCTTTTTCCAAAAATGCGGCCTACCTAGAAGTTTTTCGGTGCATGACTTCGTCTTTTCCGAAAGAACCAGACCTCTGATGGCGAATTCCTTCTGGCACAACATGCATAAGTGATCTCCAAATACTCTAGGCCAAGAATCAGGCCAAACCGGACAAGGAATTGATCCAAATAAATTTCACAGAAAACAAACGGGAAAACACCAAAAACAGAAAACGTTGTCAAAAGTCACAAATAAAGTCCAGAATTCATTCCTGGGTAAAACCCTACTGGTATATGGGAATATTGACATGTACAATCACAACAGGGTTAAACCGGAGCACAAATTGTCTCAAATCGGGCTCAAAATAATTAAATACAAATTTCCCATAGACAAACCCCAGCGACAGAATAATGCAATTTTAGGTATCTGGGTATTTGTCGAAATTTGCTTATATGGCTCTTTGGGAATATCTTGACGCAATACAGACACTTTCTAGCAATTAACACACAAAACGACCCATTATTTTAAAAGAACGAAAGTTTTTAACATGGGGTAGTCTCAGATTTCAAGGTGAAATCTGGGCACACCACCTGAAAAGATTAAAGAGCACAGAAGGTCTCATTCGAAGGAGAAGATCACTTCCACTGCTATGGTGTTAGTTCCGACTTCTCCAGCATCCAGTACTTCACCGACTATTGCACCTCAACAAGATACTATCATTCCTCTGTTAAATCCGGCAACATTTGTCTTTTCTCTTCAACCACTCCGTTCAGCACCTCTTCCTGAAGAAACACTGAAGTTGCAGATGGTAGTATTCGAAAGAGTTTTGTCTTTGGACAATCTAGAGGACGACAGCCACAACACTGTAGCGGTTTCAGATGGAGAGGAATCAGAGCGCGAGATGGTGGTACACTTAGCAACTTCTCATTCTTTGAGTAATAATTTCTCAGAATGGTTGGCTTCGCAGTTGGTTCTAAAGGCTAGAGAGGAAATCAACTTGGAGGAACACGACTTGCAGCTGCTCCTGAATCTAGGCAGAAAAGACAAAACTTAAAGTTGTTAAGGTAACTTCAAGGTTGATCATTGAGGAGTCAGGGCAGAAGTTCCCTGAGATGTCAATTCCGGCAAAAGGGAAGAAGAAAGATGAGCTCACGGCAGAAGATATAATAGTGACCAGAGTACCCCTTGGTCAAGCCACCACAGAAGGATTGAAGTAAGACACGCAGACATTGACAAATTCTTTATTCCTTAGGCTTGACACAGAAAAGGCGGAGAAAGTTGAACTTCAGAAGCAGGTGTCTCAGTTGTGTGAGATTATTGTCAAAGTTGCCAAATCTTCTGCTCAGCTCATTTCAACACATAAGCAGGTGAGTGATCATCTGATGCAGAAAGTGGAAAATGCAGGCAACCAAGTGAAAGCTATCAGTAAATGGAAAAGTCTAATCATTCGCCAAGCTTCTGTACAACTCGGAGAGGTACCGGCCCGTCTAAAGGTTATGAAGGATGCAACAGTTCAACTAAAGCAACTATTAACAAGCACGATAGATATGAGCACAGTTGCTAAAAGTAACCTAAGTACTTTGGTCAAAATTAATAAGCTGCCGAGGGAGGTGTTGATTACGAAATGGATTGTGCCCAATGAATCAGTTGAGAAGGGGAATTAGCTTGAGTTTGTAGTATCTTTCTGCTTGGAGATCTGCGGAATTATGCTGAAAAGGATGCAGGCACGTGAGAGTATGGCATCATCTTTGTCAGACAATGTTATTGCTTTCACAAACGAGAAAGTGGTCGGGAACGTTTCTTCCTACACAAGGACCATTCCTATAAAAGTGTCTGATTCCTTGGAGGGATCTTTTCTGATGGTGCAAGGGAGAATGGATGGAGCTGTTAGGCCTTTCACAATGGATTTCATCAGTAAGCTGGTGACGCTGCAGTCAGATATTGAGAAGTTTGAGCCTAGCTTGGAGGATGTGGAAGCGTGCATCAGCGTATTGAATGAAGGTTTGCTGCAATTTAGAACGGAAAAGGAAGTTGTGGCTAAAATAGATGGGAAGTTGTTGAATTACATGTTCGACAAGTATATTCAGTATCAAAACAAAAAGATGTAGATGTTACAGCTGGCGAATTTTTCTTCTTCTACTCTTTCTTCTTCTATTTTCCACGTTCTCGGATATAATTGTAAAACTTTAAAGTTATTGGTTTTGAAACCATTACTTTAAGTTATGTGGAACGATTCTATTAGTTAAGTGACAGATGTGTATAAGTTTGACTATGGATCCGGATGCATGTCACTTGAAGAGGAATTAGAGGAAGATGATTGCCAGATGTTATCTTTACTTTTTGTTTATGTTCCAGTTCAGTTGAGTTTCCCATTTGTATTTTCCCTTCTACATTCTATAAGTAGCGGAAGAACCTTCGGAATAAGGATTGGAATTTGTAAGTTGTATTCTTGTGTTCCAGACTTTGTGCTGAAATCCCTGATAGTTATTTGAAGCAAAGGAATAGAAAGGAGCAGATTTCCGGAGAACTTTGTGTCACGGTGCATTTTGTTTCTAGCTTTTGTCTTAGATCTACTTATAAACTTTGTGTTATTTTAGATCTAGATCTGAAAGTTGCCTTTGCTTATAATTCTATGTGTTGATATCTATTGGTTTCTGTCTATGTGCATGCAATCAACTCTGTAATCTATTGATTGGGTTGCACATCTTCCCTCTTTCTTTCCTGTTTTTATTATTTTCCCTCTTCATTAGACATTTCCTTTCTTTAATAGTTTCTTACTTGCTGCAAAACTATACAGCTATGGTTCATGAGCTGCATGGTTAAAGTAAAACCCCTAAATAGATACTAGCATACTTTATTGACAAATCTTACACGGGAGCCTCACCGGTAAATGAGGGAGATTTATCTCATGACTGCCTAGGTTTTCAGCTATGCAGAAAATCTAGCCAACAGTTTTTGGCGACTCCGCTGGGGAACAACTATCTTTGCAGATCAAAGCTTATCTCTTGCAAATCAGAGTGTTTCCCATTCAACTTTCAACCTGGCTGAACGTCCATTCACCTGATCTGTGAAGGCACAAGGAAGGACTGATCATTTCTTCAGATTGCAGGAGCAATTCAATTTCAATCATCCTCCTCAAGTTAGAAGCCACAGATCTAGTCTCTCACCAGGAAGGAGAGTACACACTCATCCAGATCCGGATCGTCTTCAGCATAATCCGGCAGCTGGAATTATTCACCAAGTCTACACAAGGAGAAGACGTGCCCCATTCATCATGCAGAATCAAAATCAGAACCAGATAGTACCTGTCCCATGGGGAGCAGCTTTTGGGCCACTGAACTTAACTCCGCCTATGCATGATCTGCCTAAAGGATCCAGAAAGAATTTTCCAAAATTCTTTGGAGATGGAAAGCAAAATCCGGATGATCATTTGGCAGCATTCTTCATATCTTGTGGTGTGCTTGCAGTGGAGCATGAAGATGTCTTGGTCAGACTTTTCATTGAGACTCTACATGACTTGGCTGGTGAATGGTTCTATCGGTTAGCCCCTGGAACCATAACAAATTGGGCCACTATGCGAGAGCAATTTCTTGAAAAGATTCAAGCCTGCAAAAGACGCCAGCACGTTGATTACTCAACTGACGCAATTAAAGGAGCCAAGTGAGAACATGCGGGACTTTATTGCAAGGTTCCAAAGGATTTTATATAAAATCCCCACTTCTGCTGCATTGAGTGATGAAAATCAAAAGACGTTTTTTATAAACGCTCTGTTTCCCGAAGTTGGATATCAGCTGCGAAGGGCAAGACCTGTGAATCTACTTGAAGCACAAAATGTTGTTGTGGAGGTTGAAGATGACTTAATCATGGCTGGAAAAATCAAGCAATCACCCCACAAAGGAGATGGAGCTTCTTCAAGTACTTCAGATCCTTTGCTGCAAAGATTGGCTAATGATATGCTACAAATCAAGAAGCAAATATCTCAAGTAGGAAATGCGACCCCTTCAAGAATAGCTCCTACCCGGACCTTTAACAGTCAAAATCAAAATCAAAATAGACTTGCTGCTGCACCATAGCGGTTGGCAATTGAAGCTGCTCCAAGGAATAACTTGGAAACTAATGAAGAAGATCTAGGCATTGATGAATCATTTGATGATGAGGACTTTGTAGATCCCGCTGGCGACTCCAATATTGGTTACCTGGACTATGAATCTAATGAGGGCTATTATGAATCTTTTGAAGATTCTGATGGTCACACATTTGCGGTGTTCACAAGGTCCCAAACACGCCAAAATGCCGAAGCATCCACAAGTGGCCAAAGAAGAGAAAGAGAAGATCCTGGGCCAGATGTTACTATCCTAAAAAGAGGTAGCACGCTACCTTCTTCATTAGCTCCCAAAGATAAACATGCAAATTCTTTCAATTCGCAGTAGAGGGGCAATGTGCATCCGGCTGAAGTAAGTCAAGCTTTTGACATCATCGATCACATTAAAAAGACCAAGGTCCAAATGTCAGAAGCTGAGTATTTGAGGGCATTTCCTGATCAGCTAAATAGATTGGTCAAGTATGTGCAAAGTAATGGTCCCAACACTCCAACAAATAATGTTTCACGGGGTATCTTGTCAAGTCTGAAGATTACTCCTTCAAATAATGCGGCTGCAAGCTCTTCTCCTTCTACTTCTTCTCCTACTACATCGGAAAGGATCAAGCCATTCTATGTATCATTGCTTATTAATGGATACAAATTGAGCAATTGCATTTTGGACTCTGGAGCTTCTGACAACGTCATGCCTGCCAAAGTTGTTGATGCCTTGGGTCTCACATTGACAAAAACCATCGGAAGATGCTATTCAATGGAAAGGCAAGTGCCTCTTGTTGGGCAAATCAAAGATGCACAGGCAGTACTTGCTTCTTTCCCAGACAAAAGATTGAAGATGACTATCCTTGTAGCAGACATCCCAGTGTCTTATGGCATGCTGTTGAGTAGAAATTTCTGTAAAGAGCTGGGCAGAGAAGTCAAGATGGATTGGTCTTGTGCGCACATACCAATCAAAGGAGTTAATCAGAAGTTAGAACCTGAGAAGAAATCCAAGTACACAGTATCGAAATCTGAGGATCCTAGATCTCAGATCTTGTTTCAAGAATCTGATCACAGAGTCTATTATCTAGAAATGGATAAAGAAGAAATTCAACCTGTGATTCAAGAACCACATCAACTTGATAATAAGGTTTGGTCTCTGGAATTTGATGGCAGCTGTTGTTCATTTGGATCTGGTGCGGGCATTGTTCTTGTTTCTCCTGAGGGAAAGGTGCATGCACATTCCTTCAAATTAATGTTCGAAAATACTAACAACATGGCAGAATATGAAGCATTGTTGTTAGGTATGGAGCAGGCAAGAACAATGGGAATCAAGCTCTTACATGCAAAGGGAGATGTTGAGCTGATTGTTAAGTAGATAAGAGGTCTCTACCAAGTAAAAAAGGACAAACTTCGGCATTATAGAGATCGAGTCTACTCTGCTATCCTAGATTTTTCAGCTTTCTCGGTATCTTACATTCCGAGAGAGAAAAATTCTAGAGCTGATTCACTTGCAGTGATTGTAGCTTTATTAAATCCAAATCAGCCTCCCACATTTTTCAGACAGGGGGATTACAAAGTTGAGATGGTCTTCCACCCGAAGGTTCCTGATAACGTCCAACAATGGCAGGTTTTTAATGATGACAAGCAGATTGTTGCATTTCTCCAACAAAAGGACAACTTCGAAGAGATCTACTATGAGGGAAGCAACTCGCCTCCAAGACAAACTACTGTGGGAGAAACGGATGCAAAGGTCTCAGGAAGTCAAGAGATTATCCAGCTAAAGGGAAATAAAATTCCTAAAGGCTTAGTATCTCTTGAGGAAATGTTCGACAAGCATGATCAGATGCTTAAAAAGAATGAAGAAAGTGGGGAAGGTTCTTCCTCCGATACACAGTTACTAAATTTGGGAGCAAGCAATGATCCCAAATTAGTAAATCTGGGTAAGTGTTGTTCAGAGGTAGAAAGAGAAGCTTTTACAAAGCTTCTTAAGAAATACATGGATGTTTTTGCTTGGTCTTACCAGGATCTAAAGACATATCAGCCTGCAGAAGTTCAACACTATATCCCATTAAAACCAGAACAAAATCCTTTCAAGCAGAAGCTGCGGTGGCATAACCCTACTATTTCAGGAACTATCTTTGCAGAAATCCAGAAGTTGTTAGATGCAAAGATAATTTATCCCATACATCACTCTGAATGGTTAGCCAACATAGTTCCTGTGAGAAAGAAGAGTGGCGAGATTAGATTGTGCGTTGACTTTCGCAATCTTAATCAAGCCTCATTAAAAGATAACTACCCCATCCCCATCATGGATCACACTCTGCAGGTGGTCACTGGATCTGAAATGCTTTCCATGCTTGATGGTTTCTCAGGCTACAATCAGGTCAAGGTGGCTGAGGAAGATCAATATAAAACGACGTTCATTACACCTTGGGGAACTTTTGCTTATCAGAAGATGTCTTTCGGTTTGATCAATGTTGGAGCTACATTTCAAAGAGCTATGGATTTAGCATTTTCTCATCTCAAGGATGTAAGCATAGTGGTGTACCTTGATGATCTGACAGTCTTTTCCAAGAACAGAAGCGCACACATTTCAAATCTGGAAGAGGTTTTCATACAATGCCGCAAACATGGTATTTCTCTAAACCCTAAGAAATCTATCTTTGTTGTAACAAAAGGAAAGCTACTAGGACATATTGTCTCAAAGGAAGGAACCAAGATAGATCCGGAACGTGTCAAATCTATTCAGACTTTGCCATTGCCAACATCCAAAAAAGGGGTTCACTCTTTCTTTGGTAAAGTTAATTTTCTCAGGAGATTCATCCCTGACTTTGCTGAGCTAACTCGTCATATCTCAAATATGATGAAGAAGACACAGGATTTCAAATGGAGCAGTGAAGGGAAGGAAGCATTTGAGAAAATTAAGGAGGCCCTGTCAAAAGCCCCAGTCTTGGTTTCACCTGACTTTAGTAAAGAATTTATTCTTTACTGTTATTCCTCCGAACACACAATGTCAGCAAATCTAGAAGCTCCGATGCTTTCATGAAGATACAATCAAGAGGATGTAGAAGCTCCCTCATGCGTGCATTGCTTTCATGCATTTCCATTCACAGCATGCCTCTCATGGAGTGTGCTAGGTCTTACCATCCATTATCCAGATCAGTCCATGAACATATAATCCGGTTGGATGCACAAAATTCTGAAAATTCCAGCACGACAGGTGGTGACTGCGCATGCCTCTAAAAGCCTATGAGTTAAAATATACGCCGATGGAAAAACATGCATATGCAGTGGTAAAGGCGTGTAAAGCATTCAGGTACTATATTCTTTCCTCACATATTGTGGTCCTGGTTCCAGATACTACAGTAAAATCTATTCTCACCCAACAAGAGTTAGGGTTGTTAAGAGGCACATGGGTGATGAAAGTTCAAGAATATGACTTGGATATCAAACCTACAAAGCTGGTTCGAGGAAGAGGTCTGTGCGAATTGATGACTGAGATGAAAGCAACGGCGCCAGAGGTAGATCAAGATTTTCCTATGGTCCTTTTTATAGATCTGGTGGAAGAGTGGTACAGTAACATTGCCTATTTTCTGACTTATGGAGAATGCCCGGATCAACTTTCTCAAAAAGAGAAACGTACTATTAAACTAAAATCCAAAGACTTTGTTCTTTGGGACAATGGTTTATACAAAAGAGGAATTGATGGTGTGTTTCTCCGATGCGTAGATAAAGCTCAGCAGGATCAGCTCTTAAAATAATTTCATAACATGGCTTGCGGTGGTCATTTCTCAGCCCGAGTCACTGCTCACAAGATCCTCCGAGCAAGGTATTACTGGCCCACACTTTTTCAAGATACTGCAGAGTGGGTGTCTAAGTGTCAAGCATGCCAACACTTTGTTGGGCGTGTAAAATTGCCTGCATTACCTTTAAAACCAGTTGTAATTGAAGAACCCTTCCAACAATGGGGTATGGATTTTATTGGTATGCTCAACCCGGCCTCCAGTGTCGGTCATCATTATATTCTGACAGCTACTAATTATTTCAGTAAGTGGGTAGAAGCCATTCCTGTTAAGAACGCCACTTCCGCGGAGGTGTGTAATTTTATAAAAGAAAATATTGTTATTAGGTTTGGCGTGCCTAATAAAATAGTAGCAGAAAACGCTCCAAATATGTCTTCCGAGGAGCTAGTTGATTTTTGCTACACTCATGGGATCCAGCTGGTACATTCCTCCAACTACTATCCACAAGGGAATGGCCAGGATGAATCAGGTAACAAAAATTTGGTGACTATCGTGCGAAAGCTAGTAACTGAAAATCAAAGAACTTGGCATAAGAAGTTATTTGATGCATTATGGGTAGATAGGATTACACCAAAGAGGGCTATAGGCATGTCCCCTTTTCAGCTATTATATGGAAGAGACACAGAGCTGCCTCTTACCTTGGAATTGCCTACCCTACAACTTTCTAGAGCCCTGGAGGATTCTACATTCAATGATGCTATTGAAAAAAGGATAATGTATTTGAATGAATTGTGAGAGGTACAAACTCAAGTCATAGATAGATTGTCAGAGCATCAAAAGAAGGTGAAAGTTATCTTCGACAAAAAGGCCAGGGAAAGAAAGTTTGAGATCAATGACTGGGTCCTTTTATGGGACAAAAGAAGAGAAACAAAAGGCATGCACGGGAAATTTGATTCACTATGGAAAGGGCCTTTTGTGATTAAAAAGATTGCTGGAGCTGATAGCTTCATTCTTGCTCATCAAGATGGAGTTGAATTTCCATTGCCTTTCAATGGGCAACACTTGAAGCTGTTCCGGACATAAAAAGCAGGGTAAAACCTGTATGTATATAAATAAAATTTTGTTTGTTTTTCCTTATTTTTCTTTGCTGTGTTGTTTTTGTTTGCCTGACCCCGTGCCCAAAAGACAAGATACGAAACCAGAGATGCTGGGATCTCATCTTTTCCCTTGTCATTTTGACAGAGGAAAAGATTTCCACAGACGGAGCCGACTAGTGTCCCCAGATTTCACCATAAAATTTGGGACTACCCTATGTAAATTTTCGTACTTATAAAACAATAGGTCGTTTTGTGTTTTTATTGTCAGAAAGTGTCTGTATTATGTCAAGATATTCCCAGAGATTCATATTAGCCAATTTCGCCAAATGCCCATATGCCCAAAATCGCTATATTTTGTCACTGGTGTTTGTTTGTGGGAAATTTTTATTTAATTATTCTAATCCCCGTTTGAGGTAAATTGTGCTCCGGTTTAACCCTGTTGTGGTCTTACATGTCAATATTCCCATATACCAATAGGGTTTTAACCAGGATTGAATCCTGGGCTTTATCTGTGACTTCTGGAAACGTTTTGCATTTTTGGTGTTTTCCCTTTTTGTTTTTTGTGAAATTTCTCTAGATCAATTCCTTTGTCGGTTTAGTCTGATTTCTTGCCTAGAGTATCTGGAGATCATCTATGAATGTTATGCCAGAAGGAATTTGCCACTGGAGGTTTGGTTCTCTCTAAAAAGACGAAGTCGTGCACAGAAAAGGCCTCTTCTGGGCAGGTCGCATTTTTGAGAAAGGAAGGTTTTAACCTACAATGGGATTTTTAGTAGTAGCAGGCAGGTGAGAATTTTGTACCTGCCTAGCAGAGTACTTTTTCCCATGGGAGCAACGCCACTTAAGTAACAATGGGAAAATTAGAGGCAGCAGGCAGGAGGGGGTGAAAATTCCCATTGTGAAATAAAAGAAAAATCACTTAAGGCATTGATGGGAATTTCTTACCTGTTGGCTAGATTTTCTGAATAGCATAAAACCTAGGCAGTCATGAGATAAATCTCCTTCATTTACCGGTGAGTCTCCCGTGTCAGATTTGTTAATTAAAATATGCTAGTATCTATATGGGGTTTTACTTTAATTATTCAGCTCATGAACCATAGCTGTACAGTTCTGCAGCAAGTAAGGAGCTGTTTAAGAAAGGAAATATTTATAGAAGAAGGGAATTATATAAACACAGGGAAGAAATGGGGAAGATGTGCATCCCAATCAATAGATGACAGAGTTGATTGCATGCACATAGAAGAAACCAATAGATATCAACACACAGAATTATAAGCAAAGGTAGCTCTAGATCTAGATCTAAAATAACACAAAGTTTATTCAAAGATCTAAGATAGAAAGCTAGAAACAAAATATACCGTGACACAAAGTTCTTCGAAAATCTGCTCCTGTATATTCCTTTGCTTCAAGTGGCTCTCAAGGGTTTCAGCACAAAGTCTAGAATACAAGGATGCTGCTTACAAATTCTGATCATTAACCTGGAGGTTCTTCCTCTACTTATAGAATGTAGAGGGGCAATTACAAGTCGAAAGCTTTTAGTTAACTGGCACATGTGGAAGTCTGAAAGGAAACAACTGGCAATCTCCCTCCTGGAATTCCTCTTTGTATGACATGCATGATTTGCAACTGAAAATAGAACCTTCTATTTTGCACGTCTGCCACCTATCTCCAAGTAGTTGACTTCTTCAAGTAATAGTTTTTAAGCTAATCACTTAAGTTGTATAATTTAATTGATCACTCAATTACTTTGTCGGAGGAAAGAAGAAAGAGGAAAGCTGCAGTCTTGTTCTTTTTCATATTTTGCATGCAGTTGATTCTTTTGCCTTTGATTCTCACCAAACTGGACATGGAAGCAAGCTAGATCTGGAATTTTGCTTACGGGTGTTGCCTTTGCCTTGTCTTCCCTTTTATCCTTGAAGCTTTTGCAGTTCTTCTCCAGTACATACATCAGTGCAATGTTTGCCGTAAATTACTCTTTATTTTTAATTGCATATGAGCAATTAAAATTCTAGAAAGCACTCCGGGTGAATGCAACTTCAATGAAGGCTTCGACTGGAAGATTGGAAGCACATGCACAAGATCCTAGAAGGAATTTTCCACTCACTGACTTCTTCACGGGCTGCATGGGCTGCGTTCGAAATAAGATGAAGCCTTTGTGCCGGAAGCTTTTGCAATTATGAGATCTGGATCTAGATTTGGGCCTATTGACTTCAGCAAATCTAGAAGCTACGCATGATTCCACTGAGCTTTCTCTTTCATCCCGCTTTGCCATGGCTGGAGCAATCTTTGTCTAAACAATTCTTTTCCTCTTTATTCAGCCGGAATTCTTCACAACCCGTGCAGATCTGGATAATTCTTCAGATTCGGAGGATATGTTCAATGTATTGGACATTGATTTAAGCTCCCTTTCTCTTATAAAAACACCTGTAATGAATTCATGAGCACCTATATCACTTATGCAAACAATTATCCAGACACAAATCAACCTCCAACTTGTGTGCCAATTCTGGAAGCTTTTAGCATTAATTACACCTTCTGAGCAAAAATCCTCTCCAAATGGGACGCACTTTTTGTCTGGGCTGCACTTCTCTGCTTGTAAATTAATTAATTCATCCTTATGGCAGCCCCTGCTTATATAATCCTCATGATTCTATAATTAATTAATGTCTTTCTTATTCCTGACAATTAATTCATTAATTAATAAGCTTTAATCTTCAAATGGGGCACTTATTTTGTGCATGCTCATGGCTACCATTAAATAAATTAAATTTATTTAATTTTAAACTTCTGCTTTCAGTTAACTCAAGCCTCACAGTATGCTTTGACCTTAGCCACTAAAAATAAGAATTAATTAATTCATTTAATACTTAAAAAAATATTATTTCTCTCCCAAATGGGGCACACTTTTTGACATGAAGAGGTTGCATTAAATAAATAATATTTATTTAATTTTAGAACTGTCTATTTCCAACTTCCTTTTGTCCACTTCACTTTGTTGACTTTTCCAAGAGCCTGGGCGCCAAAATTGGGTGAATAAATATTAACGAATATTTATTTAATGCATTATTATTCACCCAAGGTGGGTCACACTTTTTTGGTATGAGCAATTTCTATTTTTAAAAGTCAATTGACAATGGAATTATTTACCCTGCAAGGCAGCTCCGAAAATTTCATGATCCACTTAAGCTGTTTGACTTTCATAATGGGATTATTTACCCTGCAACGCAGTTAATAAAATCCCATCAATGTCTTAAGTGATTTTCTTTTATTTCACAATGGGAATTTTTACCTTGCAAGGCAGGTAAGAAATTCCCGCCTGCCTACTACCTCTAATTTTCCCATTGTGACTTAAGTGACGTTGTTTCCATGGAAAAAAGTACCCTGCTAGGCAGATACAAAAATCTCACCTGCCTGCTACTACCAAAAATCTCATTGTAGTTTTAAAGTCTTCTTTTTCAAAAATGCGACCAGCCCAAAAGATGTTTTTTGGTGCACGACTTCGTCTTTTCCAAGAGAACCAGACCTCCTATGGGGAATTCCTTCTGGCACAACGTGCATATGTGATCCCCAGATACTCCAGGCCAAGAATCGGGCCAAACCGGCAAAGGAATTGATCCAGAGAAATTTCACAGAAAACAAAACAGGAAAACACCAAAAACGCAAAACGTTGCCAAAAGTCAGAGATAAAGCCCAGGATTCATTCCTGGTTAAAACCCTACTGGTATATGGGAAAATTGACATGTACGATCACAACAGGGCTAAACCAGAGCACAATTTGGCTCAAACCGGGTTCAAAATAATTAAATAAAAATTTTCCGCATGCAAACCTCAGCTACAGAATATAACAGTTTCGGACATCTGGGTATTTGGCGAAATTGGCTAATATGACTCTTTGAGAATATCTTGACACAATACAGACACTTTCTGGCAATTAACACACAAAACGACCCATTATTTTAAAAGTACAAAAATTTTAAGATGGAGTAATCTAAGATTTTAGGGTGAAATCTAGGGACACCGTTACCTGCCTTGCGAAGTAAATAATCCCATTATAAAAGTCAAACAGCTTAAGTGGATCATGGGATTTTTGGAGCTGCAGTGCAGGGTGAATAATCCCATTGAAAATTTGCTTTTAAAAATAGAAATGGGCTATGTCAAAAACTGTGACCCCTTATGAAATACAGGGACAACTTTAATTGCATTCATTAATTAATTCTATTTCCAAATTTGGCAACCAAGCATGAGGAAAAGTCTACAAGGAAGAAAAGGATAAAGAAATTTAGAAATAGAATTCTAAAATTAAATAAATATAATTTATTTAATGCAGCCCCCTCTTATGTCAAAAAGTGAGACCAATATGGAGGAGAGATAATACTTTTTAAAGTATTAATTGATGGAATTAATTCCTATTTTTGGTGCATGAGGTCAAAGCACATTGTGAAGTCAAAGTGGACTGGAAGTAGAAAGCTAAAATTAAATAAATTTAATTTATTTAATGGCAGCCATGAGCATGCACAAAATAGGCGCCCAAATTGAAGAGAAAAACATGTTAATTAATTAATTAATTGTCAGGAATAGGAGGGGCAATAATTAATTATAGAATGATAAAGGTTATATAAGCATGGGCTGCCATAAGGGTGAATTAATTAATTCTTTAGCAAGGAAGTGCAGCCCATGCAATTTTGGCGCCCAATTAAAGAGAAATTTTGCTCAGAAGGTGTTTTCACTACCAGAAAGCTTCAAAGTTTGGCACCTACGTTTGAAGGAGCTTGATTTATGTCTGATTAATTGTCTGCATAATGGTACAGGTGCTCAGGTGAAGTTGACAAAATTCATGCTTGCTTTGCATGCAAACAAAACATCAAATTTTGGGGCAACAGGCTTGATATATGCAAATTTTTATAATTAAAATCAAGTGTTCATGTTCCGGTTGCTATCTTTGTCTAAATTAATTGCAGGAATTCATTACAGGTGCTTTTATAAGAGAAAGGGAGCTTAAATCAATGTCCAATACATTAAACATATCCTTTGAATCTGAAGAAATCTCCAGATGTGCACCGATTGTAAAGAATTCTGGCCGAATAAAGAGAAAAAGAATTGCTAAGACAAAGACAGATATGGCCATGGTAAAGCAGGATGAAAAAGAAAGCTTAGCAAAGTCATGCATCACTTCTAAGTTTGCTGACATTGGAGATACAGATCTAGGTCCAGAACCTCTTTCCGAATTGATTCACAGATCCAGAGCTGGAAAGACTTCCCTCATGCGTGCAGTCAAAAGCAGTGGAATCATTCGAACTGCAGCATTTCCATTCACAGCCCAGTTGTCAGAATTCTTCATGGAGTGTGCTAGGTCTTACCATCCATTATCCAGATCAGTCCGAGATGCTGCGGGGAAGACAATAATCCGGTTGGATGCACAACATCAATTATTGTCTAAAGATTCCAGCACGACAGGTGGTGACTGCTATTAGCATACAGGATGTCGGCAACAGATGGGAAAAGCATAAAGTTGACTGTGTTCGCATAATGAACAGCAGATACATGAAGAAGCCCAAATCTCCATCCAAGTTTCCAAGAACTCTTCCACGATCCAATCTGGAACAAGAGGTGGATGGCATTACCAAATTGTTATGTAGGATAAATGGCAAAGCTAACGCTCACAACTTTCGCACATGGATATATGCTTTCATCAGGACCATTGAAATCAAAAAAGAAGATTCAATAATTAATTAGTCAGAAATCATTAGTGACAATATCGGTGAGCAGCTCAGGAATGTGAGGCGTAATTACAGCTTCTAAATGACTTCGTATTTGGTATATGCAGCACCTTCACAGGGTGTTTTCCCCAAGCTGGATAGACTATTTTTGAGTGTTATCCGCAGCTTACTGTGTCCACATGCCATAAAGATTACAAGGTTGTCAACGATGGATTTTTCTACGGATTCATTTGCAGGCTGGACGGCAACCTAAAGGCCAACAGGGTAAGCAAGGAAGCTTGGGAAGCTGTCCAAGATTGGCAGTATGTAATATCCCCTTTTGGGATATTTCCAAATGTGCAAATTAATTTACCGAATCGACTCTAGAAGGACTAAACCCTCTCAGTTCGACCTCAAATAATCCAATGTTAGCTTCTATACAACCCAAAAAGGGTTGGAGTGAGCCAAGGTGGTGGATTAGATGGGAGAACTAGTTAGGAAATTAACCACTGCAAATCTGAAATTGATTACAGCAGTAATTAATTAATAAATACACTAAACAGCTGCAAACTTCAAAAATTAATAACTTCCTCACCATGCATTATTTTCTTATCAAACCAATACCAAAAGATTCTTCATATTTTTAGCTTTCCAACAAGCTATAGATCACAATTTTCGAATAAGTAGAAGGCATGGAAATCAACCCACGAAATCTGAAACTGTGTAGTTAAAACCCTGGCTTAGACAGCTAAAACTTGGGAAAATTCATAACTTGCTCAATACTTCATTTTTTGCCATGAAATAAAGTGCAGAATAATCTATAATTCAAGAGCTTTCCAAAGATATAAAAATCTAAATTTTATGATAGCTGAAACCCTTTCAAAAAAGCCCACAAAATCCCAAACTTAGTCACTAGGATTAAAATAAATTGCATAAATAATTTCCAGCACTTAGAACCCTTCAAAATATTCAATAACATACAGATTTTACCCTCAATAAAATGTGTCAATACCCTAGACAAGTCACCAAAGCTAGAGAAAAAATATCATGCATAAACACCTTCAACACAAAAGAGCAAAATGGAAAGAACAATGGAGTCTTCAATACTCTTCAATAATGGATCCAAATAAGAGAGAGATCAATGGAAGAACTAGGGCATACATCCCAATTCTCCAAGCATGGAGTGAAATCAATAATTTATCAACATACCCTCTAAGGAAATGCGACCTACCTTTTATAGAACTAAAGGGTGCAATATTCAATAAAGACCGACCTTTCCCTTTTGGAGGGAAAAGATAAACTCTCATTAAAATATTTAATACTAAGACTATGTGCACTTTATTTATTTTATAATTAAATAAATAAAAGTAATTAACCTATGTGCACATTAAACTAACTAAAGAGACTCCCACTTGTAGCACTAGGCATGCCAAGGGGTACAATGCAAACGAAAAATAAATATTAATAATGTCCCGAAAAGGGGGACATTACACAGTATCTTTATCCAATTCGCGGACTTTACATACCTCAGGGTCACTGGCTTTTCAGGAGAACCAGTCAAGTTGCCCAGATATCCGAGTGATAGATTGGTCATCATGGAACTAAGCAGACAACTCGTGGAGATGCATGACCTACAGACGAAACGACACAAGTCTACAGGTTTCTTCCTAATCACAGTGGGCTATTACAACTGCCAGAGTATTCATAAACCTTGAGGAATTGAAGCGGAGATGTTCTCTGAGTACGAGCAAGAGTTCTTCCCAGCACGGCTGAACTTCGATCCATTTGGAGTGGCAAGGAAAATGATCTCCCAAGATTACGCACATGTACCTTCATTAGAAGATTTCTGGATGAAGTGCAAAAGTGAGTACGAGGTTAGAAAGAGGGATTTTAGCAGGCTATCAGCAAAGCAAGTGTTCGACTTTGGACTAGCGCGGATACCTGTAAATCTTAAAGATGATGGGAATGTGGTACTTGACACTTACCATCAAATGGGAGGAGATAAAGCCATACTTCAGGATAATGTAGGAGACTGCAACACAATTGAAGAAAGACCTGGAGCTATTTTGGTGAATACTTTAAACTGGCTCTTGACGAAGGGATATTGCCTTGATGAAGCATTAATGAATCAAGTCACGGGAAACTTCGGTGTAGGAGGTTCCCTCAAGTGGAAGCATGAAGGAGAAAGTAGCAGGAGGTCCGAGAAGTTAAAAGTACACAAAAGATCTCAATCAAAGGAGAAGATCACTTCTACGACCATGGCTTTAGCTCCGGCTTCGCCAGCACCTAGTACTTCACCAGTTATTGCACCGCAGCAGGATACTTCCATGCCTCTACTGAATCCGGCGACATTCATCTTCTCTCCTCAGCCACTCCATTCATCACCTGTTCCAAAAGAGATGTTAAAGCTATAGATGACAGAGTTCAAAAGGGATTTGTCCTTGGATGATTCAGAGGATGGCAGCCATAACATTGTGGCACTTTCTGATGGAGAGGATGTAGAGCGGGAGATGGTAGTGTACTCAGCAAATTCTCATTCTTCAAGAAGTAACTTCTCGGAATGGTTGGCTTCACAGTTGGTTCCAGAAGCGAGAATGGAGATGAACTTAGAGGAGCACGACTTGCAGCTACTCCAGAATTCGGGCGGAAGAGATAGAAGACCTAAAGTTGCTAAAGTAACTTTAAGGTTGATCATCGAGGATTCGGGAGAGAAGTTTGCTGAGATGTCAATTCTGGCAGAAGAAAAAAAGGAGGATGAGCTCACGGTAGAAGATGTTACAGTAACCACAGTACCCCTCGGTCAAGCCACCACTGAAGGATTGAAGCAAGATACGCAGACATTGATAGATGCTCTATTCCTTAGGCTTGATAGTGAAAAGGCAGAGAAAGAAGAACTGCAGAACCAAGTATCTCAATTGTGTGAGATCATAGCCAAGGTTGCTCAAACCTTCCATTCAACCCATTTCAGCACGTAAGCAGGTGAGTGATCATCTTATGCAGGAAATGGAGGATGCAAGCGATCAGGTTAAAATCTATTGACGAATGGACAGGATTTGATTATTCGTCAAGCTTCTGTACAACTTGGAGAAGTGCCAACCTGCCTAAAGGTTATGAAGGATGCGGAACGGTTCAGCTGCAAGCAACTGGTGACGAGCATAGATGGACATGAACACAGTTACTGAGAGTAATCTGAGTATTTTGGCCGAGATCAACAAGCTGCCCAGGGAGATGCTGATTGGTTATGGAACAGATTGTACCAGATGGATCAGTTGAGAAGGGGAAGAAACTGGAGTTTGCAGTATCTTTCTGTTTGGAGATCTGCAGAGTTTTGCTGAAAAGGATGCAGGCACTTGAGAGTATGGACATCATCCTTACCCGACAATGTATCATTTCTTTCACTGAGGAGGACGTGGTCGGGAAGGTGTTACTTCATACGTGCAAGGATCGTTCCTAGTAAAGGTGCCTAATTCCATAGAAGGGATCTCTTCTGATGGTACAAAAGAAGAATTGATAAAGCTACTAAGCCTTTCATGATTAATTCTCATTAGTAGAGCTGGTGGCGACTGCAGGCTGACATTACAGAGGTTTGGGCCGAGTTTGGAAGATGTAGAAGCATGCATCAAAGTGTTGAATGAAGGTTTGCTGCAGTTCAGGACGGAAGAAGGAAGCTAGTGGCTAAAACAGATGGAAAGATGCTTAATCACATGTTTGACAAGTATATCCGATATCAAAACAAAAAGAATACATAAATGTTGCAGCTGGCATGACTTCTTCTTCTTGTTCTTTCTTCTTCTACTTTCTATGTTCCTGAATGATAATTGTAAAACTTCTAAAGTTATTGGTTTTGAAACCATTGCTTAAAGTCATGTGGAACAATTCTATTAGTTAAGTGATACATGTGTATCAGTTTGAGTATGGATTCGAATGTGTTATTTGAAGAGGAATTAGAGGAAGATGATTGCCAGATGTCATCTTTACTTGTTGTTTATGTTTCAGTCTTAGTTAGATTTTCTCATTTGAACTTTCCCTCCTACATTCTATATAGTAGGAGGAAGAACCTCCGGGTTAATGAATTGGAATTTGGAAGCAGCAATCTTGTGTTCTAGACTTTTTGATGAAACCCCTGATAGCTATTTGAAAAAAAGGAATAGAAAAGAGCAGATTTCCAGAGAACTTTGTGTCACGGTGCATTTTGTTTCTTACTTTTTGTCTTAGATCTACTTATAAACTTTGTGTTATTTTAGATCTAGATCTGAAAGTTGCCTTTGCTTATAATTATGTGTTAATATCTATTGGTTCTGTCTATGTGCATGCAATCAACTCTGTAATCTATTGATTGGGTTGCACATCTTCCCTCTTTCTTTCCTGTTTTTATTATTTCCTTCTTCATCAGATATTTCCTTTCTTTAACAGCGGCTTACTTGCTGCAAAACTATACAACTATGGTTCATGAGCTGCATGGTTAAAGTAAAACCCCTAAATAGATACTAGCATACTTTAATTGACAAATCTTGACACGGGAGCCTCACCGGTAAATGA
This sequence comes from Taxus chinensis, assembly GCA_019776745.2. Classification (NCBI taxonomy): domain Eukaryota; kingdom Viridiplantae; phylum Streptophyta; class Pinopsida; order Cupressales; family Taxaceae; genus Taxus; species Taxus chinensis. The sequence goes on from CM034151.1 coordinate 506,460,969, forward strand.
GGGAGATTTATCTCATGACTGCCTAGGTTTTCAGCTATGCAGAAAAATCTAGCCAACAAATTCGATAATCTTCTATTTGTACTATGAATCACATTGGATAACGCTTAGTTCCATATGTCATATTGGTTAAAGGGTATTCACTAGTAGAGTTAGATCAATTCTAGTGCTAATATTAAAAATGCAAGTAAAAAAATATTTTTTAGCTTGTTGTTGCAATATTGTCCAGAAACAATCACTATTGAAGGATTATCTATATTACTATTAGCAATGTTGGTAGGAGGATTGTTATCTTAGGAAAATATTTTTACAAATGCTGCTAGGGTTGGAAGAATAGGATTAATTTCAATGAATTTGGATTGTAATAAAGACAATCCCTAATTGTCAGAATTTAGTTCTCAAAATTTATATTTACAATTTATTTCATAATTTAATCCATAGAAGCATGTTGGGTTTGCATGCCCAATTTATTTAGAATGTTTTTGAGTTAGAAAAGTCAAGATTTCCACAACTATCATTGAGTAGTGTGGGGAAGTGGCTTATTTAAGAAGGGACCTAACCCTTGACAAGCTTGGGTTAGTGCAAGATAAGATTTGCAGATAATGGATTTTCTAGCCATAACCTTGCAAAGTCTTCAAAAACAACAGGTCGCCTAATACCAGCCTCAGTACACAAGCTGCTAGGCCCTTTCAATGTGGTCAAAATTACTTCCAAAGAGATAGGAGCTCTAAGTGGTCAGAGAAAGGCATTCAATGGGTCACAACCATTACATTAGTCCAGCTATGAGTATTAGGGCTCTTCCGAATGGGATTCGATGATTCATATCACTTGTAGCTGGAAGTTTATAGGATGAACAAAGGTTGACATGTTCATGAACTTTTGGGGGACGAGCACCATAAAAATTCTATAGGTTATAATCGTCCCTAACTAAAGATGAACCTGACTTGAAAATCATGAAATTAAAGGCATCAACCTAAATATGAAGAACCTATACTTCTTATTTTGTATACCAGTCCAAGCTAACCCCTTGGACACTTGTCGTGATTTTTAGGAGCAGCTAGCCCTGAAAGAGCAAACCTCAAGAAAATTCACAATTGAGATTGCTTCCTGATTGGAAGATGTAAACAAACATTTAGGACCTAAAGAAGACACATTATCACTTCTTAGAGGAAATCAACCACAAACTCAGCTGGAAATTAATTCCAACATAACAAGAGAATACAACTCTCAAAAGTGATGAAGCTTCCTGCTCTAGATTCCAAACGGGACAATAAATGCCAAGTTCTGATAGAATCAGCTTTGATAAATCTGAGGAAGGTTGAAAATCAATTTGAAATGCCTTGCCACAATAAAAGGCAGGGAAGACACATCCTTCCACCAAGATGCTCACCCTAGGACTTAGTTTTAGATTACAATAATTTGAAGAACCATTGATATTCATCTATTATCAGAAAGGCAAACCCTCAGTAATCCAAACACTTAGACCAAGAACAGTTTTCATACAAGTCTTTGAAAACAATCATTAGCATGGAGATATTTTTGTATCAATATCCACAATTCACTTGAAAGGAAAAGGTTTTGTGCGAGTGAAAAAACTTGCTTGCCAAACTAATCAATCAAAATTCGACCCAAAGTGGATTGCCTATAGCCTCCAAGTGTGACTCAACTCTATAACTAAAGAGATAGAAATTGATATTGAACCCAAAAGGTTTGACATTAAAATGACCCCTTTAGTAACCTGTATTGATGGAAGGATATGGGTTTGAGGGATAATTCCCCAAGACTGGCCTCCTATTAGAAATTATTTCATCTTATACCAGGTATATTAAAATGCTCTCTAATACCAACCGACCTCCTTAACAAGGATAAATCTACATATTAGATAAGTGGGTACTAACCTATTAATTATAGAAAGACCTAAATATGGATCTGAGAAGCTTTCTGGTGTTCATCTTCATTTTCCCCCATCCACTGGGAAGCAAGAATGGGAAAGAAGCCTTCAATTTAATCAATTTAAAAATGGGACAAATTACAATCCTGCGGTTAGAAACAACAAATTGCTTTCTCTCAAGTTGATTGCAAATATGCTAAAGTATCCACCATAACAAGGATTTAGAAATGATGTTGGAGTGCTATTATAATTTGTTTGATCCCGTGCCTTCAAATAAAGGTATCAGTTTATTGTGTTAGAGACATAAAATACCTTTGTTTCCCATCATCTTTAGTTAATGCTCTTCATCTTCATTTTAAAATTATCCAGTGATAATCCTCAAATTTTGCATGCCCAGTTGTATCAAAATCCTTCCAAATTGTTGTATAGTTATCTGGAATGTATTAAAATTAGCATATTTTTTACATACCCAAACACTTTAACGTATTTTGTTTCCATATAGTTTGTGTCCACCATTTAATACTCTCACGTATCACGAGTTGCCTTCTACCCGTAAGTGTGAAACTTCAATTAAACTAATAGTAGATGACCCCTTGTCTGCAAAGTAAAGATTGATTTTCAACCACATCTAGCGATCCAATCTTGTTCCTGTGATGGAGAAATAATCTTGTGTAGGGGTAAGGTAATAAATATTTCTCTGATGGAAGATAAGCGTTGTATACATCATTTTATCCAAAGTCTCGGTCCAAATGGTCTAGCACCGAGACCTTGGTAGATTTGACAGAGTTTGATGAATTGTTCAATGCCCAAGTCATATGTAGCATAACAACGGGTGTTTTGAATAATGTTTATTGTGTTACGGCTATGTAAAGTCTTCTTGTTGCCAAAAAAATTGGTGCCTAAGTACGTTACCGGAAACTTGTCCATTCTGTAACTTTTTGCTGTATATTAAATCTCGTTTCAAGGAGTCTCAACTGACCCAAGGTTTCATGGGATTAATTTGAAGGATTCTAGAATTGCGTCAATGAATGACTTCAGTTTATGCTGCACATATATAGAATAATTTTGTTCTTCGACCAATGGTCACAACCACTCATCTTAATGCCATTATAGTTTTTGATCGAAACCAAATGACGTCATTACAAAGTTGTACGTTCTATGGGAAACAACTCGACGTGCAGACTTTGAAGCTTATCCCACCAAGTCAAGATTACCATTCAAGCTAAGATTATAGACATTTTGTTTGACCTGGGAATTGCATTAGAACATTACTAATCTTCAACACTAGCAATGTCGTTGCTTGGCCAAGGAATAATGTGTTGCTTACATGATCTTTTCAAACATCCCGACACATGATTTATCAATCTCAATAGTTGGCTTCATGAAAAAATTTGTAAATTACCCTCGATGACCCCAATTTTTTTATAATCACTCGTGATATATTAAGGGTTAATGTCGTTAAGTGAGCATTCGTATTGAGTTAGTACGTATCTTTTTCTACAAAAAAGATTTGAGATTCATACGAAATTGAATGATCATAGAGGGTCTTTATAGTGCAATGAATGTCTTTACTATTTGTGTCATCAAAGTTTATTTGTGCCAATATGAAAGTGATATGAAGTGTGTCCCGCTATTTATATTGGTGGCTAAAAATTCATTCAAAGATCTTATTTCTCAAGCTGTAAATAAATATGTCAAAATACTATAAAAAATAAAAAAAATTGCCTCACATTTAGCCGAACACACTATTGGTGGAATCCGACGTCCGAGTTGTAAATGAGTTCCATGATCAAATCAAGTTGAGTTAGTAGTACATCAACCGGAGGCAGGAGGAAAATGGAGGTTGGAGATCAATCAAAACCTCTCATTACTCACCAATGATAGGGCCGCACAGAGGTTTGGTGACTTGTTTTTGCAGAGTGTTTTCCATTGTGTTTCAGTTTCATTGTGCTTCATATTTCAGTGATCCTATTGTTCCTGTGTGGTGTGAATAAGTGGACATTTCACATTGAGGGGGGGGGGGGGGACATGATCCAATGTTCTATTTCCAGTTATTTGTTTGTAATATGTGAGAAATTTTTCCTATGTTATTCCCTGTAGTGAAATGTGATGAGAGTTGATAATAGTAATTGGCACATCATGATGTGGTTGTAGGTAAACCACTTAAAAACCTTCATTTGTGGTTTGTGGTGAACCAATTGCAAAAACCACCATTCTTGGTTGTTGGTAAACTATTTGCAAAACCATCACCTTGTGGTTTGTGGTACTCCAAATGTAAAACCACCATTCTCAATTTGTGGTCAACCATTTGCAAAACCATCCTTTAGGTTTGTGATCATCATGTGAAAATCACCAGATCATGAGCAAGTGCAAGTACAAAGTCAAGTTTTCCTCATGTTTGCACCAATGGGGGAATGTTAGGAAAACTATGGTTAAAGCTTCATATGGGTGAATAATAATTACGAGAGTAATTATTATCTTGGAATAGTAAGTTAATAAATGTGTTAGTAAATAATAATTACATTATTAATTATTATTACGAGTTAGTAAATATTTGTTATAAGTTATATTAAAACAACTATAACAAATATATTGTTATGTGAGTTTCAACAAACACACGTAAATAAATTTGAGAGGTTATAGCTACCTCCTAATTTATAGGGGAGCTATTACCGATATATGGGTGTATGTAATAATGATTTTGAATGAATGAATACGAACTATTATTGTGTAATTTGTTCTTCTACAGCGATCTCTGCAACTCTATTTGGATCCTCCTCCACAAGAAACTGAAAATTGCTCTAGAAGGACTAAGAATATGCAATCAGCTAATATATCCATTCTAAAATATGTAAAAACAGTACAGCCAGTGTCCACTCCTACTTTTTGCACATGTGTGGATGTGATTGCTCTAATGATGATGTTTCATTTTTCTTCAGTCTTTAACCTTGGTCTTGCATATGAAATAATATTAGAAAGAATAAGATCTCTCCAATTTGTTGCTCCTTGGTACCTCGTGGATATGTGGGGCAACTCCTTCGCACTGCTCCCCTTTAACTCGTGCAACTTATCACAGCGGTAAATCTGATTTACCCTTGCCATACCCAAGGGTGTAAAGGTTAAAATCTGCCCAGCATCATTTTGAAGCATTCCTTCTTTCCATTCATTCTTAGATTTCAACTCTTTTGTAATGTCCCCTTTTTCGATCTAATCCATTTGAAGGCTTCTTGCCCATTCCACTCCCCGAGGGCAAGAAGAAGATGAACAAGGGAAGCCCTTGGATTATATTTTAGTCTTTCTTTAATTAATAATTATATTTTTCTTTTGTATTTTCCTTCTTAAGCACGTTGGTTGGGTTAGAGATTTTAATATAAGCTTAAAAATGAAATAAGTTTCTAAGTAGGTCGGTCTTGGGGAATCCTCCCTTAAAGACTCTTGGCGCCACCATAAGGTTATATAAGGGGTCACATAGGCTCATTTTGGGCATGTTTTGACTATTATAACTTTATCTATTTAGTGCTAGAGTTGGTTGTTCTATTCCAATCCACTAAGGGGTGAAAATTCATTACTTTGGCAAACAAGGAGGACGAAACCCTTGTTGAAGGTTGGCAAATGAAAACTCTCCAATTTGGTTGTGTTAAGGATTTCTATGAAGACTATCATTCTGGTTGGGCAACTAGGGCCTTGAAGGAGAAGAATATCAAGGGTTTTTCATCACTTTGGCACCCTCTCCTAGGGTGGCAACTTGGGTAGGTGGGTGTTAGAGTGCCTTATAGGGCATGTTTTGCAAATAGATATTCAGACTTCTCTAAATTTATAAGGCTGATCTATCACTTATTTAATATTTATTGGGGTTTGGAGACCTCATTTTCAGTCACTTTTGAGAGCTGTACTTCTGTTGTTAATTAATTAATTTCTAGTTGTTAATTAATTATAATGTATTTAATTTTGATATCTTATAATTTTATTTATATGAATATTGTAATTCAACGGTTCCCCAAAAATCATTTATTGAGGGATGGAAACACGTGACCCGCGACAATAACAATGTAAATGTTGCTTGAGTCGTCATTCTTTTATCGAAAGTTAAACAAGAGTAATGGACCACTTGGCATTTCAAGGGGTCGGGGAGGGGGTGTTGCTCCATGTGAATTAGTGACTCTAAAGATTAGAACTGTTCTAGAGAAAGACCAAGCCTCTTTGATTGTAGGAAAAATGAAATCGATGCAAAACAAACAAAAATTCCAAAAGGATATGTCCAAGTTCATGACATTTTGTGTATGTCTCTTCCCATGTGCCCAAGGCCACACTAAGTGGATCGACAAAAAGCGGAACATTGAACAACTTGTTGAAACTATTAGAAAAACATGTGGATGATGCATTAGCTAATTTGTTTTATTCAAGTTCCATTCCATTCAATGTAGCCAAGAATCTATATTTTCAAAAAGAATTCAGGAAGTTGAAAAGTTCGGAAAATGCTACACACCTCCATCTTTGGAGGCTTTCATAACACTCTTTTGCAAAGGTCAAAAGATAGGATGACTGAAAAATTAGTGGAGCTCAACGCCTCTTAGGCAGGGGTCCCATGGAGGGGGCTGCTGCTCCTAATTTTTATTCAGCAGGTGATCCCGTGACAAAATAAATTTAGGGAAAAGGAAATTTTAGAATATTTTCCTTAAAACAAAGAGCACCAATTTTTAGGAGGAGAGTTTAAGGGGATGGTAAAAGGGGGGGGCTAGATGTTTCCCCCACCCACTTCTATTTTGTAAGAACTTATTATGACAAATGTCAACTTATAAATGAGCAGATTCCATTTAGAATTTTATTGCAAATTAAAATACAATATTTTTAAATATCTTCCCTAAAAAATTGCAGCATGCTCTCAAAAAAATTATATCATAAGACCCCTTTTACTATAAATGCTCATAAACTTACTCTCCACACCAGCTAAGAAACTTTAGGAGCCCCCCTCCCATGGGACTACTTCCTTAGAGTGCAATAGGTTGCACTATATTAAGCAATGGATGGTTAGATATATGTTAGAGGTCATTGATTAATGATTTGGTGGCTTTTCCTAAAGGTATTATGTTCTTGAAGGTGATTGACACCATGAACCATAAGAAAACTTGTAATGTCCATTTTAGGGATAAAAACAGAAAAGGGGGTATCAAATATCCACAATAGATATGATCTGAAAACACCTTCAAGCATACATACAACAAACTGGAAATAGTTGAGAATATCTTAGAATGATTAACCAACCAATACAAAATCTACAGCAACAAACTGCCTATGAGATTCGAATCCACTTTTCACTATGCAAATCAATGTAGAATGCCATGAAATAGTTTATCTAACCACAACAATATTTGTGCATCACAAATACATCAAAAGATTGAAGAAATATTTGATCATCACAACTGGAATTAAATATTTATAACAGCAGCAGTCCAACCAAACCGAGGGCTAGAAAAATAGTAAATTCTCGCCAAAATTCTTCAAAGTTGAAATTACGGCCGTATAAATTATGCCGAACAAGAATATCAAACCAAAATAGTGAAATCAGCCCTATAACATACCAAATCCTCCACCCATGCAAGTTGCCTAAGGTAAGAAGGGGGAAAAAACAGTAATAAACCACTTTGAAGTACTTTGGAAAACCCCGTATGGGATTCCCCTCTAGCTTGAGGAGTGTTTGTTCCTCAATCTTCCAATAATGGAGGTTTCCTTCCCCAAAGTTGAGCCACATTAAAGGTTTTCATCTCTAGATGAGATTACGGTACATTGTGCACAAACCCAAGATATCAATTATTAAATTAAACATGCATAGACACTTGCAAATTCTAACCAACATTAACCAGAGTAGGTCCACATTTAAAAGGAAGAAATCAATCGTGTAAGCAATAGAAAGACTAATAAATCATAGACAAACTTCTATGGATTCATTAATCAAAGACACAAAATTCCTTCTTGGTTGTACAAGATTACAATGCTTCCAAAGTTGGAAAGTAAAGAGAGTAGAAGAACATAGGCAAGGAGATAAAAGAATATAGCTTATTGTTTGCAATAGTAGTGAAACAAAGGCAGGCAACTAACAACCAACAACTGCCAACACCTTGGAATGGAGAGGTCATCCTAATCTATAGCTTACAAAGATGTATCTTCCTCTCCCCCCCCCATGTGACTTTTCACCTTACCACCACTTGTGACCTTTTATATTCCTTTAGGACCAAAATGAAGTCCTTTTCTTATTTTTGAAAAGGGACTTTTTGTAATGTCCCCTTCTTGATACATTGTTGAAATTGAAGACCTGAAGACCCTCAACCCATTCTCTCTTCTCATGGGTTTGAGGATTGCGCTTGAAGATGGTCCTAAGATGTCGGTTGTCTATTTTGTAACCCCTTGGCATGCCTTGCGCTACAAGGAGGGCTCTCTAAATTAATTTAAATGTGCACATAGGATAATTGTTTTTATTATTTAATTAAAAATAATAAAGTGTACATAGCCTTAGTTATTAAATATTTTTATAATGAGAGTTATGTTTTCCCTCCAAAAGGGAAAGTTCGGTCATTGGATGTTGCACCCCTTAAAGTCTAAAAGGAGGTTGCATTTCCTTTAGTGGGTTATGTTGGATTGATCATTTGATTTTACTCCATGCTTGGAGTAATGGGATGTATGCCCTAGCTCTTGCATTGTGCTCTCTCATTGTAAGCTTCATTTGGATCCATTGTTGAAGCTATTGAAGACTCCATTGTTCTCTTCAATGTGCTCTCTTGTATTGAGTGTGTTATTGCATGGTTTATCCATTCTAAGTGTTGGCAACTTGGCTAAAAGGATTGGCGCATTTATTTAAAGTGAAATATGCACGTTATGGATCATTGTTGAAGGGTTTGATAGTACCTTTGTGAATTGTTGTTACTGCTGCAATTATTTTTGCTATAGCGACTTGGATTGGGGTTTGTTTTAGCATGTTTTGATGCCCCAAAATAAATTTATGTTACAGATCTGATTTAGCATAATTTTGTAAGCATGTGTGACCAGATTTGAGGGTTTTGGGAGTGATGCAAGTGCCGGAATTAATCTATGTGCAAAACAGCAATTTATTTTGCCCTAGGCGACTTGTTTTTTTGGCTATTTTGGGAGTTTGGTAACTGTTGTTCTAATTTGGTTTGGATCGTCTTGTTCCTTGTATTTTTCCAAGTTCGGGCATATCTCATTTGCCCAAATTGGAGTGGTTTTGAGGAAGATATGAATTTTTAAAAATTGTAGCAGTCTGGGGTTTGATTATCAATTGTTTTTAGCTGATTATTAAAAATTTGATTTGTCTATTAATTATTTATGAGCAAAGGGAGTTGATTTGAAGTGTTTGAAATCTTGGAGAAGGGCTAAAATATTTTTAGTTATTTTCCTCTAACCCTAGCGACTAGATTTGAGATTTTCGGATCTGTTTTGAGGGGGTTTCAATACTGAGAAAATTAGATTTATAGTGCATTAGAAAGCTCCTACATTCTACTTTATTATGCACTTTATTTCATTGCAAAAGATGATGTATTGAGTAAGTTATGAATTTTCCAAGTTTCAGTTGTCTGTGAGCAATATTTAATTATTATCTGCTACAATAAAATTCAAATCTGGAAAAGATTGGGTTTCCAATTGGTTTTCCCATCTAACCCACTACCTTGTCTTATTCCAACCCCATTTTGGGTTGTAATAACGCTGACATTGGGTTATTTGAGGTCGAACTAAAAGGATCTAATCCTTCTAGGGTCGATTTGAGCTAATAGAGTTGCAGCTTTACATTATATCCCAAAAGGGGATATTACACTTTTACAATGCAAAGTGAGGCCACTTAAGTGATTAAGAAAAAAGAGTGAAAAACTACATTCCTAATCAAGAAATTGAATGCTAGTGTAATGTCCCCTTTTTCAAGCCAATACCAATTGAAGACTTCTTGCCTTTTCTTTTCGCGTGGCCAAGAAGGAATTGCACAAGGATAGTCTGTGGGTTTCATTTTTATTTTCTTTTATTGTTATTAATGTTTTTCTTTGGCATTTTACTCCCTAAGGCATGTCGGCTAGGATTATAATGCTCCCAACATGAAATAAAAGATAAAGTAAAGCTCATTAAGAGGTCGGCAAGGTTGGGAAGTTCCAATGTGGAAATAGAAGATAAAGCAAGCTTAAGAGGTCGGTCTACACCTTATAACTCTTGGCACCAACCAAAGGGTATAAGAGGAGTCTTAGGGACTCATTTGCACATCACTTTTGGCATATATACTTTATCTACTTGGACTCTAGGGTTGATTGCTCTATTTCCAACTCCACTAAGGGCAAAAATCCATATTGTGGCATCCAAGGAGGATGGCAACCTTCCTTATGGCATTTGGAGAATGAAAACTCTCCAAATTTGGTGGCATGAAGGAAATTACTAAAGATCCTCTTGCTGGTTTATATCTAAGTCCTCAAGACGAAGACCTATAAAGACCTTTTGCATGATTTGGAGTCCCTCTCCTAGGGAGCGACTAGGATTGGAGTCATTTTAAGTGTTTTCTAGGGCACGGAACTCATTTATTATTTGATATTCAAGCTCGGCATAATTTATAAGGCTGAAATCATTTATATTTGGTCATTGTCGGGGTTTGGAAACCTCCATTTTGATTATTTCTCTTAGTTGTACTTTTGTTGTTGAAAAATTAATTGTCAGTTGTATTTGAGATTGATTTTCATTGTGAAAATTGTTATAAAGTATTCCTAAAAGGTTTATAAATATTGTGGAGTTTTAGGATGATATTTGGGTGAAATTTTTTCGTTTACAAGTTGTTCGAAAAATCAGACTGATGTACCGTACTGTTTTAATTTTTCAGTTCGCTGGTCCAAAAATCAGATTGGGGTTTGTGCTATTTCTTTGTTTTTCAGTTTCAGCCCTAAAAAGGGACATTACAGTTAGAGAGAGAGGGAGGAGGAGAAAGAAGTGGTAATCCGGAGACAGGAAAGCTCCAGTTGAGGAAGAATTTGTTTTTGATGGATCTTGAGAGAATGTTCTGAGAATGAAGTTCCTTACCTTTGATCTCTTGTTGAATTGAAACATTGTCATTGCAATTCCCTCTTCCTACGAGATGCAAACACATTCCAAAGCATTGAATAAGTGTTCAGAAGTAATACCATGAGACTTGCACCATATGGACTTGAGATGATTGTCGATCTTGCAAACATGTTGATCCTCTTTTTCCACCACTAAGATGAATTGAACCATCTAGTCTCTTGCAAAAGTGACCCTACCAACCCTGAATAGCCCACTAAGAATGTCTTCCCCTCTGCATATGTTCGGCATTCAATCAGCATCCTTGTTTTCAAGTCTTCCAATTCCACACTTATTACATCACTATCACTCTCATCAGGATACTCAATGTTTGAAGTTGAAATTGGCTCCAAACTTGAGTTTTTGAGCTCCATGGTGACAAAGGTCAATGAGATGAACTAGAGATGACTGAGTTTGCAAAGTTTGACCACAATCCCAACACCTTCTATTTTTAGTAAGTCCAATTCCAAGATGTCTATTTTTAGTATCTCAATTTAGCACTTTTGAGTGTTCTTGATATGCAAGAAGTGAAGGAACCTTAGGAAATAAACAGTTTCCAGGACTTACTATAAATAGATTATGCAACTTGGTAAGACTTACTATTTTTAGAAGTGGATCTTTGTAATGTCTCTTTCTAGGGCTAAAACTGAAAATAAGGGTTTGGCCACAGCCCCAAATGAATCAAATCTGAAAATACACCATCAACCAACAAGCATCAATCTAAAAATGATTGCAGACACACTTTAACCTTATTTGAGCAATCAATAATCAGTCCTTTAGGGAAGCGAACTGTATAAGCACTTCAAATCATCATACAACCATGCAATAACAGCTGAAAATGCTTCTAAATAATTATTTCAAGCACGGAAACATTTATCCATCCAAATTACATCAAAATAATAGAGAAAATAAGAGATTACACCGAGTTGCAATTAATTTTATGATAGCAGCAGGGCACCCACAAACAAGGGCTGAAATAGCTCATAAAACTCTCCAAAAATCACCAAATTGTAGATTTCAGCCTTATAAAATATGAAGAACAATAATATCAACTCAAATTTTCCAAAAGTGCCCTAGATGGTATCAAACCCTTCACCCAAGCAAGTCGCCTAGGGCTAGAAGGGAAAAAATAAATATGAAATCCTCCTTAAAGCTCGCTTGTGACCTCCGTATGAAGCCACCAATGCACAAATGACGGTTGCCGTCCCCAAGTGTGATCCTATTTAAGGATTTTGTCCTCAATAGGTGACCAAGGAAGGGTTTTCGTCCTTTGATGGAAAGAAGAGAAGCTACACTAGCTCCAACTCCAATTAAATGTTAAAATAGATGAAAGATGATGCTCCTCCTCTCCATTCGAACTTCCTTAAGTACACCTCCGTTGGTGCCAATGGTGAATTAGAAGCCGCAACTTCATGGTCAACCTCCTTATGCACTTTTTAATCTTCACTTAAGAAGACTGAACTCATAATGAAGAAATAGAAATTTTCTTTGCTAAGTCTTCTTTCCCCGAGTCGAACCATTCCAATGCCATGATTAGTACACAAAATAAATTAATCATGAAGGTATATCACTTACAACCATGGCGAGTTCCCCTCCTTGGCTCCTTGATGCCCACAGGAGGAGGAACGGGCAATAGGTTTTCCATAGTGACTAGCTTGGAAAAGGAGACATTACAATCCTCCCTTCCTAGTTTTTCTTGTCCTCGAGCAAATGCACGTGCCTGGATCTCAAATGAATCTCAACTGCTCCTTTGATGTTCCTGCACATGAAGCAAACAGATCAAAGGAAACAAGAGTGTTTAACAACACTTTTACAATCTCTTCATCATGCCTTAGGGACATGATAGCTAGCTCTCTTCCTTTGCTTGCCAACATCTCATAATTTCAATCCAAATGATGGATTCCCAATACTTCAGTAATGTTGTCTCAGTTGTAACCATACATTTTTCTCTCAAAAATCAAAATGTAGGTGGCTAGAAACCACCTCAAATCAGCCAGAAATATGCCAATGTTAGTAGTAGCTTGGAATTTCTTCAACCATATGATTGGAAGCTCTTTTCCATGTGTGTATCCATATCATGGTAGCCTACTAAAAAAGGCTCAAGGAATAAAATATGAACAAACAGTTGCACCTTCAACCAAAATGATAGCCTAAAGTGTAAAAGTGTGGTCAATAGTCTAGGAATCATCATGGATCCTATCTGTCCCCTCACTCTGAGATTTAACACTATCCAAGTATTCAAAAAGCTCCATGTTCAACACATTGGAATAATTTCCACAACATTGCCCAATCATGGAGTCTTGTACATACCATCACTTGACTTAAAAATGGTATGGATCATGTGCAACATAGTTACCAGGTTCGGAAATCCGATTAAATTCGGAAGGGCAAAAAAATCCGAAAATTCGGAGTTCTCGAAAAAATCCGAAAAAATACGGAAAAATCCGGTTCGGAATATATATACTTGTATTATTATAAATTTATATTATTGAATACTTATATCATTATATATAGACAAATCATACAAAAAAGCATCCATCTACCATAATCATCATCATCATAATGATTCTTTCAAAAGATTGCAAGAAGTTGCTTGGTCCAAAAAGGTACAAAAATGGATTTTATGAAAATAAGAAAAATATTGCCATCAATGCGTAGAGCTCGAGAAAATATATACTTTTAGAGAAGACGACACCTAAAACGGAGCCACAGAATGAAAGTTATGGCACATGCAAGTTTTTGCTGCTACATCTTCCCGAACCCTTTCCAAAAATAGCAAATTTTTTTCCATCCTTGCGATTTTTTCACCAAAAAAAAAATATATGCCAAAAAAGGAATTTTTTTTTTTCCCTGCAAAAACAAGGCCGAACCGAACCGGATTTATTCGGTTGCTTCAAAAAGTACGGTTCGAACCGGATTTCATACAGATCCGGCCGAACCTGGTAACTATGGTGTGCAACAACAAAGAGGAGAAAAACCCCAAACAAACAACCATATTAAATAGTTGATCTATGGGGAAGGCAAGTGAATCCTAGCCACATATGAAGAACTCTTCCTGAAGCCCTTCATAATGTGTTGCTTTGCTAGTGCATAACTTGTGAATAGATCTCCTAAAATCACTTGGAGAAAATAAAAGACAGGAAGGAGGAAGACTGGGAACAATGACGACAGACTGATCTAAAATATCATAAAGAGTACTGGAATAGGAAACACAATCCTATGCATGAACATCCAAAGTGGGGGTTTTCCTCAAGAGGAGAGTAAATAAGAGGTCATTGGATAATGATCGAGGGCATCGTGAAGCTGATGTCACCTAGACACAAAAAACTTACATTTCTTCATAGAAGAAGACAAGTTTCATATGTACATGTGGAGGGCATGGAAGAAGTGTCACAGGAAAAGACAAAACAGAGCCTCTAAACTTACACTTCTCATCATACAAATGATTCATAGGACAAAAACCGTAAGGATGGAGTAAATTATAGTGAGAGAACGTGTGGGAAATGGTATGAAACTATGCCCAGACATGACAATAGAGAGAGTATAGTAGTTAGGCACAAGATACAAAAAGTAGGCAGCATAATTGATGGTACACCAAGTGAGTTATCATGTGGCGAGTATTGGAGGGACCCTACACAAAATGGAGAGGACGATTAGGAGGCTACACAGAGAGTGAGATTCAAAAAAATACGATCAACAGGTAGCTGATGGGAAACCAGAAAACCAAAATGTGTGGAAAAGACTTGTTGGAAAGAACACAATCCACTAAACACATGAGCCTGCTATGAAAAAGCAAGAAAATAAACAAGATAGCATGTTAAGAATATAAAAACCGTGTGACTCGCCCAACTGGAGAGGGTGCTTCCCATAATCTATGATAGGGTCATCCCTATCAATCGAGGTTCTTTGTAAACCAATCTCTTCAAAGTCCAAATGCTCAAGACAGAGTTCATCCTCCATAAGATGGCACATAAGCGTCCCAAAAGAACAACATCACCTGATGAGAAATAATGGGATATCTTACGAGTAAAGGTCAAGATATAAGTCACCATAAGTGTGCATGACAAAGGACAATGAAGGTGGGGGGAAATAACAAGCAGCAATCAAGATATCCAAAAGGGGAGGCCGGCCTTGCTGAATTCGTAGCCATGTGTATCTAAATCGCACATCAAGATGTACTAAAGGCAATCACAAAAGGCAAGGCATGCCCCTGGATAAAAAAAAACTTACCTGATCTACAAAACAAAATGAACCATCATTGTTCTCACTGCCAATAAGAGTTATATGACTGTTAGTTCACAAGAACGATTTGGTTGTGACTATTTGAAAGAAAACTAAGCGAACTCAACAATAACCAAATATTTGATAAAAAAAAACTAAGTCAAATCATCAACAAACATCCAATAGAAAATTTTGAAAAAGCGTCAATTAAAATTTATCAAGGACAAAAAACTATAGGGCTCATAAGTTGATTTCTAGCTTTAAATTGTGTCTCTAAGTAAGGCCGAGACCCAACAACAACTAGTAGCTAGAGAAAGGGCTCATTTAGGGATCTCATTGATCTTAGAAAGAAAGATAAGAGCTTGCAATGCAACAATACCTTCGAAGGCCCCTAGAGAAGACTATATTGTACTATTGCAACTCTTACATGCAATAGAAACACCACCATCACCTTGTATGACTCAAGAGCACCATCATTTAGATGGTCAAGGACGATGAAGCTATGGGTAAATAGCAAACCGGAATTAAGATATTCAAAAGAGGAGGTGGACCTCGCCGAACCTGAAGCCACATGTAATTAGAATGTATGTCAAGAGCTAATACTGACACCTTGGACCGAAGGCAGTACATTCACATACTGCCCAATATACAAGTCTCACCACAGAAGGCCAAGATCTAAAAATAGTCACTAACTGAAGAGAGGGCACACAAAAGAATTTCATGGATATGTGTAAGAACAATAAAATCTCGCAATGTGACAATATCTCGGAAGGAACCCAAAAAAACTATGCTACACTACTGCAATTCTTCCAAGAAATAGAGACACCAACATCACCATCTAAGACCCAAGAGCGCCATCATTTATACAGCCAAGAACGTAACCACCCTGAGGAAAATCATGAAATACAGCCATGCAATCTCAACTTACAACCCATTTGTCTGGAAGCTACGACCTAAGCACAAGCTTCTAGAAGCTCCTTCACTTGGAGTCTTGTGAAATCCGCACCTAAATAAATTCTGTTATGGAGCTGCTTAGATATAAGAGCTTGAAGTCACTCGACAAATTGGAACCTGATAATAAGAGTTGTCTTGAGTTGTCAAACCCTTGTTAAAAGTGGTGTCTTTTAGGTCTAAAGACTCATGTAAAAAGGCATAGCTGGCCTGCAAGGGATCAACAGGCTTAGAAATGCTGGGATCTCGAAGGTTCTGATTTGGATTTTTGTGCTCTATCTACAAATTTTGATTGGACTGCCATTTCAATAAATTGAGTCGTTTTCCCTTAGACCACGTGTATGTGTGAGAACAGACATTCAAGTGGAATTTGTTAAAAATGAGTGTCAAAATATTTAAGCCTGATATATTACAGGTTTGAGATTCAAATTTTATATAGAAATTTTCGAAGGAGTGCCACAACTCTCCAACCTCAGGACATGTATTTTTCAAATCATATTACAATGATCGACAATCATTTTATTGGAAGGGTACAAAAGCAAATATAAAAAATGTCCGTTGTTCAAGGTAAGTGTTCAGAGAAATAATTGTATCATACCATAGGTTCCTTCTGCCATTGCATGTTCCCAAGAAAAACTTGGAAGCAATTTTTACGGATTTCATTGAAGAAGTAAAGGTGCAAATCAAAGTTTTGTAGCAGTAGATCATCTTACCAAATATGAGCATTTTATTGGTATGAAGAAAACATGCACAAGACAAAATAGCGGAAGCTTATTCAAAAAGTGTGTAATACCACATGATTTTCCTTTGGTGATGTTTGTGATCGCATTCCCTTTTACAATCAATTTCTGGAAATAGATATGGGTGCAAACAAAGATCTCTCTTACTATGAGTTCCACATATCATCCATAAACACATGGACAAAGAAAGGTTGTTGAAAAGTGTGTAGAGGCATATCCAGATGATCCATGTCAGACAAACAAAATCAGAGGTTTAAATGGTTACATTTGACTGAATGGTGGTATAATAATGCACAACATATATCTGTTAAAATGACGTTCTTTACAGCTCATATGGTTACGAAATTTCAAAACGCAAAGTTCTTTACATAAGTAAAATTTCTGTAACACAAATTCGTGGAGGAATCTTAGAAATAGTCCATATTCTAAAAGACAATTTGGAACAGTTCACAATCAAATGAAACAAGAAGTGAATCAATACTGCTCTCAAAGAAAATTCCAAAAAGGCAAGTTAATCTCCAACCATACAAATAGTGTTGTTTAAACAAAATGGTAAAATTTTGAAATTATCTCCACATATTACGGCCCTTTTTCAAATTCAAGAGAAAATAAGCCATGATGCATACACCGTGAATAACTCTACATAGAGGATGCTTCCATGACATTTCCCATATAAATTATTTGAAGAACTTAGGCTCACTTTTGTTAATCCAAACAGGGATTCATATTCAAGATTAAGGGAGGTTCGTTTTGGAAATGAGGGTATTCTTGAAACATGAAGAAGACATCTGCATTCCAGACAAATTACAGAGGTATCTGATTAAGTGAAACATCTTTCCAAAAGAAGAAGCTTCCATGTAAAACCAATCTTTTGTGGATGCTAATACTCTATTCCCATGCTCCTAGGAGAAACCATTTTTAGTATGAAGGATTTGTTATAAATTATTAATTCTCATTAGTTGACAACATATTCCTTATAGGGTTGTGCCCCTCCCTATGTATGTAGTGTCCCCTTTTTCGAATTGAGGCCGAATATGACTTGGATATAAAACCCATAAAGTTAGTTCGAGGAAGGGGTTTGTGTGAATTAATGACTGAGTTGAAGACAGCAAATTCAGAAGCGGGTGAAAGTTTGCCCATGGTTCTTTTCATAGATTTGGTAAATGAATGGTACACTAATATTGCCTTTTTCTTAACTTATGGGGAATGCCCAAATTACCTTTCTCGCAAGGAGAAATGTACTATTAAACTGAAGTCCAGGGACTTTGTTCTTTGGGATAATGGTTTATATAAAAGAGGTATTGACTGGGTATTTCTCAGATGTGTGGATAAAGCTCAACAGGATCAGCTTTTAAAACAGTTTCATAATTTGGCTTGTGGTGGTCATTTCTCAGCCCAAGTCACAACTCACAAGATCCTTCGAGCAAGATATTATTGGCCCACACTTTTCCAAGATACTGCAGAGTGGTATCCAGATGTCAAGCGCGCCAACACTTTTTCGGACATATAAAATTGCCCGCATTACCATTAAAACCAGTTGTAATTGAGGAGCCCTTCCAACAATGGGGCATGGATTTTATTGGTATGCTCAACCCGGCTTCCAGTGCCGGTCATCATTACATCCTGACAGCTACTGATTATTTCAGTAAGTGGGTAGAAGCCATTCCTGTTAAAAATGCCACTTCCACAGAGGTGTGTAGTTTTATAAAGGAAAATATTGTTATTAGGTTTGGCGTGCCCAGTAAAATAGTAGCAGATAACGCTCATAATTTGTCTTCTGAGGAGCTGGTCGAGTTTTGCTACACTCATGGAATTCAGCTGGTACATTCTTCCAATTATTACCCACAAGGGAATGGCCAGGTTGAATCAAGCAATAAAAATCTGGTGACTATCATGCGAAAAATGGTGACTGAAAATCGAAGGACTTGGCACAAAAATTTGTTTGATGCACTATGGGCAGATAGGATTACACCAAAGAAAGCTATAGGCATGTCCCCATTCCAGCTGTTATATGGGAGAGACATAGAATTGCCTCTTACATTGGAATTGTCTGCTTTACAACTTTCAAAATATTTGGAGGATGCCACATTCACCAACGCAATTGACAAAAGAATAATGAATCTAACTGAATCGCGAGATGCACAAGTTCAAGTAGCCGACAGATTGTCAGAACATCAAAGGAAAGTGAAGATGATCTTCAACAAAAAGCCCAGAGAAAGAAAGTTTGAGATCGGTGATTGGGTCCTTTTATGGGACAAAAGATGAGAAACAAAAGGCATGCACGGGAAGTTTGATTCACTTTGGAAAGGGCATTTTGTGATCAAGAAAATTGTCGGGCCAGATAGCTTCATCCTTGCTCATCAAGATGGGATTGAACTGCCATTGCCTTTCAACGGGCAACATTTGAAGCTTTTCCAGATCTAAAAAGTGCAGGGTAAAACCTATATGTATATAAATAAACTGTGTTTTTCTTTGTTTTTCGATGTTGTGTTATTTTTTGCTAGGTAGCCGGTACGTGGGTACAGTTCGGGTACGGGTACGGGGATCCGGTACGTCGGTACAGTTCGGGTATGGGTACGGGGATCCGGTACGTCGGTACGGCAATTTTTTTGGGGGCCCGGGTACGGCACTTGGGTACGGCAGTACAATATACATATAAAATATTAAAAATATTTTGAAAAGTAACAAGATAAGCAAAATTCCAACCTTACACATGCATAGATTAAACAAATCTGAAATATACATAGGTGAAATAGCAACAAAAGTTAAAACATATTGATAATTCATTGTTCAAACTTATAACCAGTACATTGTTCAAATCAAAATGTTACAATGTATTATCATTATCTGACATTGTAAACACAAAAATGAAGAATCAAGATACATCAACATTCTAATTAGTAATAGACTAATAGTCTGATGGCTCTGCATCTTCTCCAATGTCTTCAACGAGAGCATCACTACCATCACGTGGTTCATTAGAACCACAAGCACCAGGAGTACAACCAGAACCATCAGCAATGCCGCTTCCGCTAGCCCCACTTTGCAGCTCACGCAAAGTACTATCTAGGTCCGGGTCTAGCAATGAAAGTTGGGCAATGGGAACATCCAAGTTTGGAGTCTCTGAGTCTATATCCCAACACTTTGTTGGCCCTTTCCTAATACTCCTCCTTCTGTGATAGAAGGCGCAGGTTAGAATGCACAAAGACCAAATCCTCCGCCTTTTTTGCTCCCAACTTGTTGCGGTTAACTGAGTGGATAAATGAATATGTACCCCAATTCCTCTCAGCTGAAGAAGAACTCGCAACCTATTGAGGCAAGCCGCAAAGTCAATGCGAAATTACAATTTTAAACTTATAAATATAAAGTAAAAAAGAAAGAGTTAAGAAATTAAAAAAATTAAAATCTTACTTGTGATAAAACTTTTATTGCAAGTGGCATGAGGTAGGGGTATGCTTGTCCATGGAGGTACCACCACGAATAAGCATCCATTCTGTATTTGTCACGAAGAGCGCTAATGGAGTGATCCCTGGAGGATATGAAATTCACAGACTCGCCTCTAACCATGTCTTCTACTTCTGGATCTGGGAAGATTCTAGAAAATGCTGCCTTATACCCCTCACTAACTTCAACATCCCTATATGGTGGGACCCTCCTAGGCAAAGAAAGGATCTTTGCGCTATAGTATTTTGGAGTCAAGGCAAAAGCAAGAAGATGCAATGGAGTAGTCATTTTGTTCCACCTTTCAATGAGATGTGCGTGCACTTCCTTGAATGAAGGTCTCTATAGGATCTTGCTCTTTGGCATTTATGATGGTCTTAATTGACTCAATCATTGAGTCAATTCCATCATAAATCTCACCCATGCATGGATGATCCATATCAACAAATCTCAACATACTCACGATGGGCTCAGTAAAACTAAGCAAGTAATCCACACGATCCCACCATGTTTCATCCAGGATCAACAATTTCACATTTCTGGCCCTCTCACTGTTTGCTTGCCTCCATATACCCCAAAGGTCACTGATAACCATGACACTCAATGCCTCTCGCACCTTCACAAGCCGTCTCAAGACGAGCGTTTGCGAGGCAAATCGAGTCTCAGCAACCTAATAAGAAATCAAAAGAAATAAAATTAAGACAAGTAAACTTAAAACATTCAAAATTCTACAAATTACAAACTATACAAAATTGTAACTTTTAATGAATTTTAAAAACTAATAATTATTTTAAAAAATAAAAATTAGAATGTTACGGGCTACCTTCAATAGCTACAATGTTGAGAATTTACGAAAGATGGCTTGGGACATGTGGTGGTTGCTGACAAACATTTGAATTTCATTTGCCTCCTCATATACTTGTTTGATCCAAGCAATTTTTGTGCCCAATTTTTGTAACATTAAGTTGAGGGAATGGACCGCACAAGGTGTCCAGAATATGTGTCCATACCGTGCCTCAACCAACAACCCTGCAGCTCTACAATTTTTTGCATTGTCCGTTACAACTTGGACAACATTTTGAGGCCCCACCGCCTCAATAGATTCTACGAGGATGTTGGCAATGAATTGGGCATCCTTCACTTGCCCCTCACAATCAATAGCCCTGAGAAACATTGCCCCTTTAAGACACACGGCAACCACATTGATCAATGGCCTATTTGCTATATCTTTCCATCCGTCAGAAACGATGGACACTCCTGTTTCGAGCCATTGATTCTTGATGGGCAACAATGAGTCTTCAACTTTCTTTCTTTCTTTTGACAATAAGGTGGTGCGCACCTTTTCATACCCTGGGCTAATGTATCCGTTAGGGGCTTCATTAATACATCTCACCATATCATGCCAGTATGGTGATCTAACAACATTAAATGGGACACCACATGCATAAATAAAGCGTCCAACACTTTGGTTAGCTATGTCCCTGCTTTCATTCTGGAATGCCCTTTCCAATGGGCCTGCATCTTTTGTACTTTTGCGAGAAAGAGGTGAATCCTCTTCCCCTTCAGTTGCAATAGGTGTAGACAAAAATGGGTGATCTGGAGCCACAACATCAACAGAAGGAGAAACAGGTGGCTTGCTAATGGTATGTGATCTTCCTTTTTTTGCCACAGGATGATTGGATTTTAATGCCATTGTTGCATCTGCTTCCTCTTGCTCTTTGATGTATGCAAGGGTCTTTGCACATGGCAACCCCTTTCCATCCAACCCTCCACATGTTCTGATTCCGTGGCCAACAACCCCACACAAATGGGCTTTCACCCGACTGTAGGAGCTCTTAAATTGTATATTACATTGTGAGCAAACCCAAACAAAACCCCCTCCACCTGGTAATTGTTCTAGTTGTTTGACATGCCTCCAAAGTGGGGAGGATGGATCATTTTTGTGAAGGAGACCTTTACTACTTTGACCCACAGAAGTAGAACTTTGCAGCCATTTTAAGTTTTTAACTGCACAATGCATTTAAAAAAAATAAAAACAAATTTAGTCTTGAGAAAATGTTGCAAAGTTTAAAATTTAAATTTAAACGAAATCAAATGTAGAAAAATGAAGCTTAAAAGTTAAAACAATAACAAAAAACAAACAAAAAAACAACTAAAAAATAATAAAATATTAAATATTAACTAACAAACTAAAACACTTTCTAAAAAAATCACAAAATACTTACCTCAATACACCCAACACCAATAATGCAAGCTCCTTGAACTCCTTGTACACTTATTGCAAGCTCCTTCAACTATATGGCACTTGAAATCAACCCTAAGCAATTGAAAATAGTGGAAAAATTGAAGGTGAGAGTCAAATATGCAAATAAGAGGCAAGAATGAAAATATGAGGTAAATGACTTGTTATTGTTGTTGTTATAGACTTTGGGCGCACAAATTAGGGTTGAAAAGAATATTTTAATGTTTAGAAAGTCGGTTTGACCTTTGTTTTGACCAAAAAACAAAAAAAAAAATTTAAAAACGTTTAAATGTGCAATAAAGGGTCCGGTTCGGCTTGGGTTACGGCCAGGGTTCTCCCTGCAGGCCCCGGGTACGGCCGGGTACGTCACGTACCCGGCCGTACCCGGGGCCTGCAGGGAGAACCCTGGCCGAACCTCAAGCCGAACCGGACCCCGAACCTGCAATTACTACCCTAGGAAAGGTCCCTTTGAACCGGCTACCTAGGTTTTTTGGTTCCTGACCCCGAGCTGAATGGACAAGATACGAAACCAGAGATGTTGTTATAGACATCTTTACTCCTGTCTTTTTGACATTAATTTACAAAGATGTCCACAAGATGGAGCCGACTGGTGTCCCAAGATTTCACCCTGAAATCTGGGACTACCCATTTGTGAAAAAAAATCGTTCTTTTAAAATAACGGGTCTTTTTTCTGTTTTTACTGCCAGAAGATGTTGTATTCCACCCCCAAGATATTCCCAGTGACTCATATGAGCCAATTTTGACAAATACCCAGATGCCCAAACTCATTTTATCCCTCCACCAAGTTTTGTCTACGGGAAATTTTTATTTAATTATTTATTGAATAAATAATGTCCCATTGAAGTAAATTGTGCTCCGGTTGAATCCTGATAAAGTTTTGCATGTCAGTATTCACTCATCTCATTAGAGTTTTCACCAGGAATGAATTTAGGGCATTGTCTGCAACTTCTGACAACATTTTTCGCTATTATTTATTTCTTTTGCATTTTTCTCCAGTTTTCTCCGCAGTTTCTCTGTGAAATTCCCCTAGGTCTATTCCTTCGCCATTATAGTTTGTTTAATTGCCTGAAGCATCTGGAGATCATCTACCGACACAACACAGAAGAAATCAGCCTCAAAATGCAAGCTTCTGTCCAAAAAAGATGAATTCATGCACAAAAATCCTCTCCCAGGCAAGTCGCATTTTCTGGAATTAATGAGTGTGAGCTGTAATGGGATTTTTGGTAGTTGCAGGTAGGCAGGAATTTCTTACCTACTTTGCAGGGTACTTTTTCTCATGAAGTCAAAGTCACTTAAACTACGATGGGAAAATTAGAGGCGGCAGGCAGGCGGGAATTTTTTACCTGCCTTGCAGGGTGAAAATTCCCATTATAAAATAAAGAAAATTCACTTAAATCACCAATGGGAATTTTTTGTTTGCCTAGTAGGCTAACTTTTCCCATCAAGGAGGTTTATTCACCCATAAAACCTTCGAGCACTTTATCAAAGGTTTCCCTATTTTTTAATACAAGTCGCACTTTTTGGGAAATGTTTTAAGTTGCAGTGGGAATTTTGGTAGTGGCAGGCGGGCGGGAATTTCTTACCTGCCTTGCAGAGTACTTTTTCCCATTAAGTCAAAGTCACTTAAGCTACAATGGGAATATTAGAGGTGGCAGGCAGACAGGAATTTCTTACCTACCTTGCAGGGTAAAAATTCTCATTATAAAAGAAAAATCACTTAAAGCACCAGCAGGAATTTCTTATCTGCCTTGCAGAGTAAAAATTCACATGATGAAAGTCAAATCACTTAAATGAAAGAGGGGATTTTTGGAATTGCATTTCAAGGTAGAAATTCCCATCAAAGTTGACTTCCTATTTTTGGAAATTACCCTTGCTAAAAAATGCGACCCACCTTGGGTGAATAACAATGCATTTAATAATATTTATTAATGGTTTATTCACCCAATTTTGGCACCATAAATAGAAGGAAAGTCAATGCAAGTGGAAGAGCTAAAGAGAAGTCAAGGATGCATGCTAAAAATAAATAAAATAATTTATTTAAAAGCAACCAGTAGCATGCATAATTGGGCACCCAATTTGAGTGAATAAACATGATTGTTTATTAATTAAATTGCCAGAAATAGGAAGAGGCAATTATTAAAAATAGTATGTTGAGGATTATATAAGCATGGGTTGCCATAATAAAGAAGAAATTAATTCTTTTTGCTAAGGATTGCAACCCAGAAAGGTTTTGGCGCCAAGGAAAGGAGGTTTTTGCATCAAAAGGTGTTATTCAATGCCATGGAGCTTCAAGGTTTGGCGCCTAGGGATGGAATGACTTGATTCTTGCTATGATAATTATCTGCATGTTGGTATAAGTGCTCTGGTGAATTAAATAATATCTTTGCATGCAAGCAAAGCCTCAAATTTTAGGGCAGAAGGCTTTATATGTAGATTTTGGTGATAAAAATCAAGTATTCATGCTCTGGACTCCATCTTTGTTTGAATTAATAGCAGGTATTCATCACAAGTGCTCATATTAGTGAAAGAAAGTTCAAATTAATGTCAGATACATTGAATATCTCTTCCGAGTCAAAAGAAGTTGCCAAATCTACACAAATGGATCCAATTGCAAGGGATTCCGGCAAAATTAAAGGAAAAAGAGCTCAAACAAAGATTGTTTCAGCCATGTTGAAGCATGATGAAAGAGAAAGATCAGCAGAATCGTGCATAGCTTCTAGATTTGCTGAAGTCAATGATACAGACATAGGCCTTGAACCTATCACCGATTTAATTGACAGATCCAAATCTCATAATTGCAAAGGGTTCCGACAAAAATTCATCCTCTTGTTTCTAACACAGCCTATGTAGAAGTCGGTGCATGTAAAATTCCTTCTAGGATCTTGTGCATGTGCTCCCAAACTTTCAGTTGAAGCCTTCATAGAATTTACTTATATTTTCATTCATCCAGAGTGCTTTCCAGAATTTAAAATTGCTCATATGCAATTAAAAAATAAAAAAGATGAGTTTTGTTTTAATTATTTACGGCAAACATTGTACTGGCGCATGTACTGAAGAAGAATTGCAAAAGCTTCAAGGATAGAAGGGAAGACAGGTCAAAGGCAATACCCGCAAACAAATCACAGTCATGCATAACTTCCAGATCCAGTTTGGTGAGAAACAAAGGCAAAAGATTCAACCGCATGCGGAATATGGATGAAGAACAAGACTGGGAGGGTTTAAGCTTTCTTCTTATTTCTTTTCCTCTTTCTTTTATTTTGTCTGACAAAGTAATTGAGCAATCAATTAAATTATAAAAACTTAAGTGATTGATTTAAAAGCCATTACTTGAAGAAGTCAATTACTTGGAAATAGGTGGCAGACATGCAAAATAAAAGGTTCTATTTTTCAGTTATAAATCATGCATGTCATGCAAAGAGGAATTCCAGGAGGAAGATTGACAGTTGTTTCCCTTTTCATAGCTTCTGCATGCGGGAATCCATTTAAAGCTTCCTATTTGGAATTGCCCTTTATACACTAAAAATAGAGGAAGAACCTACAGGTTAAAGGAACACAATTTGATATCAGCATTCTTGTGTTCCAGACTTTGAGCTGAAACCCCTAATTTCTGCAAGCAGAGGAATAAAGAAGAGATTTCCGTAGAACTTTGTGTCAACGATGCATTCGTCTCGTATTTATTTCGAGATCTATTCATAAACTTTGTGTTATTCTAGATCTAGATCTGAAAGTTTCCTTTTCTTTGAATTTTGTATTTCATGATCTATTTGTTTTAATCTATGTGCATGCGATCAACCCTGTAAACTATTGATTGGGTTGCACATCCTCTCTCCTTTCTTCCTATTTCCTATTATTTTCCTCTTCTGCAGATTTTTCCTTTCTTTTACAGCAGCTTACTTTCTGCAAAATTGCCTAGCTATGGTCCATGTGCTACGCAGTTAAAGTAAAACCAACAAATAGATATTAGGAAATATAATCGACAAGATCTTACATGGGAGCCTCACCGGTAAATGAGGAAGATTTATCTCATGACTGCCTAGGTTTTCCCAGCTGTGCAGGATCATTATTTGGACTTCTTGCACAATCCCTTCTCCATGGTGACAGAAGAAGTAAGTGAACAAGTTGGAGAAGAACCTTGCAGCTTCCATTTCAGCTTTCGTTTTATCTATTTTTTATGTTTTCTTTTTAGTGTTTTCCCTCTTATGATGCAGGTCGGCTGGGTTGGAAGACAAATAAAAGGAAGCTTAATGAAGGAATAGAACATGAAGCTTATGAGGTCGGTCCTTACCTATTCCAAGTCTTTGGCGCCAATGACAAGGAGTATAAAAGGAGGTCTGTGGGACTTTCATTTGAAGCATGTAGTCTTTGGCGCATTTTCATCTACAATTGGTTTGTAGGAAAGTTTCTCAAGAGCTTTCCACTTGAGGATGAAAACCCTCTTGTGTGGCTTCCTAGAAGGACGAAAACCATTCCTAGTGGTTTGGGTAGAAGGACGAAAACTCTTCATTCATGGTGGCTTGAAAATCTCTATTGAAAACTCTTTGTTCAAAGGGATCAAGAACATCGTGGAGGAAGATATTACAAAAGCTTTGCATGATTTTTGGAGCTTTTCCTACATAGTGGAGTGACCTAGGGTTTGGTGTAGTGGTTTGATGCCTTCTAGAGGGCACATTAGTTGCATATATTCAGTTCATAATCTGATCCTGACATAATTCATTAAAGATGGAATCTACATAACTCTTGCTAGTTTTGGCGGAATTTCTAGACCCATAATTCATAATTTTGTGTGTGGCTGCTTTTCGTTAGTTATTTATTTAATTTCCAGCAGTGTGTCATCGATTCAGATTTCTCCATTGTATGATGGTTCAAATTGGATGCCTAAAATATATGGTTTAATCGTTGTGGCAAGTAATTATATAGAAGTGAAATTCAAGTGATTTTGTATATATTTTATATTGTTGCATTGGAGTCCCTATACAGTTGGCTGCTAGGTTTTTAAGAATATTACAGTCTGCTGCTTATAAAAATTAAGATTTAACGGTTCAATTGGTGATTTGTCTAATTTCCTTGGTGGTTCCGTTTCATCCCTTGAAAGGGACATTATAGTGGTATCAAAGCTTTGGTCTTCCCGGCCTAAGGGTTTCCTTGCAAGAAGATCAAAATGGTGGAGAGAATTTTCAGTGATGATAGGCTTGAAAAGCTTGCCCTAGGGCAAGAAAGATTGGCCAACACAATGGCTCGGTTGATTGATATCATTCAAGTTCCAAATGATGGAAGGAGCTCTTCAAAGGAAGTCATTAATTCTCAGCCATCCAAAGTGAACAACATACTACATAGTATGAGGAGTATAAAGCTCTTCCGAAGAAGGTCTGGGATGCCCTCCTTTTTGCGGAGTTCATGGAGTTGGAGACAAAAAGAGTTGGAATTGGCACAAGCTCAAAACCCAAGCAACAAGGTAGGGGTTAGCGCTCCATAAAGATCCCACACTCAAAGGTGTGGGCATTATACATAAAGAAGGGCTTGAAGGTAGAGGTTTCTTAAGTCCCCATGAAAAAATTTTGAGTTCCAATAGTCACACACATGTTGGTGAAAAATCAGATCTGCATTTTGAAGGAAATGGAGCCATGAAGGATGAAGAATTGGCCCTTACTCCCATCATTGTTCCGAGGAGTCGACATTATGAGGTAATTATTGATCATTGTTTGGTTAATACTGATAATATTTCAACATGTGATCAATCTAGGGTTGAAAAGAAGGGTGATGAGCAAGAAGGGGAAGTGAAAGGGATGGTTGAAGCCCATTGCTCAAAGAAACACGATAACGATCAGCTTGCTAGTATGTTTATAACAGCAGTCAACGAAGAGCTAAAAGATGAAGAATTAGACTTGGGTAAGAGCCACAAAGACATCCCAAGCACGTGTGAACAAGGTATGGAGGTTGTGCAAAAGGGGAAAGCGCCAATTATCAAAGAAAAAAATGCAAAAGGAGATGAAAATCTTGTTGAAAGTCCAAGGAACAAATATATCTCAGATTTATTGCTCCCTAGTTTGCCATCACATGGAGCTAATCATCATAATCAGTTTGATACAAATGCGGGAAAAATGAGGAGCACATTAAGTAGTAAGGGGTACTTACTCCTTTTCAGGAAGCCCCCAAGTTATTACATCAAGACAAAGGTCATTTTATGCCCCAGGACTGAGATTGGAGAGATAAGAGGAAACCCTCTTCCCAAGGCCCACGATATGCATGCAAAGGTAACTACTTCCTCTTTCCATTTGGTTTATAACCAGTCTGATATACTTGTGTTTGAGGGAAGAATTTGGGGTCACAATGATGGTTGTGTTGATGGTATCTCAACAAGTCTCATAAGGTCAAGAAGATTGGAAGAATCTCTCCATGAAGCACTTGATGAGGTGGCTAAACTGTTCCTAACAGCAGTCAAAAGGAGGTTATTTGATGGAGTACTCAGCCTTAACAAGAAGCCAGAGGTTAACCAAGACAAGCACCGACAACTTTGGAACGAATGCAAAAAAGAAAAGATTCCATTTGGTGAGGAAACCATGCCAAGAAAGAGTTCTGATTTAAACTCAAAAATACTGAGTCATAAGAGTGTCATGGGAAGCCCACTGTATGAGGATATCTCAGTTTTTGCCAATATGCCATTTCAGATTCGTTGTTACCATGGACAGCTAGTTAGGAAGAATAATCATATTTCATGTGTGTTGTCATCACTAATTGGATACCATAACGCACATCCTACTTCACAGGGCAATGAGGTAAGGAGTAATTTTTGTAGTAAAGAACATATAGATACTTGAGCTCAATTTTAAAGGTGTTTCCGCACATGGCATATAGGTGCTATGTTGAGATTTACAAAGTGAGGAATACCTGATTTCAAGATCATTATGGAGGGAAATGATGGTGACTCTCATTTTCAGTTTCATATGTGATTAACCCATGGTCCTATGAAAAGGTATAAATTTTGTTTTGACTTCTTTGTTTTAAGTTCAGCTGAGGCACATATTGTTCTTGGGAGTCGAGAGCTCCAAACTTTAGGGGAATTTACCCTCAAAATTCACAAGAAGAGGTTGAAGTTCCACTTACAAAATGAAGAAGTCAAAATTCATGAAATCGGGAGGGGAAAAGGGAGGCATGTTAAGCAAGGGAAGGCTGATTTTATTTCCTTACCAGCAGTAAGGAAAGGATTGATCATAGTTAAGAATGCAAGGAGGTATAAAATGGGGATTAGATTATGCAGGGCTATTACGGGAGACTTCTCTATAAATATTTATATACTTATTCACAAACAATAGAAGGTTTTCCTCCAAGAAGAAATCCCAAAAAGGAAGCAGCTCCAACATTTATGTGTCACTTGCATACTACACTTTCAGCCCTCCACTCATTTGTGCAACAGCTGAAAGTGTGATTCCAATGGTTAGGATGGTAGACACTCAGCCTCACTTTCCTAAAGAGGTATGCCCGACTCTCTTAAAATTCATTTCAATCATCATTGGTTCAATTATGAGGGGGGAAATACATAGCTACAATTGTGTTTGGAATAGAATCCTCCACCAAACTGGGAGGTATGACGATGTAATCATGAGGATGGGAAGATTTGTGGTGTTTGACCCTCTTGAGTTAAGGGGCAATATGTCTACTGATTTCAATTGTAGACTTGTTGTTCTTAAATTTTCAACTTATGTAAAGACAGTTTTCAGTCCCTACATTACTCATGAAATTGCATTTTTCCATAAGATTTCGGTTGGGTAGTTGTTATGCCATGGCTATAGGGCTAAATGTGCAAAAATCAGATTTGGGATTGCCATTAGCAGTCATGAAGAGCTGTGAACTTCCATTTTCAAAGGGAATTTTGTCATGGGTTGATGTGGGAAGAAGGTTACAGCTGAAAGGAAAAAGCGAATCAGATTTGATAGCCCCAAATTGGATAAGATTCCATGTGAATTATGCCTATGATGAATTGTTTTCAGCCCCTCCACAATCTGATTTGCATCCTGTAATAAGAGAGATAGCAAGATGGTGTCCCCGAGATTTCACCCTGAAATCTTGGACTACCCCTTTTAAAAAATTTCGTTATTTTCTAATAAATGGGTCTGTTTTGTATTTTTTTTGCTTGCAGTTACCCCCATTGCTTTAAGGTATCCCCAGAGAGTCATAAAAGCCAAATTCGACAAATACCCACCTGATAAAACTCTCTATAACCCTTCGCCAAGTTTTGTCTGAAAACGTTTTATTTATTTATTTATTAAATAAATAAAATTCTTTTAAAAATAGATTGTGCTGAAGTTAAACCCCGTTAAGGATTTCCACACCAGTATTATTTTCACCTCTAAGTGGAGTATTCACAGGGTTAAGAGTTTTACAAACCAACTAATTGGCAAGTTATTTTTTAGCAATTATCTGCAACTTCTGGTAGGTTTTCATTTTTATTTATTTCTTGTGTGTTTATTTTCAGTTTTTCTCCGTGGTCTGTATGGCAATTCCCCTTGGTCTTTTCTTTCATTCCGCTTAACCAGTTTAGTTGCTTAGGGTTTTTATAAGTCATACATGGCCTCAAACAAAAGTAAAATCTATTGTGAAATGTTAGTTTTCAACGAAGCAGCTTGGAAGCAAGTCGCACTTTCCAGAAACGGGTGATTTCTCCTTGCAAAGTCATAAATTCAATTGCCCCATCATCCAAAATTCATATAGTGATCCAAGGATGGAATTTTTGGTCCAAGTCATGAAAGAAAGCTCATACAAGTCGTGATTCTAAGTTGCCTACTACCTTGAGATTCCACGCCAAATTTGAGAAGTCAATTCCAAAGCAAGTTGCATTTTTTTAAGCTGCTTGGAAGGTTAAAAATTAACAAAAATCACTTAAGTGAAAAATGGAAAAATTGGAGCTATCAGGCAGGGTGAATTTTTCCATTGCCTGCTCCTTATGTTTTTTCCACAAAAGCAAGTTTAAGTGAAAATGGAAAAATTGGCACTGCCAAGCAGGGTGAATTTTTCCACTGCTTGCTCCTTATGTTTTTTCCACAAAAGCAATTTTAAGTGAAAATGAAAAAATTGGAGCTGCCAGGCAGGGTGAATTTTTCCACTGCATGTTTCTTATGTTTTTTCCACAAAAACAAGTTTAAGTGAAAATGGAAAAAATGGAGCTGTCAGGCAGGGTGAATTTTTCCACTGCCTGCTCCTTATGTTTTTTCCACAAAAGCAAGTTAATTCACCCATGCAAGTCACTTTTTTTGGGCCTATTTGGCAGGTAGGAATTTAACATAATCACTTAACTAAAAAATGATAAAATTGGAGCTACCAGGAAGGGTGAATTTATTCACTGCCTGCTTCTTATGTTTTTTCGCATGACTTATAGCCAAAAAGTGCGACCCATTCTGGCATAATTGAATGCCTTAAAGCTGATTTATTTTATTTTTAGCAAAAGTTGGCGCCAAAGATAGGGAGAAAGTCAAACCAAGCAGGCATGCTAAAAATAAGACAAAGAAGTTGTTAAAAATAAGAGGAAGCAATTGGTAAAAATAGCATGCAGTTGCCTATATAAGAAGTGGACACCATAAGCAAAGGGAAATTAATTCTTTTGTGTGGAGCATAATGCCCTAGAAGGTATTGGCACCAAAGAAAGAAGTTGTGAGCATTAAAAAAATATTTTTAATTGTCGGGAAGCATCAAGTTTCGGCGCCTAGGGTTGGAAAAGCTTTGTTTTTATTATTCTGGCTTTCTGCATGTTGATGTGAGTGCACAGGTGAATAAAATAGTATTTTTAGCTTGCTTGGCATGCAAGCAAAGTCTAAAAATAGGGGCAACAGGCTTTATAATCAGATTTTGGTGAAGAAATGGGTCATTCATGTCGTGGATTCCATGTTTGTCTAAATTATTTGTAGGAATACTTCACTGGTGCTCATATTTGTGAACAAAAGGCAAAGTCAATGCCAGGTACATTGAATATATTTTTAGAATCAAAGGAAGTAGTTGCATCTTCTGCACAAAGAGATCCAGACTTCACAGCTACAAAAGCTTTAGGAAAAGGTAGAAAAGGGAAGTCTCAAACAGAAACAAATTCAGACAGAATGAAGGGTGATGACAAGGATAATCCAACATAACCATACATAGTGTCCAAGCATGCTAAAGTTAATGGTGCAAACATGGGACACGTGTCTATCATCGGATTAATGGACAGATCAAGGGAAAGAATGAAGTGTTGCAGCTGGGATAATTTCTTTCTCTTATTTTCTCCGACAAAGTAATTGAGTAATCAATTAAATTGTAAAACCTAGGTAACTAGTTTAAAAGTCGTTACTTCAAGTTACTAGAAAAAGTCAATTACTTAGGAATAGGTGGCAGACATGCAGGGCATTAATTTAGTCTTCAGATGCATGTCATGCAAAGAGGAACTCCATGGGAAAGATTGCTAGTTGTTTCCTTTATAGCTTCCACATGTGTGAGTTCAACTAAAAGCTTGGTATTTGTAATTGCCCTCTATGCGCTATAAATAGAGGAAGAGCCTACAGGTTAAAGAATGAGAATTTGTTAATCAACATTCTTGAGTTCTAGACTTTGTGTTGTAACCCTTGATGTCATTTCTGTGAAAGCTAAGGAATTGAATAGAGGAGGAT
This sequence comes from Taxus chinensis, assembly GCA_019776745.2. Lineage (NCBI taxonomy): Eukaryota > Viridiplantae > Streptophyta > Pinopsida > Cupressales > Taxaceae > Taxus > Taxus chinensis. The sequence continues at coordinate 506,494,179 of CM034151.1, forward strand.
TTCCGAAGAACTTTGTGTCCATGGTGTTTTGCTTCTTACTTCTTTTTGGATCTTTAAATAAACTTTTTGTTGTCTGAGATTTAGATTAGAAGCTATTCATTTCCTTTACTTCTGAATATTGTGAGATCTATTTGTTTATTTAATTTGTGTGGATGAGACCAACTTTGATAACTATTGATTAAATCAGCACAGCTTCCCCTTTCTTTCTACTTCTACTTTTTCCCCTATCTGCAAATATTCCAATCACAGCTGCTTACTTGCTGTAAAATTGCCCGGTTGTAGTTTACGAGCTAGAGTAATTAAAGTAAAACCCCCAAAAATAGTTATTAGGATTCACCCTTACTAAATTGATAAACATCTTACACGGGAGCCTCACCGTTAAATGAAGGAGATTTATCTCATGACTGCCTAGGTTTTATGTTGTGCATAAAATCTAGCCAACACTAGTCAAGCTAATTATTCATCCACTTCTTGCTTTATAATGGAAACTACATCAGTTTGCAGGGATTTTGGTACAACTGAGTATGCAAAGAAAGTAAATGTCACTGTTGTTTATGAAGTAGAAGATGACAAAAGGAGCAGTAGAGGTTTGAGTTTGTTTGGGTTGAAGCTCATTCATTTAACATGCACAGGATCCAGATTATGGGGCACTACAGCATGTTCCTTTAGCTTGATATGATAATGCTTGGGCATATGAGTTTGCAATTGGTTTAGGGCAAGCAATTTTGGAAAGGAAGGATTGTAATATCCCCTTTTTCGAATTGAGGCCAAATGAAAAGTTTTTGCCACTCTTCCGGTGGCAAAGAAGAATAAGTGAACAAGGGCAGGAATTGCACTTCATTTCAATTTTCTTTTATTAGTTTTAATGTTTTCTTTTAGTGTTTTTCCTTTATGAGGCAGGTCGGCTAGGTTGGAGGAATTAAAAAAGGAAGATTAAAAGATAAAATAAAGCTTAAGAGGTCAGTCCTCATCTATTTGGCCTTAGGCGCCAAACAAGGAGTATAAAAGAGGTATGACCTCATTTGAAGATCATCTTTCATGTATTTACATCTACAATTGGTTTGTTGGGAAATTTGCTCAATACCTTTCCACTTGAGGACGAAAACCCTCTTGTATGGCATCCAAGGAGGACAGAAACCTTCCTTCTAGCTTGGTGGAGAAGGAAAACTCTCCATTTGTGGTGGATTGAAAATCTCTATTGAAGATTCTTTGCTGATTTGGATTGAGGACATCAAGGAGAAGAATTACAAAAGTTTTGCATGATTTTTGGAGCTCTTCCCTAGGGGAGCGACTAGGGTTTGGTGGTGGTTCGGTGCTTTCTAGGGCACATAATTCATATATTATTTGATATTTTGATTCTCCATAATTTATAAGGCTAGAAGCCATAATTTTGCTATTTTTGGAGGAATTTATCTATTGTTTTCAGCCCTTGTGTGAGGCTGCCTTGCTGTTGTCACAAATTTAACTACAGTAGTGTATCATCACTGGTTTTCTACATTTATTTGTTGCAAATTGGATGGATATTGGTTGCCGTAGTTGAAGTAATTATTTAGAAGTAATTGCAAGCTATTGTGCATGGTTTTATGGTGCATTTGAGTCCCTATACTGTTTGCTGCTAGGGTTTTAAAGAATATTACAGCTGCTGTTATAAAAATCAGATTTTATTTCAATTGGGTTTGTGTGGTTTCCTTTTGTTTCAGTTTCAGGCCTTGAAACGGATATTACAATGTAACTCTTCATCTGCGTTTTTTTGCATTCCCCAGTCACCATGTAATCATTCATTTGTGTAATATTTAATGTAATATTTATATATATACACTCATACACATACATATATATTTTTTGTCATTTTACTTGAGTGCATAACTTTATACCTCTCCACTAGGCTTATCCTTATCATTCTGACAATGACAAGGTTCAGCCAAACCCCAAGGATTTTCATCAAACCTCAAAATTTTCCAGAGAGTTAAACCAATTGGATTGAACCTTTTTCCTTCTTTAACCTACCGAACTTCTCAATCCTAGTGACTCTGATCATAATAAGCAATATGGCAGAAAGTAAGAGAAATGATAACTGCAAGCAAGCTCCTACACCAGAGAACATCTTAGTCTTCAATAATCATGCACATCTCCTTGCATTATATGAATTAATTCCCCTTTGAGAGCAAATATAACCTTGACAGAGAAAACTCTCTATATTTGATAAATTCTTTCCTCTATTGGCAAGACAGTCTATACTGATCATTTAGTTGTGTGGATGTCTCTCAATCTTTCTTATGTTTCAATTGATTCCCTTCTGTCATATTGTCTGAAATTAGAATACATTATTTTAAATTTCCATTTCCATACCAAACAATTTTCAGCTAATTTGTATGCAGAATTGCATAGCCAAAAGACTAAAATAAATTTCTTTTCGGCATTGATGAGGAAATGCATTACACCTGAAACTTTTGTCACATTTTGAGAGAAGGGCAGTCTCTGCAGAGCTGGAATAGGACAAATAGAGAAAGGGTGGACAGAAATTATAGACTAAACTTGAAAAACAACAAAACTGTTGCATGTACATATCTTTCTTGCAGACATAGAATCTTTACAATGTTCATAATACCATCCAAACATTTAATCTTAAAACTCCTAAACTGCATAAACAAATCGACAATGTTTAACAGAATAAGATACCCTCTGAAAACTTGTTCTAAATACAGATATGCATATTGAAAATGGGTAGAACTAATAAAAAGAATGTTCTATGTATGTGTGTGTGTGTGGTATAGCTTACATAAGGTTCAGGAACTAACCGTATCGTTTCTGCATTTTCATATATAAAGGCCCAACTCGCTGGCGTATAGTGTACATTGTGCGGCCATATTCAGCTGCAGGCCAAATCTCTGTCCCAAAAACAGCACTGCATTTGCAAATTTGATTTCATCTCCTCCATTAATATGATCAAGAAACAAGATAAGAAATAAACTGAAATTTTAATTTTTTTTCAACTAAAACATCCCTCCCAGAGTACGGTCCAAGACCAAAGAAAAACAAAAATCGCATTAGCAAAAAAACATAAGTTGGATTATCCATGTAAGGGAGGTCAAGCAGAAGTGTCATTCTCAAAGTGTTCAAGAAACTGCTAGGGTTAATACTTAGAATGTTCATATAATATCAGATTGTGGAGATACTTTGCCACCCGGAAACAGATGGCTGGAATTCTATTTAAGGCATATTACTCGGCTCCCCAAGAAATCAAGATTTGTGGCTGACTCAGGTTCCATAAAGCATAGTTGTAATGTACATCTTCCAAAATATATTTCATTTCAAAAAGAAACATTCTGTAATAGATTTTATAAAGAACCATTCATGAATGGTCTGGGAAGATTTAATCAGTTAAAAATGAATGTCAGTAGGTCAAACATAAAATGCCCTGACGAAGGTTCAAGGAGGACTAACATGCGGGAAATTAAAATGGTAATTTTAACCATTTAGATAGGAGGTCATAGTGCAGCGAAGTTAAAAAACCAAATTGATATGTTGCAATTTTCAGATTCAATAAATCTATAACACCAAAACAAAAGCAAATTACTAAGGATATTCAAACCACCTTGATGCTTGTGTTTTGGAATCTCTAGACAATAGAACTTGATAGGAGTCAACTTTTTCTTTCGTGAGTTCAAGACATTAGATTTTTCAAATTTCTGTACATAAAAGATTTTTAGTTTTGAGTTTCTACATCAATGGCAATTCCTTTTACTACCAAAAGATGATCTGAGACTTACATTCATAAAAATGAATTAATTTCTCAAACTGGCTCCTTTTAGTTACATATTGCCTCAAAATATCTCAGGAATCCTTTTCCTTTTACATAGCCATCTCTTTAAGGGTTAAACATATTGCCAAATCTGATAGGAGGTCACAGCAGTCCGGAAATTTGTAAGGTTGATTATATTTTATGGATTGAACTTTGTGCCTTGGAATCATTATTTCTGACCATTTTTGTAAGTGGGTTCATTGTTGTTGCAACATTAATTATTAAAATTCAGCTAGGGTTCTAAAAAATCATTCCTTGCTTTGTGCTTGCTCTAAAGTAATTATTATTGTTCCTGTAATGTCCCCTTTTTCATCTTAAGCGCCTAATTATGGACTTCTTGCCTTCCCTTTCCGTAGCAATGAAGTGAATGAGCTAGGGAAGGAATTGCATTCCCAATTCATTTTCCTTTTTGCTAATTTTTAATGTTTACTTTGGTGTTTTCTTTATTTAGGCAGGTCGGCTGGGTTGGAGGAGTTTTAAAAGCAAATGAAAAGCCCCAAATAAGCTTTATGAGGCTGGTCCCTCTATTTTGGCTTTGACACCGAAGGAGGGATATAAATGGGGATCAAAGACTTCATTTTCATCATCTATCAAGGCACATTTTATTCACTCTTGATCTTTGGGTTGATTTCTCTTAGTTCACTCCATTTTTGGGCAAAAAACCAATTGCGTGGCTTTTTCCAAGGAAGACGAAAACCTTCTTTGTGGCTGTTTGGAGGACGAAAACCCTCCATTCTTGGGGTGAAGTGAAGACATCTTCAAGACCTTTTACAAATTTGGGCATTGGGAGATCAAAGGAGATATCTACAAGTGTTTGCATGCATATATGAGCCCTTCTTAGTTGGAGCGACTAGGGTCTGATAGCATTTAGGTGCCTTCTAGGGCACATGTTGCAAATCTGATTTCATTTTCTGAATTGGCATAATTTCTAAAGCTGGAATCTATATTTCTTATGGTTGTCGGGGTTTGGAAACCCTTCATTTCATAATTGTTAATGAGCTGTACTTCTGCCGTTCGGAATTAATTTTCAATTGCCTGTGTGATCAGATTTGATGGTACAAAGTGTGCTAAATACTTCCTAAAATACCTATCTACATTTTGGTTGAATTTGTTAATGATATTTGAGTAGTTTTTCCTCATTTCCGGACTGCTGTTATAAATTTCAGACTGCTGATTTCCAGCGGTCATCAAATTTAGTTTACTGGTCCAAAAATCAGAATTTAATAAGTTTTGGGTTCAAGTGATTTCCTCCTTTTTCAGTTTCAGTCCCAAAAAGGGACATTACAGTTCCCTACATGCTTTAGATGGTGTAAATGTGGTATTGGCGGTGAATAATTGCAATTGCAATTTCCCTTTTGTTGTCATAAGATTTCAGATTGTTGTAGCTTGTTATGAATTTTAGTTTTATGTGGCCTGGGTTGGTGCCATTTCTCTTTTTCTTTCAGCTTGGCCTTGAAAGGGGCATTACAAAGTGTTTTTATGGTTGGTTGTTTACAAGGGGGTTCCTTCAAGGTCAAAGTGGCCAAGAGTGAACTTTCTAATGGCCTTTTCACCGTTTGTCACCGTTCAATGGCTGTGGAACATATCTTTTGGGAGCGTCAATTTGTTAGGTAGTGTTAGAGGTACCTTGAAGATCAGTGTTCATTGTTGTTTTAGAATAGACTTAACTGACGCTCTACTTTGTTTGGAGACTGTTGCTCTCAAGTCCATTCGGTATTTGTTGGGTTATGGCACCACCTGAGGATCTTGACATTATTTACTTTTTGGAAAATAAGATGCAAGAATGTTTTTGCTCAGGATGATAGCTCCCTGTCTACCTTTTGTTCTATGTGGAGGGACAAGGATCACCATCAAAATCTTGCCAAAGGAGCTTTGCTGATTAGGGATGCCCATACTTTGGACCCCAAGTTGTATTATGATTTTATTTCTACACTTGTTGCCCTTAGGATGAGGCTTTGATTGTCATTGTATATACCCATCCTTTCTCTGCACAACTTTCAGTAAATATCTATGACTTATCTTAAAAAAAGAGTTGCAGAGATCATCAAGGTAACTTCAATTTAAATTTTAGGTCGATTCCTGTATTTTCAATTTATAGTTACTTTAATTGTAAGTTTGTTAACTCATTTTTTTTGTAGGTGTAGGAACCTTTGGCGCGGGTTTTGTGTTCGGTGATTGGGGAGCAAAACCCAATGGGATACATTTTTGAGACCATGGACAGGGTCAAAGAGGCTATTCAAAACTATTACAAGGGGTATACACAAATTTGGTCCCATTTGGGAGTTATTGATCGGAGGTGGAACAATCAACTCCACCAACCCATTCATGCATCAGGGTACTGCCTCAACCCCAAGTGTTCTTCTCTGATGACTTCGTAGATGTTAACAAGGAGGTTATGGACAGCTTGCCAACGTGCTTTGAGAGGATGACACTTGAGGTTGAGGTGAGGGTCCTCATTATTTTAGAGTTACAAAATTACAAACAAGCTAAGGGGAGGCTCTTTTATTCGCCACTAGCAAATTGAGAGAGATCCACCCAGACGCCAAGTAGCAAAAATTGAAGTCTTTACTTATATCTAAGAAGTAACTAAGTTTCAATTATTAAGTACTTACTAACTTTTGAATATCTTGTTTATAGTTTCTTGGTGGGAAGATTGGGGTGGAAATACCCCAAATCTTCCTCCGAATTGTATCTTAACTTGTAGCACTTCTAGATTTAAGCATAATTGTAGTTTGTTTAAAGCCATTCACACGAAGAAGCGCAACAAGTTAAGTCATTGATGCCTCAATGATCTAGTTTTTGTGCAATACAATCTTCGGCTTCACACAAGGAAGGTGGAGGACACATTATAGGAGCCTATTGATTTGGATGAGATTGATCCTACAAGTAATTGGAGTGGGTTGGATTGCGTAGAAAGATTTGCCTATTAATAATTAATGTTGCAACAACAATGAACCCACTTACAAAAATGGTCAGAAATAATGATTCCAAGGCCCAAAGTTCAATCCATAAAATATAATCAACCTTATAAATTAGGAACAATCCAAATATCAACAAAGAAAGGAGTGTCGTGCACTAGATATCACCAAACTCCACCACTATACAAGTCACCACCCTAGGTAAGGGTTTACCATGAGCTGGAAATGGTGTGTTCCCGATGAAAATCTTAAAATAGACCAAGTGTGGCCTCCATATGAGATCACCAAATGAAGAAATGAGGGGTTCCGTCCTCAAATCAAGTGCAAAGAGGCTTTCCATCCTCAATTGCAAGAGAGAAAAAGCAGTTCCATGCTCCAACTCTGAGAAAATGAATTCCAAAAGCAAGCATATCCTTTTCCAAGTCAAGCGGCTCCTTTATATAGCTAAAGGTGGTGCCAAAATCAAAAGGATGGTCCCCCAATGAGGACCAACCTTGTGTAAGTTTCTTTTTATTTTTTCACTTTATTCCATAAGGTCTCTTCCTTTTCACGCCCTTAGGTGATATATAATAATGAATAGGCTAAATACTTTCAGTATTTAGAAATACCTTTTACTTTAGAAAAGGGGACATTACAATCCTCCCCTCCCAAATTTGCTTGCCCTCAAGCATATACAAGCTCCATTCTTCAACTCCTTGTACCTACTTGCAAACACCAAGGTTCCAATCGACCTCCGGAACTCTTCAGAGTGTAGAAAAATTTCACCAACCTCTTCCACCCTTCTTTTCATCACCAATATTATGCAAACAAGCTCAACATACCTTTGGGCCTCCAAATGATCACCCAAAACCTCTACTGCTACCTCGAGGGATGTCTTACTTTCCTCATCTCTTGCTATCCCCATTGATAGGGCATGCAACTCTTCATCATTTGCTTGGGCTGATAATAAACTCAGCTGCTCCTTCTCATGCTTGACAAGTGTCAGGAACCTTGCACTCTCCTTGGTCACGTGAAAAGTAAAACTATGCATTCCTTGACTCATAAGAGTCTCTTAACCAACACTTATAGTTGTTCCCACATGTGCAAGGTATTGCCAAGATGCCAAAGTGGCTGCCGCCATGATGATCCTCATCAACTGAAACATCTTCCCAACTTCTTCCATTTGAAATATTCCCCTAAATTGTGCCAACTTGCAGTTCTACATGACTGATAACAGTTGTCCCGGCACTCTAGAAATGTCAAATCAGCAGCAAAAATGATATCCTTTTGTCCCAATCAAGGGTGTGAGCCATGTACGAACTGAAAATGCTATTGGGAGTAAGTGCATCAATGAATTTGAAGTACCGTAGGGGTTGATAATGCTTATGACAGCAGCATTGAAGTTGGGAATTTGGTGCATGGCTGTCCCAATAGTGCTCCTTCCATTTTTGGGTCAGAGAATCACATCATCACTTATTCTCCTCATATGAATGCCATCCATTATGCTCACTTCTTCACTTTGCTTTTCATACATATGAACATGCTGCACTAAACCACACTTTTTCCTTTTCCTTCCTATCTTCCCCATTTCTGGACCTGCACATAAAACAAACATATCAATAGAATCAAGAGCTCCCACAAACACTTATCCACCGCCTTATCATGCCTCATAGACATGTCATTCAAGTCTCTTCCAATGCTTGCATCTTCGTCATAATTTCCCTTCATGTGAAGGACTTCCAAAGGTCCATTCATGCTGCTCCAAGCATGGCTGTAGCTATTGCATTGCCTTGTATTGCTCATAAACAACATTTTAGTGGCTGGAAATTCTTTTATAACAGCTGTAAACAATTCAACATTGATAGTAGGCTGGAAATTCTTCCACTAGGTGATTGAACACTCTTTTATGACTATCATAAAAGTGTAAAAGGCGTTGGATCTGTTGCAAACAGAAGAAAAAATAATGGTACAACAACTATCATACTGTAAATCCTTCGCAAAATTCAACAATGACAATAATATAGGGTCTAGAACCAACCGTATATTGACTGAAAGTACCTCAACAATCGCATCAAACTAAAAATTACTCAAGTGTATGTCTGGAACTACTTGTATGGCTGCATACAAACTGTGGGGAAGGCTGGAAATGTGGTTGACATCAGCTCTACAACCCGGAATAGTGAAGCCCATTTGAAGAAGCACATTCTCTTTGAGTTCTCCTTCACACATCCAATGGTGGCCACCCTATATGTAACTTGACTCCATCAAAATCATGTTAAAACCTTGAACAACAGCAAAATAATATCTATTATGCTTACCATCTTTCCGCATCAAACATCTTGTTCCTCGGAGATGGTGACTATCTCCATGACCTTGTCTTCAAATGTAGGGGTTGGTCCCAAGGAGTGACCCTTCTTGTATCTCCAAAGATCACTCGGATTGCGTACTTTTATGTACAAACACTTTTGAACTTGTACGAAAGGATCTATGTGCTCTTTGTTACTCCATGTGCCCCTCGTCTTATCACCATTTTTAGCATGTTGCCCGTGATGACAAGCTTCATGCAATGACACAGTAGGAAATGAATCTGAAACACTTTCATATCTTTGGTTGTCCTCAAAGTGTTCACCTTCCTTTTCCGAATTGCCATGTGTTGAGATATCCTCAACCTTGTGACTCAGAGTTTTTGGGTTAGATTTAGCATTTTCTTTCACCTTTAACTCTTCACATTCAACAAGTGAATCTTGTCGACACATGCAAACATTAGAAGTCAATAAAACATCTTCATGATTCTTGCTAAAATCATGAAACACAATCAATTTGCTTCACATAGGTTGTTTTGAAAGTTCCGGCAAGTTGAAAGTCAACATTAGTAACCAGTAAAGCCCTTTTTTCATGAGTATGCCCAACATGGTCTTCTTGGAGCTCCACCTCAAAACCTTCTTGCAATTCTGATTTTTTTTCTTCAGTTCATGCCCCAAGACTTCTCCCTCTCTCCTCATCACTAAGGGAGAACTCTTTCAATCACTCTCAAAAGGTAATGACTCAAACTTTGCAATGTTAGGAAGACTGACCGGTACTTCTAGCGCTGAAACAATTTCAATTTTGGAGACTTGGCATTCAACCTGTAATGCATGTTCTTCCTTTACATTATTAATGCAAACGACTTGCTTATCACAAGGCATACCTTTTTATGGATTTTCATCTAGCAACACCTCTCCATGTCCTTTGCCTAGACAACTATAGCTCGGCTCCCAAGGTTCTTCATGGTTTTTCTTCAACCCAATGAAGTTGGCAATTGAAATTTCTTCACAGATCTCAGCAGGAAGTGTTCTGGCATAAATGTCATCCACTATGGAGGATTGAGTTTCCCTCACCAAAATCGTTTCTTCTTTTGGAAGGAAATGATCTGTAAACTCTTCAACTTTGGAATTATCCATAGAATCACAATTAATCGTTGTTGTTCTACTTTCTATTAGAAAATAACAGAGATAGCTAGTGAATGAATTATACTTGTGCTTAGAATCAACAATTTGCAGAAAGGGAAAGAATATAAACTCATACACCAACAATTTTATCCTGAAAAACCTCCAGAGGAGGAAAAACCAGTCTGGAAGGGTAAATTGCTCTTTCTTCCCACTTTTATTGGCCAATTCAAAATAATAAGTATAGAAATTACAATAAGAATGAAAGAGAAGTAGATAATATCTCACACTTCCTCCCAAATACTTGCTTGCTCTCACTCAAACACTCCTTTCTTCTACAAATCACAATTCCAACACTAAGAGCTTCTTACTCACTTGCTTCATGCTTCGATGCCTTTATTCTCTTCCAAACATGCATTTATAGCCTTTCTCATGTCCTCTCATGCACTGGAGAATGGGAAAGTCATGCAGAAGAAGAGACATGGACACCCTTTGGAATTCTGGGATTGTTCGTTTCATATTTTATTTTTCTGTCTGGAAAAGAGCCAGGACCGCCGCCCAATGCAGACCGGTGGTCCAAGACCATCACCCTGGTGGGGTGAGCGGTTCTGTAACCGCCGCTCTGCATAGAGCGGTGGTCCTGTTACTAAAAGGACAGAACCTCCGTGTATTATTTTTCCTTCTTCGTGTTGACTGATTTGATGAAGTAGAGTCATTTTGGATCCCTATGGATCACACCTCCCCTGCTTAGGAGGCTTTTGGTCCCACAAAAGCTTAGTGGGGGAGTAGATGAGGAAATAATTCCCTCACTTGCTCCTTCGAGTACCACCGGGCCTGCCTTGGTGTCTTTCCTTTCAGTCCAATCTACCAAGACTCTTGTGGACCTCTCCTAGTCTCTCTGACCTTCTGCTATAGCACTACATCCTCCTCCAATTCGCCTTGTGAGTCCAAGACGCAATCCTCAATGGAAGGTAGCAACTGTAGTCCTTCATCTTCATCTAGCATGGATGGCTCATATAGGTGCAAGTTCTCACAGTTTACTACAGAGTACATCCTCATAAATGATGGCAAATCAAGTCGAAAGGCATTTTCTCCAACCTGCTCCAATATGGTGAAGGGCCCATATCGTAGTGGCTTGAGCTTCCGTGCTTGACCTTGTAGTCTCTCCTTGCTCAAGTAAAGCCAAACTCTATCTCCAACATGAAGCTTATGTTCCCTTCTATGCTGATCGTGCCTAGCTTTGTACTTGGCTTGAGATTTCTCTAGTTGTTCTTTGACTTTGAGATGGATTTTCCGGATCCTCTCAATGAATTTGTTTGCTCTAGTCACCTCTGTGTCTCATGCCTCCTCATCTTGCTGCCCAACTGCTATGTCCAACGGATTTGTAGGTAGATATCCCAAGCATGCTTCAAACGGTGACTTCATAGTGGATGTGTGTACTGCCCGGTTATAGGAATGTTGAATGTAGGCTAAGGACTCATCCCAAGTCCTTGGGTATTTGCTGTTATACCCTCTGATCAACTATACCAAAGTCCTGTTTACCACCTCTGTCTGTCCATCTGTCTGTGGATGGAAAGCTATGCTCCTCTGTAACCTAGTATCCATCTTGTCCCACAAAGTAGTCCAAAACTTCCCCAAGAACCTGGAATCCCTGTCAGAAACAATAGACTTTGGCAAACCAAAATGCACCCATACATTAGCAAAGAAAAGATCTTGTCGCCTCATGTGCTTTTACTGTCCTTTTTACATGCCATAAGAATACACATCTTACTAAATCTATCGACAACAACATAGAGATAGTCATGGCCATGTTTAGACATAGGTAATCCTCCTACAAAATCCATAGAAATGTCCTCCCACGGACGAGTAGGTACTGAAAAGGCATATAAAAACCCTCCTTCCTAGTCTTAGGCTTGCTAGTAAAACAAAGTTTACATCCACGTATAAATTTTGATACTTCTTCTTGCATATTGGGCCAATACACGTACCTTTGCAAGTGGGCTAGGGTCTTACCAACACCGAAATGTCCCGCTACTTTCGAGGTATGTGCTTCCCTCATCAATAGAATTCGCTCTTCTTGTGGCACACAAAGCTTCCCCCATCGGTAGAGCAGCCTGTCTTTGAGATAACAATCTTCAATCCCTGTCCTTTCAGCCCCTTGGGACTACAACTGCTGAAATGTCACCCCAAAGTCTTTGTCCTGGGCATATGCCTCTCTGTAAGCTTCCTTCGTGAAGGGCTCGATCTGAGAGATAGTGGCCAAACAAGAAAACTTCTCCTGTGTGGGTGGCCTAGACAACATGTCTGCCACCAAGTTTGTACTACCCTTCTTGTATTTAATCACCAGATGGAACTGCTGAAGGAACCCCATCCATTTGTAGTGCCTTGCCTGCTGCAATTTAGACTATGCTTGCAAATACTAGAGAGGTTTGTGGTCAGTGTGCACAATAGTTTCTTTACCCAACAAATAATGCTTCCATTTTTTAATTGCCTAAACTAGTGCATACATTTCCTTATCATATACTGAATATCCTTTAACTGCTGAAGTGAAAGTTTCAGAATGATAACATACGGGTTTACCTCCTTAAAGCAACACTACGCCCATGGCATAATCACTGACATTTGTCTCTACTTCAAAAGGTTGCTACAAATTAGGAAGAGCAAGTACTGGAGCATGACTAATCTTGTATTTCAAAAAATTCAAAGGATTTGTCTTGTTCCTTACCCCAATCAAAACTCTTACTCTTTGCGGCCATTGTGTGTGTTGGTATCCAGATTTAATCTCCTTCACAACTTGAACAGCATCATGAATCTGCACAAGACACTCAAGGATAGATAGATGTTTTGTATGTCGTTTGTAGCCGGGGATCAAACCTATCTGCTTGTTTGCATTCAAGAATTGAGGGAGTGGATAGCACCTTCATGAAGGGTTTTGATCTAACCCTCACTATTTTAGGTTGTGCCTATCAACCAAGGCAAGAGAACCTGAATATTGCAGCCCCTATCATTGGTAAGGAGATGAAGATATCCTTGTGTTTTGCATATGGTGTGGAGGGAGCTTTGTGAAAACATGATCAAATATCCATTATCCAAACTCAAAAGAGCTGTCACTACTAAATGATGGAAATGTTCTCAAAACAAAGCTAGAGCTGCTAAAGACATGATAAAACCCTAATCAACCTTGTGCATTTTTGCGAAAGGATTGAATTCTTTTGTGGACACACAATGTAGATGCAAGGGTATTGTAGGTAGGATGAGTTAGTTTAAAATGAAATTCTGATGAGAGACCTTAGAACAAGAGTAGCTAGAAATCATCACCTTCTTTGGGAAACCTTGCAAAAGAATTACAACACCTAAACAGCAGAAATGTTTCAATGAATTTGAAATGCTCTTTCAACCAGGATGTGCGCACAATGGATGCCCATATCTGCACTATTCCATACAAACTTTGATAGCCTGCCACAAAGGCTTGAAGCAAAATATCAATAAAGCATTCAGAACCCCTTGTTAGATCATGTCCTAAGGTACACCCAAAGGTTTGTAAATACCCTCAATTTACAAGGAAGGTAAGATGGATTTAAATCTGTTTATCTCCACTCAAATGAATGCTCTTCTAAATGGAAGATTGCAGATGCCTTCAAACCCTCTACAAGAAATAAGACCATGTATGACCAATAAAGATCCCAAACACAAGATTGCAACATGAGCATGAAACACAAATTGAAAACATACTGAAATACAAGTGCATGCAAGCTTTTCCAAGAGATAAAACCAGTTAATCCAAGAATTTGATCAAATATATCAGCAAGGGAAAGTTATTTAGACAATCTCAAAGCTTGTTGATGGTTTTACAGCTGAAACCAACTCAACATGATGAACATTTGATGCAAACTGGAATCAAAATGGCTCTCAGGCAGTTTCTCAAAAAGGAAAATGGACTTCTTCCAGTTTTTTCCTGTGAAATTTCTTCTCTCTTTCTCAACAGACCTCTAAAATGTTTCCAAAACTGCATCATATACCTCATGCCATCTTGGATCCTTGCATCCCAAGCAAAGAATATGCCAAAGGGATCAAATTTGTTACAAAACCCTATCCATTTGATGAAAAATGATATAAAACTGTGAAACAGCTCGCCAAATGCCAGAGATGCACAAATATTTTAAAATATTGCATGAACTCGGATCCTTATCCATCCCAAGGTCACATTTTTGGCACTCCACCATGCCAGCATGCATTTGCAATCATTTTTCACCTTTTTCCCTCATCATTTTTAACTCTGCAACTTTTCATTTTTACATTTCACGTGTTTTTCACGGGCTGAGAAAAATATCTCACGAAAAACACTATAGGGCACCAAATTAGCTCAAATAAATGATGCCATTGCGTTCAGAAGACTGAAAGGATGCAGATTCATATAAAATTTCATGTGTTTTGGTGCAAAAATGACAATTCCACACTTCTTGGAGCTCCAATGGCGCCCAAAAAAGAAAATGCACAGCTGCCGTTAATTAAAATCAACTTTAAATGCCAGCCCTCCACGTGGCAGATCCAAATCCTCTTCAAAAGCGCCCAAATTACCTTTTTGCCTTTTAGATGAGGTGGAACACGTGTCCAAATACCATTGGACCGGGCCTTCTTTTTTAAAATTCACATTTGCGACGCCTTTTGACCTAGAGAAAATTTTGAAATTTTTCCCCGCTTGCCCCCTGAATGTGCCACGTGTCCTCCTGTGGGCCCTACTGAAAACTGCGGGCCAAAATGATGACTTTGCTCCTTTTTCGCAAAAAGGAAAATTTTCTCAAAATTCCCCGAGGGCCCGAGCACCCGCTATTTCTATGCCACGTGTCGATCTCCCATTGGAGGCGAAGCCGACTCATCACTTTGGCCTTCATTCCTGATTTTGAGTTTTTTGCATCCAAAACTCCATGCGGGCCCGACATCTCTCTTTTGACATTTGAAATCAACCACGTGTCCTCGCTGTCCTATTGGATGCGGACTACCTTTCATCGAAACTACCCAAATTTTTCCTTCGGCCCCTTCTTATTTGCCTCCCTGAGATTTTTTGCTAAAATGGCTGGAAAAATCCATCTTTCCTCCACGCTCCGAATTTCCATCAAAATTCAGACACGTGTCCATTTGTTCATTGGTGGTTTGGTTGACCTTGAACCGAAATTTTTCCTTTTACCACTTTGAAGTTTAAAAAACTTCAAATTCCTCCAACTCCGCCTCTCAATTTGATCCCTGATTTGCACACGTGTCACAGTTCTCATTGGTGCGGGCCATCGGGTCCAAATTTTTCCCCATTTAGCAATTTGAACCAAAAATTTTCAAATTTTCTAACTTCCAAGTTCCCCTATTCAAGGTCGATCTTGCTGGACACATGTCACCTTTCCAATGGTTACGGGCTGCGCGGGCTACAAATTTTTCCCTTGACACCCCGAGCCAAAAACACCAAAAATTTTCCAAGTCCTTGATCATCCACCTAGCCCTCCTGGACACGTGTCACCATCCCATTGGGCACGGGCTTTCGGGCAAAAATTTAATTTTGAGATTTTTTTCCAAAATGGAAGAAAAATTTCCTAAGTTACCTCCACCACCCGCCAATCCTCAACCAACCACATCAGGCCACGTAAGCTCATCCCCGTGGAACCGTGGGGCCGCGGGGAAAAAATTTCTTCCGACATCCCTGAGCAAAAAAAATAAAATTTTCCCAACTCCCACGCTGTCTGTTTGACCTTCCTTTGCCATGTGTCGCCCTCCCATTGGGCGCGGGCCTTCGGGCAGAAATTTGATTTTGAGAAATTTTCGAAAAATGAAGGCAAAAAATTTTTAAGTGACCTCTGCCACTCGCTGCTCCATCTGACCAATCAAAATATGCCACGTAGGCACACTAGGAAAATGCGGGGCCGCGGAGCAAATTCTCCCTTCGCCAAAAATTGAAATTTTGACAAGTTATAACATTTCTTCCGACCACACCCAGCCAATGAGAGCTTGCCATGTCAGCATAAACTTTGCAATGATAAATTTGACGGGTAGAAGATGCCCGTATGCCCATCAAAATGAAAAAACGCAGGGGATGCTTCTGAAATCGAATTTTTTCACAAAGAAGATGGATTTTTTTTTTTGGTTTTGAATCCAACGAAACATGATGTGGGGATGATTTAAGCCTGGGGAGCAAGATTTCACCCTCATAAAAATGGAATTCGATCAAACACGGGTTTCTTTCACTCTTTGGCCAAGGAGAAATAACATAGCCCGTGCAACATGAAAAACTAGGGCACAAATAAAGGGGAAACTTGGATTTTGTTTCAAAAAGGGGCAGAATAACAACATTGAGGGCAGTTTGAAAACATTCAACTGGATAAAATGAGTTACAGATCTCCAGCTCGAGCCACAAGGATGTTTTGGAGTAAAAATGGAACATGGAGAATAAGAGTAAAGTGTGCAAACCCATAAATTGCACCAACAGTGTGTAGAGTTGTTGCGATCGCGGACAAGCCCGGAATGAACTTCCGCATGTATTGTACTGCTCCCACAAAACTCCCAATTTTTGTGGCTCCTGTTGGTGTTGGCCAATTAGTGATGGTTTCCACCTTCTTTAGATCCACTCGTAGCTCTCCTCCTCCAACCACGTGCCCAAGATAGACAAGTGACTGTTTGGAAAATTCACATTTCTTCATATTACAAAGCAGTTGTTTCTCCCTAAGAACTTGCAAGACTTGCTGCAAATGAGTTAGATGTTCTTCCCATGTGGCACTAAAAATCAAGATATCGTCTAGATATACAATGACACATGAATCTGTGAAATCCCGCAATACATCATTCATCAATCTCATAAATGTAGCGGGTGCATTACATAACCCAAAAGGAAGTACTAACCATTCATACAAACCATGTTTTGTCTTGAAGGCAGTCTTCCATATATCCTCCTTCATTATGACTTGGTGATAACTTGACTTGAGATCCAACTTCACGAAAACTTTGGCATGTTGAAGCTGGTCCAAGAGATCATCTATGCGGGGAAGTGGATATATGTTCTTTATGGTGATCTTGTTCAAAGCACGGTAGTCGATGCACATTCTCCAAGAACCATCCTTCTTTGGCACCATCACAATAGGTGAACCACATGGTGAGGTGCTCGGATGTATCACCCCTTGGTCTAGTAGTTCCTGGAGTTGTTTCTTTACTTCAGTACTCTCGAGCAAGGATTGCCTATACAACCCGATGTTTGGTAGAGGGGATTCTGGCAATAGCTGAATCTCATGCTCTACTTCCCGTTTTGGTGGTAATCCGCTAGGAGCCTAAAATACTTCCTGAAAAGACTGAATAATACTATCCAAATCATGCTTTCCCTAGTTAGAAATCTCTAAAACTTCTACCCCATCTTGTTTATCCTTTAACAAAAGTAAACAAAACTGATTATGATTTGCCTAAATAAGTCATTTTGCTTGGTTAGCACTCACCATAGTAACCCGTGTCTTACGTTGGTGTGCCCGGATGTTGTAGTTGATCCCATCCTTGACCCATCTGTACCGGTTTTCCCTTCTCATAAATATAACATCCCTAATATACAAGGAATCCCGAATACAACATCAAAAGCATCAAGTGGAATAACGTCAGCTTACAAAACATCAATATATTGGGAATTTATCCCAAACTTGACCTTACATCTTCTTAGTTACCTGAATTTCAACACCCTTCTTCACCCAACCCAAAGGATAAGGGTGTGGATACTTGTAAGTCTCAAGACCAAGCTTCTTTACAACTGCTTCAGAAATCAAGTTAGACTGAGAACCGGTATCAACCAAAGCATTTACCTTAGTTCTCTTGATCTAGATTTTGATCTGGAATAGTCTACTCATCTCCTCTTCCTGGCTGTCCATGTTGGTGGTCGTGCATCCAAGCCTCTCATCTACATCAGAGTCATCTTCGATTTCCACCTCCCCTTCTGTTTTCACAGCTGTCATGGACTTCTTCGAGTCCTTGGTTCAGTTCTTCGGATGCAACTCCGGATGCAATTTCCAACATGTAGCTTCAGTATGACCATTGATATCACACTTCTTGCAAAAATTCTTGGGATCTTTACAAGTACTCAAAGTAGTGGCAGCTTGTTTACCTTTCCCTTTCCATTTACCCTTGTTACTTGTTTGCCCAAACTCTTTCTTCTGCTGATTTGTTGACAGCCTTACCCTTGGCTCTGCCTCTCCTTGCTTCTTTTCATCATCTATGTAGTATGCCTATGCACACATGCCTCGTTGAGATCTTTGGGCTTTGTGGAGATGACTTTTCTTCGAAGGTGAGTGTGAAGTCCTCCCAAGTACTTAGTCAGAATATCCTCATCCTCCAAGTCCATGTTTAGCAACATGGCCTGCCTCCAAAACTTCGTAGTATAGTCCTGCACACTTTGACCACTTCCTTGTCTAAAATACTGTCATTTAATCATTTGGTCAGTCTTATGGCCAATAGGATAGAAGTTAGCTCTAAGTAATTCTTTAAATTCTTGCCAAGATTTCACAATAGGATGCTTTTTCTTTTCACAAGTGGTTAGATGGGTTTCCCACCAAATCAAAGCATGTCCCTCCATCTTGAGACGTGCAAAGGTGATCCTCTGTGCCTTAGTGACATTATGGACGCTAAAGTATTTTTCTAACTGTTTTAACCATTTATCAAGCAACTATGCATCTACTTGCCCTTCAAAGCTTTTAATCCCAACTTTCGTTTCAACTTTAAAAGGAGTATGATCGGATTTTACTTTTTCTCTTGTGTTTGAAGTCTCTTCTTCATGCTCTTCCCCATAACTTTCCTCATGGTGGATCCTTCCTATGCCAAACTTTTCAGCTAAGCCCCGAACCACTGAGTCCATGGAGTCTTGTTTGACAGAAGCTGCCTTCTGTAAATCAGCAAGCTCTTCTTGCCTTCTAAACATCCTATCCATCATGGTCTCCAGCATCTCGATTCTACGGACCAAGTTCTCTTCCTCCATTTGTCCCCAAATTCTCTGTTTCCACTTCTTTGTAGAAATTTCTGGATCGCAAGGTAAAGCCTCTTCGCCTTTAGATCTCGTCACTGTCATACAAATCCAAGAACGAATACCACAGTCCTGGATAATTGTTAGCTTTGATACCAAAATGATCTGTAAACTCTTCAACTTTGGAATTATCCACAGAATCACAAATAAACGTTGTTGTTCTACTTTCTATTAGAAAATGACAGAGATAGCTAGTGAATGAATTATACTTATGCTTAGAATCCACAGTTGCAGGAAAGACAAAAAGTTAAACTCATAAACACCAACAAATTTTATCTTGGAAACCTCTAGAGGAGGAAAAACCAGTCGGGAAGGGGGCAATTGCTCTTTCTTCCCACTTTTATTGGCCAATTCAAAATAATAAGTACAGAAGTTACAATAAGTATGAAAGGGAAGTAGATAATATCTGACACTTCCTCCCAATTACTTGTTTGCTCTGTCTCAATTACTCCTTTCTTCTACAAAACACAATTCCAACACTAAGAACTTCTTACTCACTTTGCTTCATGCTTCGATGCCTTTGTTCTCTTCTACATAACATGTATTTATAGTCTTTCTCATGTTCTCCCGTGCACTGGAGAATGGGAAAAGTCATGCAGAAGAAGAGACATGGACACCCTTTGGAATTATGGGACTGTTCGCGTCATATTTTATTTTTTGTCTGCAAGAGCCAGGACCGCCACCCAATGCAAACCGGCGGTTCTGTAACCGTCGCCCTGCACGGGGCGGCAGTCCTGTCACTAAATAGACAGAACCTCCATGTATATTTTTTTTCTTCTTTGTGTTGGCTGATTTGATAAAGTAGAGTCATTTTGGATCCCTGTGGATCAGGAAAGTAGGCCAAAATGACCTAGATGATGAATCACTCACGGTTCTTGATGGCTGGATTTTATTGTTTGCTCTTGAAGATATTCCTTCACCATTCGGATGTTGCATGGTATGGATCAGTTGTGTCACTTTTCCCAAGGCATTTTGAAGATCCTTTGGTGGTGCTTGAGATCTAAGCTCGGGCCTTGATCTACCCTTGCTCATTCCTATGAACTCGAGAAGTGAGATAGCATCACGAATCTCATTTGGAAGAGCCTATATTCCTCATAGTTGGCCATAAATTTGTGACCCACTAAATGTCGTGTTTCAACCTTTGGAATGACTTCTTTTCTTGGAAGGAAAGTAGGCTGAAAAATCCTAGCAGCAGATCAAAAATTTGACCCTTGGGGCTGCCCCATATTGTGAACCCCTAACAAACTACCCTCACCGTTGTAATATCTTGGCCCATGGAGATTTTGCAAGGTTATGGCTAACAAATCCATAGTCTCTGCCAACCTTTCTTGCCCTTCGATAAATCTATCAAACTTGGCCTCTTCAGAACCTTTGTTGGCCACGTTAGGCCCTTCAAGTGGCTGATCTGAACTCTTATTTCCTTTCCTTTGATAGTAATGTATTCTTTGTCACCTTCTTGCATGAATACCCTTCAGGATGGGAAGATATTTGCTCTAATACTACCGTAATGCCCCTTTCCAGGTTGAGCTGAAATAAAAAGAGAAATGGCACCAACCCAAACCACAAAAAACTAAAATTTATAACAATCTGCAACAGTCTGAAAACTTGTCATAATAAGAGGGAAATTGCAATTATTCACCACTAATACCACATTTACACCATCCAAAGCATGTAGGGAACAATAATAATTATTTTAGAGCAAACACAAACCAAGGAATGAGTTTTTTAGAACCATAGTTGAAGTATAATAATGAATGTTGCAACAGTGAACCCACTTACAAAAATGACTGGAAATAATGATTCCAAGGCCCAAAGATCAATCCGTAAAATGTAATCAGCCTTATAAATTAGGAACAATCCAAATATCAACAAAGAAAGGAGTGTCGTGCACTAGATATCACCAAACTCCACCACTATGCAAGTCGCCACCGTAAGAAAGGGTTTGCCATGAGCTGGAAATGGCGTATTCCCAAGGAAAATTTGAATGTATCCCAAGTGTGACCTCTATATGAGATCACCAAATGAAGAAATGAGGGGTTTTGTCCGCAAATCAAGTCCAAAGAGGGTTTCCGTCCTTAATTGCAAGAGAGAGAAAAAGTTTCATGCTCCAACTCCAAGAAAATGAATTCCAAAAGCAAGCATATCCTTTTCCGAGCCAAACAACTCCATATAGCTAAAGGTGGCGCCAAAATCAAAAGGATGATCCCCAAAGAGGACCGACCTCCTTGTATAAGTTTCTTTTTATTTTTTCACTTTATTCCATAAGGTCGCTTCCTTTTCACCCCTTTAGCTGACATATAATAATGAATAGGCTAAATACTTTAAGTATTTAAAAATACCTTTTATTTTAAAAAAGGGGACATTACACACTCTCAGCTTAAAGAAAATCCAAAACGACCAAAAATTGTAAAGACAAGAGTCCATCAATCCTTTGAATTCGTAGAGAGCCAACGAGCATTAAGAACCGGAGATAATAGGTGTCTTTGATGAAGCATCAAATACATTTGACGAGATTCATACTAAAGAAGTGGACGACTAAAGCACCACCTCCAATCCCTCCAAATTAGATCAGACATCCCAATATTCAGTTTAAATAACTCTGACTCAAGATAAGGATTCTCAACTTCAGGATTGATGGAAAGTCAAAAGCAAGGAGACCGAACTCCTAAGCAAGAGCAAGTTGAGGAAGGGAATCTTCATTTAGGGTAAGTTGTGAATTTTTTTGCTCGCTCTGCAAATCTCATTAAAAAATGTCATTGGGGTCCACTCTCCATCAACTTTTTTTGAATATGTTGAAACTAGCCATGTTTGATTCACAAACATTTGCTTCAACAATGTCAACAAACTACAAATACTTTGCAACATTAGGAAGTTTTTTGTGAACCTTGTGACACCTACTCACACAAGCTCTTTCTCTTTGGTACAATCTCTCATTAAATTGAGAACACAAGGGTGATTATAAACGTATTTTGTGATGTTTTTGACAACTTTTACAGCCGGTCTCACCCAATCAATTTTGTTTAAGTCATCTAAAATAAGGCCAAGGAAATGGACCATGCAAGGAGTCCAAAAGAGTGATGGATGCCTCTCATGACTCGTAAAGCAGTCTCCTAACTACCACATATGTTTTTGCATTGTCAGTGACAATTTGCACAACATTCTCAATGCCCACCTCTAAGAAAACCTCCTCCAGCATCAAGTTCAAAAATTTTGCATTCTTTACTTTGTTGATGGCATCAATTGACTTCAAAAAAACCATTTCATCATTCGAAGTTGTTAAAGAATTGATGAGCGTGTGGTTCCTTCCATTCATTCACCTATCTAAAAGAATGGTGCATCCGAACTTTTGCTACTACTTTTGTTCTTCCAGAATTGACTTTGCATCTACAACAAGATTATGGAGCAACCTCCCACTTAAGTCTTTTGGAAAGGGTGCATTGCACCCTTTCTCTACAAATGTTAATGATGTCACCAAATACTCCTAGTATGGGTTTTTTGCCATGTTGAACAAAAGGTTGTAATACCAAAAAATCGCACACATCTTATCTACTTCTTAGTGCACCAACTTGTTCCACCTTGTACCTTACAACAAAGGTTGTGCTCCAGGTATGTTTCTAAATACCAAAAAGTCTTGTAATTGGGCTTTACTTGAATAGGATAAATTGGAAGTGTCTCGTATGTGTGGACCACGACTATATCCCACAATCTATGTCGTATCTAACTCCATTTTCATTGCCAAATTGGGATTAATGGCTGCTACTATGGCTGTTTGTACCCTTTCGCTCTCTAATTTCTTCTCATCCAACACAACAAACACTACCTGTATCTCTCATTTTGCTTCCTTGTGACATTGGGACATGGTGTGCTGTCACAAAAATGAATGCATGCGATATGGTACTTGAAGCTATTGATGCCTCCAAAAACCTTCCTCGAGAAAAATGTGCAAATCACACTCCCCAAAAAAGCTCCATATATGGCATACTTCCAAGAGGAGTCACGATTTCCAGTAGGATGGCTTCCACTTGTTGATGATAACACTCATGCAGAACTAAATTCCATTGTAACAGTGACATGTTCAAATATTTAAAAACAACATTTAAAAAACATAAACCATATAGCATAAAACCTATGTATGGGAAAAACCAACAATTTCATTCATAAATCATGAAAAACTGGCATAAATCGCCTACAAAAATTACGGGAATTGAATGAAAAGCATGTTTAATTGTAAATCATGTTTAGAAACCTAATATTAACATTTTAGAAAGAATTTACATGCTTGGAAAAAAAGTTAAAAAGGAACTAACATGGAAACCCAAAATTCCTCAAATTTTCTCTACAAGTCCACTATAAACTCCCTCCAATTCTCTCAAAGAATCCTCAAATGTTGTGTGATGAAAATTTGTGGGTGTCTAGAATTAAAAAGAAGCAAAACCATGTTTTCAGCATCAAAACTCAATGTCCTATTAGCATCTGACAAGGATTTGCCAAGTACGTGCGGCGAGTACTATCACAAAATCCACCAAAAATTAGTAGCAAGTTCGGTCAGAAAATAATTGTTTCAAAAAATTATCGCAAGTACTTGTAAACTCAAGTATTCCACCTATGGTTTGAATGATCCAATAATTATTGACGTTCTGACAATATACATATATGTCGTAATACCATAGTAAGTCATAGTAAGTTTTATCAACATCTTGTCCATATCGACATCACTAAAGCATGAAAAATCATTAGATTCTTCTCTTGAGCATTATCTTCAAGTTCAACCAATATTTATAATATCCTAAAGAAAATTCTTTATTATCCTTGAGGCTAAACCTTGTGAATCTCAAGAATTTATCTCATACCCACCTACTTATATATTAAAGTCCTCTATTGCTATGGAATGTTTCCTATAACATAAATGCATATGCAATATGTCGGGTTTTACTTTGAACCACCCTTGAATAAAAGAGGGGCATCCTGGATTGAAGTAGTTGATCTAGTAATCCATAGCTTATATAATCAAGTTTACGTTTCATGAAAGATCCTACCACATAGAAATGACTGGTCTTGTAGAAAATCTTATATGTGCAGAAATAATTGTCAATGCATGATCCTATCTACACAGAAATGATGTTTCTCAAGCAACATCTTCTATCCATGTAGAACATATCTTCACACTAAGAAACTTCATTTGATTTTAACTACTCTAGTCTAGTTGTAGCTACAATTTTGTTCCTATTCATTGTAAGAAAAGGTTGGTTTTTTTTAATAATTCCTGCTCTACATGTTGATGGTACATTTTTACTTGCATTTCATTTTATTCACAAATCTTATTTTTTTTCCTCATATAATCTATTCTATTACCCTTTTCATGTCTACAATAGTTTCGAGCATATATCTGTGGTATCAAAGTTTCATTTCTACTGCTATGCAACTAGAAAAGAATTGAAGATGTTTTCTTACAAAGATTGAAGTGCAGTCACATATTAACTAGTGGGAATGTTTGGAAGAGATAGTGTAAAGTCTCAATTTCTAGTCTTGGAGGGAATCAAAGAAATGACTGAATGTCTGAGAGGTGCTAGATGTTCAAAAATCACACCAATACGAGAAAGGCTGAGATTCTTGTCTGATATTAGCAAGGCAAAATATATTAGTCAAAGGAAGAGAGGGCCAATGAGATATCATGCACATAGCATATTTGGATAGTAACCACCTGACATAAGAGCATTGATAAATTGTGTTGGAAAAATTATAAATCCAAAGATGGGCAACTATTTAGGCAATTGTATTTTGAATGGAATAGGGGGATTAGAGCAAGAGAAAAAGAAGAAATAAGGATATTCAGCCCGATATAAAAAAGATGCACATAATGGAGAAAAACATTGAAACTAGCATCTTATTATATGTCCAACGAAAAAATCACACTCCAAGTTCTGATCCACTATCTTGAATGATACTTTATGTATCTAGCAAGGATGAAAAGCAAATATGAGATTCGCTATACTACATTTTCAGGGGGTTGCTTATAAATGGATACTAAATCTGATCTTAATACCTAGGATGGTTTGGTTGAGGAAGAGACTCAGAGGAAGTTGGAAATTTTTCAATGATAGAAAAGATGAGAATTGCTTCTGCAAATTGAAAGCCTTAACCAGACTTTGTTACAGAGTATAGAAAGAAGCTTTTCAAGGATTCCCTTCAACTAAGGCATATGAGGGTCTCAATGATGAGTATGCTCTTTAGTAAGGATTCAAAAAATACATAACGGAGACTATATGTTAGGGTGTGTGATCATTATGTCAAGTCCTTGAGTGTGATTGTATAACTTCTTAGGTGAGTCAAGTGTAAGGACGGGAAATGGACTATAAAAATGAAATGGACATGGAAGATTGAAACTCAATTCTCGTTCACTAGAAAATGTGATACAAAGCACATATTTATCTACATGAAATGACTCTTCAATTCATCTTCAAAATGACTGTTCAGCTTCTAATGTATCTAGGTAATAATAATATAAAAAATATTATTATTACATTTATTGCCTACACCTAAGATTATGTTCTAGAATACTGTTAATTCCCCCTTAATCCTTACATTATTACATTTATTTCCTCCACCTAGGATTACGTAGAATAATGTCACATTCCCCCCTTAATCGACACGGGCAGTTGTGAAACCAATGCAATGTTGCCCATTTTGGCAACTTTTTCTATTTATTTGGTGCCTTATTTTCTGGATATGAACCTCCTTCTCCTTGCTAGGTCTTTATCGTCTTTCAATTTATAGTTTTGAAATACATTTATTTTCAGACTGTTTTGGATTATAGTCCTCTGCAGAAGGTATTGCCTAAGTGATAGCTTGTTCCCTTCTATAGTTCTAGAGATGTCATAAACCAAGGTATTCACTTGGTGAAGACTTGAGTTTACAGAATGAGAATTGAATGAGTGTTTCAAATAGAAAGTACGGAAGGATTAAAAAAAATGCAGAAAATAAATTTTAACTACTATTTTATTTGTTGTGAATGAAAATTTCCGAAGCATGAAATGGAGAATTGAAAAAAATCAGAAAATAAATTTTTCTGTTAATTTACTTGCTATGGATGGAGATTTAGCAGTACCTCTAAATAGAGGAATGGAAAAATGCTGCAAATGGATATTTTCCTTGGCACTCCGATACCAATGTAAGACTAGGAAATCGACTGTGAAAATGAAATGGAAATGGAAGAGTGAAACCCAATTCTCGTTCACTAGATAATATGATACAAAATACATATTTATCAACATGAAATGACTCTTCAATTCATCCTTCAAGATGACTGTTCAGCTTTCAATGTATCTAGGTAATAATAATATAAAATATTACTGTTATGTTTTATTGCTTACACCTAGGATTATGTAAAATACTATTAGATCATGAAAACATCCTATATGCAATTTGGAAAAGGAATTGCATGTTTTTAAATAAGGAACTTGAGCAAGTTACTCCAAGACTGGTGACAATTGCAAGAAAAAGAGATTCACAAAGAGCGAGTCAAATGCAAATTTATATGTGATAATGATAGGCTTCGTACATAGAGATTGTCGTGATATAGATAGATGACTTGATCGTCACAAGGAACAATTCAAAGTTTAATTGCAATTTCAAAAACAAAATTGAGGCAGACATTCAAAATGACAGACACAAACAATTCTTCACGAATTATGCGACACCTTGAATGAAAAGGGAAAGGATGTAATGAGAAACCTGGTAGATATGACTTTGTCTCCGACAGAGAACATCTCAGTTTTGGCAGCACTGCAACCTGGAGCAATGGCGTCAATGTAAGTGCCACCATCAGAGCCCTTGTAAAATCTCAGTCCGTAGGGCTTGTCCAATTCCACCTCATACTCCTCTTCCGCTTTATTGCCCCCCGCCTCGGGCTTCCATCCCTCGTCTTCGCTGGACGTGATAATGTCCGTTTCGCTACTGGTGGCGTGGAAGCCAATGCGCCTAATTGAATGGAGGCGTTCATTTTTTATGGCTATAAATAACTTTGAATTGGGTCTGGCGGAAATGAATAAAATTTGACGAGGGGAATCGAACCCGTGACCAGAGTTTCTGTGGAGCTGTGAGAGCATAGAGGCTCTGGCAGCAGACAACATGATTTTGATGTTTACAGAAATAGGATTTCGGCAAAATGTCATAAGGGACTTCGCTGCATACGAGCGACGCTCTACATGCCACGTGGCAGAATATTGGATTACGTTCTTTGTCATTCCATTGCAGCCTCATGTTGAATTTGGTAACTTGTGCATTTTTAAAACTTGCACTAAAACGAGGTACAATGTTACGACGATAATAAAAATATTAAAGTTTGTAAGATCGTTGAAGTAATTTTGAAATGCATGTGACATTGATATTAAGGAAATACACATGTTTTTTCAACCAATCAACCATTACCTTAGTGAGAGTGACGCCTCCAATGCGACTTAAATCCTATTGGCACAAGGATCATAATATATTGCTAGATATCAAGTCAAGCAACCAAAGTGGGATTGATTTTTTCATTCAATGTGGATTTTTAGAGTCATAAAAGA
Organism: Taxus chinensis; assembly: GCA_019776745.2. NCBI lineage: Eukaryota > Viridiplantae > Streptophyta > Pinopsida > Cupressales > Taxaceae > Taxus > Taxus chinensis. The sequence goes on from CM034151.1 coordinate 506,521,895, forward strand.
AATTCCAAGGTGCATTGAGCATGCAACATCAAACATGTTTGTAGCCACCTCCTACGGCATCAACCAAGTCCCCTGAGCTGAAAACAGAGGGTTGGGTGTCACTATTACTAGTGTACTATATTAATGAGAGGGCCACCTCCATTATAGTGTCACCCCTATTAGCGTAAGGATCATGATAAATTGTGTCCATGTCTACATCTTCACGACACCATTTATCACCTATCAATAAGAAACTTACAACAAAATCTATGAACATGTTAATTAGTTATAGTTAAAAACACATGAACACGTGTAAACAATCACCAATGTTAAACATGGGCTTGAGTCGTGACCACTAAGTCTCCCTCACCTTCAACATATTGAATGAGCAATCCAAAAAGTCATGAAATTTCCCACCAACAAAGATATGGCAAGGACATCAATAAATTTCCCACCAACAAGAATATGCCCCAGTCTAGAAACAATATAAATATAGACAAAACACACGCATTAATGTTAATGAGTATTAATTTCCCCTTTCAATGCAAAGTTCCATAACACTCCATTGACATGTGTAGTGTGATTCGAGTAGAGAACAAAACATGCAAGAGGTCGCCTATTGCTTCTAGAAAACTCCCTAATTTAACATGTCATCCTCACGAGAATATTGTTACCAATTGCATTGTCTAGAAGCAAACCATTTATTTCGATTAAATACAATAGCTAGAGCTTTCAACATTTGGAATCCATTGTGATTTATGAAAAATAGACCGCCAATTCTATAAGCAATGACTACAATTGATTCTACTCAAACACGAGGATCATAATTGGAAAATTAAGATACTTATAAAGTAGTTACTAGTGGCTCTTTGCTTGACATATAAAATGGGCTTAACGTTAAAGATGGATGCCTACTAAGTAGGCAAACGATGCATTGTGAGGCGTGTCCAATCGTCAAAGTTTCGCATGCACTGGTTTGACACATGCACGTATCCTGATACAGATAACACCAAGGAATAAGTCCTATAAATTCACTTGCTTGCACAACTTCTTATGATTCAATAAGTACCATACCAACGAGAGCACTAGATCATTACAAACACAAATTAGTTTGACAAGTATCTCAAAGCTCCTTAAATATCCTTCCTGAGACATAGAGAAAAAATTCAGCATAAACCATTAACCCATCTCTAAAGGCATGGTCCCATGAAGGGGCTACAACACCTATTTTCCTATTGCATGAGGTCTCGTGATAATTTTTGCAACTAGCTACAAGAAAAAACAAAATCTAAGCCTGAAAAAATAGGAGTTCCACCTTTTTTGCCCCTTAAACTTAATAGGCGGGGATAACAATTTCCCCCCACAGTTTAGGTTGTTTGTTTCCATCTAGCAACAAACATGCATTCTTGCCACTATTGTTAAGTCAATTTTGGAGGGGGGGGGGGGGGGGGGGGGGGAGTAATCATTATATAATAGCAAATTGTCATTATTTCTCAGTAGGAATTGTTGAGGAAAATAATCAAATTCATTAGACCCTAAAACAACTAAAAATCTCCTAAATTCTCTCAGTGACACCCGCTAAGACATTTATGGAGCCCCCACTCCATGGGACCATGCCTTAAGTACGCCATATTTTTAAAACTTGCCTCCCATAGTCAACGCCCTGTCTCCATACACACCAAATTTAGTGTTGTTTCCTACAACATTGCTTTAAGGCATCTTAAGCCTTGTGTTGCCTCTATTACCAGCCTAAGCCAAAACCTCAGCCTCATGTGACCATAACCCTAAGCTAAAGGAAAAAGAAAAGGCCCTGTTATGGCACCAACACCGCCAACAACAACATTCCATTTTTGGGTATAGGCCCAGATCTAGACCTTCAAGGGAAATAATGAAAGTGCATGAATTTTCCTTAGTAGAAAAGCTCATCTCTCATCATCAATGAAAGTGGGTTATCTAGTAAACTCATACACAACACAAAATCATTCATGATATTCTACATATCTAGTTTTGGTGTTGCATCTTTTTTATTATCCTCTGGCTTTGATTGATTCATGTCAACCTCTATTGGACCAAATCCTTGTTGAAAGAGGTATTAGGGCTAAGTGATTCAAAGGAGCATGGTCCATGAACCCATTTGAAACTCCTACACTCTCAAGAAAATCTACACATCCCGTCACAAATCCTACCATAACCATAAGATCAAACACAATCAAGTATTCCAAATACAAATATAAATTGGAAATCGATGTACTAAGGTTGAAGGTCGTTGCAAACATAGCTCCATAAAGGAGTTGGGGGCATAAAAAAAACACAGTTGCTTAAAAATTTTAACAAGCTTTTGTGACACTTGACATTTATATTTAAGTTTCCCTCTCAATTTTTCCTTATATTAATTCATTGGGGATTCATGGGATCATACTTTTGCTAGTGCTAAAGACTCTTCTTTTGTCTCTTAGAGAATAATAAAAATTCATAAGACCCTATTAATGTTAAAATATCATATTTTTCTTCTCCCTCACCTACTCAAAAAATTTATCTTGCCCCTTGTACGAGACCACAACTCTTCTTCACATCCAACTTCCACTTCGCTACATGCCAGCACCCAGTAAATGTGAGGGTTTATGCTATTGTAGTGGTGCAAATTCCTTTGAACTGGGTATACAAATATGTCTTATTCGCTTGCACTGACACTTGCGACTGTGATTAACAAAACTACAACTCCGGAAAGCAATTTTAAATCTAGTGTGAGACTACTTTAATTCCGACATGAGGCTCTTTGGGGAGATATTACTTTCACCTAAAAATAGATTTTAATAATGTCTACAAGACAATACAATTTATGGGACTGAGAGTTGCAACAAAGGGGTCCTAGTTTAGCATAACTAGACATAAATATTTCCCTATCAATCTTGTAGACTTTTCTAACCATTTTTTGATGTTGGATCTTCTACTGTGGATCTTGATCAAAAAACTAGTTGTCTTTACAAGCCTTTCCTCCTCATGTAAGTCAGTTAATTTGTCAACTTTGATGGTGTATTCATACTTGATATGAATTTCATCATAGGTTGTACACTCTATGATGTAATATCATTTTGTCTTCACCCCTCTTTTTACAAAATAATGTATTCTCATTTCTCAATTCTCCTTGGGCGTTGTACACCTACTAGTCTCACACCAAAATGATGTAAGCTAGTTATAGATTGGGCCATCAACATCTTCATCTTCCAGTTGATGTATGTTCCTATGTAGGATTTTTCATCATGTTCCCACATAGGATTAAACTCTTTGATATAGTATTTTTTCCACCCTAGTTGTTTTGTCCACATGGTTGTCTTAAATTTCTCTCTTAAATATTCTTTGATGTCCTCCTAATTGTTTGGGAATTCTTACATATTAATGTCCCATTCGCTCATCCACTTGTTTTGTTTTATCCATGTATTCTTCACTCTACAAATCTCTTCTTCCATCACCATTATGTTCCATCGTTAGTTCTCCATGCTCTGTGTGTTTTTTAAATAGTTTAATGTTCGTGTCATTTCCTGTATATCCATCGGGAAGCTGCCAATTTCAGCTAAAAGAATCTCATGTGGGATTAATGTTTTGACTTTGAGACTATTTTTTATTAAAAAAATTTGGATTCTCTCCATCTGCCTCCATTTTAAATCTAACATGTTGTTTCCCCAAACCTCACAACCATAAAGGACCCTTAAAGTGTTAAGTAAACTGAACAAGGTTTTCTTGGTTTTTCAATCCCATAACTTTTCACTCTTGCACATATTTTGTAGCAAATATAAAGCTTTCCACCCTCATTGAATTGTTTTTTCCCTTTAGGTATCCCAACTAAGTTTGTTATAAAAATCAATCTTGAGATACTTGTATTCTTCCACTACCTCCAGTGGGTAACATCGAAAAGGAAGTTAATTTGCTCATTTTTTCTCTGTACAGAGAAAAGATCACGACTGTGGTTTTGACAGTGTTCACTTTCATACCAAGCCCCTGGTAGAAGAGATATATCACCCTCATATGCTCTCTCAAACTATTAGTTGTTTCTAAAATTAGGAGAAGATCATCTGCATATATGAGTAGCTTTATCACATGCTTGGCTAGGTAAATGCCACCTCCACCAACGTTGTTTATCCACTCCTTTTTTTTATCAATGTATAGTACAAACAAAGTGGTGGAGAGTGGACATCCTTGTTTGACCTTGATGTCACTTCCAAAGTATTTTAACATTCCTTCCCCCATTTTGATTTTGGCCCTAACTTTCACACAAAGTCTATGAATCGCTACTTTATACTCATTCGACAATCCAAGCTCTGTCGTTCTTCTCTAAAGTTTACCTCTTGGAATTGTGTCAAATTATTTTTAAATTCAACGAAGAAACATAAAGCTTCTTCTCCTCTGATATCCCATACTTTTTTGATCAAGTGTTTAAGGGTGACACAATGGTCAATAGTGGAATGATTCGGCCTAAAAATTTCCTACCTTTTTTCTTTTTTCCCTTCTTTATTTTTCCAACTACTAACTCTACGCCCTACCATGTTACCAAATAGCTTTCCCATGAGGGGATTAACCATGATAGTACAATATTTTGATGTATTATTAATATCTCAACTTTGGTAGAGAGGAATAATGATGTTAATCATCTAGTTTATCAGGAATCCTTCCTGGATGATATGATCGAAAATGCTTTTGATGTGATGTGTGAGGAATTCAAAATCTCATTTTCAATTGTCTTTTTGTATCCCATTTATGTCTTATGTTTTACTTATTTAATCTAATTTGAACTACATCTTATTTCAGAGTAACTATTGTAACAAATGATATTCAATTGATTATATGCAACAATATTAAATTTACAAGTCTCTAAAATTGACTAACCCTGGGTAAATGCAAAGGAGATAGAGACTTGTCTGATTTTGATTGATCTGGAAGTAAACACGACTGTTTAAGTGTTGGATCTAGTTGAAAATAGTTTCAAAATGGCTTGTTGATGGTTAGGGAACTCAAGACCGTACTGGATAGAAGCGCACGTAGGAGGAAAAAAGCATGATATGCGCTGGTGACTGTTATATGTGCTTGCGATTGTGCGAATGTTTAGGATCTAGTCTTTTCTATATCATAAGATCTTTGCTTCTATTCATTCTTTGTTGCTTCGGTTTTTTTGTTAGGGTTTCGATTACTCCTATAACCTAAAAAAACCCTAGGGATCTACACAAGCTCACAAATACATTATATCTTAATAACATGTGCAATATGTGAAGTTGGACTAACCTCTATGATCACCCGATGAGTGAACTTATTACCGAATGTTGCACTACATCTCAAACTGCATATATTTCTTTTTGATTTTGTGTGAAATGATATCCTTAGCCTAGGATTTACCCTCACACCAATGATGCCAAGATAGAGGGCTATAACTAGCTTTGCTCTAAGAATGCAGATGTGTGGTATGGAATTCAACACTTCCCTTCTTATGCAATGTATGCAGCCCAGAATGCAACCCCTTTGGGTAGTAGTAATAATATGTAGATGTGATAGTCCCTCCTAATTTGCCATCTAGAATAATGGTTAGCATGTTGTGTATATATATGAGTCCCTTGCCTAAATCTCGACACTAGTGACTCCGAAGGCCAACTAAGAATGTGGGATAAGGATAAGAAAAGAAACAAGGCCGACCACAAAATGACAAAATGTGTAAAAATAATAAAGATGACAGGAGCACCCAGAAGGGACACGAGCACCTAGGCGCTAATGTCCTGAGACCAAAAATGAAATATGTGACAAGATAGACAGACATGATCCCTTTAACCTGACCAGAAGTGCATACAAAATTAAGAGATGTAGAAGAAAGTCGCAATAGAAATCAATCCAGGAACGTAGAGGGAAAAAGGAAAGTGTCACCAGTGTGTAATTTTCTTACTTAGGATTCATGCATATAACACTATATTGATTTCATAGTAAAGTGGTGATATGTGCATAGTTTTGTGTATACATTTCCCCCCTTTATATTGTTTGAAGGAAATTCGAGTGGTGTGAAGGAAATAAGAAACATACTTGTATAGGGTCTTGAGAAACAATATTTACAGAGTATGCCTAAAACATAGAAACTTGTAACGTGGTGAACCATGGATCATCATTTCAACTCATGTAATGTAGGAAGATATATCAAACCATCATAAGGAGTAACTTAGAGAAATAGTTGTAATGATATTTAAGATTTTGGATTTTTGCCAAAGATTATAGAAGAGGTACAGAGTGATCAATTACTAACCCAATTTGTTGATAATTGAAGGATTTAGCATCTTTCTGCCAAAGGAAGAGTTTTGGGGAGAGAGGTATGTTTTTCCCTCCTTCCATTGACACTTCCCCAAAAGGTCCAACCGTTGCAAATGGATAAGGACCGATTTGTTCCAATTGAAGAACCCACATAGGAGCAATATAGGAAAGATAATGACTTCTCAGTGCCCCCATTCCTACAATAACACATGTTTTGATTTGCATAGTATTAGATGGCTTCTAAATTAGGTCATCTGGAAGCAATGGCGACGTAATGCGACTCCCAAGTTAGGTCATATGGAAGCGATATTAACTAGGATTATTATATTGATTGATTGATTTGAATGATAGGAGTTTATTGAATAGGATGTATTTGGAAGATTACTCATAGAGATTTTTTTTTTGTCCCCAGATAGGTCATTTGGGAGAATGGATTTGAAATAGAAAAAGTATCGAATTTTGTATAGAGTAAATGTGACTATATTTGAATGAAATAAGAGAAAATGTGATAGTAACATATTAGGAGTGTCGATTGATTGTGTCGTATCCTACGAGGGATTATAAGATGATTCTGATTGTATGCCCCCCTTTCGGTGAAAGGGCAAGGGGTGGAGAAACGAGTACTGAGCTGAAAGCAAAGATGTTAAGGGTTATAGTAGTAACCGAGAGATAGTACAGGTGATGTAGTAGTGTTGATAAATTATTTTTAGATATTGAATAGTGTGTGTATTGTAATTTAAGATAGAGTGTTTATCATTGTATAAGATTGCGCTAGACGATACCTTGATCCAGATTCTACAAACAGGGAGAGAAATAGAGTAATGAGGCTTAAGATATTAGCCAAACTGTGTGCTTGTATTAGTTGCAAGAATGGTAGAAAGTAGCGACTATAGTGTAGAGTAAAATTGAATAACTATATATAGTAATATGAAAAAGGTGAATAATAACTTCATTTAAATCGAGAGTGAGTGTGATTTGAGCTATGAGTTGCGAGGATGCCACATGTCAAGGAGGCTATTCAAATAAGATTTGAGAGGCTGACGATGATCGTGGATATATAAACAACCTAGTATTTGGTATGTATGATCAAATCTAGAAATTTTTGTCGAATACGTTTGTTTTTATCATTTTTGGTAAAATTTGAGATTTTGCAAAAAAAATCATTTTCGACCGATACAGAAATGGAAAGGGTGTTTTTGTACGTCAGGACACTAGCACCTAGTCCTAAGAACTACTGACCTGTCATGGGATGCTAGTGTCTAGCTCCTAGGAACTAGTGTCCAGGGGCTAGTTTTTGTTACTGTGTGGTTAATTTAGCTTATTTTGATGTTTTTATGATTGATTTTGAACCATGGATGCATACTAATAGTATGTTTTGTTTCTTGTTTATGTTATGTAGTGAGATATACACTCGAGGGAGTTCTGTGCGGGACATCATTTGAGCAAATTGCTTAGTTTGGGGTTGATTGATGATGAGTGGGATGTATTTGACCATGTCAACTTGCGGCACATCACTAAATTGGGGGAGATACCCCATAATATTCCATTGTTGACAACATTGTGCGAGAGGTGGTGTGCAAATACTTGTACATTTTGGTTGCCGAAAGGAGTGATGATGGTGACATTGGAGGATATGTATAGCATATTAAGGTTACATGTTGTTGGATGGATGGTATGGGTTATGGCAGTAGTAGATTAAGGTAATCAGATGAGGGCAACACAAAGATATTTTATGGGGTCTCGAGTGCATACTGAGATGCATATCAATTTGGATGCGATTGTGAGGTCCAGGGTTTCATTATTACAGAAATTCATTGTAGTTATACTAGCTTCATCAGTGGCCATAAAGGGTGGTGGGTAGGCATTCTGTATAGCATGCATGATATTTTTAAGAGTATATAGGAACATGGCATGAGATATGCATGGGCATGATAATACATCCTCTATATCATAATTAGCGCTAATGGAACCACTAGGTAAATTAGTATACCACTAAAGAGCAATATCCACAAGAATATGACAGAAAGATTTTAGTAACAACCTATCATTGGAATATGAAGCAATGACTGATTGAAAAGCTTTAATATGTAAGGATTTCCCGTGCCATCAAAACATGAGAAAGTAGGCATAGTGAAACCCTTAAGAATAATAAATTATGAATTTTTTCAGGGATGGGAAGGGATGGGATTTCCGAGAAGGGCATTATTTTCAAAAGAAGCATAATAGGCTTTTCTCTCTAAGGTAACGGTATGGACTTTTCTTTTCAAAACACCAAAAAAATGCATGAGAGAAAGGATGTATTGTGGAGGAATGGTTTGGGCAGTGAGAGACACGCTGAGTGTTGGGTCTTGCCATTATGAGTGATCATAGGAACTTGAAGAGGGGAATGAAATGTGGAAGAAAGGGTTGTATGTGGAGGCTCTAGAGGTGTATGATTATCATGAATAATAGGATATGCACTAGGATTAGCATTGTTTTCAACATGGAAATCATTGGAAACAATTTCAAAAGCAAAAGAGATGTGAGGAATAGATTCACATTTAACAATCTTAATGTAAGAAACATCTTTATTAACATGTGCATCATCATTATCATAATCATAATTACTATCATCCATATTTTCACAGGTAAGAAGTTCATTAAGAGAATCAACATCATGCAAATAATATTCATTAGTGTTATCATTTACCACAGTATAAGGTGGAGAAGATGGGGCAACATTCATGTTTACAATGGGTGGAAGAGAATATTTGTCGAGTTTTTGAATGGGGGAGACAAAACGAGAGTCGAGATTTGGGAGGTCATTAGGATCATATGCTTGTAATGAAAGGAGGTTATGGAGGACATAAGGTTGATACTCAGGATTTAAGATGAAATCATGAAATTCAGATTATACGTAGATGTGGGAAAGTATTGGATGAATGTTTATAATGGTCTTATCGTGATTTGGGGATGGGTACTATACACACCCAAATTTGCATGGTGCAACATTGTTAGACAGTTCAAATCCCCATTGATGATAAAATCTTGATTCCAATGATATCCAAGTCCAATTCTCACTTGCAACATGTTCTTGTAGCTTATTTTACTTTGCTTATCTTTTTCTAGCTTTCTCCTGCTTTCCTTAGTTATTTTGCAGCCTTTTCCTATCATTTTAGCCTTTAGTTGTGTAACCGCTGTGGTGGTTGTGAAACCACTTGTGAGTGGGTTACCTAACAATCTACCTAAAGGGGCGGTTGCACGTAACCGCCACTGTAGCGGTTGTGCAACTTCCGTGCAGACCGATGGTTATGTGTGCATTTAACCGAGACTTTTCAACGTGTTCTGTACGCGTGTTGCCTTCTTCCAACTCATTTTTCTCACACGTTTCTTTACCGAATCATTTGTTCTTGAGATTGTTACATGCGTATAGACTACTTCATCCCTACTTAATATTATTAGTAAGTTAACTGCCACTCCCATGAGTGATGTGGCACTTCTTAGCTACCAAGTGGGCTGGACCACTTCTCTGCCAATTTGCTATAAAAATTAGGATTTTTCCCAAAGCATTGGTTGGAGTCTTTTGATTTGGAATTTCACTATTATGTTGTAAGAATCCTTCCAAGAAGTACACAAGAAAACACAATTCATTTTCCTTGTTATTCTCTTGCTTGCATTACTACCAGACTGCCTGCAAACCAACTAGCTCCAACACTCCTTCATTTCTTCTGCACATTACCAGCACAGTTCCCTAGACACATTTGGACATCTCATTGGAAAATAAGCTGAGGGGATCACAAAGCATAACCAACATTGGAATTGTCTTTGCACTACATTTCCAGGTTGGAGGTGTTATTACATTCCTAGAAGCTTTCTTTGTTTAGTTTAGATTTCAATTCATAATCGTTCAATACATTTGTTTTAAGGAAGTAGAATTTACTGTAGTTTTCATTTCCTGTAAGTAAGCTTCCATTGAGGATTTCTTCTCAGCTCATCCCTGTGGATTTGTTTGGGAAGGATTCGGAGGAAGTTCTTGTGCACAGAGTTATGTTAATTCTTCATATCAATTTAGAACAATAAAGTTTTCTTTTGCATTCATTAATTAGATTGTTAGCATACGAGAAAATATTCTATTGAAAACTTCCTCCCTGTCCTTATCCCTGTGGATTTGCAAGGGAAGTGAGTTTGAAGAATCTTTTGTTTCTGTGCATTAGTCATTTAGTTTCTTCACATTTAGAAAGCTTTTATAGATCCGATTGTTTTACCGGGGAAGCTTTAGGGGAAGAAATTGATTCTCATAAGCTTTCCAATCTTCCTGTGATTCTGAGGTAGAACCAGAAGAAGTCGTATCCACAATTACAAATTAGGAAAATCTTCATTTTAATTAGATTAGATTAAATCCATTCTGCAACAGGGAAATAGCCACATCTGACTATTTCACTGTTTAGTTTATTTTATTTTAGAGTAGAAGCAATTTTCATTTAATTAGAAGCAATTGTACTTTCTGTGTAACTTTCTTTTATTTAATTCCCGAAAACATAAAATTCTCAAAAACATTAGATTAAATTAATTTGTTCCATTTATTTGTCTTATTCCCTTTCTTTTAAAATCATTAAAAACACAAAAAAACAAGAAATTAGATTTAATTTATTCATTCGTTTCAATTAATTAGTTTCATTTATTTTAATTAATTAGTTACACGTGGTTTTAATTAGATTCAAGGAGAGTAATCAATTTGGTTTGATTAAAATATTCTTGCATTTCTTTTTTAATTTAGGCACATAGATTTAATTAGATGGGAATTAACACAACTCCCTACGTTTCCTTAGTTGGCTTAGGTTACCCAAACATTGACCTTGCCTCTTTAGATTCTTTGCGTGTTTGTTTATTTCCTTAGATTAATTGTTTGCATGTCCACATGACCATCCAAGGCCCCAGGAAACCCAAAAAAAGAGTGTGTGATCCAAGAGTGCCACAACCAAAGATAGTTACACAATTGACAGATATTATTCATGGCCTTAGACAACTCATCTTCAAAGTCACCCCAATTCCATCAATCATTATCTCACAGTTGATAGCCTCAAATAAAAAAGTGTATAACTAATGAGTTCTGGCACAATCATCCTGGTCAAGATTAGATTCTACAATCCATAGATTTATCCTTACCAAACGTCTCTTCTCACACCTCCATGACCTTGTCTGGAGATTTTTATACGAGCAGACGCAGGACAATTCCCACATATCCCACAACCCATTCAAGGTATATTTGGTGATTCTGATATTGATCAAAACCTTCATGCAACCATTATCCTTGACCATTCCATCTCACCTGAACAAGTTAGACAGGTGTTCATTTCCTTAAACGAGCACATTCCCATAGTGCCCGTAGAAGACATTCATTTTCCTTGATCTACCTTTTATCCATTTTCACCTATTTTTTCATATTTCATCATTGATCCTATTTATCCATTCCATGGAAATATTTCCATCTTATATTGGTTGTCCTGGCATGACCTCAGGAGGTCGAGTGTGTCCCTATAGTCACGTGTTGATTCTTAGATGCACAAAATTGATGAATTTGAAATGAAGGACTAGTTCCTTTTCATTTCCTCTTTTCTTTCCTTTCTTTCATCCATCCTTCTCCTCTCCCATTATTCTGTGGGTGTTTTTACACCCCCCGAATATGTCGGGTCAGGAATATGATAGGCCCATTTTGGGTCTTGAAGCTTATTACACTCAGATGAGTATGCAACAGTCACCTTCTTTGTCAGGGTGGGCTGATAATTACTCACAAAATATCTTATCTCCTCACATGCCCCCTCCTCAAGGGTATAATATTGGTTCATCAATTAGAATTGAGGAGATTGATCAACCCAACTATAATCTGCAACCTAGAGTTCTCCAACTCAAATAACATGACATTTACGGGAGAACAAAGGTTCTATCCTCGGGTCTTATCTAGGCCTCAAATCAGTATGCAAACTGATTCGCTTTCCTCCCTATTTTCTACCAAATGATGAGTTCCTAGCATGTCTCGACTGAAGCAAATGAGCATGTCTCAATGTTATAGATCATTCCTTGGATAGGATATAAGGGTATACTGATGTTCTTCTTTAGAAAAATCTGTTACCCCTCCTCCTACAATATAAAATCCACTTAAAGAGGGGTGGCCTACTAAGGATCAATTCATAGTAGGACATCATATGCCTTTGCCCCCTAACAAGGCTCAACACATACCTAAGAAAAATGTAACACCTTCATCGGGTGATGTGATTTCAACATTGGTGGATAGAATTAGGGAATTAGAGCTTTCCCAACCTTCACATTCTACACCATTCACAGGGTAAGGCAAAGTTCCCTACCATGTTCAGAACTATAATTATGTTCCCTCTGCACCATCACCTTCTCAGGTCCATATGGGTGTTCCTAGCCCTGGAGACCTTCTTACTAGATCAGGAACATTAGGTATGCCCCCTTATTCTTCATACAGATACCCACCACATGGGCCAACTAGAAGTGCATTCTCAAATTCCATTCCAACCGGTAATGTGATGTTCCCTGGTTTCACACCTACCAATCCATATCAAAATAATGTTCCCCCATATCTTCACATGTATTCAAAATCACCACAAGGGGACATGTTTTATTTATCCTGGTCTGTATGCTCAACAACAAGGGGTTCCTTATGCCCTAACCAATGCCTATGTTGTCCATATCAAACTTTTGTTCCACCTCCACCTCCCCATCAAGGATTGTCAATAGTTGAGTCCTATGTAGTAGGCACATATTCTGAGTATCTCAAGGAGCCTCTTAACTTCACCATATGGAGTGTAATGCTCCCACAACCATTTCCAGATCTTCTAAAATTCAAAGGGGAGGGGGATCCAAATGCACACATCAAAGCATATGTGACCACCATTAGAGAGCTACTCCCATGGGATGTGGTTGTAGTGAAAATATTCCCCAAGACCCTTGAGGGGATTTCTCTTGACTGGTACTATAGAATACCGAAAGCCTCAATTCACTCTTTCAAGAAACTCGTATCCAAGTTCATAAAGGATTTCAACATGAACAATATCTTAAGAACGGGAATTAGATAATTCCTTCACATTAAATAAGAACATAAAAAATCCACTACCCATTTTATCTAGAGGTGGCAGAAAGTCCTCTACTCCTCGGCTAGTGCTCCCAACATGGACCAAACAGAGCTTTGTGATCTATTCCTCCACTCCCTCAATCAAGAAACTAAGGAGGAGGTAAAAATTTTTCCCTCTTAGGAGCTATGAGGAGGTTTTAGAGGGTGTTCTCCACATTGACCAAGCGATGATTGACAGCAGATGAAAGAATTATGGCTCAAATGGGAAATTGGTCACTCCCTCTCAAGGTAATTCAAATTACCCAAATGGTTCAAACAATAACAATCAAGGACCCAAGGTTCTCAACAAGAACCATGGTGCTACAACGGTCAGTGTAACTGATCAATACTAAAAGTCAAATGTTGTTAGCACAAATAACACAAATAACAGCAATAACAGTGTAAATCTGAACAACCAAAGGAGTGACAACTTCACTCCTTCTATTAAGGTAGTTGAATTTAGTCACCCTCCTCCTCAATAGGTCTAGGCCCAGGGCCTGGTTCAATACCCAAACCAATATCTGAACCAATTTCCAAATCAGTATCAGAACCAAGGCCAGAGGCCTCCAAACTTCAACTATAATAACCAACAACAGAATAACAACAAAAACTATGGGCCATAGCAAAACCAGAACCAAATACCTCATGACTATGATCCCAACTTATATTGTGGTTTCCATAGGGTTATAGGACATGATGCTCAGACATGTCGTGATTGTAATAAATTCATACAATGGCTTCTAGAAGACTAGAGACAACTCTTCATTGAGATGTTCTTGGCTAATCCCATGAACACCTACACAAAACACTCACATGGGGCCTGTTGCTCCACAAAATGCTACTCTTGGGATTTATAGAGACCCCTTCCCAACGCACCCTGAAAATGGGAAGCTTAATCCTCATGGTACTAATAAGGGGGCTCATGTAGGAAATAATGATCATAAAGCTTCTATGTCTACAGATCCTCGAGTAGCTCCTCCTTTATACAACCAAAATCAAGCTAAGATTGTAGGACCTGTTGAGCTAAAAACTAAACCAGAAGTCCTTGCAGTGACCCGCAAGTGTGATTATTCTTCTCAACCTCTTCCAATTTATCCCTCAATGTTAGATGATATATCAATAGCTCCTAAGCTAGTAGGAGCCTATGATTTGATCACTGACCCGATTAAGACCTTTTCCCACATTTACTTCCTGTATTTGTTAAAGAATTCCCTTGCATCGATCAATTCTTTATTAGAAGCACTAGGTATTGGCCATCTAATCCATGTCACCCCTCCTCTAGAGGCCCAAATCAATCATATAGACTTTGATGTCTATCCCCTGGGAAACCTGAGAGAGATGTTGGATTTGTGTTTGATATTAGCAAGATGCCTACTGACATGAAGAGGTGATCATGTGTTATATATGCAAGTTTGGATTTACAAAAATTATGTTAAGTGAGCTATGATAGATGATGGGGTTGTTGTTAATATAGTCCCTTTATCATTTATGCAAAAGTTAGGCTATGGAGAAATGAATTGTTCCTCCACCCAAAACATGCTGAGAGGCTATGATAGCCTTAAAGAAACCTCTATTGGAACCATAGTGCTTTCAGTCACTCTTGGACCCAAGACCGTGTTGACTAAATTTTATATTATAGATCGCTAAAATAACTATAATATGATTCTTGGTTGACCCTAGATTCATAGAATGAAGGAAATTCCTTCTATGTTATTCCAAGAAGTCAGATTCTTGCATCTAGGGAAGGTCTTCGTGGCTCAGGGTGACATGAAGCCATTTGATATCCATTTGGCCAATTTAAAGAAGAAACTCAAGGGTTCATACTGAATTTCAAGCTCTTGGCCAATCAGTTAAACAAGCCATAGGGATCAATACCTACATCTAATCTTGTTCCTGTGACTGAGTTGGAAGCTCCTAAGCCAATCAAAGGGGTTGATGTTAATGAAAACAAAGTCGTTGTGGTAGAAACTTTGTCAACAAAAACCACAACTGAAATTGTTAAGCTTTTGGAGAATGATTTTCCTATCATTCTCCTATTTGATTCTTTGGGCATAGGTCATGCTCTTGGAATTGACTCTCTTCCATCCAGTGTCTTTGATGAGGTTTGTATGGTTGAGGTCTCAGAAGTTAAGGAAGAAGACTCTAAGAAAAATCAAACTTCCATATTCCCTGATGACTATTGGACTCTCAACTACAATGGTGCAAACTTCCACTTTGGTGTTGGGGTTAGGGTGATCCTTACTTCCCCTGAGGGGAGGGTCATGCCTATTTATTTCAAATTAAACTTTGAGTGCACAAACAATGGAGCTGAATATGAAGCTCTACTTCTTGGTCTTATCATGGCCAAGAGGATGGGTGTGAACAATGTCAAAGTCTTGGGTGACTCTCAACTCATTGCTAATCAAGTCTCAGAAGTCTATGAGACTAGAGTAGAGCACCTACAACTCTACAAGTTCGTTGTTCTTGAGATTTGCAAGGGTTTTGACTTTATCTCTATAGAAGCTATTCCACAAGAACAAAACCTATTGGCCAATTCTATGGCTACTTCCTCCTCATGTTTCTATCCAAGTGAGGACTTGAAGGAATTCACCATTTCAGTCTGAGCTGAACCTTTGGTTCAAAGGATGCCAACCAATGCAATTTTGGCATATGTCAAGGCTGAGAATGAGCCCGTCACATTGGATTTCATGGAAAATGATGAGGTGATCTTAGGATACCTCAATTCTTACACCGACTTCATCTTCACACACCATAAGAAGGGATTTTCCCTTATACCTCACCCTTCCTCCTACTTTGGGGATCACATGATGAACTCTTCCTCATCAGAATATTTTGAGATCTATGAAGTTAAGGAAGAAGAGATGGAATTACCTCCATCCCCACCTAAGTTTGAAGAGGGTAATGCCTCTTTGATCAAAGGAATGATAGACATAAACATAGGGATGGAAGAAGAACCCAAAATCCTAAAACTTGGTTCTTTGTTGTCTCCAGAAGAAGTATAAGTGCACATAAAGGTGCTTAAAGAGAATTCAAAAGCCTTTGACTTTAGCTATAATGAAATGATGGGTGTCTCCCCTGATGTTGTAGTGTACAATCTAGTTATGAAGCCATATGCTAAACTTGTGAAGCAAAAATTGAGACCCATGAAGCCAAAGGTGGCTTTAATGGTTAAAGAGGAGGTAATGAAACTCCTGCAAGTAGGGTTTATCAATCATGTAGATTATTCCATGTGGGTGTCAAACATCGTCCTAGTTCTCAAAAATAATGGGAAGATACACATCTACATTGATTTTAGGGAAATTAACAAGACTTTTCCTAAAGATGATTTTCCACTACCCTCAATTGATGTCATCGTTGATGCAACAACTGGGTATGAGTTGTTGTCTCTTATGGATGGATTTTTTGGTTACAACCAGATAAGGATTTCTAAGGAAGACCAACAAAAACTACCTTCACAAATACTTGGGGAACCTTCTGTTACGTGGTCATGCATTTTGGCTTGAAGAATTTCGCAGCCACTTACTAGTGGGAAATGACGTACATTTTTCATGATCTTATTCATAAGATTGTGGAATCATATGTTGATGACCTAATTCCAAAAGAAAAGAAACATGGTGATCACCTTGAGGTTCTTTCGCATGTCATTCTCTCACACCTAATTGAGTATGGAGTAACACTAAATCCTGAGAAATGTGTGTTTGGAGTAACAGGAGGTAAGTTGCTAGGATACATCATTTCATCTTGAGGCATTGATGTTGATCTATCGAAAATTCTAACAGTTTTGGAGATGTCCCCACCCATAGATGAGTCAAGCATTAGGTATTTCCTAGGTAATCTTGGGGCAATTTTTAGGTTTTTCCCTGACTTAATAACATATTGTTATTCACCCTATCAATGGTTTTCTTAAGAAGGATTGTTGCAAAATTTGGACAACTGAGTGTCACGAAGCATTTGAGTCAGTAAAGCACTTCCTTATGTCACCGCCTATGCTCATGCCACCGAAAGCTGACCGTCCTTTGATTTTATATTCTCGAGCCACTGATGTCTCGATTATGTGCATGTTGGCACAAGAGGATGATGATGGTCATGATAAAGATGTTTATTTCATCAGTTGTATTCTTCTTGATTATGAGACATGATACACACAAGCAAAGGAGGAGTGCTTGGCTATAGTTTTCGCAACAAAGAGGTTGAGGCACTACATGCTCAACCAAGAAATGAGAGTGGTAGTTAAGTCCAACCAGTTGCAAACATTCTTAACCCAAGTTGCCTTATCTAAGAATGTTGGCCATTTCATTATGCTGATGGGTGAGTTTGAACTCACCTTTGTTAACCAAAATTCCATGAAGGGAAAAATTATCGCTAATTGGTTAACAGACAATCATATAGACTATGGGGAACTAAGTAGATTTATATTTTCATGATGAATGCATATTCTATATAGAAGTAAAGCCCTCTGTCACTTCAAGTCCATGGTACCTCGATATTGTCAATCACATTGTGGACCGAACGTATCCCAAGGGAGAAACCTCGCAGCAAAGATGACAACTACGTGTCATAGCTGCCAAGTACGTAATTATGGAAGAAGTGCTCTATCACAGAGCCTTTGACAAAATGCTATTAAGATGTGTTGATGAAGAAGATTCAGAGAAAATCCTCTTCGAATCCCATAATGGAGTTTGTGGTGGCCACTTCAGAGGGCATGCAACCACTCGTAAGATTCATCGCATGGGATATTTTGTGCCCACTTTAGAACATGACGTTGTAGACTATATATGCAGGTGTCAAAAATGTCAAGAGTTTGCACACGAGATACATGTTCCTGCACAAACTTTACAACCCATTGTGACACCTTGGCCCTTCTCTACTTGGGGTCTTGATCTGATAGGGAAATTATCTCCCTCATCATCAGATGGTCACAAATTCATTATCACGGCCACTGAGTATTTTACAAAGTGGGTTGAGGCCATGTCTCTTACTACTGTACCTAGATTGGTAATTGCCAAGTTTATTTTAAACCAAATCATTTGTAGGTACGGAGTCCCACAAGTCATTATTTTAGATAATGAAATGCCTTTCAAGAATGAAGAGGTGTGAGAATTGTGTGCACAATTCAAAATATCCCATCACACAGCCTCTTTGTACTATCCTCAGGCTAATGGATAGGTTGAGGCTATAAACAAAACCCTAAAGTCCATTCTCCTTAAGAATGTTAAGGAGAACAAAATAGATTGACATCTAAAGTTATTTCTAGCCTTGTGGGCCTATAGGACATCGGTAAGAACACCCACGGGGGAAACCCCTTATTCTTTAGTCTTTGGATCTGAAGTAGTCTTACCATTAGAAGTAGAGTTACCTAGTCTTTGTATATATCTCTACAAGGTATTTTTGGATGAAGACAAATATCGAGAAGCTCGACTGGCTGAATTGGAAACCCTTGATGAAGCTCAACTTAGAGCTGAAAAACATCACCACGTTTATGTTGACAGGATGTGTCGTTAGTATAATAAGAAAGTGTACGAATGTGAAATACATGTAGGAGATCTAGTTTTGAGACTTGATAGTTGGATTGAAAAAAATACCAACAGGAAGGAAGTTTAGACCTAAATGGTTAGGCCCGTACCAAGTAATAAAAGACTTTAATAATGTGTACTGCCTATGTACTCTAGAAGGTGAAGAATTCTGCGAATCGGTTAATTCACTTCACCTCAAACACTTTTATGCATAGTTCATTTACATCTCCACTTGTACATTACTACATCCATATTGTATATCATCTGCATTATCATATTGTAAAATTGTAAATCAAGAAACTTACTTTTCAAGTAACTTTTAAGAAAATTTCAAATATTGGAAAAAACATTTAATCATGCCTCTTCAAGTATCCATCATATCATCACCAAATTATTTAATTTGTTCATCATTTCCATAATTAAGATGGAATTTTGACATTGGTCCTACCAAGACTTGCACATTTAGTTCTATTCATGGTTTCTTCTGGCTTAGGTGTATTTCCCATAGTCTGCTCTAGAAGCTTTTTGATGTCACATCTTTCCCTTAAAAATCTCTCTGATAACAAGAATCAATCTAAACATTTCACCTGGAGTTATTTTCCACCTATCTCAACCTTTGGTGGTGATCCCTCGCATCTTATTGGTTATGTGGGGTTAAGGATAGGAGAAAGAGTTCCCTCCCAAAAGCATGGGTTTAAATCAATAAATAAAAAAAGATAAATCAACAATAAATACAAAAATGTTTTCATTTCAAAATAATACTACACTTATTTTCCCTACCAATCTTTGGTGATGAGCCCACGCTTCCTACTAGTGGCATGAGGTTGGGAAAGGAGGGAAGTGCCCTTACTCTCCTATGTCTTATCCTTGGTGATGAGCCCATGCTTCTTACTAGTAGCATGGGGCAAGACGTAGGGGGTCCCATCAAATAAATCAATAAGTTGTAAATAAGTCAATGAATAAAAAGTGCTTTGAAATCTTAAAAATCCCAAGAAAATGAGTTATATGTGTATGTTACAAGAGAGTTAATCCCTAAAACCATATTTTTATCAATCAAAAGGCCATCTATGGATCTAAGTCTAGATAAAACTTGCAAGAAAATCACATTTTGAACTGGTTAGTTGACCTTTCTTAGGGTTGAGTTATAGGTTCCTAATTGGATCTTTATTAAAAAAATCTTGTCACCATCTCCATTCATTAAAATCATACAACTCACATCCTTCCTAGCTCTTGATGATGAACCCTCACATCTTACTAGTTGCATGGAGTTAAGAATAAAGCAAGTCCATCTTTCTATTATGTCACATTCATCACATTTTTCCAATAAAATAGAAGTGTTAAATGTTTCTTGAAAACCAAAGTATCTAGTTACAATTTGTTCTCATGTGCATCATATATAAAATAAATAAAAATCATTATATTTACACATTTTCATCATCATCATCCATAGACATGCATCCATAAAAGCATATAAAAAGCATAAGAAATTATAAACATCTAGGAGTACACAGATAAAGTAAACCATGATCGAGTCAAATCTTACACAGAATAGCCAAACCAAAAAGAAATGTATATATGTATATGTCAATAATACCAAGTTTCGTGTACAATGCCATCACACTCTAGCAAGTATGGTCAAAACGCTCATCTATGAGCCAAAAATCCAAAAAAATCGATATATACACAAAATGGTCTCAAAGTAATAAAATAATTGTAGCATATCCCTCTCTCCAGGATCCCACTGAAGGTGTAGGGTGAGGGATCCTATTGTGGCTCCTGTGATGAGAGTGACTTCCTGCGGTGTAGGAACCTCCGTGTGTTGATCAGTGAGAGTACTTGTGAGAGTGCCCATGTGATGGGGTAGGTGATCTACTAGTGGTAGTAGTAGCCTCGCTACTGTAAGAATGGTATCACCCTATCTCCTATTCGGCTAGATCATGTGGTAGTCACCAAGTCTATGCCCTCATCTTGGATCATGGCCTCTACAACATGCCATGCTGCCAAAAACACATTGGTGTGATGTCCAACCATCCTTGGCATCCAACATCTACTAACAACTTCTCTTATGTCTTCCCCGTAGGGAGTGAAGTATCTAAGAGAATTATCTGAATAAAATCTCAGCCATTCATGCAATAGTACTACAAATACAAATGAAAACAATGGTGAGTTAGAAAACTTTATTAAAAAAGAGATAGTGTGTAGTTTTCTAACAATCTAGTTTAAAGAGTAAAGTCAAGAAAATAGTAAGTTACTTAATTGGATCTTAGGCATCTAGGATGGATTGACCACTAGTGCTAGTGCAGGAGCTACTGCAATAGGAACCTCCTCTACTCTAACACCTCTGCTATGGTCTCCCCTTGTACCCATCTTCCATCCAAAAATGAACTCCTCATCCCCTCCTCCTCTAGTGGTCAGAGGATCCTTTGAATGTAGTGTCTCTACCTCAGCCTCTAGCCTCTTCCCTAACTTCCGCGGAAGCCTCTCTAGTAGTCACCCACTCTATGTCACTCTCTATCTCTACCTCCTGGCCTCTATCTCAGTCTCTACCTTTGCCTCTATCTTGGCCTCCTCCTCCTCCTCCTCTCCACTGTTGTGTGGATCATGCCTCAATCTGCAAAATCATCCTCAGCCTAAACTTCCCTATTGGTTGGATCATGTAACATGAGGCATGCTTATCGGGACTCCAGGAGTGATGATGGTCCACTCAAGCTTGCCCCTTAGGCTAGCTCTAGCCTCTTAGATCCCTTTATACACTATCGGGACTTCTGGAGGGCATCAACATAAGGTAACCCAAACTGATGTGGTACCCTATGAACTGGATGGGCCTCTACTCATGCTGGTCCTGATCCATTAACTGTGTAGTAGAACTACATGTAGTCTAATAATAGTCTCCTCACCCCATAGGTCAGTCATGTCCTGATACAGTCATGCGATCATGTCATCTAAAGTAAGTGTAGAAACTAATCGATGTGGCCCCTTGAGTGGAGCCATGTCAACCCATCTCGCTACTCTAATCATGTCGGGATCTGTTATCCCAATTCCCCTCTGATAGGGGATCATCCACTCATATACCTAGATCGTGACCAATGTGGTATGACTGAGGGCCTTTCCCTTTAGCTAGACAACTCTGTACAAATTTTGATAAGTGGCACCAAGAATGTTCAATGCCCATGCATATATCCGACCATGCTAGTCAATACTTTGTATGATGGGTTCCCAATAGTAAAGAAGCTTATCCCCACCCTTGTCCCCAACCAAGCATGAAACCAAGATACCAATAATGGCCTTATGTAAGGCAGGGATAAGTGCGGAGGAAACTGATAGTAATCTCATCCCATGTTTGGCACCCATGTTAGGTGCCTTTGTGTCTCCCATGTATGTTACCCAACTATGGGCCTATACTACTATACTCACACTAGCCAGAACCAACTTCTTTCTAGTGACAAGAACCCCCAGAATCTAGTAGACATCCTCTAAAGTGATTGTCCACTCACCCCTAACTCTAGGCAATGATAAAGTGTTTAGGTCTGCATCCCAATAACTCAATAAATCACATAATAGGTGACTGGTAGGTGCAACCAACTGCGTATGCGATATCCTCCATATCCCAACCCTGTGTAACAAGTCCCTCTCATCCTGGGTTAGTGCATCCAAAATTGGGGGCAACCAATCACACTCGTGAGCTCTGCTCCATCTTACATACCTCCCCTTCATTCACAAACATCAAAAAGAGTAAGTTAGAATCATAAAAAATTCATAATAAGATCACCGAAAACATCACAAAAATAATTTAAAACCAAAAGTTTTCCCATACTTAGTCAATTTTAAGAGTTGGCTCGACAATTACACAACCGCCGATGTACTATGTAGAATAGGGGGTTTGTGACCACCACAATAATTGTAACTGATGTAGTGGTTAAAATCCACATTTTCCATTGACTATGTAGCGGTTCGATAACCGACGCAACAGTTCCATCCGCAAAAAGCAAGCCATGCCTTAGGGCCCCAAAAACTCAAAAAAAAGACAAAAATAGACCTTTTTAAATAAAACAAACTACATATCCTATGTAGTGCCCCCCTTGTGGTTGTTTTCATTGTAAAATTATCAAAAACAACCCTGCTTAGGTCAATTTTTCACATTTCCTACATTTAGGGTAGAAATAAGCAAATGTAGATAACTCACTTGTTCGTGACCCACTACTCCTCCTGTTGGTTAGGCTACCATCGTGTCAGAACACTCTTCATTTTGAATATACTCTTATGTGAAACCGTCACAAGTAATCCATAGCTTAAATTTTGCTAAGTATGTAAGTGCAATTGATTTCTAAAAATAGTAAATTTGAGATATATATAACATGTTTTAACATTGTTTTGAGTGTTTGTGCTTCACATGGTGGGAGTGTTCGCACATGTATATTTCTCCTCCCCATGGATATGGTAAGTCCTCTTATCATTTTAGTTTTAATGTTTTCCCAATTACATCATTATATCTTATTAGCATATGGATTTGCATGCATGCAAATGACATACAACAGTGTGGGAACGAAGTCCCTCCTCAATGAAGGTGAGGCTGCCTTTATTGAAAACCAAAACTATATTTACATATGTACATTCAAAATTGTATGTGGGGGGGGGGGGTTTGGAATATCAATGGAAAGAAAAGTGAATGAGGGAGATGGAATAGAATGAAGGAAAGGAGTGGAATGGATTGAATTGAAAGAACATGCAAGAGTTAGGTAAAAACATAGCCTAATATTGCATGAAGAGGAAAGATGAATAACCAACACAAATAAAACAGAGTTTGAGTTAGCCAAACAAGAACGTGTAAAAGGGAACACACATGAGCAAGTAGATAATCAGAGCTTGATCATTGTGAACTAGAACAACCAATTAATAACGTTGACAATAAGATCAAAGATAATAGCATGCAAGATTCAAACACCTAACATCTAATGAACATAAGAACATCAAATGTTACAAGAGACAATGAATGAGACACAAAGTTTGTATTTCATTAACTCCAAAATGTTTTTCACAAAAGAACACAAAGTTTCTTCCTGAAACAAAGCTTGCACACAAAAGTATTTCTTCTCCTCTCTCAAATTCACCCTTTACAAATGAGCCCCTCACTTCCTTTTATAACCCAAAAGTTGGTTACAAAGTAGTTAGGGTTTTACATGATCATTAAATAAGGCACTTTATTGACCTTTGACTTTTTCAACAACTTTATGAAAGACAACTCAAAAATAGAAATTACTTAAAATATCCATTGTTTCCCGAAAACAAATAACAACACCTTTTAAAATATATAATAATAACCAGTGCCTTATCCATTGAAATAGGGTCCGCCTATCTCAAGCATATGAGAAATGGACTCTCCCACTTCGTTAGATACCAAGAAAATCAACTCCCTGAACTGCCAGTGAAATTAGGATCTGCCACTTTTGCCAGTTGAAAGGATCTAAACCTTCCTAAAGTTTCAAACATCTTTTCTTCTTCTGGAGGTTCACTTAGTCGAAGAATAGCCTCACAAAATACCTACAATTCAAGAATTCTACTTGGCATATCATTTAAATTAACAATTTTGGATTGAGCATTCTCAAATAAGTTCTTTAATTTGATGCATCGCTCCATTGAAACCGATGAGAAATTGTTGGCAGGAGTGTACATGTCCTTAAACATTTGTGAAAATTGCTCTTCCACCTACTCCAATGAACACCTTTGATTATGCTCATTTACGAGGTTACAAGGAATCTCGGTCATGAATTCCTGAATCAAGGAGAGTGAAGTGAAGGCTTCATTGCACATGCTTTCATAATGGATCATAGAATCCTCGAGAAACGTTTTTCTTGATTTGAGATGCAGAAACCAAAGAAAACGTGTCCCTTGATGTTCAAATTCGAGAATTCCTTCAATAGCTAAAATTGAAGATTCTATACTTGTCATCTCCTGTAAACTGGGCAATATCTCTTCCAAATTTGATATAGTAGAAACAAAAGTTTCTTTGAAAGAAAGATTTGGATTAAGATACGCACTAACATCTTCATGAAGCTTAACCACAGTCTTGATCGTCCCTTGGCCTAAAATGAGAATCTCTGAAAGCCAAGTTTTAGTGACATGGCCCAACGTGTTTATTTCCTTTGACAAATTGAGAGTATCTTCATCTGGGGCAGCCACTGCATTAGGTACTGGGAAGGTGGATGATATGGGATTTATCAAATGTTGAACATATTCCACCAATTGATTCTTTTCAGCCTTGACCTGAGAGTATTTAGACTTGTATTTCTCAAGTCTCTTTAGCATGATATCAATTGAATCTTGAGCCATCACCATGTCACTTTCTAATGTAGATCTTCCAAGTCCCAGTCTGGAAACTTCATAGTCGGCAGGTGTCATAGCATCGCGCTCTTTATCCACTTGTGGAATGGCAAGGTCTGCAAATTTGTTTCCTTCATTATCCATCATTATCCACCATTATTCGAGAAATCACCTTAGGCTTCTTAGGAATGGCGTCATTCAAAAGTTTGAAAAGGGCATCAAAATCAATGTCAATTGGCTTGACAACTCTCTTCCTTTTATTTACTTCGGAATCAACCTAGGAAGGAGTATCAGTCACTATTTCAGCATACAAAATCCTGGAGATCGAATCAATATTCTCATTATTCCTGACATCATGAGATCCTTCTTGAATCCTATTTACAACCTCGATTTGAGGAGAAACAACCTCAATATCCACTTCCTGATTATTCGGGAGATTTTGGGAAATCCCTTCATGAACTACATTCTCTGAAGTGTTTGATATTTGAATTACCTATACCTGAGTGGATGCTTGTTTGAAGCATGGATGAGGATCATTTGTTACCAGCTTATGAGCACTATTAACTATGTGGGTAGAAGAATCTCTACTCAAGGTAGAAAATCTAGACACACGCTCTCTTCTTTCTTCGGGGTTAGGATCTTTAGATTTCTCTCCTTGTGACACATTACTTGGCGAAGTGGATTTTGGCAACCACTCTTTTCTTGCTTGTCGTGTATGATTGGATGGTAATGAGCTTGATCGAGAAGAGACTTTGGTCGATTGGAGGCCCCCTCGTATTGGCAATTTTTGTGATCCTAAAACATGATCTGGAATTGATTGCAATTTGGCAAGTTCTCTGTCATACCAAGATATGCCTCTTTCAATAATTGGTTGATTCTTGCCATCAAGAGAAAATTCATCTCTTTTGGTCTAGTCGATTCGAGGTAATGGGGTAAAGGCAATAGCATAATATGAGGGATCGATGACATCCTCATCATCATTTATGAATGAATCGGGAGGACTCTTGATGCGGAAGGCATTGATCTGAGCAAGTGTTAGGTGAGAGTACTCCTGCCTTCTTACCTCATGTTCATCCGAACAAGTAGCCCAAAAATCTTCCATGGTAGGATTATGTTGGTACTTTGCCCCCAAAATATTTTACATATATCCATTGATATCAAACTGGGCTCTCTTCACATATGGATGGATTGTTATGAGAGCGAACTCTTTTTCCATGAGTTGTGCACTAAAAATATTTGGACATTGGTATTCCCTGATTTGGATTGGGAAATGAATTCCTGAATGGTGCTTGTCACTAAGAAGGCAGTGAATTTGGAATAATTGTTGCGCCAAATCCATTAATGCCCATCTGTCGCTGACGTACTTGGGAAGTTTCCACGGGGTACTAGTAAATCCACTCACGTCAATATAAGAAAAAGATAAAATTGAATAAACTAGGTTCCCCGTTGGGAAATGACACTCATGGCTTCTTTAGAAAACCTTTCCTTAATATTCCGATTCATGTTCCGGATCACACGGAAGGTGAATGCATCGTTGACTCTTCTAAAATGGTGAGAACTATTTTTGAAACTGAGCTGAGGGTAATAATGAAAAACACTATTCGACGGACCCATGACTCCTCTTGTTTCAAGTTCCGAAAATAGCTTTCTTCTTGCTTCCGCATAAGTCAAATATGATGTCATGTAGAAGCATCTAGTCATCTTAACTTCTATCAATTGTTTGTGAAGGGTGTTACTGATAATAGTGGCCCAATCCACAAACTCTTTCTTGGCTAGGATGATATAGATAAACTGATACATCCATGGGTGGAAAATCCTAGCAGAAGGTAGACCGAAAACTCGACTTAGGAGAGTGATTATATCCCCGATTTCTTCCACGAACTTAACGTGGTACAGTTCTTTGGGAAGCTTGTCAATTTGAGGTCTCTTGGTTACTAACCAGTTGTTGTTAACCATCTTGCTCCATCTCAGGGGTTCTTCATCCTAGAATTCTTATGCTGATTGGTGAGTGATATCCGCTTTCTCGGGAAAGTCAGGTATGCTGAGCAATTCCTCAATGTGCTCTGGTGTGATTAAGAGGAAAGGCTCGCGATTATCTTTAAAAATTCCTTGTCTCTCAGGATCATAATGCTCCGCGCAAGCAATAACCAATTCCGGACACTACATCAAGACAGGAAATGCTACTGCTTGGGGTAGACCACTATGGCAAAGTCTATCTGAGAAAATGGTTTTGCCTTCAGTTTTCACCAGCTCACAGAACTGTTGCACATTGATGTGACCTAGATTTGTATCAGTAATGTTGTCATATGTTGACTTAATCGAACTAGGAGGGATAATTCCTTGGAATTCATAGTTCAGGGTGGATTTATTTGATTTCTCCACTGACTTCCTTGATTTCCCCGCAGATTTAGATTTTTTGGCCATTACGAATTTTACAGAAGAACGACTCAGGCACGCATGACAACGCAAATGGGGCTAAGTCTCAATCTCTGAAACCCCCTGTCAGCACAATAAAAATATGACTCACTTTAATTTTATTATTATTATTATTTTAATAATAATAATAATAATAACTAGTGCTGGTTACAATTTTTTTTTTACAAATATAACGAGACTAAGCTCAAGTTCCAAATCCGGCGACACAACGATATATCTATTTTAAATTAAAATCTCTTGATTTTATTTAAATTGACAAAACAAATTCTCCCTGTTGCGTGGGAAGTTTATGCGTTGAATATTGCTTTGGACTGTTATTTTCTTTTGAAAAATACATAGATTTTGTCTTCTAATAAATGTGTGGTATTCTAGCTGGGCCTGTCTCCTTCTTGCAAAGGCGTGGATTCCTCCTCCGGCTGGGCGCATGGATTGGCCTGGAGAATGTGTTAAATGAATTTAAAGCTTTTCCCTTTGCCCAATGTGTGGGCTCTTGCGTAAGACAAAACAACAACAAAAACTTTTATTGTTATCCTTCCTCCTACGCGTGGTAAACTGTCTTGTTCTTGTTTTCTTTGCTGTTCTTTTTAAAATCAGCAAATTTTTTTTGCCTCCACATGGCCTTGGACTGTTTAGATGAATGCGTGGAGATTTATTTTTTATTGGAGACTTTCTTCTTTCTCTCCAGCATGTGGTTTCTTCCTTCAGCTGGGCACGTGAAATTACTATCCTCCTTTGGAAAAAACAAGCAAAATGCATAAATTTTAATCAATGCGTGGAGACTGTCTTGGAAAATGCATGGTGGTCTCCTTTCCTAGCGCGGCCCTTTGGTTTTCAATTTTCTGAAGTGTTGTTTGCTCCTGCCAATGCGTGGAAAGGAATTTTTTGTCTTCTTCACATCCTTCTCTCTCCTCACGCATGGAGAAAACTGTCCTCCTTCAGCTGGGCGCGTGGAAACCTTTGTTATTTTCAATTTTTGGACTGTTTCTTCCAAAAACGTGGTGATTATTTCAAGCTGTGCTTTCATGGAGATCTCCTTCCAGGCATTGGAATTGAAAACTGTCTGCTGTCCTATTTTGGACTGTCCTCTTTTTCTTCCTCACGCGTGAGAATGATTTCTCTTTGGCAGTTTTACCTTGAGCTGTGCGTGGTGATTGTTTCACGCTGTGTGTGGTCTTTGGTTTTGGATTTGATCAAACTTTCTTATATGCACAATTGATGTATCTTCCTTCACAATGGCGTTGGGAAAATTGTTCCTTCTTCCCTTCTTGGCTGTATTCTCAAGCGTGGATTTATCTGTAATACAAAAATCTTCTTACTTGGCGTATGTAGTATTGTGGGATGTGACAAAATATTATGTCCTTCAGAAGAAATAAGAAGAAAATTTTTGCACAACTCCGTCCAACGAGTTTGACGGAGGAAGTTATGAGGATTAATCCAACTTCCTCTCTTCCCGGGTAGTGGAATTAAGTGCCAGGGGGAAATGGGGAAATCAACAGCCAATTGCCAACGGGAATGGCAAAGTGGGCTGGCAATCCCCGTTCAATTTTTCCATGTGGGAAATTGGGAGATTTCTTGCCCGTTAGCCAATCCATGATTTGGCAATTGGTGGAGAAAATCCCACAAGCAGAAAATTTAAAGAAGATTGCTAGGAAAGGGGAAATCTGGGTTCGGAAAGCCAAATTGGCATTCCCGGTAGTTGGAAGCATAAGCTTACTTCCCTGGCAATAAAAATTTGTTGAATGAGCTTCTAATTAATATTTATTTAATTAAATACTCTCAAGTTATTTTAAAAATTAATTTTATCAAACAAGGAGCAATTAATTAATTAATTTTAATGTATTTTAATGTGATTTAAACCCTGGCGGGAAGAGTTCTCGCCCGAAAAGGACAAAACGAAGACCGAAATGATCACAAAAATGAGACGATCACCATGAGGGTGATAAACCACACAAAGTAACACTTTTGAAAAATTTCAAAATTTCCATTTTTAATTTTTTTTTTGCGAAATCAAAATTAGCTGATAACATATCTGCACTTGATTCCCATTTTATTCTTGCAAGTAGCGAAAAGCTTGGATTGACGTAGCTTCAACACACAGGCATGTCATGTATAATTTCTAACCCTCCTGTATGAGAGAGCCATACTTAGACTTCATGTTTTACACATTTTCATGGCTAAAATGCTTCTCTAAGGGGGCAATATGTACACACTCAAATTTGCATGGTGCAAAATTGTCGAAATAGTTCAAATCCCCAATGAAGATAAAATATCGATTCCAACGATATCCAAGTCCAATTTCTCTCTTGCAGCATGTTTTTATAACTTATTGTACCTTTCTTATCTTTTTTCAGCTTTTTCTTACTTTCCTTAGTTGTTTTGCAGCGTTTTCCTAGCATTTTAGCCTTTAGCTACGGAAATGCAACGAAAATTGCATAATTGTTGGTCTGCACAGATGGGTGATTTCGTGCACATTTAACTGAGACTTTGCCAGCATGTTCTGAACACATGTTGCCTTCTTCCAACTCATTTTTCTCGCATGTTTCTTAACCAAATCAATTTTTCTTAAGCTTGTTAGATGCGTATAGAATTCTTCTTCCCTACTTACTATTATTAGTTCTCCCATGAGTAATGTGGCACTTCTTGACTGCCAAGTGGCCTAGACCACTTCTCTATAAATTTTCTATAAAAACTAGGCTTTTTCCTGAAGCATTGGCTAGAGTCTTTTTATTCGGAATTGCACTGTTATGATGTCAGAATATTACCAAGAAGTACACATGAAAACACGATTCATCCACCTTGTTATTCTCTTCCTTTTCATTGCTACCAAACCACTTGTAAACTAGCTAGCTCTAGCACTCCTTCATTTCTTCTACACATTTCTAGCACAATTCCCTAGACACATTTGGACATCTCATTAGAAAAGAAGCTGAGGGGGTCACAAAGCTTCTTTGTGTACGGGGTTAAGTCTTCATTTAGGTAGATTTGTGTACATTTAAGAAATATTCTATTGCTTAGTATCCTATGCTTTTTTTTTTATGATTTTCCTTATAATTCTTACATGTCATCTTTTCCTCCTTTCATAAATTTTTTGCAACACATGGAAATGCCCAAAAAATAGGAAAAAGAAATATGTTTATGTTGTATTATGGATTTAGTCAAGATGATAGATAGATATACATTTTAAGAAGTTATATGAGACCAAAATTGTTTATTAGACCTCAAATAACTAAGAACATAATTAAGGGAGTGAAGAATCTAAAAAAAAAATGGAGAATAATCTAGCAGTATGGTCTTAATTCAACAGTTTGTCATTGCTTTGTCTCTGAAGGTTTATTCTCTTTTTATGGATCTTGGCCAAAAAAAATTCATTTTTACCAATGCTTTTTATTTTAAGTATATTGGACATAAACACCCCTCTTGGCCATCCAAATGTTTAGCTCAAATGTTCATGTGTGGATCACTCTATGATAGTGTCATTCCATCTCAACCTTGCCTGATGCATAAAAAATATGTATCATCTCTTCCCACTTTTCTTTTAGTATTTTCTACCTACATGTCTTGTAGCAAAGTTGGTGTGATCCTATTCTTAATTGAGCTATAAGCATATTCACCCTCCATTTTATTTTTATCTCTATGAAGGTTTTTTTGTCATGCTCATGAAGTGGGGTTGAACTCAAACATGTAGAATTTAATTTTCCCTCCCTATTTTCTTTTTCCACATGCCTACTTAAAATTTTCCCTCACATAATTCTTTACCTCTTGGTTAGTCATTGGATATTCATGTATGTTAATATCCCACTTAGAAAATAGCCTCATGGAGGTGAATTTCCATAAATTTCTCAGTGGGTGCTATAGAGAAAAATATAGAGTTATGTAGAAACATGGTCTCATAAAAAACACAATTTTTAGTTAGTTACTAATTTTTAGGAATTGATAAAAACAATTAGCAATCAAGTTATTTTTATAGAATCTCACCATAGACATTGTTCCGTTTGTCATAAGATTTACCTATTTTTTTGATTTGGTGCTACAAATGTATATCTCCCCCTCGGTAGGGGCACAAAATATCCTCATAAAAACCAACCCACTTTACTTTTTATGGAAAAATTTATTTTATTCATGTAGCAAGTTTAAAAATCTAGCATAAGACCACCTACACATAAAAATTACACGTGTCAACCCCCTCCATGGGACCCATCCTTATCCATCCATATTTTGTTTTATTTTATCCACGCCCTCTTTCTTTTTTTCACCTCTTTTGTATTGTTACCATTATCCACCTATTCTCATCCATGACATCTACTATTATAAGTAGCTTAGGACACAAATCATGGTGGTAGTTTTATTTGGGAAAATACTTGTTTCTACTAGGATCATCTTACATAGGATCGATGTTTTGATATTGAATATACTGGTAATTAAATGTTTATCTATTCTCTCAATTCACCTCCACTTCAGGTCCCTGATATACCTTTGGCCCAAACATCACAATTTTATTACACTATTAGAACTACTAGTATCTCAAATAGAACCTTGGTGGTCTTCCAATCCCACATATCAACATCTTTTCAATTATATTTAAGAGAGTACAATGCTCTCCACCCTCTTTGGATTATCTTTGCTATTAAGGTTTCCTAGCTAAGTTTGTAATCAATCCCTAGGTATTTATATTCTAAGAATATCTCGAGTGGGCTTCCTTCGAATAATAAGTTTATATGCATCTTTTGTTTTCAATGTAAAAAGATCACGATCTTAGTTTTCTAGTGTTACCTTGCATAATGAGTTGTATTTGTAGTCAAAATAATATCATATGCATATAGAAGAAGTTTTATCACATTCCTAGTTATGTGGGCACCACTCCCTAGTCTATCTTTCAATTCTTGCAATTTCTCAATATAGAGATCAAATAGGGTGGGTGACAAAGGAAATCCTATTTAACTCATATGTCACTATTGAAGCTTTCTAATAGACTTGTATGCAAGTTTATCTTGGATCTGAATTGCTTGTATAGTTGATGAATCGTTGTCATGCATTCTTTTGGAAATCTAATTTCCCCCATCCATCCCCATATCTTATCTCTTGCAACGGTATCTAATGCTTTCTCGAAATCAATGAAACAATAGAAGAATTTTTCTCCCTTTTCATCCCATTTTTTTGATTAAATGTTTGAGAGTGATGCAATGATCTATTTTTGATTCTTTGGTATGAACCGTTCTTGTTATTTTCCCCCTTTCCTTGTTTTTCATCCCATTTGTTGATTTTTTAATCCACTGTGCTTCCAAATAAGTGTACCATGAGAGGGATAACAATGATAGTTTTGTACTCATAAGGGTTGTTTACCTCTCCACTTTTGAAAAGAGGTAAGACTAGAGCAATGGTCCACTTCATGGGGAAACCTTTCCTAGCAATGTTGTTGAAGATGTGTCTTATGTAAGATGTCAAAGTATTGATCCCCATTTTATATGTTCAACTTGTAACCCATCTATATATAGACAAAGGATAATTACATAATGGAATGTCATGTTTATAACTGATGATTTAAAAGTTGAAAATTTTCATTATTTTGTTCATAAAAGGTAGTCTAGAAACAACACTCAATTTTTAGATTAAGATTCATGGTAAAATATCTAACATAAAAATGGAACATATATCTCAAAAAATTAATGAGGCATTTTTTTTTCAAGGTGGATTTTAGTCGAGGAGAATAGTTATTTTTTCTTGGGGTTTCATAGACTACTTGGTCTTGTGGACATTGTTAAAATATTTCATTCATTCATTTATTCTATGATATATAAAAATGGATTTTATTCAAACTATATCACATACCTATCTATCACCAACAATTGTATTTGTAAATTACATATATTTATAAATATTTCAATCAAGTTTAAAACAACTAAAAATTAAATAAATCATGTTTAGTTGATAATTATACGACCATAGTAATGAATGATAGAAGGATTACAATTATTTGATTTCTAGGAGTGATTTGAAAATAGATTTCAAGATGTGACAAGGGAAAATAGGGGTTGATAACAAGTTCAAGATGTTCTTTTTTCCACACTTTTAGCCACATAAGTCCATAGATCTGAAGGGGTGGCCCTCAAAGTAAATAGAATGCAAAGAAATTTAAATCACACAGTTGGTTGGATCCATTTTCTATAAATCCAACTAATGAGGTATATGGGAAATTTAATGTCTGTAACATTGATTTTTCTTCCACTGAATCAAAGACCCAAAGGATAAGAAGAAGATATCAAGACATTTGTGGAATTATTGACAACAGACTCATGCTCTTGAAGATTCAAAAAAGTGTCTGTTGTTACCTGAAGTTACACCCCTATTGAATATGCCAGATTCAACACCTAGGTGAAATATGGGATGATATCTCAATGTAGGAATTGAATTTAGGAGATAAACCTTTAGAGAAGGATGACTTCCTCTACCTATCTTACTAATGCCAAATTACTCCTAAGCTCGGTTATACCACTGAACTGTGAGGAAAAAGAGGGAAGGAATGCATGGTTGGGAAACTAAGCTAAAAGAGAGGTGATAGAACCAGAGAAAAGGGATCTCTCTTTCCTTAATTTGAGGGAAACAAGGAAGGATCACACAATACTGAGAGGGCATACACTGACCAAAATGTAGTTTTACGACTCTGTCAACCTAAAACCCTTCGTGTATGACAAAATGAAATGAAATCCATGCAAATATAGTCCATACAAAATATAAAATGGAAATAATAGAGAGGAAATAAGGAAATAATATAAGAAAAAGGGTAGGTTCGAGTTATATTCAACATATATTATTGCATATAAGGATGCACAATCTATTACAGTCACTCAGAAAGTACTGGATTCATCACAAAAGCTGAAAATAGAGCTCTGTAACTTAAAATTCAATCAAAATTTAAACATGGTAACTTTACAAAATGAAAAGAGGATCCTTTACAATGAAAATGAGATGCTTTATATAGAAAAGAAGAGAAGAGAGGAAAATAGAGAAGAGGCACCGAGTTGAAGAGAGCCAATCACCCATTGTCACTAAGAACTAGTCATTGTATAACACCTGCAAATAGGTATGGGTTCCATTTCTTTCTATTAGGAAATAAGAGATAAAATATGTGGAAAATCCCTTACAGAATCGCAACAGTACAAACTAATATGCATAAAATATTACAGATCTCAAATAAAAGTGCAGAATAAATAACACAACACAAAGAGATAAGATTTAACATGGTTCACCCAATTTGGGCTATGTCCACCAAGAATCACTTGCTCAGATTTTATTACAAGCCTCCACTCTCTCAATACAATACCCAGATCCATTTGGAGCTATGCTCAACAAACTCTACAAAATTCACACCCGAATTCAAAACACATCTGCAATACATTTGCTTATCTATCTATCATATGCATAAGACCATATAAATAGACAACTGCTTAAGCAGTTTGATACAAAACCGTGGGTATCAAAACCATAGGCAAAAATTGTGGGTATCAAAACAATGGGTAAAAACCGTGGGTATCAAAACAATGGGTACCGAAAAACCATGGGCCCAAAAGTAGCCCATAACGGTTACCCATTACCCATTGGTTAATAAACCACCCATGAAAATTTGCTTCGGGGACTTCGCCCCAGAGCCCCCATCCATTTGGGGGGCTTCACCCCTCGAACCCCCTTGACCCGCTCACCGGCGAGTGGGACCGATGTAAAAATACCTGAGTGTACCACAGTCTAACATGAAAATAGGCTCCACAAACATAACACTTTCATATCCCATGTATGGGTGTCATTTATCTACTTATACGTCATCTTAATCGTTTGAAAATGTGGACCTCAAAATGCAGGATTTAATGTTGGTGGTTGGAACTAGTTCGTACTGTTGAACTGAGGCATGAAATTTTTTCTTGTTTTTTGTAGACCTTAGATGATCCATGACCTTGATCCCGTCTTTTACATATTTATGATGTTCCTTCCTTGTTCCAAAAAATTTACTTTGATGTGTGTCTTTTCCTTTATTTCACGGCTTTGGAAACTTCGTGGGACACATAGTTCTCTAATGTCCGTAGGACACTAACTTTCTTTGTTCCACAAATTTTCAACTTTCTTGTATTTATCCTTCTTCTTCTATTATTCCGTGAAGGTCCTTCTCCTTGTACGTGGAATTTTTTACCCGCAACCATGTCCCTTTATTCTATTACTTTTGAAATCTATAGAACACTATATTTTGAGAACCCACGAAACACATATTTATTTGTTCCACGACTTCCAAACTTGTTACATTCACTTGATATACTTTGCCTTGTGGTGTCTCACAGTATTTTTTACTTGAATTGCGGATTATCCCATGTGGAATACATGTTTTTTTGTGTGAAAATAACCAAATTTACAAAATTCCATATTTTCCAAGTCTGTGTAACGATGTATTTTCCATTCGACGAAGCACTAAAATTTTCACTACTGCTGTGGAAGACTAACCTTATGAATTTTTTGTTCCATGGCTTCCAACCTTGTATATTCCATGAAACACTAAATTTTCCCCTAGTTTTCCAATGTCTTTAACTTCTTCATTCCGCGAGTCTTCAATTCGGAGCTGCCTAGGTCTGAAAATTCGACGAGTTGTTCAAAATAGCATGGCGTGTTATTTTAGATAACAGATAGGAAATTTTCATGGAACATCTACCTATTAGATGTAAATATTATTAGCCTTGAAGCATTCATTGGGCATTAAGTCAAGCCAAAAAAATAAATTTGATCTTTAAAACTTTATAATTATCCTCGAAGTTGCATGAAGTGCTAAACTAGTTTGATTTGAAATTGATCTTTTGGAGCTTGAAAGAATTCACTTGGAATCACCCCAAAAATATATTGATTCTTTGGTGATGAAAGTGAATGATATAGACTGTGCACAACTGCAAAAGAGGCTTATAATAACTAGGTATAAAATAGAAAACATACATTATATAAGTGGAAACATGCAGAGTGTGCACACACAATAAGGGAACTAGAACTACTACAACTACCAATTGAACATGTGTATAAAAAAAACTTGGAGGAAAGTGGAAATCTAACACTACCATGTATAAGATGACACTTCACCTTAATAACAATGCTTGATGTATATCCCTTTAATTGGGATATGGAGTTCCTCACCATTTAACTTTGACAACTGCAAAGCATTATGTGGTTTGCTACCAGAAATAACATAAGGAACACTCTATATTGTGTTAAATTTGGTGAGCTTACCCATTTTAGCTCTATCCTTGTCTCATTTGAGGACAAGGTCTCCTTCCTGAAAAGTTCTTGCCACTATCTTCTTGTCAAAATATTTTTTCATTTGGGCTTGATGAAGTTCCATTGTGTGTATGTTTGTTCTCCTACAACTCCATCATGTCTACATATATTTCCTCCATGGCCTCTTCTTCAAACATCTTGAGTTGATTCATGATTTATAAAGTTAGTAAATTAATGGATATTGGAAATATTTCCTCTATACCATCAACAAGATTGTAAGATGAGTTGTCAGTAGACCTTCTAGGAGCTATCCTATTAGCCCATAAGGCTGAATTTAACTTTGTGTGCCATGTTCTTTGATTTTCCTCCAAAGTTCTCTTAATGATTCTTAGAAGATTATTTTTTAGATTCAGTAAGCCTATTACCTTAGGGATAGTAATTTGAGGATGTACTCAAACGAATCCCATTTTTTACATCCCACTTAGCTTTTTTGGTGTTAAGGAATGCCAAAGCATTATCTGATATGATTATGGAGGGGGCTCTAAACCTAGTTACAATTCCTTCATAGAAATCAAGAATATCAACTTCATTTGTCTCTTTTAAGGAATTTGTTTCTATTCACCTAGTGAAATAACCCATCACAGTTAATATCCATTTTTGTCCCAGGATTGAATGTAGATTTATTATCCCTATAAAATATAACACCCATTGCATGAATGAATTATCAACTGAAATGGGGTGGAGAGGAAGGGATGCAAGTTTCTCTTTTCCCATAAATAAATAACATTTCTGACACTTTTTAACCCATGCATGACAATCTTTGAATATATTTATCCAATAATATACTCCTTTCATAATTTTAAGTGTTTTTATTCTTTGCGCATAATGTGCACTTGCTGATCCATCATGAAATTCTTGTAAAATCCTCTCAATTTGATTTTTGTTAAAACATCTCAAGAGAATGCCATTAATATCCTTTCTAAACAATTTTCTATCCACAAGAACACAAGGAATGGATTTTAGCCTAATATATCTCCTTTAGCTTTATTCAGATCTTGAGGGAACTCACCTATTTGATGGAAATGGACCATGTCATGAGTTCAACTGAAAGGTATTGAATTTGATGCTGATTATTGGTAATATTGCAACATGAGGACATCATTCTTATCATCATGTAGATTGGAAGCTAGCTTCTCACACAAACCTCTTCCTCTAACAAATTTGTGACCCTTATATCGACATCATATTCCATTACTTTCGTGATCCAACCTTCCCTCTCCTCATTTAAGTCCTTACTCAAGAGGAATTATTTTACACTTGGATGTGAGGCCATTAAATGGACTTTACTGTTATAAATCAAGTGTTTGAACTTCTTGATACTTCTTCTAATAGAAAGGACATGTTTCTGTATAAAGGAGTATCTTACCTCATAACCTTCTAAGACGAATCTAAAGAAGGCTATTAGTTGCTCCATATCTTCATTATTCTGCTACACTAACATAGATGAAATAGTGTCAATGCCTTCAAAGGCATATAAGGTGAATTCTTTGGAAAATTTTGGATTTATGAGGGTATGAGATTGTGATATAGATTCATTAATTTCTTCAAAATTGTTCTTTCCATATTTGGTCTAGCTAATAACCATATTATTCTTTAACATGTAGGTTAGTGGCTTCACAAGTTTGGAAAAAATAGGAATAAATATCATAACAAACTTGATCCTTCACATGAAACTTTGTAGTGCTCTTTTGTGACTAGGTAGGGACAATGCTAGAATAGAGCTTACTCTTTCAATATCAATAGAAAACCCCTTTTGGAGACACCATGAACTTAAAGTTTTCCTTCATTGACTAAAAATATGCACTTATTGGGGATAAGTGAGACTCTATACTATATATTCCTTTCAAATAATTTCCTGAGATGAGACAAATTATCATCTATGTGCTTGGATAATACTGTAATATCATCAAGATAGATAAATATAATGTTATTAACAACCCCTAAAATGCCAAACCCATGGCTCTTTGAAAATTATCTCATGTGTTAGAAAAACCAAAACGCATCTTCCTATATGTATAGGTTCCCCATTTTGTATTAAACTGATCCTCTTCCTGTACCAATATATGGTTATAGTTGGAATAACCATTAAGGAGTGAACAATGCTCTGAACTTGTCACCATTCATAATATCTATTCCATGGAAGGTAATGGGTAGTGGTCCTTCAATGAAGCTCTATTTAGATCCCTAAAGTCAACAAATAACCTTAATTATCCACTTATTTTCCTTATGGGGGGAATTTTGCCAACCCAAGATGAGTGTTTAATTGGAAATATTATGTTAGCCTCTATCAACTTAATCAAATCTTGCTTCATGAGAGGGTCTATCTTTGGGTTTATAGGACTTTGATTTTTCCTAATAGGCTTGGAATTTGGGTGAAATTCTATATTATGTTGTGCTAATTCCATATTAAAACCTTTAAGATCACCATATCCACATGCAAAAACATTACCAACCTCTTAATGAAGATGAAAAATGCATGTTTTTATTCTAAATACCTTGCTAAGTTTGAAGAGCTTGCCTTTCTCAACAGAGATTTGTTCATAGTCTTCATGTTTAATCATCATGTTTTATTTCTCTCCTCTAATCTGGTCATCAATATTGAAGATTGACTCAAGAGTGAATAAATCATGAGGTATCTAGTTGACCTTAATTAAATGATTTGGTGTTCATATTGTTGTTGTAACATGTCCTGATTCCTAACAGAGAACTCAAATTATTATTGTACAAAATTGATTATTCGCTAGTCATTTTACAACAACTACCAATTGGTGTATTATTAGGTACAATTATCCTTACAACCACCTTAATATGTTGTTTCACATTTTCTTGCTTTATGTCATCATAAATGTCTAACTGTGCCACAATGATATCTAGTTTGTCAACATGTTTTCTCTCGTTGCCAGGAATAGATTGAACATTGAAAGCTTCAGAATCCTCAATAAGGTCCCATACCCTTTTCTTATAGGACTTCAACAAGTTGTTTTTCATTACACTCTTCCCTTTTACCTAGTTCACAACCTGTTCAATGTCACCAAGAACTTGTAATTTTTTAAATCCTCTCCACCTAGCCCATTGAATACCATGTACAAGGGCTTCATACTCAGCTAAATTATTTGTACTACTGAACCAAAACCTCAGGGCATAATATATATTTATTTCATTGGAGACACCAACATGATACCTCTACCTACCCCATTTCTATGTTGGAAATATTGTCATTGATGTCAAAAGAGGTGTTGAACTGGTAAACGGAAATCTGTCAGAAAGTAATGGAATTATTAACAGAGTTGTGAGTATGTCAACGGAAATAACCAGAAACATATAGAGTAGCAAAAAGAGTAGAAATCAGATATTTATATATGTGAAAAGGGTCACCTTTATAGGATAAATACAACAGTATCTATGTAAAGCGAACAAAATTCAAGAAAGAGGAATATCTTGACAACCATGATGAGAAGAAAGAAGCGATTTTTCATGAAGACCGTGATTTATCCTTGGAGGCCCATGATTTGCACAAAAGAGGGCCCACAACTTGCTTAGAGAGAAGCACTTATGTCTTAAGGGGCTGCATTGAATATTTAGGTGATAATTAAATTATTTGGGGCAGTCTTTATGTGTGCATTAATTAATCCAAAGGGGGCAACAATTTTTTAGAAAGAATAAATTAATAAATAAAGGCCGACTAATGTTCATGAAAGGGTGTGCTGGTTTAAGGTGTAATACCCTTTCGAAAAGGTACGAAAGGCTATATAAGAAGATTCATATGAGACTTATTATGCATGGATTCAAGTTGAATATCTTAAGGAAAAAGAAGAAGAAGAGGAAGCGTAAGGGCAGAATTTTAGAATAGAAAATCTGAAAGTAAGAAGAAATTTTTTCCATTATTCATTGAGGAAGCAACAAGTTCTAAAGTGGAAAGCAAATTTTTTAAGGAAGGTTGGTGCCTTTATATTCGAAAAGATCGGTGTCTCTTGCTGAGTTGGTGCTTAGCAAAAGGGGTGGGTGCTCCTATAGGTTGGTGCCTACAAAACTGTAATTTGGGGATTGGTGTCTCCAGTAGGTTGGTGCCTACAAATTTTTGAGAAATATATATAAAGAAAGAAGTTTCTCTGTGGTTTTCTCCCGAAAGGGTTTCCACGTATATCTGTGTCTACTTGCATTAAGTTTTGCGTTATTTGATTGATTTGATATACTCACATTGCTCGTGATTATAGATCTAAGTTTAAGTATTGAAGTTTGAAATAATATCATAATACTGATTTACCCCCCCTCTCAGTATTATCTTGTTCTCAACAATTGGTATCAAAGTAGGTTCCTTTAGGAACAATCTAACAGTTGGAAGGTAGATCTCGGGAGCACATATGGCTAGTCAAGTACAAGAAGGTTTTTCCTCAAACAAGGCTCTGTTGTTTAAGGGAACAAACTATGCATTTTGGAGTGTAAGAATGAGAACCTATTTGATGGCACTAGGGTTTGATATTTGGCAATCAGTAGCAGTTGGATATATCATTCCATCAACTCTGCCAACAGACCAAGCCGGTAAGAAGGATTTTGAAAACAATGCCAAGGCGATGAATGCAATCTTGTGTGGTCTGTCAGAGTCTGAATTTGTCAAGATAATGTAATGTGACATGGTAAAGGAATTATGGGATAAACTTCAAACAATAGATGAAGGTGATGATAAGGTCAGAAAAGCTAAGCTTCAAACCCATAGGAGAAAATTTGAGAGCCTAAAAATGAAGGATGAGGAAGATGTTGCAGCTTATCTTTTGAGGGTGGATGAAGTTGTCAATGCCATAAGAGGGCTTAAAGAAAAGATTGAGGAACCTGTGATCATCCATAAGGTATTAAGATCTTTACCATTAAGATTTGATGCTAAGGTGTCTGCCATCGAAGAAATGAAGGATCTTGACAAGCTAAGCATGGACGAACTACATGGAATACTGACAGCTTATGAAATGAGGACCGAGTCTAATAAACCAGCAAAGAAGGAAGCCACATTCAAAGTCTTGAAGAAAAAGGAAATCAAGGAATTTGAAGCGAATGATGAATCAAACAAGGAAGAAGATGAAAAGGAAGCTTTATTCATTTGAAAGCTAAAGAAAGGATCCGGGAGATACAAAGGTAAGTTACCATTTAAATGTTTTAACTGTGGTAAAATTGGTCATTTTGCAGCTAAATTCCCAGAGATGGAAGAAAGCGAAGATGAAGAAAGAAATCCCAAGTTCAAAAGAGAATTCAAGCAAAGCAGAGGCAAAAAAGATTTGAAAAGAAAAAGAAGAGTCTATATTCAAAAAGAGGTAGCAGCTCATCCGAATAAAGAGGAATAAGTGATTCAGACAGTGATGATGAAGAAACATTGTTTATGGATATAAAAGAAGGTTCATCAACTAGCAAAGTTTATTTGGAAGGAATCAACGACATAGAAGAAGAAGGTGAGGTAAACCTTGAAGAAGAACTCATTTGTGCATTGGGTGAAATAAAAGCACTCAAAAAGAGGAATCAAAAGCAAAGACTTCAGCTCCAGAAATATAAAGAACAAAATCAATCTTTCAAAGCTAAGTTAGCACAGAGTCTTGAAGAATCAAAGAATCTAATCATTGACCTGAAGACCCAAATTGAAGAAGCAAAGAGAATTGAGGAAGGGTTGAGAAGTCAGCTCAAGGTGAAACAAGAAGAATGTGAAAAGCGTGAGTCAGATTTTTTTGCGATGAGAAAAGAATTAGAAAAGGTAAATACCAAACTAATGAACAACTTGAAATTTGAAAAGAGTACTAAGGTTCTAGATGAGATTCTAGAAAATCAAAGATCACCATCCAACAAATCAGGACTCAGATATGAAGAAAAATTAGAGAAAGCTTCAAAATCCATTGAGATTCTGGAGAAAAAAGGTTTAGAAAAGGCAAAAAGTTATGCGAAAATTCTAAATGCACCTACGAAGAATAAAAGTAGAAAGGAAGAGGAAACTACGAAGACCAGTTCCATCCACAAGGAAGGTGTTAAAGAGAACGACATCAAAAGATCATTTACTCCACGACATAGGAATATGAAAAAGTTCAAAAGTTCCTTTCATAGTTATTTTTTTTATTGCAATATACATGGGCATAAAAAGATAGAGTGTAGAAAGTGAATAAGAGATAATGAAGCCTGGAACAAACCAAAATCTGTTCATAGAGTGTTGAAT
Source organism: Taxus chinensis (assembly GCA_019776745.2). NCBI lineage: Eukaryota > Viridiplantae > Streptophyta > Pinopsida > Cupressales > Taxaceae > Taxus > Taxus chinensis. The sequence continues at coordinate 506,565,015 of CM034151.1, forward strand.
ATGAACTATAATTTGTTTGCTCCACTATCCTATTATAATAAGGAAGTCATTATTTGCTACAAGTGCAATAATTATGGACATATAGCATGCTTTTGTAGAAGTTTGTTTGACTCGAGACAAGATCAAAAGACAAAGCCTTTAGATACAAAGAAAATGGAGGCTACGAAATCCTGGACAAGGAAGCAGGAGAAATATGGGCTAGACAAAGAAAAATTCATGCTTGTTCAAACAACTTTTCATGCTCAAGATGAAGGACATAAGTGGTACATTGATAACAGATGTTCAAGACATATGAATGGTGATAAAAGTAAGTTTCTCTCCTTAAAGAAAGTAAATGAAGGTACAATAAAATTTGGTGATAATGCTACAGCGAAGATCGTTGGCAAAGGTACGCTGAGTGTGGATAATGGAAAAACAAAAACAGAGAATGTTTTGTATGTTGAAGGATTAAAACATAACCTCTTGAGTGTGAGTCAAATATGTGATTAGGGACACACTCTTAAGTTCTATGTCGAAGGATGTGAAATAAGGAAAGAAGATATAAGAGAACTAATTGCAGATTGCCACCGAACTACAAATAATCTATATATGCTCAGAGAAATAAAAGAAGAAAAATGTTTCCGAAGTCAAGTTGAGGAGAGTTGGCTATGACATAGAAGGATGGGACATATAAATTTTGATAATCTTGTGAAGATAAGCAATAAGTAGGCCATACGAGACATGCCTAAAATAACAAAGCCTTCGAGTACTCTATGCAAGTAGTGCCAGCTTGGGAAGCAGACCAGAACAAGATTCAAAACAATGGAGTATTCATCCACCAAACCACTGAAGCTAATTCACATGGATTTGTGTGGACCTACCAGAATGAAAAGTATTCAAGGTGAGAGTTATTTTATGTTACTCATTGATGACTACACTAGAATGACACGAGTAGCATTTTTGAAAGAAAAATCTGAAGCATTTGGAAAGTTCAAAGCTTTTAAGGAATTAGTAGAAAATGAAACAGGGCTGAAGATAAAATGTCTAAGGTCAGATTGTGGAGGTGAATTCATGTCAAATGAATTTATTGAATATTGTGAAGACCATGGAATTAAAAGACAATACTCAGCTGCAAGAACTCCACAACAAAATGGAGTAGTAGAAAGGAAGAATAGAACCATTCAAGAGATGGCCTGAACAATGCTGAATGAATCTAAGCTATCAGATAGATTCTGGAAAGAAGCGATAAGTACTTCCATTTATATTTTGGATAGAGTGAAAATCAGAGTTAACCATGAAAAAACTCCATATGAATTATGGAAAGGAAGAACAGCCTTAGTCAAATATTTTAAGGTAATTGGGAGCAGATGTTTCATTAAAAGAACCAAAGAGGACTTAGGAAAATTTGATTCAAGATCCAATGAAGGGATTTTTCTTGGGTACTCCACTAAAAGTAAAGCCTTCAGATGTTATAACAAGAGGTTATAGACTATCATAGAAAGTGCAAGTGTCAGAGTGGATGAGGGTCTGGATCTAAAGACAAAAGAAAATTCAGAAGAGTCTTTAGAAATACCAAGTCTTGTGAAAGAAGAACAAGAGGAAGAAGAAGATATTGAAGAGTGGAGTAAATCAGAAAGGCAAGATACCAAGACACCATCTTGCTTTGTTCAAAAAAATCATGATGAAAGTCAGATTATTGGAGAACTTGATACCGAGGTTCAAACCAGAAGAAGAATTACAAATGCTTCTGAGCAAGGGTATTTTTCTCCACTATCTAAGGTAGAACCTAAGAAATTTTTAGAAGCAAGACATGATAACATTGGTTGAAGGCGATGGAAGAAGAATTAGATCAAATTGAGAAAAATAAAACTTGGGAACTGGTTCCCAGACCAAAGAGTCATAATGTGATTAGCACTAAGTGGGTATTTTGAAACAAACTAAATGAAGATGGTCAAGTCACTTGAAATAAGGCAAGATTGGTATGCAAAGGGTATGATCAAGTGAAAGGTGTTGATTTTGAAGAAACTTTTTCTCCAGTTTCTAGACTAGAAGTAATTAGAATGTTCCTTGCTTTCACAGTGTTTAAAAATTTCAAAGTCTACCAAATGGATGTCGAATCAGCCTTTTTAAATGGGAATTTAGAAGAGGAGGTTTACATAGAACAGCCTGAAGGGTTCCTATTATTATAAAATGAAGATTATGTGTGTAGGTTGAAAAAGGCATTGTATGGATTAAAACAAGCCCCCAGAGCATGGTACTCAAGGCTTGATCAACATCTACAGGACCAAGGATTCAAGAGAGGACATGTTGACAGTAATCTTTACATCAAAACTGAACATGAACACCAGTTAATTGTGGTTGTATATGTGGATGACATAATCTTTAGAGGAGACAATGAAGAAATGTCTATAATATTTGCAGAAGACATGCAAAAGGAATTTGAAATGTCTATGTTGGGTGAGTTATCCTTTTTCCTTGGACTGCAAATTTCTCAATCTAATAAAGGAATATTTATATCCCAAACCAAGTATGTGAAGGAAATGTTGAAAAATTTTGGTATGGAGGAGTGTGCACTTGTCAGCACACCGATGATCACCGGAACCAATTTAAGAAAAGATGATGAATCTCCAGATGCTGATCAATCTCTCTATAGATCAATGATTGGGAGTTTATTATATGTGACAACATCCAGACTAGATATCATGCAAGCAGTGGGTATGGTGGCACGTTTTTAAGAAGGGCCGAAAGAAACACATGTGCAAATTGTAAAATGCATATTCATATATCTAAAGGGAACTATGGAATACGGGTTGTGGTATCCAAAAGGAAAATATTTCACATTGACAGCTTATACATATTCAGATTGGGCAGGATGTGTACATGACAGAAAAAGTACAAGCGGAGGAGCATTTTTTCTTGGAAACAACCTGGTATCTTGGCTAAGTAAGAAGCAAAATTATGTATCCCTATCCATAGCAGAAGTAGAGTATATAGCAGCGGTACTATGTTGTATGTAAATTTTATGGATGAAGCAAACCTTGAAGGATATCAAAGTAGAGTTTGATCATCCCATCTCCATATTATGTGATAATACCAGTGCAATAAGTATTTCAAAGAATCCGGTTATGCATTCCAAAACAAAGCACATTCCCATAAGATATCACTCCTTAAGAGAGCAGGTGGCAGAGAAACAGGTAAAGTTGGAGTATGTCGCTACATCCGAACATATAGCAGATATTTTCACTAAGCCACTTCCAAAGGAGACATTTGACTATCTACAGCATAAACTGGGAGTAATTTCTTTTACATCTTTGCATAAGAGTCAAGGGTAGCACTGGTTAAGGGGGAGCTAAAACTTTGCAAACTTTTCAGCTCCTAGGACGACCCTTTGCCATTGATGTCAAAGGGGGAGAATGGTAGTAAGGGAGAGCTACGGCAAGAGGAAGCTGCAGAAGAGGAGATTATTTTTTTGGGGGTTGTCATCAATGACAAAGGGGGAGATTGTTGGAAATATTGTCATTGATGTCAAAAGAGGTGCTGAACTGGTAAACAGAAATCTGTCAGAAAGTAATGGAATTATTAACAGAATTGTATGTCAACGGAAATAACCAGCAACATATAGAGTAGCAAAAAGAGCAGAAATCAAATATTTATATATGTGAAAAGGGTCACCTTTATAGGAGAAATACAATAGTATCCGTGTAAAGTGAACAACATTCAAGAAAAAGGAAGATCTTGACAACCATGATGAGAAGAAAGCAATGCTTTTTCATGAAGACCGTGATTTATCCTTGGAGGCCCATGATTTGCACAAAAGAGGGCCCATGACTTGCTTAGAGAGCAGCACTCATGTCTTAAGGGGCTGCATTGAATGTTTAGGTGATAATTAAATTATTTGGGGCAGTCTTTATGTGTGCATTAATTAATTCAAAGGGGGCAGCGATTTGTTTAGAAAAAATAAATTAATAAATAAAGGCCGACTAATGTTAATGAAAGGGTGTGATGGTTTAAGGCGTAATGCCCTTTCGAAAAGGTACGAAAGGCTATATAAGAAGATTCATATGAGACTTATTATGCATGGATTCAAGTTGAATATCTTAAGGAAAAAGAAGAAGAAGAGGAAGCGTAAGGGCAAAATTTTAGAACAACAAATCTGAAAGTAAGAAGAAGAATTTTTCATTATTCGTTGAGGAAGCAACAAGTTTAAAAGTGGAAAGCAAATTTTGTAAGGAAGGTTGGTGCCTTCATATTCAAAGAGATTGATGTCTCTTGCTAAGTTGGTGCTTAGCAAAAGGGGTGGGTGCTCCTGTAGGTTGGTGCCTACAAAACTATAATTTGGGGATTGGTGTCTCCAGTAGGTTGGTGCCTACAAATTTTTTAGAAATATATATAAAGAAATAAGTTTCTCCGTGGTTTTATCCCGAAAGGGTTTCCACGTATATCTATGTCTACTTGCATTAAGTTTTGTGTTCTTTGATTGATTTGCTATATTCACATTGCTTGTGATTATAGATCTAAGTTTAAGTATTGAAGTTTTAAATAATATCATAATACTGATTCACCCCCCTCTCAGTATTATCTTGTGCTCAACATTCTATTCCTGGACCCATCAAAGTACATTTTCCAAAGACCGCCATCTTGCTCATTTGTCTCCATAAGGTTAGGAATGAAAGAGTCTTCTTCATGCAAGAAATAAGTAACAATACTAGCCTCTTCAATGTGCTTGTAAGGATCAAACTTATGAATTTCAGTCCCCCATTCATTAAGTAATAGATCAAGTATTCCTTCAAGAAGAGTATTTGGCTCCTTTTAAGCAAGTTGATCCTCTTCATTAATTTGATTATGCAGTTGTCATAGATGACATTTGACACATAAAGTTTTATATGGTTATTTAAAATAGATTCAAACATTATGGTGACCTTAGTACCATACCTAATTCTAAATAACATGTGAGACCATTTTGATGAAAAATAACCCTTTATCTTGGTTGTGAAATCCCTAGATAGGCATAAGGTAAAGTATGGAGGGAGGTCAATTATGAAAACATCTTTAGGTATTGAAATTTAGGACATTCATTTAAAGTGAGGATTAATCCCCTAATGATGTCAAAAATCTCTATCAATGTTCCATCAAGTTGTGCAAATCCTTTAGAAAGAGGTTCATATTCTAGACCAAGTTTGTCAGTTGCATGTTTGGGCACGACTGAACTAGTGGCTCCCAAATTTATCATGTAGTTGTGTATTAATTAGCTTCAAATGATCAATGAAACATAGAAAGGAGGGGTTTTTTTTATTTTACTTAACTGGTCTCTTCTTGGCTAAGGTGTATTGGTAAAGAAAACTCTTGATTGCTCTTTGGATGACTCATTTGAAAGGTCGAGGCTAGACAATGCAACTTGTAAAAGACCCTTGTGTCCAAGAATAGAAAAAGACTCCCACATAAAAATATTCACATTGGTTATTTTTCTATGCTTAATAATATTGAAAATCATGGGAATGACCTTTTTTTGTAATTTTATTACAACTGTACCTTCTCGTGCTTGAGATGATTTAAGATGAATTATAGGTTGTTCTTGAGCTTTTGAGGCATGATTTCTTTGAGTCTCCTTAACATTTAGAGTTGAAATAGGAATATTAACTCTTTGGGGTGTTGGAGAAGACAATATAATTTTTATTAGTTGGTTTTTCTACCCCTATGAAAATTTCCTTGGACCTAGTGTCAGCTACCACACTTGAAGAAGAATCATGATTACGTCGTTAGAACTGATTCACTCCACAAAACTCTTATGTTTTCCAGTTAATGAGTGTATCATCACTTTTTGTTATCTCTTGAGTAGCTTGTTGTGGTATTGGTACCTTAGCTTATATACTTGGAGGAAATGAGGTATTTTGTATCATTAGGTCTTGTTTTAGGATTCCATTTGGACAAGTAGTTTTATTGTGGGCTGAGTTGCAAGGAAAACAACACTAATAATATTGTACTAGATTATTTCAAATGGGAACCATTGCTTTAGAAGTGCTAGAAAAATTAGGTTTATATGATTGGTAAGGACTTCCATGAGTAACTTGACCTTGAAAGTTCACCTGATATGGAGGCTTATTTGGATGATATGGTTAGAAAGAAGGTTGATAAGGGGCATGTAATTTTTTCCTTGTTGCATTCTATGAGTTACTAATTCATTGCTTTGAATAAGACTCTTTACCTCTTGTAAGTCATTATATGTACTTGGGGTAGCATTTACTTACCTTATAGGTTGACTAATTGGTGTTGGGTTAGGTGTTATTTCAAGTATTTAAAGTGTCATAGATGGTGTTATTTCTAGGAATATAGGCATATAAGGTCTTAGTGCAATATTTTCAGCTTGCATGAGACTATTTTCTACCCTAATGGATACCTCATAAGCATTTATAAGTGCTCTACCACCCATAGATCGAATCATTACTGAAATATCACTATTTAGTGCTCTTATATAACACAAGAAGGCATATTCAGGAGTAGGTCTTACCAACTGTGGGATTCTATCCCAAGTATTTTGGAATGTGAAATTAAAATCCATCATGATTTCATGAGGGGATCTTTTAATAATGGTAAGTTTCTCTATAAGAGATATGTGATCACTCTTGTCCTAAGGAAAACTTCTCCCCAAGCTCATTCCATGTATGAATGGAAGCTGGTTATAGACTTCTATACCATTGCAATGTTTTTCCTTTAAAAGGAAAGGATAGGAGCATGATTGCTACATTATCTTCAGTGAAAAGTTAGATTGAACAAACATTAACAACATCTAAAATGTGCTCAATATGGGTGGTTGATTTTTCTCCTGTAAATAATGAGATGATTTTTAGGGAAGCTACGAGGATATCATGTTGGGAAGTCACAGCTAAGGGGCTGCCACCATTGAAAGTAACAAAGGGTTGATTTATTTGAAGGGTCATGAGGGTAATGGGTCTTAGGTTTCTACAAAGATGAGAGAAATGCCTACAAAAAGGGGGAGTTGAGTGAACCCTAGTTTGTGGGGATTGAAGTATTTGAATAGGTCTCCCTCTTCTCCTTGGTGAAAGTTACAAGTATTCAAAAGGCTCCCCTCTTTTTGTGGTTTGTCTTATATGCACTCTTCTCATAAAATTGAAATAATTAACTGCTAAAACTAGTAGATTTAAAGTTAGGAGTCATCAGGTGTGTTGTTTGTTTCCTCTAAAGATAAAATATCACTTAACCACACACCAATATTAGTGTATTAAATCAAAACTGAGCTATATATGGCTCAATGTACCACTAGGAATGACAAAAACTATTATCACCTGAAGTTGCATCCTTGTTGAATCTTCCACATTCAACATGTTAGTGAAACATGGGATGATATATCAATGTGGGATTTGAATGTATGAGATCAACCTCAAAAGAAGTTCAGATTCCTCTAGCTATCTTAATAGTGCTAAAATACTCCTAAACTAGGTTATACCACTGAACTACGGGGGAAAAGGGGGAAGGAATACATGGAACGGAAACTAAGCTACAGAGTGGTGATAACACTAGGGAAAGATGATCACTCTTTCCTTAAGTTCAGGGAAAGCAAGGAAGATCAAACAAGACTGAGAGGGAAGACATTGACCATAATGTAATTTTACGACTTCATCAACCTAAAACCCTGCATGTATTACACAATGAAATTAAATCCATGCAAATATAGTCCATATACAACATAAAATGGAAAGAATAGAGAGAAAAGAAGGTAAGAATATAATAAAAAGGGAAGGTAAGAGTAGTATTCAATATATATTGCTTATAAGGACACATAGTCTATTACAGTCACTCAGAAGGCATTAGATGCATTACAAAAGCTCAAAACAAGGGTATACAACTTAAATTTCAGTCAACATTTAAACATAGTAACTTTAGAAAATGAAAAGAGGATCCTTTATAATGAAAATAAATGAAAATAAGTTACATTATATAGAAAATAAGAGAAGAGAGGGAAAGAGATAAGGGGATCCAATTTGAAGAGGGCCAACCACCCACTGCCACCAAGGAATGATCACTGTGTTATACCTGTAGACAGGTATGGGCACCATCACTTTCCCAAACCAGGTGTGTTTGCCATTTCTCTACTTACATGCCATCTAAATCATTTGAAAATGTGGACCTCACATTGCAGGATTTAATGCTAGTGGTTGGAATTGGTTCACACTATTGAACTGAGATAGGAATGGATTTGTTATGTTTTAAAGACCTTGGATGATCCACGACCTTGATCTTATCTTCCAAAAATTTCTAATGGTCCTTCCTTGTTTTGCAACTTTTGCTTTGATGTGTGTATTTTCCTTTATTTTATGGATCTACCAAATCCGTGGGACACATAATTCTCTGATGCCTACTAAACTCTAAGTTTATTTGTTCCATGAATTTTCAACTTGCCCACACTTATCCTTCTTATTTCTCTATGTCACGAAGGTCCTTCTCCATATGCATGACATTTTTTACCTATGACCATGTCCCTTGTTATACAGATTTTGAAATTTGTGGAACACTATATTTTGAGAACCCATGGAACACATAGTTCCTTATTTTGTGGTTTCCAACCTTTTCACACTCACTTTCTTGTCTTTGCCTTGCGGTGTCTTGTGGAATTTTTTCCTTGCATCCTAGCTTCTCTTGAACAGAATACATGTTCTGTTGTGCAAAAATAACAAACTCCTCGAAATTCCATATTTTCCAAGTCTGTGTAATGCTGTATTTTCCATGCCGCGAAGCAATACGTTTTTCACCAATGTCACGTAAGACTAACATTTTTCCCTCTTTATTTCATGCTTTCAAACCTTATAAGTTACTCATAACGCTAAAATTTCCCTATTTTTCCATGGAACACCATGTCTTAAACTTCTTCATTCCACAGGTCTTCAATCCGGATCCGTTTGGGTTTGAAACTTGGATGAGTTGTTCAGAATAGTGGGGGTTCTATTTTAGACAATAGAGTTATCTATAAAATGAGCATTAATGAGCTACTAGTTGTACTGAGGAAGGGAGTTTCCCTTTACTAGGCCTTGTGATAAGTAGATGGCTAATAAGTAGCTAAAACCTTTTTTAGCAAGCACATACAGTGCAGGAGAAAAAGGGAACCCCAACCAGATCAATCTATATAATTCAAATTTGTCAGATTGTACCCCATTAGTGGTAAGACATGCCTCCACATTTTGAAATAGCATATTAACATAAAAAAACAAAGTTAGGACAAAAAAATCAAGAGGTTGTAGTATGACAATGATAAAGGGTAATTCAATCCTATCGTAAGTGTTTTCAATATCAATTTTAAGCCTATTAAGCTAGAGGCACATAAATTTGATCCCATAAGCATTAGATGAATATTGGCGACAATTTTTTTCTCTCTTGCTCCCCATATAATCTTCTAGTTTAATTAAAACTATTAAAGAGATCAATGCTAAAATCATCTATAGTATAAACATTCTGTAGGATTTTTTTTGTCATTATCATGGCATATTTTCTGCTCAACCCTCATCACCGGCCAGGGAAGAGGCTCTACTTCAATGCCTGTAAGTTGAGCCTGGTACATTTCTGAAGCTCAATGAATTATTTGGTCTTCTATTGGTCTATTGTGAAGCCATGCTCACCAAATCATTTGGAGATTTGATTAACCAAGGTAAAATCAAGTTCATTCCCAAATTTTGTGATCATGAACTCATTACCAGTTGGAGGCCAATCATCTTGTCTAAGGTCATATTATCTTTTAGATGCTAACTTGTCATGGTACTGTGTTATATGTAACATATGATGCTAATTCACTATTATTATCATATTACCATATTTATATGTGATGTTATGGATATTGTGGATATGAGATTTACATGGATTTTATATTGAATATGTTATGAGTGATTATCTTAATTTCTCATATCACATTTGATTGATGGATGTTTGCATAACTAATTGGATTATTTAGAACATGATTGTTTTGGATTGTTTAACATGCAAATTATTGTTTTACTTAGTTTTAGGTATCGAGCATTTATGTTGTTTTAAATTAAGTATGCAAGATATAGGTTTACGCCACGGGAAAATGTGGGTTTCAGGAGATGTACCTCCATGTGGCACAAATAGACCATAGAGGCTGAATCTACCCCTTGTTTCATTATTTTGGGGATTAATGTTGGAAATGTGAAATTTACCCCATGTCATGTGTTGTTAATTTATTTGGTCATTTTTAGCTCACTTGTATTACACTTGTAATAAGTTTGTTTAATCCCTTGGTTTTACTAGTTTAATGATTGTTTTAACTAACTAATTACTTCCCATTTGCATGAGTTGGCTTAGTTTATCTTATTGTTGTTTAAATGGGTTTAGGATCACCTAATAATATATTAGGTGGATCCACCATCCCCATTAAAGGCCAACGTTTCTCCAACACTCGAATTTGGGGAAGAAGTGACTCTTTGGAGGAGTGTAAGGCAAGATAGGGGCTATATTTTCCTTGAAAAAATCCCGTAAGTAGCAAACCTATGGGTAGGTGAGTTCTTTTCAAGTCTCATAAATCCTATTTTCCCCTTTTGATCCCTTTTTCAACAACCATTATCTATGATTTTCAGATTTGGTGTTTGAGGGAGATTTGTAGTGCATGGTTCTCCATGTGGATATTTGACTTGATTATATATGAATTTAATTTTCCATTTATTGTTTTAGAAGTGCAAGTTGAGGGTACTTGAATGAATTGGATTATTGGGTGGATGGGTGACACATGTCACTGCCCTCCTATTAGGTGTTGATTTAGAGACTCTTATCATATATTATCCTCCAACTTAGAGGTTTGAGGGGTTCTTTTGGTCTTTTTTTCTTTAGAGCTATTTTGGAGATAAAGAGGTTTTGGATTCTGGAGAGATTGTATTATGGATTTGGAGACTTGCGATTGGACTAATATTGCTCTTATGAGGTAGGCTTCGCACCCTTTGATTTTTTATTATTGCTTTTGAAAGGAAGTTTCTTATTTTCTTGTTTAATCTTTGGTGTAAAAATTGTTTGATTGTGATATGTTGTTGTTTTCTTCATTGTTTTTCTCCATCCACCCCTTTTGGGGAGTGGATTTTAGAGTTGTAAGGAGAATAGGGAAGAATCCCCTCTTACTTTCCCACATTTCTTGATTAGCAAGCCTTGTTGGGAATCTTTTCACTCCCTTAATTTGGTTTGAAGTAGTAATGGTGTCCCCAGATTTCACCCTGAAATCTGAGACTACCCCATGTTAAAAAATTTCATACTTTTAAAATAATGGGTCATTTTGTGTGTTAATTGCTAGAAAGTGTCTGTATTGTGTCAAGATATTCCCAGAGAGACATATTAGCCAATTTTGCCAAATACCCAAACGCCCAAAAATTGTTATATTCTGTCACTGGGGTTTGCGGGAAATTTGTATTTAATTATTTTGAGCCCCGTTTGAGGCAATTTGTGGTCTAGTTTAACCCTGTTGTGATCGTACATGTCAATGTTCCCATATACCAATAGGGTTTTAACCAGGAATGGATCCTGGGCTTTATTTGTAACTTCTGGCAACGTTTTGTGTTTTTAGTGTTTTCCCGTTTCATTTTTTGTGAAAATTTCTCTAGATCAATTCCTTTGCCGGTTTGACCGGATTCTTGGACTAGAGTATCTAGAGATCACCTATGCGTGTTGTGCCAGAAGGAATTCGCCATCGGAGGTCTGGTTCTCTTAGAAAAGATGAAGTCGTGCACCAAAAAGCTTCTTCTAGGCAGGCCACATTTTTGGAAAAGAGGGTTTAAAGTCTATCAATGAGATTTTTGTTAGCAGCAGGCAGGTGGGAATTTTGTACCTGCCTAGTAGGGTACTTTTTTCCATGGAAACAACGCCACTTAAGTCACAATGGAAAAATTAGAGGCAGCAGGCAGGCGGAAATTTTTTACCTGCCTTGCAACGTAAAAATTTCCATTGTGAAATAAAAGAAAAATCACTTAAGGCATTGATGGGATTTTATTGTCAGCCTGGAAGGGTAAATAATCCCATTATGAAAGTCAAACAACTTAAGTGAATCATGGGATTTTCGGAGCTACTTTGCAGGGTAAATAATCTCATGCCAATTGACTTTTAAAAATAGAAATTCCTTATGTCCAAAAAGTGCAACCCCTTTAAGGAAAGAAAGGCAGCCTTAAATACAATTAATTTAATTAATTTCTTCTCCAATTTTGGTGCCCAAGCATGAGGAAAAGTTAACAAAGGGAAAAGTGGATAAAGGAAATTGGAATTAGAAATTTTAAAATTAAATAAATATTATTTATTTAATGCAGATCCTTCATGACAAAAAAGTGCGCCCCATTTGGGAGAGAAATAATACTTTTTTAAGTATTAATTGATTTAATTAATTCCTATTTTCAGTGGCTAAGGTCAAAGCATACTATGAGGCTTGAGTTAACTGGAAGCAAAAGTCTAAAATTAAATTAATTTAATTTATTTAATGGCAGCCATGAGCATGCACAAAATAGGCGCCCCTTTTGAAGAGTAAAGCTTATTAAATAATTAATTAATTGCCAGGAATAGGAGAGACATTAATTAGTTATAGGATTATGAGGATTATATAAACAGGGGCTGCCATAAGGATGAATTAATTAATTCAAAAGTAGAGAACTGCAGCCCAGACAAAAAGTGCGCCCCATTTGAAGAGGATTTTTGCTCAAAAAAAGGTTTAATTACTACTGGTAGCTTCCAAATTTGGCGCCTAGGTTTGAAGGAGGTTGATTTGTGTCTGAATAATTGTCTGCATAAGTGATACAGGTGCTGAGGTGAAGTTGGTAAAATTCATGCTTGCTTTGCATGCAAATAAAGCATCAAATTTTGTGGCAGCAGGCTTGATATTATACAGATTTTTATGATTAAAATCCACTGTTCATGTTCCGGTTGCCATCTTTGTCTGAATTAATTGCAGGAATTCATTACAGGTGTTTTTATAAGAGAAAGGGAGCTTAAATCAATGTCCAATACATTGAACATATCTTCTGAATCTGAAGAAATATTCTAGATCTGCACCGGTTGTGAGGAATTTTGGCTGAATAAAGAGGAAAAGAATTGTTAAGACAAAGATTACTCCAGCCATGGCAAAGCGGGATGAACGAGAAAGCTCAGCGGAATCATGCATTACTTCCAAATTTGCTGACATCGAAGACACAAATCTAGACTCAGATCCAGATCCAGATCCAGATTCAGATCCAGATATCATAATTGCAAAAGCTTCCGGCAAAAATTCATCCTCTTGTTTTTGATGCAGCCCATGTAGAAGTCAGTGCATAGAAAATTTCTTCCAGGATCTTGTGCATGTGCTCCCAATCTTACAGTTATAGCCTTCATTGAATTTTCATTTGCCTGGAGTGCTTTCTAGAATTTTTAATTGCTCATATGCAATTAAAAATAAAAATGATGAGTTATTTATGAAAAACATTGCACTGATGCATGTACTGGAGAAGAACTGCAAAAGTTTCAAGGATAAAAGGGAAGACAAGGTGAAGGCAACACCCGTAAGTAAAATTCCAGATCCATCCGCTTCCAGATCCAGCCGTTTCCAGATTTAGTATGGTGAGAATCAAGGGAAAAAGATTCAACTACATGCAGAATGTGAAAAAAGAACAAGACTGCAGCTTTCCTCTTCCTTCTTCTTTCCTCCAAAAAATTAATTGAGCGATCAATTAAATTATAAAACTTAAGTGATTGGTTTAAAAGCCATTACTTGAAGAAGTTGACTACTTGGAGATAGGTGACATACGTGCAAAATAGAAGGTTCTATTTTTAGTTCCAAATCATGCATGTCATGCAATGAGGAATTCTAGGAGGGAGATTGCCAGTTGTTTCCTTTCTGACTTCCACATGTGTCAGTTCACTCAAAGCTTCCTACTTGTAATTGCCCCTCTAAATGATATAAGTAGAGGAGGAACCTATGGGTTAAATGATCAGCATTTTTAAGCAGCATTCTTGTGTTCTAGACTTTGTGCTGAAACCCCTGATAGCCACTTGAAGCAAAGGAATATAAAGGAGTAGATTTCCAGAGAACTTTGTGTCACGGTGCATTGTGTTTCTAGCTTTTAATATCAGATCTACTTATAAACTTTGTGTTATTTTAGATCTAGATCTGAATTTTCCTTTGCTTATAATTATGTATGTTAATATCTATTGGTTTCTTTTATGTGCATGCAATCAACTCTGTTATCTATTGATTGGGTTGCACATCTTCCCCATTTCTTCCCTGTGTGTTATTATTTCTTTCTTCTATAAATATTTTCTTTCTTAAACAGCTACTTACTTGCTGCAGAGCTATACAACTATGGTTCATGAGCTGAATAGTTAAAGTAAAACCCCCATATAGATACTAGCATATTTTAATTGACAAATCTGACACGGGAGCCTCACCGGTAAATGAGGGAGATTAATCTCATGATTGCCTAGGTTTTCAGCTATGTAGAAAATCTAACCAACAAGGAGATCATTACCATATGGTTTGAGAATCATCTCCCATTCTTGATAAAGAAAACTCCAAGGTTTGAAAAACCTTGGCAACGAGGTAGGGAGATATAAGGTATATGGAGATTTGGAGGCTTTTGTAAATTTTGGTAAACATGTGGACACTTTAGATACTTGCATGGTTATGGTTAAAATGATATTTTTCCCCCTCTCTTCCCCTCATGGATAGAAGCATGGAGCTTATTGCTAGTTTTTTGTTGTTTTGCAAACTCCTTTGGTTGTTTGGATGTTTTTTTTTAATTTTAGTTTTTCCCCTTTTTCATTGTGCTCACTTGGAGACTTTCTTATCCTCTCTCCCATGGGCTTAGAGGTAGGCTAGGATGATCTCCTTTATTGGAAGTGGCATGTAATGATGACAGTTTGCTGAGATGTTAACCAAGCTTTATTCTTGTGATTTTGATGCTTTATAATTAGAGTTGGACCTTAGATATGTAGATTGTTTCTCTTAAGGAAGAATGGATGTTTAGATATAAATTGTTCCATGTTGTTCCCACTTTGTGGGAGGATTTTCCTCTTGTATTTTAAGATTTGTTTAGTTCTTGATATTGTAAGTGAAGAAAAATGTAAATTTGTGTTGCATTTGTGTGGAAATCATATTTTTATTACAATTATACATCTCCATTTTGGAGTAATAAATTGTATAATTGTGTAAGTAAGACTCTTACATTTCCATTTTCCATAATGGAAATAATGTTATTATTTATTAAGGAAAATACGGATTTGGTTAGAAAAAGTAAACATAGATTTTTTGAGTTAAATTTGTTTGTTAAAACACTATCAAACTTGGGTGTTGTATTTGATATGGGAGTGGGAAAATGTTACTTTTAAAACATGAATACAATTGCAACGCCTATGCTTATTTTGTTGATTCAATTAACTTGTAAATTCTTCTTCTATTTTTTTGTTATTTTATGTTGCAAAAATGACACCTTAAACTTGTTTACTTCTTGCAAAATCTCCTTCTATTTGGTGATTGATTTAAGTTGCAAGAAAGGGAAAAAATGGATTTTTGTTACACTTTAATGATAATTCTAAATCTTTCCCTTGATTTTAATCTTCCAAGTTTAATCGCTAATTGAATCCCTAAAAAATAAAATGGATTTTAACCATATAAATAACTTCATCTTTTCATTGATATATAAAAAAACTTAGTTATTACAGTTGCTATTTCTTCTCTCGTCTTATTATTTACAAAGGGATTGCAAGAACTCTCATAATTTATAATAGAATTTGTGCATTCTTATCTACTGATATAGTTGTATGTATTTACACACACACACACACAGGTTTATGCACAAATATCACTTATAAATTTAAAAATAAATAAAAGTGGAGTTATATATATATATATATATATATATATAACTTAGTTTTATTGTTTTATTTTTTAAAAATGTGTTAATGGGGGTCGTGGCTTGGCCATGACCCCCTCATACCCTAATATCCATTGTAATATACAAACATTGTGTATATGGGGTGTGACCCCTTAACCTTTGATCAGGCCCTTTAATAGACATGTGAATCCTTTAATTCGGACGCATCTTTTGCCACACACACACACTATATATACACACATATACAAACACATATGTGGCCCCATATATTAGGGATTTAAAATATATATATATATATATATATATGTATGTATGTATGTATGTATACACACACACACACACATATATGTATGTATATATACATACATATGTGTATATATATATATACACACACACACACACACACACACACACACATATATATGTATATATACACACACACACACACACGGCCCTAGATTTGTTTACACGGCCACAGATATACAAACACATCTATGGCTGTGTGTGCCTATATATATATAATATTATTTTTTATTTTAAATCCCTAATATATGGGGCCACAAATGTGTTTGTATATGTGTGTATATATAGTGTGTGTGTGTGTGTGGCAAAAGATGCGTCTGAATTAAAGGATTCACATGTCTATTAAAGGGTTTGATCAAAGGTTAAGGGGCCACACCCCATATACACAATGGTTGTATATTACAATGGATATTAGGGATGAGGGGGTCACGGCCAAGCCATGACCCCCATTAACACATATGTGGCCCCATATATTAGGGATTTAAAATAAAAAATAATTTATATATATATATATATATATATCCGTGTATATATATACATATATATACACGGACACACACACACACACACACAGATATATATATAGACACATTTTTTTTATATAAATTCAAATGGATATACAACATTTTACTCCATAACCCTAATAAGGATATTTGCAAGAAAAATAGACAAATCAATTAACTTGTGCCTCTATAGAAGCTCTCCCTAAATCTTGAAAACAAGAAATTAATTATAAGATAGAATGGAAAATTAAAAATATATAAGGAGATTAGGGCTTCCCAAAAGGGGACCTAAGATCAAGGGTGGAGATCCCCTTGATCCAAAGGCCAAATTAAACCTAGATCTTACCACTTGCCAAGTGGTTTCAGGGGTTGACTTTTCATTTTTAACAAGTGACTTAGTTTTCAAATTTGGAGGAATTTAAATTAACTTAAGTTTTTTTTTTGGTGAAAAAAGGGGCATGTGTCCATTTGGATTGGGAAAATGGAACACATGCCCAAATGAATCAATTGAACCTCATAACTTATTTTATTACCTTGATCAATTGTTTTCTTAACTAGCTAAGTCTAACCCTTTGGTGGGGAAATGCAATAACCCTTGTTGAATCAAATTAATGTCAATTGCATGGATATTGTTTGGGATTAAATTATTACCCTTGTTTGTAATAAGGACCCGAGATTTAATAAATAACTTATCAAAATATAGTGTATTACATTATAATTAGTGTGGTCGACTAGGTAAAACAATTTAATGATTAATTAGTGTTTTAATGATTGAAACTTAATTAATTTTTTTACGAGGTACATCTTATACCCCTTGGCTGAATTTGAACTCGTGGGAAATAATAATTAAATCATTATTAAGTAATTAATCAACTAAAATTTAACCAAAATTAAATGGCTTTACAAAAACTCGTAACCTATTTTTACGGGATTAACAAATTATTCATTTGGGTATTTTGGGTCATAAATTCACGGGCACGACATCTAGTATTAGAGCTTGGGTTCCACACTGAACACTCTAGGATTAAATTGGATGAATTAAACACCCATTAAATAAAAACGTTTTCGCTAAACCTAAAAAAATTATTTTTCCAAGCATATAGGATGTCGAGACATGGAGCTTAATATTGACTGACTAGGACCTGAGCTAATGGATGATCTACTCCGGAGCCACAGAAAACCAATAATGGGTTGCATATTTTATATACTTTCTAACAGATGATGGGAATTCTTCATGATCACATGCCAGTGCAGTGAGAGCTAGTACATAAGGTTACTCAGGCAAAGGATATTTCTCATCTAGATGAGGGTTCACACTTTGAGACTGATCAGTGCAACACACAATGGTCCATGAGATCCCATAGCCCATCCATGTATTTTGACAGGGACGCTTCACATTGTAGTAGTCATTCACTAATTATTATGGGATTTCCATTGATAGATAGGCCACCTTCCCCGCATGGAAAGAGAGTAGTAGAGCCTCACCCACTTAGCTAGGGAGCAAGTAGTTTTATCAAGGATATTCTTCATCTATGCTCACCTACTTATAGAGGGATGAATGATGGGTTTGGAGCTAAGTTATGGCTCTTTATTCTTGAAAGTTTCTTAGGGTTGCTCCCATATGCGATAAATGTCAAGGCTTAATTGACTATACATTGTCTCCATGATGTAGAAAATATTTGGTGGAGAAATGAGGAGAGGAAGCTCCATATGACTCGTGAGATATTTACCTAGGTGTTATTTGAGGATCGTTTATGGGCCCAATACATGTCAAAACACTTCATACAATGGATGACATATGAGTTTCATGATCCTTGTCAAGGTTTAAGCTTTGTGGCATAGTATGAGAGTTACTTTCTGGATCTGCTTTAGTATGCGGACTACCTACAGGATGAGAAATTAAAAAACCTAAAATTTAACTAAGTATTTTTCCCACTTCTACTTAGTACTACCTCTCCTATGAAGCAAAAAACATTACCGTGTGTTATAAAAACTTGAAAGAACTTATTCCCACCTAATATTTTCATAAGAAGTTCATTTTTTCTGATCCATAACACCCAAGAACCTAAAAATTATCTATAAAATTTATCAAATTCCTCACAGGCTTCTTTATGCACCAAAAAAGAAAAAATCATATCTTCCAAACCTACAATCCATTTCCCCTGAAATTTTCATAGTTTTTCTTCATCCTAGGAACCTACAATAATATTGTAACAAAAAATTATATGATTCCCTACTTTTTTAATGGCTTCAAAATTAGTTTCATGCCCTAGATGATGCTTTTTCAGTTTCTAAGAATTTCGGCAGGTGGATCGAGGTGAAATTTTGAGCACGGGGTCCCAGAAGCAGGCCGAATCCAATGAAAATTTTTTTATTGCAAAAAAGGTGGATAAGTGTTATTTCCATAAATAGTATCTGGTACCCTCACTTACAACAAATAACAACTTACCTATAAAATTATTCCTCTCAGATCAATGCACTCAGAGAACAATGAAGATGACAAACTAGACAACTTTTCCCAAAAAAGAAAAAAAGAAAAAAAAAGTGAAAAAGATGATGTTTCTAACCAAATTAGAGGTCAAACTAGCTAATTTAGGTGCAAACTATGAATCTAGAATCAAACCTTCATCTTTTTCTACTTCTATTTATTTTTTTGTGCCCTTCAGCTGCTCCTCCCCATCCTTCATTTATTCATCACGTGGATCCTCTGTACCCTCAAACTACACTGGAGTACCTGGTGCGCTTTCTCCAGACTCATCCTCCTCTATGTCCTTAAGCTTTAGCTTGTGACTTTTCTTCTTCTCATGCTCTTCCTTTTGAGGGGAAATCCTTGATAACCTCTTTAATGACTGTGATGACCCTTGTCCTCCTAAACACTCTCTTGAACTATGGCTCTTTGATTGTATGCTCCACATTGATTTCCATTGTGTTTGTCTCAAAAAATTCATCCTTTTTCTCCTGTGATGGGGACATCACCTCGCACTCTTCCTTTTCTCCATCCATAGGCTATCTTCTACCCCTACGGTCCAACCCACCACTATCTTCATCAATTTCTTCTTCTTCTTCTTCCTGAATGTGCGAAGTAGGCTTTTTAGCTACCAACGTGCCAACTCTGTGCTTCCCAGTTTGAACTCATTCTTTACATATTTTCTATTCTCTACCCAGGCTTAAGCTGAAGGTATACCGATGCTGCCCCACTATCACCTATTTCCAAAGTCACAGGATTCATAGATATGTCATATGAAATGTATCTTACGATATAAGAAAACTTACCTGGATAGACGTAGGTCTTCCGCAGAGTGTGGTAGTCACAGTCTACCTTATCAGCATTGTAGATTAACATGTGCGGGTCTGAGAGTCTGTGGACATCTTCCTCAAAGAACCGTGTGGTGAAATCATAGGTCAATTTGCACCAAGGATGCCATGTACCATCCTTCATCGCAAAATGTGCAATGCAAAAGTGTTGATAGACTGTAAATTATACTAACTTTCCTACCACCATGGGCAACTCCTTAGGTATCCTCCACTCTTCCTCGAAAGTGGCACAGATTCGTGCATACCACATTTATACCCTTGGTTTGAATGGGCCACTCATGGTCCCCTCACAAAGATAATTTTCAAATCTCTCTGTGAGAGATTTCTTTTCTGCAGGGTACTCCCAGATTTTGTTCTTCGGCCCACTAGGCACTCCAATCTCCACAAACACAAGGGACAATAAAATAATGCCAAAGCTAATTTTCTCACCTACACGTGCCTCCTCAATGATCATCTCAGCAATGTATCCAACCAAGTTATAGGTCTTCTCTTGTGATATTTTCTTTCCAACATGTAGCCATAAAGTGTTCACCTGTGACCATCTCTCCTGGTCGTTCAATTTTGTCGACAAGTGTGAGGCTGCCTGTATGACCAGATACTTCCTTAGCTTGTAAATATACATACCATGCCCACCTTTTGTATAACCCTACTCCTTGCTATTTGTTATAATTATTTCTTTATAAATTAGGTCACAACTCACCTCTATGCTTGTGCTTTTCAAACCTGTCAAAGTTTCGATTAAGCGCGCACTGATCCTCATTCATTGCCCAACAAAATAGAAAAATTCCTTATGGACTCTACTCATTAGCCACTTGCATAACTTCTCTGGCTTTCTGAAATAAGGAAGTTCATACAACTGTAAAACCCCTACCTTTTTTAGGAGTTTCTCCCCAACATCATCGTATACAGGTATGTCATCGATTGTCTGTTTATTTGTCTTTTTATTCAATAAAGCATCCAACTCCTCATTGTTATCAGTTGTCCTATGGTTATAATCACTGACTTTTCTTCGACAGACATGGGAATCCCAATCATGGCCCATGATCACTTCCTCTGGGTATGGAATTTCTAAGAAATGATTCTTAGGAGCGTCCTCTGTCTCAATTTCAACCTCCTTTTGCTTCTTCTCCTTCATGACCACTCTTAGTGCTCTCTTGGGTGCAATTTCAATTAAAATGATGTATTATCTTACCTCCCTTGAGATCTACAACTTAGTTCCGTGTGCCCTAGCTCAAAATCAAACCCTAGCCATCAATATCATTTCCTGCACACCTTCACGTTGCTCAAACACTGCAAAAAATGGAGCATAATAGTTCCTTGTGTGCAAATATGACCAACCTAACCAGTTCATAACTCTCCACTCTTCACAACTGTCTTAGCTAGGTCACTCATAAAAAATGCTCGATAATTCATAATCGTAAAGGTAATAATGGCCTCATAATGCTTCCTTATATAGGTTTTTAAAAGTTACCGCATTTATTTCTCGTTTACCTACCACTGATCCTAACATTAATGCATCATTCGTCAATATTTATGTGCTACTTATTTCTGTGCCATAGTCATAACCGTTTGGCGTGCCTTCTACTTCTTGGCCACAGACCTCCTTCTATGCACCCATGTGTGCCAAAGTACTTCACCACTGGACCTTCTTCCAAGTAGTTTCCACTGCTACATCCTACCTCGTGTTATACTATGTGTCCATTTTTCAATTTGTGGTCTTCATTTAGGAGTAATTCTTTTTATCTGTACCCTTCCAAAAAGCATATGTAGATATTTTTCCTTATACATACCCATCTTGAGATGATAATTAACTATATTCAACTTGGTAATTAATCGTATATATAAACCACCCCACACTAAGGGTATGCACGGTCCTATGTGCATGAAAACACTTAAATTATACTCAACTTATGACATGCAAATGCACTTATTACACACTACATTGAACTAAATTGAAAAAGCATAACAATGATAAAAAAACACATATAAAGGATATGCATTAATGGAAACCTAATATAAGTGGCAATACTACCTTATTATAAACAACAATAAGGCTTATTTATAGTAGGGCTTCAACCTACTCCCGTTCAAGTAACTGGGAAACCATGTTCCATCAAATGCCTCTAATTGGCAAGCGCTTGAATTAAGTATATGAGTGATAACATACGGTCCCAACTAATGCACTTTTAGCTTTCTAGGATGACACAAAAACTTTGAATCATATAGAACTACCATTTTCCCAACCTTAAGCTTCTTGTCCTTGATGTTCCTATCATGCCATGCCTTCTACCTAGATTTTTCTTTGTTTTGACTCCAGCTTGTTATGGCGCACCGTTCATCCAGCTCTATCAATTTGTCGATACATTCTTCCAATGTTTGCTCATTATCCAAACCTTCTGTGCATGCAATACACAAGGAAGGTAACATGAATTCCATGGGGAGAATAGCTTCTGAAATAGCGTTGCTTTATTCAACCTCTTATAGGTTGTTTGATATGTCTGAATCTTGCCTTCCAACATCAAAAAATTTGGTCAAGGTATAACTCAATATCTTATTGAAGGCCTCAAAAGTTCCATTTTCCTGAGGGTGATAAGGGGTTTCCCTATGGCGTGAAACCTTGAATTCATCCAATAATATTATGATAATCTCATTAAGGAAATGAGTACCCCTATCACTTGTCAAACTTAAGGGTCAACCATACCTACTAATAATTCTTTCCCACATAAACCTTGCTTCTATAGCTATTGTGCAATCCTTTATAGGCACCACTTTTGCCCACCTTGTAAGATAATATGTACAAGTTATAATATAACATGATCATGTCCTATGTACGGCTTGGAAACTAGGGCCCATAAAGTCAATTGTCCACTTCTCAAAATGTTTTACACTAGTAATAGCTCTCAAAGTCATTTCATCTTGTTTCCCAGGCTTTCTTAGGCACTAACAATGGTCACATGCCTTACAATATGCTTTACAATCCTTGTTTAATGTTTCCCACTATAGAAACAACTAGTAAAATCTTGCACACAGTGGCATCCTCTACATAGTGTCCACATGGAATACCCCCATGAGCTTATACCGTTATTGAGTCATGCTCATGCTCGAGGACACACCGACATAAATATTCATCACGACCTAATTTGTATAAGTTTCCACTGATCAACATGTAAGGTGCTACGTGAATAACAAGTTCTTTATTTTATGAAGCCTTCATTCCTTCGAGAGCCACATGTGTGTGTTAAAAGACAACAATATCTTCCAAGTATGAGGGCACACGGTTCAACCTAAAAAATTGTGCATCTGGCATTATAACTTCAATGCTTTACGTGTCCTCTCCTGATTGAATCCTTGATAAATGGTCTAGACTAGAATTGCTCTTATTGGGCTTAACCACCACCGTAAAATTGAACTCCAGTAACAATAGTACCCCATGAAATATGTGCCACTACAAAACGAGCTTGTTCACCAAGTACTTCAATGCCATGTGGTCTATATAAAATATGAAAAGTGTAGCTAGAAAATATTTTCTAAACTTATAGAGCACGTAGATCATAGACAGTACCTCGCGCTCTGTCGTTGCATAATTATGTTCTATTGGAGTCAACTTTCTGCTAGCAAAACAAATAGGATGATTGACAATCAGGATGATTGATAATCACTTCTCTAAGCTAAGCTAATGCGGCACCAATGGGCATGCCACATGTGTCTACATGAATGTGAAAAGGTTTGGACCATGAAGGGAAATGTAAAATAGGCGTTTTAATAATCCTTTCCTTTAGTGTGTCAAACGCGTGTTGTTGTGCCTCACCCACATAGAACTTTCCTTTTCGCTTAAGTAATTCTTCTAAGGGCGTGAAGATCTTGGCATATCCCTTGATAATTTTTTTGTAATAACCTTTGTACCCCAAGAATCCATGCACCTTGTTTTGGCTAGTAGGCTCCTCTAAGCCTAAAATGACAGTTACCTTAGCAGGATCCACTAGCAAGCCTTCTTTAAAGATGATGTGCCCTAGGAAAATTCCAAAGGATGTGTAAAATATACACTTCTTAATGTTCAAAGATATGCTCAAGTGCCTACATCTCTCAAACATTAGCCTCAAATTATCACAGTGATCTTTCATGAGGCCATAGATTGTCCAATCATATAGATACACCTGCAAGAACTTGTGAATAAAATCCTGGAAGTCTTGTACCACTATGCACAAAAATACTCCAGGAGAATTCTTTAATCCAAAAGGGATAACTGTGTATGCAAAATTTCCCCACTCGGTGGTGAAATTTGTCTTCTCTTGATCCTCAATAGCTATCCTCACCTGATGATATACAGAGAATCCATCAGTGAAGGAGTATATTTCACGCCCTACAACACCTTCTAAGATTTCCTTAGTAAATGGTGTAGGAAAGGGATCAATCACACATGCAGTATTTAACTCCATGTAATCCAAATAAATCCTAATTCTGCCATCTTTCTTGATGTTGATCACTATAGGAATTACCCATTTTGACTCCTCAATAGGTACAATAATTCCAGAAATTAACATTTTTTCAATTTCTTCTTTTACTTTGACGCGCATGTTCAGATTCATCCTATAAGGCTTCTTCTGGACTGGGTGTGCACCTTATTTTAGCTTTATATTCATTTCTCCTAATGATTCATGTACACCTTTCAATTCATGATATCCTCTAGGGAACAAATCCTGAAATTCCAGTAGCAGCTAAATGATTTTAGCTACTTTAGAATTAGAAAAGCAATCTCCAATAACAGCTTCCTTAGGTTCAACATTTGTTCCGATGTTCAATTTCTTGGTCTTCATAGGCTCATGGTAGGCACACACCTTCTCATCTACAGTATAGTAGAATTCACGCATACCCTCTGTGTGCTCAATATCTAGGTTCTCTACCTCTTCGTCATCAACTATATAGATCATCTTACCCTTTTTCTATTTCTAGGCAGGCACATCTAAATTGCTCGACATCTATTTCTTCCTATTCAAAGTGTGCCACTAGGTCTGATTCTCCTAACAACTCCTTAAGTAACTCTTCAGCCTTTGCACTGTCTTCCATAATGAAGCACTACATAACCTATAACACCTCATTCATCAGGGGTTAAGAAGAAAACTAATCAATGGTCTAAGTCATACCTTCAGTAAGTTCTTGTTAATTTCTAGTCACCCTAATCAACTCTGCATAGACATACCATGCATGCGCGTAGCCTCACAAGGTGAAATAAATCTTGTGCACCCACAACGAAGGTGGTAAAGCTTCCTACCCCGCTTTCCAGCGTCTCTCACATTGCTGAACGTGGTGATGAATAAGATCATTACCATGAAATGCATAGATTTGAGTAGTGTCATTACTATTTAGGAACCATGCAGATAAAGAAATCCTTACTTCTCTCCACTCCAAAAGATTATCCCTATGAACCATCCACCAGCGCACCACCTTCCCACACAAAGTATATACTAACATGTTCCTTCTTTCCACCTAAAATTCCCATTGAAATTCCATAGCAAGTAGTAATAATTCTAGATTCTCCTCACCTATGTACTTTGGTACTTGGCTACTGCCCAAACACCTGATACTGCATGGCTTACTGACGCATGTTGCTGCATTCTGTACTTCATGCCAAACCATTCATAAGTTTCGTGCACCCAATTGTCACATGCAACATTTGTAGTATCGATCATGAATTGTGTGCATTATCCCACTATAGAACTCCTTCCTTTGATGGCTCAAGAACTTCTAGATCTTGAATGGTGTCCACATAAGTTCTGTTCAAGTCTTATTCGATTAAGGGCTCTACATGAGGCACATATTTACCATCTGTTAAAGGGATAATGATGCGTTGTTCCTTATCCTCAAAATTGATGTACCCTTTATTAAAACATAGGTCAACTTTGTTTGTATAGCACCAAGGGAACCTAAGTAAGGCTAGAAAACTATCTACATATGCAATCACTAAGACCTCAAAGTCCCCGATGAACTTGGCCCATGTATAGTATTGGATGCATCTTTTAAAATTTGAGTGGGTGTTGTCTTAGTTCGGTTTGATATGAAGAAAACATTAGAGGATGGCTGTAATGGAGGTCTTTCCATCTGAACTTACACATCCAAAGTTAGTAGATTTACTTCCACACATGTGTCAATCAAGATGTTACTCAAAAGCCAACCATCAACAAAAACATACAGAGTAATCTCCTTGTCATAATCCAAACTATCTGGAGGAAGATTAACATGAAGAAGTTGTTTCTCATGCTCAGTCCCAATACGCAGAGTGTTTCCCTTCAACTAACTCCCCAACAAAGGAATAATGTTCTCTTGCTGTAGCATATTGCAAACCTCTTTCAAATCATCAACATTTGTCTGTTGGAGATCGGTTGCTTTCTTTTTTTCTAATTTCCACGACTGTTCCTTCAAACACTGTATCTCACCCTGTCAATTCCAAATTACCTCTATGGTTTCTTGATAAACCTCCTTTTGATACATAGGATATGTATACTTGGCATAAAATACTTCCTCCTTAGTAATAGTAGGCTTCTGTTGTAGAGCTTCCCTAGTGCGCACTGCCTCAACACGTGTAGTAATCTTCACTAGTACCAAGTTAGGATCCGGTGCAAACTTTGACATCCATTGGTCTTCCATGACACATTGTACTCTAATAATTCCCGTGCCATTATTTTTATTTTTGTGTTTCTTTCTTAAGTGTTCATACAATTAAGGGCACTCTTCATAACTATCATTCTTTCTACAAAAAGAACACACAATATTTTATAGAAATTCACACCTATAGTGATCAAGAGATCCACATGTATAACAAGTTCCACAAGGGAAATAACTCCTTTCTCCCCAACGAACTCAACCTATGAATCCACCTATGTAACCTCAACCTCAACCACAACCACCATCAGAATGCCCCTTACTGTGATCATAATCATGATGCTCACCCTTTCCCTTGGAATTATTTGGAACACTAGTCTGTCGTACGCCAATATTAATGGCATCATGGATCTGATCGATCAATCTATAATCTTTAATATCATGAGTCGAGGAACTACAAATCTTACAGTAGCTGGACATTCTTTCGTATTGTGTGCTACAATAATGGGCACCAACTTGAATTTTGGTCCAAGTGACATATCTCACAATCCATTAATAAGAATCACACCGATTTTTGAGGAAAATTATCCTTAGTTTTCCCCTCTACTTCATAATCTATACACCAAATTCCACTGCATGTCTCATCTGCTGAATTAACAGATAATTTATCCAACTTTTTTGCCATTACTGTTATCTGAGCTTACAAGAATGGGCTCACGCTTGTGTCTATACTTCCTACTACCTCAGCATGTAAAGTTACCTCAAGCAACTCGTGCAGATCTGTATAAGTCTTATGTGAAAGAGCCCTTCTAATAGGTGTGATCATTCCTCTAACAAACCAAGGTGTATATTGGCTTGTGTGGATGTCATAAGATAACTTAGATAGAATAGTTTTGAACTGTGCTTCACATTCCTGAACACTTTCAGTAGTGCCCTACTTAATTTCTTTGAGCACACTTATGCTCTTCTGCTCGAACTCAGGGATATAAAATTCCTTCAAGAAAGCATCTCGTTGTGCCGTGTAGTCCACACAAGTCTTATTAGGATCAAAAATTTTGTATCAGTTTTGGCTAGATTTTCTGCATAACTGAAAACCTAAGCAGTCATGAGATAAATCTCTCTCATTTACTGGTGAGGCTCCCATGTAATATTTGTCAATAAAGTATGCTAGTATCTATTTAGGGGTTTTACTTTAACCATGCAGCTCATGAACCATAGTTGTATAGTTTTGTAGCAAGTAAGCAGCTGTTAAAGAAAGGAAATATCTAATGAAGAGGGAAAATAATAAAAATAGGAAAAAAAGAGGGAAGATGTGTAAACCAATCAATAGATTACAGAGTTGATTGCATGCACATAGTAGACATGACCAATAGATATTAACACACAGAATTATAAGCAAAGACAAATTTAAGATCTAAATCTAAAATAACACAAAGTTTATAAGTAGATTTGAGATAAAAGCTAGAAAAAAAATGCACCATGACACAAAGTTCTCCAGAAATCTACTCCTTTCTATTCCTTTGCTTCAAATAGATATCAAGGATTTTAGCACAAAGTCTGGAACACAAGAATGCTACTTACGAATTCCGATCCCTTTAACCCATAGGTTTTTCCTCTACTTATATAATGTATAGGGGAAATTACAAGTCAAAAGATTTTAGTGAACTGGCACATGTGGAAGTTGGAAAGGAAATAACTGGCAATCTCCTTTCTGGAATTTCTCTTTGCATGACATGCATGATTTGCAATTGAAGATAGAACCTTCTATTTTGCATGTCTGCCACCTATTTCCAAGTAGTTGAATTCTTCAAGTAATGGCTTTTAAACCAATCACTTAGGTTTTATAATTTAATTGATCTCTCAATTACTTTGTCGGAGGAAATAAGAGAAAGAAGAAGAAAGAGGAAAGCTGCAATCTTGTCCTTTTTCACATTCTAGATGCAGTTGATTCTTTTACCTTTGATTCTCGCCAAACTGAATATGGAAGCAGCTGGATCTGGAAGTGGTTGGATCTAGAATTTTACTTACAGGTGTTGCCTTTTCCTCGTCTTCCCTCTTATCCTTGAAGCTTTTGCAGGTCTTCTCATGTACATGTATCATTGCAATGTTTTCCGTAAATAACTCATCTTTTTTTATTTTTAATTGCATATGAGCAATTAAAAATTCTGGAAAGCACTCCGGGTGAATGCAACTTCAATGAAGGCTTCAAATGGAAGATTGGGAGCACATGCATAAGATCCTTGAAAGAATTCTCCATGCACTGAATTCTTCACGTGCTGCATTCGAAACAAGAGGATGAAGCCTTTGTAATTCTGGATCCAGATCTGGATCTGGATTTGGATATGAATTTGGAAGCTATGTATGATTTTGTTGAACTTTATTTTTCATCCCACTTTGCCATGGTCGTATTTGTCTTTTTCTGAGAAATTCTTTTTCTCTTTATTTGGTTAGAATTCTTTACAACCGGTGTAGATCTGGAGATTTGTTCAAATTTGGAGGATATGTTCAATGTATTAGAAATTTATTTAAGCTCCCTTTCTCTTATAAAAGCACCTGCAATGAATTCCTGCAATTAATTCAGACAAAGATGGCAACCAAAACATGAACACTTGATTTTAATTATAAAAATATGCATATATCAAGCTTGCTACCCCAAAATTTGATGTTTCGTTTGCATGTAAAGCAAGCATGATTTTTTTCAACTTCACTTGAACACCTGTAACACTATGCAGACAATCAATCAGACTTAATTCAAGCTCCTTCAATCCTAGGCGCCAAATTTTGAAGCCTTCTAACAGTAAAAACACCTTCTTCTGTGCAAAATTCCTCTTTAATTGGGTGCCAAAATTGCCTGGGCTGCACTTCCTTGCTAAAGAATTAATTAATTCATCATTATGGCAGCCCATTCTTATATAACCTTCACCATTCTATAATTAATAATTTCCTCTCCTATTCCTGACAATTAATTAATTAATTAACATGCTTTTCTCTTCAATTTAGGTGCCTATTTTGTGCATGCTCATGGCTGCCATTAAATAAATTAAATTTATTTAATTTTAGATTTCTACTTCTAGTCCACATTGACTTCACAGTGTGCTTTGACCTTATGCACCAAAAATAGGAATTAATTCCATTAATTAATACTTTAAAAATTATTATTTCTCCTCAATATGGGTCGCACTTTTTTGCATGAGAGGGGGCTGCATTAAACAAATTAAATTTATTTAATTTTAGAATTCTATTTCTAATTTCCTTTATCCTCTTCTTCCTTGTTGAATTTTTCCTCATGCTTGGGCGCCAAATTTGGAAATAGAATTAATTAATGAATGCTAGTAAAGTTGTCCCTCTATTCCAAAAGGGGTCACACTTTTTGACATAGCCCATTTCTATTTTTAAAAGCCAATTTTCAATGGGATTATTCACCCTACACCGTAGCTCCAAAAATCCCATGAAAGCTGTTTGAATTTCATAATGGGATTTTTTTACCCTGTAAGGTAGGTAAGAAATTCCCATAAATTCCTTAAGTGATTTTCTTTTGTTTCACAATGAGAATTTTCACCCTGTAAGGTAGGTAAGAAATTCCCGCCTGCCTGCTGCCTCTAATTTTCCCATTGTGACTTAAGTGGCATTACTTCCATGGGAAAAGGTACCTTGCTAGGTAGGTACAAAATTCCCATCTACCTGCTGCTACTAAAAATCCCATTGTAGCTTAAAACCTTCCTTTCCCAAAGATACGACCTGCCTAGAAGAGGCCTTTTATGTGCATGACTTCGTCTTTCTAGAGAGAACTAGACCTCCTGTGGAAAATTTCTTTTGGCATGATGTCTGTAGATGATCTCCAGACACTCCAGGAAAGAAAACAGACTAAACCGACAAAGAAATTGACCTAGAGAAATTTCATAGAAAACAAAACAGGAAAACACAAAAAATGCAAAACATTTCCAGAAGTCACAGATAAAGCCCAGGATTCATTCTTGGTTAAAACCCTACTGGTATATGGTAATATTGACATGTAAGACCACAACAGGGCTAAACTAGAGCACAATTTGCCTCAAACGGAGCTCAGAATAATTAAATAAAAATTTCCCGTAGGCAAACCCCAGCGATAGAATATAACGATTTCAGACATCTAGGTATTTGGTGAAATTGGCTAATATAACTCTCTGGGAATATCTTGACACAATACAGACACTTTCTGGAAATTAAAACACAAAACGACCCATTAATTTAAAAGTGCAAAAAAATTTACATGGGGTATTCTCAGATTTTGGGGTGAAATCTGGGGACACCAACCAGATATGCACGCGTCCTTGCAACATAGTGGAAAAATGAATTACTTTGCAGTCTGGAATTATAATCCCCTTTGTGCGCCACAATATCTCACACATATGTACGTGTTCGATTGCATCTTCAATACCTCTATACTTTGGAAGATGGAGAGACATATCCAAGTACATTTTTTGAGGTTGGTGTGGACCTTTCCAACCAGATCTAGAGCCTCATATATTCCCTCTTATATTTCCTCCACCACTAAATCCTCCAATGCCCAAGCCACTTGATCCTCTTGATCCACCTCCTGTAGCAGGTAATAGACCAGAGGATGTGTTGCCCTGTGTTCTGATGGTTATGCTAAACTAAATTCCCACAGTCTGCAAAGTTACACTACTTCCAGATGTGATGCCTAGGGTTTGTGAACCTATGTTATGTGCTGACAACTCGCTAGAAACAATACCACCAACTTTTCCTCCAAATAAAGTAGATGATGATTGTGTCATAGATGAATAAGATCCCTGATTAACTCCTTAACTTGATTACAAATTAACTCTATCTACTTCAACTCTACTGCCCACACTAGCTTATTTATTAATGACTGTCGTAGAAACTAGAAAACCAAATGCAAAGGCTAGGTTGCCAGGTATATTCAGATGTGCACATGCGGTGCATGTCGTCTCTATCCAAATTCTCTCATTTGAGGCTGAAGATGGTTCCCTACCATGATTTCCCAAATGGGGGATATCCAAATGCTACTAGCTTCACGTCTTCTATGTGAGCTTTGAATCCTTCATCAGCAATCTCTCTCCACAACACCATTCATTTTGCAACTTCATGTTGCTTCTCTAAATCCTTCTCATGTGCCTCATTGAACTTAAGCTACCTTTCCTCCCTTTGTCTTTCTTCAGCTATGTCTTCCATCCTTACCAAACTTGTTCATGCCCCCACACGTGGTGGGGTTTAGTTAGGCATTGGCTTCTTTTCCAAGTCCAAGGTTAGAATTAGACCTTGATCACCAGTGGGATATTGTGTAAATATGATCCTCTGGGCTCGTGCAATAATTGAAACTCAGTAACCTCTAGGCAAGAATAAGTCAAAACTATTTATCAATAATATAGTTGTTCAAAACACCATGGAACCAAACATCCCCAAAGCACGTCAAAATCATATCTGTATCATACAAGGCCTAAAATTCTTCTTGCATCCAAACAAGTGTGTGAAACCTCTAATTCCTCTTTGACACATAAGTAACCAGCCACTTGTATAGTTCTCTGGGAAAGATAGCAAAGAAAATCTCATATAATGCATCATACAGATTCTAATCAACCCACACGTGTGCATTAAAATTAGGTCCGATGCTGAATATGTAAGCATACTCTTCTTCCAGTTCTACTAACCACTCCTCAATATTGGAAAAGTTCAATCGATATGTATTCATCACACAACATCATGAAAAATAGCTGAGAAAGAGGTCCCGAAAATGAAACCAATGATGTAGCCTAGAATTCACTGCAAATAACCCAAGGTGTGATGTCATATCACTAAGCCTGAATTGAGCACTCACCCAAAGCACGTAAGGGCACCAAGTCCCTCTTTAGAGTTGCTTGTGTAGAATGTTAGCATGATTGAGCATGTATATATCCATATTTATAATAGATAATAAATAATCCACAATGCATAAACCGGATCTAAATCTAAACCATATGAAAGATTGACTAAATAATGATCATAATAAGATTTACCATGCAAGAACCATATTCAGTCACATCTAACACCGATATCCAGCCAATATGTTCTAGTATATTAAATATTGCAAAACACATAAGCTTCATACATCAAGATCTAGTTTCCATGGTCATGTGTGCTAACAAATCCTTAACATAACTCTACAATAATCAGGATTGTTCAAACCGTGCAAGAGAATATATATATATATATATATATGGGGACTTTCCCTTCAATGCCTATGCACCTTCCAAAAATAGACTACATGCTAAGAATAGGCATGCACTTTTACAAGGGAATACAAAAGCATGCAAGTGCTCTAATAATAGATTTCTTATAGTTATATATAAGTAGAAATCCTATTATCAAACCATAACTCTAGATGATGCTCAAACTGTTGCACATCCCAAAATAGCCTTACGTGAACTGCAAGTCTCCACATCATCACGTGCTAAACACTCTATCTCCAAAAATAGCCCAGATCTGTAAAAGTGGATAAGTCCTGTGTACACTTGTCTTAGGCACACACTATTTTTCTATAGTTTCTCGTCCTTTTATGTGACATGTATTTTCGTGCCCAATACTTATGCACTTTCATAATTGAACTATCTTTTATTTGTTTAACAAAAGACATCATTTTCATGAATGCAATGGTAGATTCAACTACTAGAAATTCTATCTTGATCCTATTTGGACCTCAGTTTCTTCTAGAAATGGAATGAAGAATGAATGATCTATGCATTGTGAAGTGGACATTTGGCATTGTTTTCACCTTTCATCTCCCTGATTGCATTCTCCTTCATTGATTTGGCCTCAGTTTATATGGATCACCAGCTTGGCCATTGATTAGGTATCTATAAAACATATTCTATTGGGTTTGATACACTATTGTATAAAAGTGAGGGCCTGTCCTCACTGACCTCCCTCTATTTGGGGGATGGTTGGTTATTGGTTTTTATTTA
The DNA here is from genome assembly GCA_019776745.2 of Taxus chinensis. Taxonomy (NCBI): domain Eukaryota; kingdom Viridiplantae; phylum Streptophyta; class Pinopsida; order Cupressales; family Taxaceae; genus Taxus; species Taxus chinensis. The sequence continues at coordinate 506,598,525 of CM034151.1, forward strand.
TTCTGAGAGCTGGGATTTTTTCTCATTTGGGTTGAGTTCTACAAAGTATTGGTTCATTGTGGTCGCATTTTTGGTTTATGCTAAGGTGGTTGTAATTTTACATTTATTAGTAGGATTTGAGAGCACCTTTATATGTTTCCCTTGTCTCCTTGTAAATGAACACACAGGATCAGACTGATATTTACATGTTTGTTACTTCTTGTTAACAAATTTGAAATGAATAAATCTTTATTCTCCTTTGTAATCTTTTGTTTATCATGCTGAAAAACTATAGAGAACAATTTTACATCTAATTATTTGATTGGGTATTGAGGGAATGTTCTTTTGCAATGTTACCTTATAACATTTCCTTCAATTATAAATTCATTTTTACAATTTTCTGGGAATGAACATCTACTATCTTTGGGTGTCCTTTATTTTTAGGGATTTGACATGATCAACACATGAAATTCTATTCTCAAGTGTTTTTGCTAAGGTGTCAAGGATTATTTTACATTATTTTCTTTGTTTGGGTGTCTATGAAGGCTAGTAACTTTGGGAGGATGAGTTTCTTTTGATTTTAGGTTTGGATGTAGTAGAAGTATTAAGAAAATATATTTAATTCAGTTTGATTTAATTTAATCGTAATTAAATATTATTTTTAGAGTAACTTACTATAAAAATGATATTTAGTTAAGTACAGTAACACGCAATCAATAAGTATTCTAAGATGTAACACCCTAAGCAAATGAAGGGAGAAATATGACTAAGATAATTTTGTGCCACCTGGGAATGATCATGACTGTGTATTTATTGGAACATGATGGAAACAACATTGTGAAGAATTGATAAGGGTTAAAAAACCTAGGAATGTATGGGACATAATCTCCCACAGGAGGGTAGGTGTGCCCCAGGTGCTAATGATTGATCTGGGCACCTATGTTTTCTTAGATACTTGGAACTTGGCCTTTTTTTAATCATAAGTTCTTTGTTGTTACTCGCTCTTTATCACTCTAGTTTATTTGTTAGGTCACCAGTCACACATGTAACCTACAAAACAAATGAGTACCTGTACATGCCCACAAACCACATCAAATCTAATAAAATATATATAATTTGGAGTTGGGCTGATCCCAGAGGTCACCCAAAGAATGAACTTATGACCAAGTGTTTCACTATATCTCAGACTCCATGCAATTCTTCACGTGTTTGTATGTGTCCCATGCCCTAGGATTCCATTGTGCAAGTTGCATGATGATAGTGGGATAAATATAGATTGTCCCAAATCTATAAAATGTGTGTAATGGAATAAAATGAACTCCCCTCCTATGTATTATATGTAGACCAATGTAACCCTTGTCCCTTGCATGTATGTGCTAGATATGTACTTTTTAGTGCTTTTGTGCCTTTGTGAAATCTTAGGTGGTGATAGATAATGCTTATAGTGCTTGGCCCCTTATTTGAAAGAAGTAACTAGGTATATATATGATTCCCTTATTTGGATTTTGTAATTGACAACTAAAATGATGACCCAAAGTGTTAAAATGTGACTAAGATGTTAAAAGGACCCAAAAGAGTAAGAAGAAGAAAGAGAGGGACAATATTGCCTACAAGGGACAGGAGTCCTGGGTGCTTTTGTCCTAACTGGGCACTAGTATCTGAGGCCATAAAAAGGTAAATCAGTCAAGTTTTAGAAAATTTGTAAGATGTGTAAAGCTAATAAAGTGTAAGAGATAAAGCAATCAAAAGGTCAAAATGAGTTTTCAACCACTAGTTTTCTTGCTTAGGAACCATGTACACATTAGTATGCTTTAGGACCTAGAAATGTACCTAAGTGCATAGATTTTATGTCTACATTTTCCCCCACTTTATGTTGTTGAGTGAATACTTGATAGCATAAATTATATAAAAGATGCATACCTCATAATCTAGAGAGGAGTGTAGCCGACAGCATGCCGAGTGGAAAAATAATCATGTGAAGTGTAGAAATTAGGAAAGGGAGGTAGACCCTAGGGGTGAATCGTATGTGTAGTTGCATGTTGGTTGAGCTTGTACCTTTTGATGCAAGTTGATTCTTTTTGTTTTTAAGGACGAACCTACACAAGAAGAGAAAGAGAGTAGTAAAAGTATCGTATATGAAAAATTAGAGAAACATATGTATAAGTATGTAAAACTATTAGAAAGTAGTACCTAAGGAAAGAGTTCATTGATGTATGAGAGAGTATAAGATAGAAAATTGTCCCATTTTTCTTGGTGATGTTTTCAGATGGGGTTAGGAGTGATCAATTCCCAACTAAGAAAGTGTCAAACTATGGATTTGAGCATCTTATCATCAAGGATTAGGTTTTTAGGTGATATCACGCCAAGAGTGAGGTTTTTGGGTGATATCATGCCATAGATGATTTTTTTTGGTAATATCGCTCCAAGGATGAGTTTTTGGGTGATCTCACTCAAGGATTATTTTTTTGGGAGATCTCATGACAAGGAGAAGAGTGTTGGGGAGAGAGGTCTATTTATTTATCCTTCCATAAATCTACTCAAATGATAAGTGCCACTGCAAATTGGCACATCCTGATTTGTAACCGAATTATAGCCAAATTATAACCGAAATGTAACTGAGTTGTAGTTGAGTGATTGAATTTTTTAACTGAAACCAATTGTTTGATATCATAGATTCATACTATAACTTTCTGTAAACTGTTTTGAACTGAGAAATTATCTGATTATTCCCCCAGGACACAAACACTCAGGTAGGACACAAGCACCAACCGTTCCTGTCTGATATTAGGCACTAGTGTATGCTTTGTGTTTTTGGTCCAATTCATATTTTGGACCAATCTATGACTGTATTCTTTGGAAAATTCTATATTGTGTTGTTTTGTTCTAGAGCTCTGTGCTGCTAGTAGGGTGATTTGTTCACCCTATAGTTTCCCCTCGTTTGAGGTGTATGTGATGAATATAGGAGGATGTGGTGCAAACAAGAGGAACTTAAACTAACATGCATATTGTAGTTTGGATACCTACAGGGGTAGGGGATGTGCATTATAGTAACCAAGGAACATGTAAACAATAGAGACTATAAAACAAGTGTTAGTCTAAAGATCTAGGATGCAGTAAAATACAGTGTAGCAAGAAACGATGAACATAAGAGGGGCCGCAAAAAGTGGGTTGCATATATATGACACCACTCAAAATTTCATAAGACAATTAGTGCCGAAGCGGCCATAAGAAAATAATGATCAAACAAGACATATGTAATAGCCCTTAAACAATGGAAAACAATAACGAACAATCAGTAATAGATAACCATGGTTGTATAATATTGTGCAAGGAGAATTCTACACATGAAGCATTCGTTAGCATGTTAGAAATATTAGTATGCAAAAAAATGTATATATTAATAAAAAATTAAAGTGATGGTAACAGGACGTAGTAAATACTGTAACAATAGGACTTTTGATTGTGGAGTAGGAGAGTAGAAAAGGTAGATTCCCCCAAGAGCCTTGGTGGGACTGATAAAGAGAAGTGTTTAGCATCATGCATCATGTAAGAATATGTAAAGGTATTGCATTCACTCAATATACCATGTGAACGTGCATGTGTGTATATAAAAAGATAATGACATACTAAGAATCTATCTAGCATAGCAAACAAAGTGTAACATGTAATTATTATAAGATAAAAAGAGTAAATACAGCCAAGATAGATAGGTGCCATGTGAATGTGACTATGTGCTTCAATGTGAAATATGTGTAGATGAGAGTGGCCACATTGTCCCCCAACGGATGTTTGTGATGTGAGGTTCATTTAGGAATTACAACCTCAACTGTCAAGTATGAACCGTAGAACAAGAGTGTGTCATCAAGTGGTGATGGTGAAGTATGTGTACTGGAGATGCGGAAATGATCAGAAATGTAGACATAAAGTGGAGATTGTGAGAATTAGAGATAAAGTCACCAAGATGTGACTAGTGAGGGGGGAAGTCGAGTGCCCCTTGATTTTGTGTGGGGCGGGGAGTCAAGTAAAATCATCAAGGAGGCCATCAGTGTTAGGGTCATAACCGATAGGATTTGGATTGGAGACATAGTATGTGATAGTGTGAGGTATTTCATAGAAAGATCTTATGTGGCGTAAATTATACATGCCCATAGCACATATTTCATCAATAAAATGGTGTTTCAAACAATAATGTGTGCACCAATGAGTTGGGTTTTTGGCATAGACAAGGAATGAATCATTACAAATATAGATGTGGGTAAAAGGCTTATGAAAGGTAATAGTAGTATGATGGGGTTCAAGGGTGCCACCAATATAGTTGAGCCAAGATTGTTCAAGGGTGAGAGGATAAGAATGATGTGTATGTGCAAGGAAGACTGATAAATGGAAGACATGGAGGCCATAGCAAGCAGTAATTAATACATATCCATGATACATGTAAGGAGAATAAAGGGGAGGGAGATTAACAAGTGTGAATCCTAATTGTACCAATCCTTCATGTGTGCAAACAGTTTCAGGGAAAGTGGGATCAAATGGAATATGAGGCTAATAAGAGTAATGTATGAATAAGGTGTGTGTGAATGGATCAAACTATAGACTGGAGGTGACCTGGGGAGATGGAGGAGGTGGCATGAGGTCTAGTGTATGTAATGTTGCATGGAAAGGAATCATGGTTGTAGCAGAGGGAGAAGGTTTCTTGAATTGATATGCACCTGGGCCAATAACAACAAAGGTGTTTTTGAAATAGGATTCATCTACCTCAAGAGGAGTAAATTTGAGGTTGCACAAATTTTCATCAGTAAGTTTTTCGACATCAACCTCACCATTGGAATTTTTAGTTGTGATATTATCTTGTTGTGTAGCATTATCAAGGATATTAAGAGGAGGGGTGGTGGATGTAGGGCTAGGAGGAGTAGTAAAGGGTGGAATAGTGGTAGTGATGGAGGGAGATACCATAGGGGAAATAAGATCAATGGTATGTGTAGGGATGAAATGGGTGAATGTGGAGGCATAATAAGTAATAGAAGCACTAGATTCACCATGGGGGTATAGGCATGGTGGTGACTAGGTATATACAACAGAACTTGAATGGTTCAAGGTCATCAAAAATAGTATGGTCATATCCATCATGTAATAATTTAACGCACTAATGAACCATAGAAAGAATAACATGTATAGTGTGGATCCATGGTCTACTGAGTAAAAAATTGAACTAAAATGATGGATCAATGATATAGAAAAATGTGGGATGAGTTTTGGGCCATATCCTATAAAAGTAATGTGATGGTGTTGATGAATGTTTGAGAAGTAAAATCATAGCCACAAACAATGGTATATGATTTGGTGATATGACTATTACGAATTTGTAGTTGCGATGAGTAATGAGAAGGAACATAGATTTAGAGCGGAGTCATTGTCAATTAGTATGCACTTCATATGATGGCAGCCAATAATAGCTATAATAAGAAAAGGTGATGAAATATTACCAACGGTATTAGGAGTTATATCATCATTACGGAATGATAGGGCATGTGGTAGGTTTTTGAGGGATTGAATAAGATGGATGAAGGAAAAAGGGGAATTGTCACTTGTAATTTGAATGGAACATAGGGAAACCTCTAATGTATGACAAAAATATTATGCATTGCATAAAAGGTCTTGAAAGGAATATTATGCATTGCATTGTATTCTTTAGTTTCTTAATGATATCATAACCTTTTGAGGTGTTGATAGGAACTGTAGAGGTAAAAGGTGGTGGAATAAAGATGGGTGGAGCCATGTGTTACATATTGCATTGAGTGGTGGCCACATTAATAGTTGGGTCAGACATTGGAAGGTTAAAGAGGGGAGGGTATTGGGTACAGACCTACATAAAATCAGAAACAATGCCAGCCATGCAAGAAAACCTGGTGGGTGCATAGGATGGGTAGGAGGATTGGTCCATAAATTTAGAAGAAGGAGAGAGGATTTGATGCATGTTTATAAGGTATGATTTTATCGATCGGATTCATCAAATGATTTAATCTAATCATAATTAAATCTTATTTTAGAGTAACTTATTGTAATAAATGATATTCAAATAGCTAATTATAATAACATGCAAGTAATAAGAATTCAAAGATGTAACACCCTAAGCAAATGAAGGGAGCAAGATGACTTAGTTTATTCTGTACCACCTTGGAATGATTGGGACTATTTATCTTTTATAACAGGATGGAAACAACATCACAAAGGCTTGATGAGGGTTTAAAAACCTAGGAATGTGTTGGACAGAAGTTCCCACAGGAAGGCAGGAGTTCCCCAGGTGCTAGTGACCGATCTAGGCACATGTGTCTACTTAAATGATCATAACCTAACCTTCTTTGGGTTGGAAGGTATTTGTTGTTACTCTCTCTTTGTTGCTTTTATTTTGATGTTAGGTCATCGGTCGCACCTATAACCTACAAAAAAAATGAGTACCTGCTCATGCTCACAAACCACATCAAATCTAATATAGTCATATTGACCCCAACAGTCACCTAAAGAGTGAACTTATGACCAATTTTTGCACTACATCTTAGAATCCATGTAGTTCTTCACGTGTGTGTGTATCCTTGTCCCATGCCCTAGGTTTCCCTTGTGCAAGTTACATGATGATAACATACTAGATCTAGATTGTTCCAAATTTACAAAATGTGTGTAATTGAATAGAATGAACTACCCTCATATGGAGTGTCTTCATACCAATGCAACCCTTGTCGCTTGTATAGATGTGCTAGATATGTACTTTGTAGTGCTCTTGTGCTTTTGTGCAAGCTTAGGTGGTGATAGATATGATTATAGTGTTTGGCACATTATTTAAAAGAAGTAACTAAGTGTATATATATGATTCCCTTGTTTGAATTTCATAATTGACAACTAAAAGGCCAATCCAAAGTTTTAAAATGTGACTAAGAAATGAAAGGGACCCAAAAGAGTAAGAAAAAGAAAGAGAGGTTCAAGAGTTCTTAAGAGGGACAGGAGCACCTAATAGGGACATGAGAGCCTAGGCGCTTGTCTCTTAACTATGCACTAGTGTCTAAGGTATTCAAAAGTTAGATTAGTCAAGTACAAGTAGAACTATAAGATGTGTAAAACTAGTAGAGTGCAAGAGATAAAGCAACCAAAATTCCAAAAAGAGTTTTCAACCACTAGTTTTCTTACTTAGGAATCATATGTACATTAGTATGCTTAGGACCTATAAATGTACCCAAGTGCATAGATTTTGTGTCTGCATGGTTACCTTCTCCCTTTAGTCCTCCCATTCCCCCATTTCCATCCATATCAATCTCCCCTTCATTTACACTATCCATTTGTCCTACCCCATGTAGATTTCATCCCCTTTTACACATCTAACATTATATCTGCTAGAAAATCACATTTTACTTACATATTTTGAGTGTGTTTACCATGAATTATGAAGATTAGCATCAGAAGAATCATTACACACCAATTTTTCAATAGTTTCTTTAGAAGCAGTGCTTGTGATCACATCTAATATGTCTTTAGTAGCTTGTGTCTAAGTTCCCAAGTGTTTGTAGTGCTTCTATGACCACTCTCTCGAGTGAGAACTACATTTAGTGGATGCAATTAGTCTCATATTGACCTTCATAGAAGTTTGAGTTCTAGAAATAACACATATTCCTCTCTCTTTCAGGATATGCCTTGGTAACAGGTGGACATCCACACCCTCAGTAAAGTGTCTCCTTGTCATTCCCAAAAGGCTTGGTCAAGTGAGAGAGATAGAACCATCCCCAACTACAAACGGAAAATAAATCACGTCTATCCTTCCTCCTTTCCCCCTCATTCATTTAGGGACTTTTTTTGGGGTGTTAGATTGGGAACCAATACACCTCATAGGCATAGGTATCCACCTAGGACACACACTACCTATGACACCTATAGGCCTATCTTAGAGTCTCTTTCTCTACATGTACTCTTGTATGGCCATAGAGTCTTTGATCATGCTAACATGCATACATCCTTCACATTATCAGATAGTGGACCCTTACCCCTATCCTCATTGGATAGATAATAATAACATTCACAAATTAGGGGCATATTATCTCCTCTCACTACCTATTTCACCTCTTTCTTTATAGATTTGACGAAACGGATAAGGTGATCAGCTAAGGAGGAATACCTATTGTGATGGTCAGTTTAAAGGTCGTGTGCACATTCTAACTTCTTTATCCAATATTGACCGTGAGATATTCCTTTTGGCTAGGAGGAACTACTTGAAATACACAACAAGACCACAAAAGAGAGTTAAACAATATATATCAATGGGCTGCCTAGCATGTGCTAGATCTAGGAAGTGTGGTACTTCCTTGGTGGCAGTCAACCCACTATTTAATACAACTTAATGTAAGAAATGTTGTAAATAAATAATTTCCTACTGTAGTTGATATGATTTAGGTATCTCATCCAAATACAATAAGCAAATCTAATATAACAGGCTAGGTTATGATATGATCTGGAAGTAGGGTAGGTAGTCAAGGTGCTGAAATAGGTCAGGGTTAGATTCTAGGTAGCTTGGGTTTCTTGGATGTAGGTTTTTAAGTTTTTGTTATCGGTAGGATTACAAAATAAAGAGACCAATGTCAGTGAGATGTGACTGACGATGGTTAAGAGGAAACCGATGATGGTTAAGGTGGGATGGTAGAAATTCAATAAACTAGGTTTTGAGAACTTTTTGAGGTAAGACAATGGGTGTGATGAAAATGGCTAGGTTTGCAATGGTGCTGGGGGTACTCAGATGTATTCAAGATTTAATTTTAGGTGATTAAATTATTACGTGTGATGGAATGGTTGGATTCAAAGGAAGGTAACAAGGGTGGGATGAAAAATACAAATAGATGCTGATAAACAAAGATGAAGAAACTTTGTAATTTGGATAAGTATGAAATGATGCAGGTTAGAGATACACTTACTGGTGTTTGCAGATTTGATGGTTGGATGATGGCGATGGTTGACCTATGGAATGGTGCTTAGTGCCATGGAAATGATTCCTAGAATACTACCATGAATGAAAATACCTTTGTATCTGTCTTGGTGTTAGCTATGGCTGTCTGGATGTACAAAAAAGCTCTGATTCTTGCTTGCATGTATATATCCTTCATTTTAAAACTTTAGAATGTGGCCAAACTCTCACACAAGGTTACCAAAATTAATATATGGTAACCAACAATAGTTTAGGGTGACCAGCGTTAGTTTAGGGTTGACTGGCATTGGTTAAGGTGGAAAATCCTAGGTTTACTAAAAATGACAAATCTTGGCAATCTCTTGACCAGTTCTGTCTATTCTCACGGATCAAAATGAGATTGTTGCACTTAGATAAGTGGGAATGTGTTTAGAGGAAGAATAGGCATGTGATTTTAGGGTTGGACTAAGTCTTAGTTAATTAAGGTACCTAGGACTAAATCTTAGTTAGTTATGGTGAGTGAATATTGAGTCCTAGTAAAAGGGAAACCTGCTAAGAATAGGGTTATGATGAAGTGTCTAGGTGAGGTGGTGGGGTGATTTATCTAAGTGAGGTGGAAATTAGTTTTTATTAAGGTAATTAAATAATGAATATTGTGAGCATGGGTATTACTTTAATTATAAATAATTAAACTAATATTAATGTGGGGTAAAAGGGTCATGGTTAGGTGAATATGTTTAAGTTGGCTATTTGAAAAGGGACTGAGGGGAGTGTGACCCAATTTTGGTGTCTAAATTTTTCCCCCTTTTGTTGCGTATCTTGTATTGGTAAGTGATGCTGACAAAAACAATAAGTGATTTCCCCATGTGTGGGTGATGGTGATCTACAAAATCAGTGAGTGGTTTGATAAATGTGTAGTTGGTGAAGATAGGTGGTGAAGGGTATGTGTGCTATGGGAAAGGGTGATGGTCAATTTAGGTAATAGGTAAATAGGTCGAGGTCAAAAATGGTTCATGGGTAATGATAATCAAATGCACACACACATATAGATTGCAACACGATACCAAGTTGAAGAGCTTGCAAACTCTACATTTTCCAAGGTCGATAGGTTTATCCAAACAAGGGTGAAGTGATTCAGGTATCCAAGGTATAGGATATGGTCTGAAAACACAACGTAGTTCAAGTGCAGGAACACTTAGGTATGTTCCAGTACACCAAAGGTTTGGTCAGGATAAACGACACGAAAATAGGTAACGTATGGTTGGTAGGCTAAAAAACATAGGTAATAGCATCATAAGGTATAACGAGTACCTAATCTCAATGGTCACACCAAGTAGTTCAAGTTCAGGTAAATGGGTCATGGCACAGGTAAGGCCAAGGTATAGGTAAAATAACAAATCCTAAGACGCAATGAAGGAAATGTAGGGGTAGTTTAGGCTTGATGGTATGGTTCAATGGGAATCTGAAATGATAAAAGATGTGTGGGCACTAATGGTTGTAGGCAAAAGGAATCTTAGCAAGTCCAGGGTTGACCAATCTCGGTTATAGGGTGAGCAACGTCGGTTTCCTAGGGCACAAATATGATTGGCGTTGGTCAGGTCAGGTTGGGTTATAAAATAAAAATTCCATATTTTACTGAATCATTGTTGTGTTCTGAATTTGGAGAAAATGATAGAGCTATTTGACCTTTCTTACCTTTATGAGAGAGAAGGACAAGGCATCGTACCGGGCTGAGGTGGAGATTACGAGTTGGTGACATTAGCTAGTAGATGGGTCCACGAGAGCAGTGTGGTCGATTGTGATTGGTTAGAGGTGAGGGGTGGATTGGGGCATGAAAGAGGAAGGAGAGGGCTCGGGTGGGCCACCGATATAGTGGTCGGACGTACCACCATGCTGAAGGAACCGAGATGAGGTAAGATTCAATCTCTTTTAACGTTTGTTAGATGAAATAGTGTGTAGAAATTAGTTTGGGTAGAAATGGTCTTGGGTAGAAAGTGATCGAGCTAACCTAGAAGGGCCCCATGCCCTAGGAGTGCTGCCTACATAGCCCCAACAAAAAGGGGCCTCAGACTGATGCAATTATCCCATAAGCTAGGGAAGTATATGATGAGGTAGAGGAATGGGTTAGTAGGTTTTAGGTATGATTGAGTGTAGGTCATAGGCATGGTTGGGTTGATGTTATAGGCATGGTTGAGTCTTAGGTGAATTAGACATGGTTGAGTATTAGGTGATAGTGGAAATATTTTAAAATGTAGGTGTTGATGATCAGGTCCTATATAGGGTAATCAATAAGTAATGAAGAAGGTGAATGGTAAGAGGTGGTAAAAGAGTCGGTTAATTGATAAGAACCCGAATGAGTCTACCATACCCAAGATTGGCTTATGAATGTGAGACCCTAAAAGGATTTACATAATGGACTATTCTAAGGGTGAAGAAAGTCACATGATCATGAAATGTCACAGTTGTGGCAGGTCCCTTGAGCAGAGAGAAAATTAGGTCGAAAAGGCAATGAGGTGAAAGCGGGTGTTTTAGTGTAACTTAGTGTTTGACAACATGTCTACCTGACAAGAAACCCATGATCAAAAATAGGAAAGTCCATGAAAATTTTTTATCATTTAATTCTTTTATTTTTGTTTTTGATAGACTGATCGATGCAGGAATTCTATATGGGATGAGTATATTATCTCCTTGAGGTCTTCGTGAAGCTGATCGATGCAGGAAGCTTCTAAACATTTTATTGTTTTTTTACAATGACTTTATATAGTTGTCCTTCGAGGGAGCAGTCTATTTATAGTGGCGAGATAAGATATGTCCTTTTTGAGTTAGTCATCTTTTTGCTGGAAGTTTGACTTAAGGAGTTGCATCCTATTTTGTTTTTAGACGTTTAAGTCATGGAAAAGACTATAGAGGAAGATTAGGTTCTTGTTTAGAAGAAAAAACCATAATACAAAGAGGTTAACTATGAAAGAGATGGTTCCAAGTGACAAACGAATATGGGATTCCATATTTTAAAAAAATATTGAAAAGTATCCATGAGAATCATGCTATGAGTAGAGCCACGATACTCATATTGAAGATAAGGCTGAAAGGTGATGGGTAATCACATGATTCTTGTTTAGTCATTGATCCTCAAAACGGGTAATATGGAAGGTGAAACATGCTCAAGGGATGAGCGGTCGATAGACAGAAAGGTGTTATAGGACTTAATGTCAACAATAAAATGGTCTAAGATGCAATGTATTGAGGGGATCAAATTCAAGTTTACCCTCGAGTGAAGACAAATGATAAGCACCTGATCCATATGCATAAGTAATGATATAGGGTCCAAGCCAATTAGGAGCAATTTTTCCATGTTTACTTTTCTCTTCTTTGGTTACATGTTGATTTTCCTTCAAGACAAGGTCACCAACCTCGAATGTTCACTCATGAACACGTTTATCATAGGCACATTTGATACATTTTTGGTAGATTTGGAGATGGTCAAGAGCATTGAGATGACGTTCATCTAATAACTCAAGTTTTTCCAAATGGTCATGGCGAAAGTCATCTTCATTGAGCATGTCTTGTAGTGAGATGTGAACAGATGGAATTTGGACTTCAAGAGGCAAGAAAAATTCAGTACCATAGAACAAAGAAAAAGGTGTGGTAACAGTTGAAGTGCGAATACTAGTGCGGTAGGCCCACAAGGCAAAGGGAATGTGTGTATGCCAATCCTTCCCAGTATCGTCAACTACTTTCATAAGGATTTTTTTCAAGGTTTTATTGGTTGATTCTACTTGGCCATTTGTTTTTGGGTAATAAGGTGCCATGAGAAACTGAGTTGAATGCCAAAAGCGTCACACAAATTTTGTAGGGCTTTTTTTTTGAATTACTTTCCATTATCAGTGATGAGGCAATGAGGGACACCAAAGCAACAAATGATGTGATGGTTGATGAATTCACATATTTTCTCAGCTTTTATAGAAATGAGGGGAATGGCTTCTACCCATTTAGTGTGGTATTCAGTAGTGGTTATAATCCATTGATGGTGTTGTGAAGAATGAGGATTGATCTCTCCGACAAGGTCCAAACCCCATTGAGAGAAAGGCCAAAGGTCTCATACGACCTATAAGGCATGACTAGGTGTGTGATGAAGATTAGTATGTTGTTGGCATTTCACACAACGTTTGACATAGTCACAACAGTCGCGGTTTAGGGTTGGCCAGTAATAGCCAAGGTGAAGAATGCATTTAGCGACAACTAAACCACTAAAGTGGCCTCCACAAATTCCATCGTGAACTTCCTTGATGGTGTAGGGAATTTCAGAACTTGTAAGGCATCATAAGAGAATACCATCGAAGCTACACTTATAAAGGAGACCACCCATGATGACATAGTGAGAGACACTTTTAAGAAAGGCACGTTGTCCATTACGAGTGAGATCAGGAGGTAGAATGGAAAGGGAAAGGTAGTCTGCAAACTACTTATACCAAAGGTCACATGGGTCAGGTGCAACGGTTCCGATGGAGTGGACCTCATAAGGTAAATAAGAGGGTGATTATAACCTTTGTATTGTGACAAATATTTTAGAGTCGGTAGGTGAAGCAGGTATCTGAGAAGCTAGCAGGCCATGGTATCCGTAAATTTATTGGTAGAACATGGGGTGGTTTGAAGTTCATAACAGTCAAAGGTAGTCAAGGGTATGTCTACATGATGCTTATACTTTTGAATTATTTCATTAAGACACTGGTATATACCATTGAATTGGTTTACAACCAACTGGGAATCACCAAATATATTGATCGACTTAACATCTAAGGCATAAGCAGCCTGGAGATCCAATATGAGTGCTTCATATTTGGCGATATTGTTTGTACAATAAAAATCCAGTTTGATAGATAAAGACATGGATTCACCACCTAGAGGAATGAGGCTAATACCAACTTCGAACCCACGTTGAAACTTGGAACCATCGAAGAAGAGGTTCATTTGGTAAGTGGTATCATCCAAGGAGAGGGTAAGTATGGATTCATCCGAAAAATCAAAGTTAGAGGGTTGATTTCTAGAGATGGGTAAGTCTACGAGGTGGTCAGTGATGGTTTTGCCTTAAATGGATTTTTGATAAATGAATTTGAGGTTGAGGTCTACGAGAAGCATGAGCCAACGACCAACACGCTGATGTTGGTAGGGTTTGGCGTACATGTAATGTAAGGGGTTAGTATTGGTGACGATAAAGGTTTTGTGGTTGAGTAGGTAATGACGTAGTTTAGTGGTGAAAAAAACTAAGGCTAAGTAGAGTTTTTCAGCATGGGTGTACCTAGTCTCATAGTCCAAAAGGGTACAACTTATGTAATAAACCACTTGCTCTCTGTGTTGCTCATCGTGATGAGCGAGCATGGGACCCAGGGAATGATTAGTAGCAAAAATGTACAGGTAAAATGGTTGGTCATCCTTAGGAGGAATGAGCACTGGTGGTTGAAGAAGGTATTATTTTAAGGTGTCAAAGGCTTTATGGCATTCATCATCCCATTTGAATGAGACATCCTTTTTGAGGAGATGATGAAATGGTTGGCAATGGTTGGAAAGTTGTGAGATAAAACGATGAATAGATTGCAACTTACCTTGCAAACTTCAAAGTTGATGGAGATTAGTAGGTGGAGGCATTTTGAGAATAGCCTTCACTTTAGTAGGATCAAATTCTATGCCACGCAAAGAAATGATGAAACCAAGGAGTTTTCCTGAAAGTACCGCAAAAAAACACTTCTTAGGTTGAAGGAAAACATAATATTTGATGAGGCAGTCAAAGATGACCTTAAGGAATGTCAGGTGCTCGACCCAATGTTTAGATTTGGAAAGAAGTTCATCTACGTAATATTCCAATATGTGATGCATGATGTCACGTAAGATATAAGTCATGACTCACTGATATGTGACACCGGAATTTTTAAGGCCAAAAGGCATGAATCGATAGTAGAAATTCCCTCAAGGAGTGATGAAGACAATTTTGTGTTGATCTTCTGGAGGGAGTAATATTTTATTATAACCTGAGAAACCATCCATGAGTGATAGCATCTCATGGCCGGTGGTGAGATCAACTAGTTGGTCAATGCCTGGTAGGGGAAAATCGTCTTTGGGGCAAGCTAAGGTTGAGGTCATGGAAATTTATGCAAATGTGGAGTCCCCCTATGTGCTTTTGTGACACGAACGATATTAGAAATCCATTGGGCATAGTCAATGGGTAGGATGAAGGAAATTGAGAGAAGGTGCTGAAGTTCTTCTTTGACTAGAAGAGCAATGCGAGGATGCATTTTCTGCAGCTTTTGTTTTATGGGTTTGGCATCAGGAATGGTTACGATATTGTGGACCACAATGTTTGGGTCAATACCGGGCATATCAACATAGGACCAAGCAAAAGCATTGTTATGGTCCTAGAGGAAAGAAGTAAAAGCTTCCTGTTCAGCAACATCTAAAGATTGGCCTATCTTTAGAATGTGTGGGTCATCTTGAGTGTTAATGTTGATTTAGATAGTCAATTCATTCAACATGGTTTGCATCTCAGAAGGTAACGATAGGTTAATATAAGAATCTTCCACACCCAGATAGGTGAGTATAGATTCATCGTCCTGACATTGAACGACATTAATAGAAGGTGCATCGTCATTGACCATGTCAAGATACAGGAAGGGAAGAGAAGAGGTAACCTCACCATTACGTTGATAGATCAGAGGTCCTAGGGAAATTTTGTGTATGAAAAAAAAGTTATGAGGGATAGATTCGGGATCTATGGACTCCGTGGGTGAAGGTGGTGACGTTGGTGAATGGGGTGAAGAAGGTTTGTCTTCCTTAATGAGGTTGATGCAGGCCTTCTTGGAAGGTGGTGTAGAAAATCCAATACCACTATGATCATTGTGCTTACAGCTGGTACAAGAAATGATGGTATGATGACCTTGTTCATAAAAAATGAAGCCAAAGCCTTTCCATGCATAGTGATGAAGGAAAGTGTGGGAGAATTGGTGGTTACTAAGGGATTGGAGGTCAGATGAAAATGGTCATGTTTGGGATGGAGATCCGGGTGAATATGTAGTCGTATCAAGTCCCCCATACGTTAAGCTGGTGCGAAGGTGGGGAGGACCATAAGGGAAAACATCTCCTACGTGGTAGTCATAACAAGGGTGTTGGTGTAGATTCCCATACTCTTGCAGAGTGAGGAATGTGTTGATATTGTATAGGTGGTACTCCCCCAAAGTGAGGCATTGAAAAACACCTTCTAAGGGATCAGTAGTTGATATGTGGGTAGTAGGGATAGATGATTCATTAGATGATTGGGTAGGAGGGGTATTGGTTGGTTGGGAAGTAGATGGGTCAGCTGTAGAGGTTGACCAGTAGTAGGAATAGAAGAGTTAGATGTGGGAGAGGTGGCGAAAGCATTGGTGGATGGGCTCATGGGTGAAGGAGAAGTGGGGGTAGTGGCAGATGCCTTGACCGGTACAAGTACATCGTTGGGTTGGTACAACATGTTACAAGTTTTGAATGGTGACGGGTCGATGGGGATGGTATAGTTATGTCCTTCATGTTCAAATTTTACACAGTAGTGTAAAGTTGAAGGGACACAACCTATGACGTGAATCCAAGGTCTATCGAGCAAATAGGTTATACTGGAACTCCCCCTCTAAGACATAAAATAGTTCCAGGATAGTGCGAGGGCCTACGCAGAACGTGAAGGATAATGGTGCCAAGGGTGGAGGTAATGGTGTCGTTGAAGGAGCACAACATAACTAGGTTATTATGCATATAATTAGAAGGGATACACATTTGATTGTATGCGTGGGAGGAGATGATGTTAATTCTAGCACCACCATCAATCATGATGTGTCATATGTGTATGTTATCGATATAGATGGAAATGAAAAGGGCAGGATCAGGGTCATCTGACTGGAGAGGTACAATATCCTCATCAGAGAAGTTGAGGGTGATGACTTGAGGAGTGGGCATGGGGGTAGAAGAAGGAGATGATTTGGTAAGTGAGGCCATGTGGTGAGGGGTAATAATGGAGGCCACTAGTGTGGGGTCATTGGGTAAAACTTCAATGGATTGTAAAACCTTGATAAGGGCTTGTCTATGAGATTCAGAAGTTTGGAATGAGATCATACAAAGACATCTTTAGAGGAGACTGATGTAATTGTTTTATCATTGCACGATGGGTGACCCCATCAGAGATAGGGTATGTAGGTCTGCAGATGGTGATTTTGGGTGTGGGTGTAGATGGTATATTGGGCATGGGGTTGGTTGATGGGTTAGTTGATTTTTATTTTCCTTTGTCTTTCTTAGCACGGGTGGTAATGTGAACCATGTTAATCTGAGGGGAGGTGGATGGAGAGGGTGTGCCATGAAAGGTGTAACAACATGAGGGAAAAAACCCTAACGATGGATAAGAGCCTTGTGAAATGAGTAGGGAACACTGACATTTGGGTGGTGATTTGGCCAACTCTCTAATATGGACCATGTTGATCTCAAATTTTGGAGGTGGATAAAATGGTTGTGGGGGTGGAGATACTGATCATTGAATGGGTAAAGGATGATGATGTGTGGTGATAGGTGAAGGTGGAACATGGTCCTCATCAAGAAGGTCATCATCATCAAAATTTTGTTCAGGAGGACAAAGTTGGAGAAGAACGGTCTTTAGAGCCTTACAATTTTCTACATCATGTCCTGGCACATGATGATAGGCACAAATATTGGTTTCATCAAACCCTTTTGGTTTGGGTTTGAGAGGATCGTAAGGTCGAAGCGGTGGTAATGTGATGACGGAAGTCTCTAAGAGATTAGTTAAAATGTTGGCATAGGACCCCACTAATGGATCACAATGGGAAGTGAGTGTGGGTTTGGGTAGAGGTGTGGATGATCATGAGGGAAGAGGCTTTATAGGAGGGGGAATGGGTTGGACCACTGGTTTGGTAAGTGGTATGGTCTTATGTTTTGATGGCATTTTTTTGGGTAAGGGCATGGTAGAAGAGCTGGCAATGGAAGGTTTTGTTGGTTTGACTACCTTATTGGAGGGTAGTGGATTCTTATCTTTGGGTTGCACCTTCTTGGGTAAAGGTGACATGGGAGTACGGGATGCAGAAGGGAAAGCAGATGGTGGAAGAGGACGGGTTACCCACAGGGGAAACTGAGTTGCGGTGGAGGTGGTTGGTAGAGGTTGGGTAGACAACATGGGTTGAAGTTGTATAGGAAAGGTTGGGGTTATAGTAACTGGTGGAGGTATAGGTGGTAATAAGTGCATGGGTGAGGGTGAGGGTGTTTGGTTTTTGGGTGAATGAGGTGTAACAAAGGCTCGTGATGTAGTAGTAGGTTGTTTATCTTTTGAATGGCCTTGGGTAGGAGATTGTTTGATCAGGGTTGATGGATGGGGCCCTAGGATGGACAGAAAGGGGGAAGGTGACAAAGGTGTGGTAGGCGAGACCAGTGTATGTGGCCTAGAAGGTTGGGTTTTATTTTTAGGTAGAGGGATAATGTTGGTGTAGGTTTGAGATGATGTTGCTAAGTCCAATTTGACAGGTGGGTGAGTAAGGCTTGATGTCAGCATGACACCCAAGGTAGTGATGGGTCTAGCTATAGATGAAGACATAGGTGTGGGTAGGATTTTAGGTTTTGGAATGGTTTTAGTCATGGGTAAAGGTTTGGATGTAGGTAGAGATGATGAAGAAGAATCCATTTCAATAGGCATGGTCAATGCCGATCTAGTTTCTGAAAATACCCTTGGGTAGATCGTGGAAGTATCTTTAGGAAACATTTTCATTTGGGTCGAAAAGGGGAGCCAAAGATGTCCCCAAAGCATGGAATTATCAACGTAATCTAAGCAGTCAGCCAGCTTTAAAATGAGACTACTGAAGAAGAGGATGAAATTGGTTTGGTGGCAATCCCTGTAAAATATGTCTATGAGATAGGGAATTGGCTAGCCTCAAACTCTGTAGGTAAAAGAGTTGAGATCATGTCAATGGGGTCCTGGGATGCTGAGGGAGAACTACCCCCAATAGGTAGTGGCATGTCTGACGAGTCTCCCATGGGTAGGAGAGATAATAGGTGGGGTGAAGTATACTTCTCCCTTGGTGGAGGAGAAAATGATGATGATGATTCTCCTGTGGATGGGAGAATTAAAAGTGTTGATTGTTTGGTGGATTGTGGGGTACAAGGTGAAATGGAATCGGTAGAAAGTGTGGGTTCCTCCGTGAGAGTAGGGGGAGATGAGGGGGACTCCTCTATGGGTGAAGGAGTAGAAGAGGTATGCTCCTCTATGGGTAGAGGAGCTCGTGCCATAATTTCCTCAATAGATGAAATAGGTGGGATTTGAGGAATGATTGGTATGATATCAAAAACCGTGTGGACTTCACGGACATTGTTGTCACTGGATGAAGGTTCACTATTTTGATTAGATGATGGTTTATGGTTAGGGAATATATTTTTAAAGATGTGAAAATTTTGATTTTTGGCATTTGGGTTGTCCACGACAAGGTCTCCATTATCTATCATCTCTTGGACAATGTTCTTGAAATTTATGTAGTTAACATCACTATGGCCTTTGACACGATGGTAATTACAATAGTCATGTTCTTTATACCATGTAGGCATAGGACGGGAAGGATCGAAACCTGTATGAGGTTTTATGGGAGGAAGTGTAATGGCTCCAGCTTTAAGAAGCTTTTCCAAGACTGAAGAATAGGGCTCTCCAATTGAAGTGTACTTCCATTGTTCCCCAGAGCTGAAAGGCCTGGACAGGGGAAAGATTGGAAGAAGGTTGGGCTTGATTAGAAGGATGAGATGGTCCTACCTTGAGGACTACCGCGTTGGCAGATCCTTTGGGATTTGAATAGTTATTTTGAGGTTTTGAAGATGAAGAAGAGTCGTTTGATTTGAATGGGGCATTCTTGTTTCGTAATTGGATTTTCTTTTCTTCAATGGTGTGAATTTCTAGCTTTCATGCCATGGTGAATGCTTCATCGAAGGTTCAGAAGGTTTGTACCTACATAGTTGCTGAGATGTGTCTGGCACAAGCCCTAGTGAACAACTCAATAAGTTCAGTTTGAGGTAGCTGGAACATTAATTGGTTGATAATACTCCACCAATGGGAAAAAAAATCTATAATAGCTTCATCTTCATACTGTCGGGTGGAATAGAGATCGGTCATGGTGACCTTCTTGACTACATTGATGGAGAAATGGTCTAAGAAAGCTTGGGCTACTTGATTAAATGAATAAATGGAATGTCTAGGTAGTCCACTATACCAATCCAATGTTGGTCCTATCAAGGACATTGGGAAGGTTTGTAGGAGAAAAGCATCATCATGGGTGATTAGGTAGCACCCATGTTTGAATGACCACAAGTGTTGTTGTGGGTCTTCTTTACTGTTGAAGTGATTGAATTTAGGCATTTCCCAATGCACAAGGTAGGGGTGAATGGGAATAGATGGATGGATAGGCTCATTATAGATTTCATCATAAGTTAAAGAATTATGGGAGCCAGAAACAGATGCTTCTAAGGTCTGCATCTTTTCCATCATCATTTTAATGAGGTCGTTGGTAGGTTGTGATGAATGGGTGCCCCCTATAGAAAAAGGGGGTTGATGTTGAATGTATGAGGTGGGTGGTATGTTAGTGTATGGTGGTGCTGAGTATGAGAACTATGCAGGAGGAATAGATGTAGGTGACACATAGCTAGAATAAGTGATAGATGAGGTTGGGGGTTGTTGGTAGTATGTGTAAGTGGGTGGGGTAGTCGTAACAACTCTAGTGGTGATTGGGGGTAAGGACTGCGGGATAGAAAGGATGAGGTTTTGGAAAGGGGTGTAAGTTGTCGACACCGGAGGTGGTTACGATGCAATAGGTATATGTGAGGTAGGGGGTGCAGATGGGGTTATACTTAAGGTGGTTGTAAGAGGAACCACTATTGCCATAGGTGCGATAGATGATGTAGACGCTGCAGTTATAGTGGTTGTGGGACCTAGCTGAGACACCACAGGTGGTAAAGTGGATGATGGTAGCACCAAGCTGGTGCTAGCTGACGTAGAGGTGGGGGTGAGAGTAGGAGGGATAGATACAGGCATGCCATATATTAACTATCCTGAGGAGTCCCGGGTGGATGAGTGGGCAAGATAGTATTGTAGGGCTGCAGGGTTCTGATCAAGGAGTCTTGTGAACTCCTCATCACTAGTAGCAATGGGGATAAGTTGAGTCAGATCCATAGGTGACAGGATGGATGGAGGTGATGGACTAGGTGGGAGTGGCTGATGGCTGGCATGAAATATGAGGGTGTTAGTTTGGCTGCGAGTCAACACCATGTGAATAAGTGTTGACCTGGTAAGACTGTATTTTGTAAATGACACAGAAAACAATAGGGATGGAAAAGAATTGATTATGAGAGGTGAATTGGTAGGTGCTTTGATTAAAAATCAAAATAGAAGGACTGATGCCATTCATACCAACTAATGTCAGTTACTAGGTGACTGATGATGGTCACAGTAACCGATGTCGGTTACTGTGGGAAAGCAATAGTTTGAGCAAGTGAGACAGAAACTAAGGAAATTCAACTGTGGAAGCTATATTTAGTCAATAATATCATAATGTAGAGGATATGGTGATATCCAGAGATTTTAAATAGAGAAGAAGATGAGATGAGTGCTCTTTGGGTAAACTGACCAAAAGCACAGGGAATCGACACCGGTTCAGGTAAACCGATGATGGTCATATGTAAACCTGATGCCGGTTACTGTGAAATCTGTAGAATGAAGAAAAATTTCTTTTTGTGAATTAAAGTTGAATGAGACACCAACCTAGGAGTCTAAATATGGTAAAAAATGAGTCCTGACACACTCAAAAGCAGTCAGAATACGCCAACTATGATTATGGAGTGTGAAAGGAAAGAAAAATGGAGAATACGACCTCACACCTCAAAACACAAGTAAAGAACAAAGCTAAGAAAAACACGTAATCCTATAAGTGAATTTAGTGTGTTTAGCTTATGTTATTTAAGGACTGACTCATGAATTTAGAATATATTTTTTGGTTGGGAAGGCTTCCTATGAAGAAGGAAATTCTAAAGGTGAGGTTTCAGGTTATGTTTTGGTGGGGGCAGGCCTTTCTCTGAGGTGATGACTGGACAAGAGATAACCAGTTAGGTGCCCACTATCAATCCTTTGATCATGTGATTGTTGAACAGTCTTCTTCTGGGTGGGATGTTGTTTAAGAAGATGTGTAAATTCCAATTTTTGTAGTTTGGAAAAGAGAGAGAAGAGAGAATGTGCTTTCTATGATTCAGTTGTGTCAACCATCAGCTAGGCATGACTTCCAACATATAGGTTTCCCTCAGTTTTAATGTGAGATATAATGCAACAAATCAGAATTCCATGCAAGTGTTTTAAACCCAAATCGAAATGTGATATTCGATGTAGCAAGTGATGAACAGGAAGAGGGATGCTCTTTCACTAATGCAATGCTAATGAAATAAAGACATATTCTTTTTAAAGCACCAAAAACATGATTACTTTTAGACAATAGAAAGAGGGGGAAGATTCCAGAGAAGAAAATTAATGTGGAAGCTTTTCAAAAGGGAAACAAACACACAACTTTCACCTAGGAATGAATAAAATGCAAAATAACCCCTGATGGGTCCCACCGGGCATGCCAAAATGTTTCACCACTTTCTTTATGGATTTGACGAAATAGATAAGGTGATGGGCCAATGAGGAATACCTGTTGCAATGGTTGGTTTAAAGGTCATGTGCACATTCTAACTTCTTGATCCAATGTTGACTGCGAGATATTCCTTTTGGATAGGAGGAACTACCTGAAATACACAACAAGACCACAAAAGAGAGTTAAACAATGTATGTCAGTGGGCTGCTTAGCATGTGCTAGATCTAGGAAGTGTGGTACTTCCTTGGTGGATAGTCAAACCACTGTTTAATACAAATTAATGTAAAAAATGATGTAAATAAATAATATCCTACTGTAGTTGATATGATTTAGGTATCTCATCCAAATACAATAAGAAAATCTAATATAACAGGCTAGGTTATGATCAGATCTGGAAGTAGGGTAGGTAGTCAAGGTGTTGGAACAGGTCAGGGTCAGATTCTGGGTAGCTTGGGTTTCTTGGATGTAGGTTTTTAAGTTTCTGTTATTGGTAGGATTACCAAATATAGATACCAATGTCAGTGAGGTATGACTGATGATGGTTAAGAGAGAATCGACGATGGTTAAGGCAGGATGGTAGAAATTCAATAAACTGGGTTTTGAGAACTTTTTGAGGTAAGACAGTGAGTGTGAGGAAAATGAATAGGTTTGTAATGATGTTGGGGCTACTTATAAGATATTCAGGAATCGTGTTTAGGTGATTAAATGATTGTGGGTGATGGAATGGTTGGATTCACATGAAGGTAACAAGGGTGGGATGAAAAATGCAAATAGATGTTGATAAACAGAGATGAAGAAACTTTGTAATCTAAATAAGTATGAAATGATGCAGGTTAGAGATACACTTACTGGTGTTTGTAGATTTGATGGCTGGATGATGGTGATGGTTGATATGTGGAATGGTGCTCAGTGTCTACATGACAGTGCTTCCCAGAATGCTACCGTGAATGCAAATACCTTCATATCCATCTTGGTGTTGGCTAT
Organism: Taxus chinensis; assembly: GCA_019776745.2. Lineage (NCBI taxonomy): Eukaryota > Viridiplantae > Streptophyta > Pinopsida > Cupressales > Taxaceae > Taxus > Taxus chinensis. Next base: position 506,622,093 of record CM034151.1, read on the forward strand.
GGCTATTTGGATGTGTGAAAGGGCTCTGGTTCTTGCTTGCATGCAGATATCCTTCATTCCAAAACTTGAGAATGTGGCCAACCTCTCAAAAAAGGTTACCAAAGTGAATATATGGTAACAACAATGGTTTAGGGTGACTAACATCATTTTAGGGTTGACCAGACGTGGTTAAGGTGGGAAATCCTAGGTTTACTAAAAATGACAGATCTTGGCAATCTCTTGGCCAGTTCTGTCTATTCTCATGGATCAAAATGGGATTTTTACACTTAGATAAGTGGGAATGTGGTTAGAGGAAGAATAGGCATGTGATTTTAGGGTTGAACTAAGTCTTAGTTAATTAAGGTAGGTAGGACTAAGTCTTAGTTAGTTATGGTGAGTGAATATTGAGTCCTAGTAAAAGGGAAACATGCTAAGAATAGGTTTATGATGAGGTGTCTAGGTGAGGTGGTGGGGTGAGGTGTCTAGGTGAGGTGGAAATTAGTTTTAATTAAGGTAATTAAATAATGAATATTGTGAGGATGAGTATTACTTTAATTATAAATAATTAAACTAATATTAATGTGGGGTAAAAGGGTCATGGTTAGGTGAAACATTGGGGAAACCTTTCTTCCCCTACTAATCATGGCATTTAATTCAAATATTTGCATAAAATAAAAAATACTAGCTTAAATCTTGATTGGATGTATTCTTTGTTAGTTATATTATTTTATGTTGCACATTTCTTACGATATTACTTTGATTCATAATATTCTCTATCATTTTTCCATACAAACTTGTGCAATCATATGGTACTCTTGAGGTCAATGCAGGTTATTTACATGTTCTTAAATGATTTATGATGCTTGGAATTGTCCTCTACTAGTCCCACTGAGGCTCTTGGGGGCATTTAAATTTTCTATTTTATCTCTATTCAGGTTATATCATTGCAATATCTACTACTTTCATTTCTATTTTGAGCTATATATATTTTGGCATACTGTCAATCTTTGTAACATGCTAATAGGTGCTTCATGTGTAGCATTTTTCTTTCAGGCATACTTACAACCATGGTTATCTAATTCGGTTGTATCTTGTTTATGTTTGTGTCTTGATTGAAATTTTTGTGGGTTATTGATCTGTAAAATACCTCTTTTAAATATCAAACAGATCCTATATTATTAATAATCAATGAACACATTTAAAAAAAATATTCTTATGGATATATTATGCAAGAATCATTCACACAATAGTTAAATTGAGAGATGAAAGACAAGGAGACAAGAGATTTATCCTAGAGAAATCCAATTTGGGAAAAACTCTAACATGGCAAGCAATATCATCCCTTCAACTATGTAAATCTATAATACAATACAAGTTCATTACCAATAGGAAATTCAAGAAGGATTCAAGCTCCCTCTACTTGTATTATTTTATTATAATCATTAGCAATGTAGAACTCATTTTTCTATAAACAAAACAAGAACAATTCAGACTTACTCTTTTGCTCACACTTGAATTCACTCTAAATAACTTGCTTAACATGAGTAAACATGCTTTCAATTATAGTTTATTTTCCCAAGTATGGAAGGAAAGGTAGAGTGAATCGAATTCGGAAGCCCAAACATTTGTAACTATTGAGTTTCCCCATTTTGGCATTGTTGGGTGTAGAATCACCATTGTCTACAAAAGGAAATTGTGGAACCACCGTGATGGTTGCGTAAACATTAGTGCTTGTAGGCAACAATTGTGTAACCACCATGGCAGTTGTATAACCAATACTCTATGAAGATCAATAGTTTTGCAACTAAAGTAGAGGTTTCGTAGCCATTATTTAGTCATCACACAAAAAATAACAAGATATGGCTACTTTTATCATTTGAAGGTGTTTGTATCACCGTCAACTTGACTTAACCATTTTACAATAGTATTTATTTGATGAGGGTACGCATTGAAAGTTTTTAAAAATATAATACATAGAATTGGGTACTTATAGATCCATTTTTGGATCATAGCTCCCTAATTTGAGGATTTTAAGTCCCTAAAAGCTTTAAGGACCGACGAGGTGTGGAAAAATATTCCCCACGTATTCTATAGAATACCAATTGACCTTGGTAGGAAATTGACCTTTTAACCCAATAAACCATTGGGATGAAAAAATATGGCCTAAGTACTAAAAGTGCATAAGGATTTGGCACACAAGTGTAGGGCGCAAGAATACGCACAAAAGTATAGTGAAACAGGGCACACCGAGGAAGGTTTGAAATAAGGACTTAGTTGTTTTGTAGATTGAGGATAATTACAAACATGTGGTGTAGAGCACATTTTTTATAAGACTTGAAAAGCATGCAAAGGCTATTTTGGCCAAGCAGAAGATCAAGCGCCATACATTTTTTTGAGACTATTAATAGGATTAGATCGATGTTGTATTATTAGATAATCTATTAATAACGAGTTTGCATGCTTATTTGTTTATGATGTAAAGGCACATCACTATTTTTAGCATGCATTCTATTTTGAAAGGTACATGGGTGGTGAAGGGAAAGTCCCCACCCCTATAAATATGTATTGATTTGCATGGTCTAGTAGATCCATGTTTTGTAGAGTTATGTTGTTGGTTTATACACGCGCATGACTCATGGTGACTTTATTATGTATCTAACAACTTATGTGTTTTACAAAATTAATATAATGGATCTTTATGGCTATATATTGATTGTAGACACATCTGATACTAGTTCATGTATGATAAAGTCAATCTTGGTTCTTGTTTGAGTATTCATGCTTAATGGTTAAAGATATAGATCTGGTTTATGTTATGCAATATACTTAATTATCTGTTATGGATCTGGATTATATGTACAATCATGCTAACTTTTAGAAAAATATAATATAAAAGAGGAATTTGGTACCCTTGCACGCTTTGGATGAAGGCTTGGTTTAGGCTGAGTGATGTGCCAATGTGCCTTGATCTGTTGGAGGCTTAGTGATGGTTTGTCTATGCCGAATTGATTAGAGAAATAGGGAACTAGCAGGACCTGACTACAAGTATGATTCAAACCTTTGACTATTTTTCCACTAAGCCTTTAGTGAATAAAAAGCATTACAAGTTATAAACCACTTGACTATGGGAGATAGTGTAAAGGCTGAGGAACTTATTCAGGAGTTACTATATGAGTTGGACATGAAAGCACACTTTTAAGAAGAAGAGGAAGATGTAGAACAACTTGGGTGCGCTTGTCTAGAAAAATAAAAGGGTAAGATGGTCTTTATCATTGATGATGAAGAAGTGGAGAATCTAGATGTTGAGCATACAGAGGGTACGTTTGAGGTTTTATATAGTGTAGATGAGAAGGTGCACGCCTATCATGAGCCAATGAAAACTAAGATGATAAATATTAGGACAAATGTTGAACCTAATGAGGCCATCATTGGTGATTATTGGTTTGATTCTGAGGTTGCTAAAATAATTGAGCTACTACGTAACTTCTAGGACATATTCCCTAGGGGCTATCATGAATTTAAAGGAGTACATGAATCTTTGGGCGAATTGAAAATCAAGCTAAAGGAAGGTACGTGCTTGGTTAGGAAAAGGCCTCATAGGATGAATCCTGACTTTCACATTAAGGTGAAGCAAGAAGTTGACAAGATTCTGAATTCTGGAATCATTGAACCCATTGAGGAGTCAAAATGGGTTATCCCTATAATGATCAGTATAAAAAAATATTGAAGGGAGTTGAATGTTACATGTGTAAGAGATCCTTTTCCCACACCTTTTATTAAAGAAATCTTAGAAGGTGTTGCAGGACGTGATATCTACTCCTTCATTGATGGATTTTTTGGATATCACCAGGGAAGGATAGATAAAAAGGATTAGGAAAATACAACTTTCACCACCGAGTAGGGAAATTTTGCATACACAATTATGCCATTTGGATTAAGAATGTGCATACAGTCTTTTCACTCATCGTGTTGCAAGCATTCTAAGATTTCGTTCATAATTCGTTGTAGGTTTATATGGATGATTGGACAATGTATGGGCTTGTGAAAGATCACTGTAATAATTTGAAGCTTATGTTTGAGAGATGTTGGTAGTTGTGCATATCTTTAAACATCAAGAAGTGCGTATTTTCTACACCTTTTGGGACTTTGCTGAGATATGTTATCTGTAAGGAAGGCATGTTATTGGATCCTACTAAGGTTGCTGGTAGTTTGGGCTTAGAGGAACCTACTAACTAGAGTGAGGTATGTAGATTCTAGGGGAACATAGGCTATTACAGGAAGTTCAACAAAGGATATGCTAAGATCCCATTGGATTTTGTTGGATATTTTTTTGGATTCTGTTATTTTAGGAATTTGATTTTATTGTGGTGGTTAAGCCAAGAAAGAGTAATTCTGGACCAAATCATTTATCAAGGATTAATTCAAGTGAGGACACATAGAGCATTGAGGACACAATTCCATATGCACAGATGTTTAGATTGAACCATGTGCCCTCTGACTCAGAAGATATTGTTGTCTTTTTACGAACAGATGTGACACATGAAGGAATGAAGGCCTTGAAAAAGAAACAAATTGTTATACGTGTCACGCCTTATATGTTGATCAATGGAGACTTATACAAACTAGGTCGGGATGAAGTTTTACACTAGTGTGTACTTGAGCATGAGCATGAATCTATTATGGAGGAGGCTCATGACGGTATTGCAGGTGGACATTATGCAAGAGATATCACCATGCGTAAGATTTTATTTGCTAGTTTATGGTGGGAAACACTATATAAGGATTATAAATAATATTATAAGGCATGTGATCACTGTCAATGCCTTGGAAAGCCTAGGAATAGAAATGAAATGCCTTTGAGGCCTAATGCTAGTGTAGAACCTTTTGAAAAGTGGGCAATTGAATTTATGGGTCCTATTTCCCTACTTGCCCACAGGACTAGATCATGCTATATTATAACTTGTATGGATTATCTTACAAGGTGGTTGGAAGAAACACATACAAATGATTACACGGTAGATATAATAGTAAGGTTTATATGGTAAAACATTATCAGCAGGTATGGATTCCCTTTAAGTTTGATGAGTGATAGGGGTACCCATTTCCTTAATGAGACCATCAAGATATTATTGGCAGAATTTATGGTTGCACACCATAAAACAACACCCTATTAGCCTCAAGCTAATGGAACTGTTGAGTATTTTAACAAGATATTTAGCCACACATTGACTATTATTTGTGATGTTAGAAGGAAAGACTAGGATGATAAAGTATTTGTTGTACATTGGGCATATTGGATGACCTACAAGAGGTTGAATAAGGCCACACCCTTTTAGTTAGTGTTTGGTGCAGAGGCTTTTATACCTCTTGAATTCATGTTACCTTCTCTGTGTATTGCATGCGCAAGAGGTTTGGCTGATGAACAAGCACTTAAGGAGCATATTGACAAACTGATGCAGTTAGATGAAAGGTGTGCTATAAAACGATAGAGTCAAAAGATAGAAAAATCTAGGTAGGATGCATGGCATGATAGACATATCAAGGATAAGAAGATTGAAGTTGGACAAATGGTGATTTTGTATGATTCAAAGTTTTTACACCACCATGAATAGCTTAAAGTACATTGGTTGGGCCCATATATTATGACTTACATGCTTGACTCAGACCCTTGCCAGTTAGAGACACTAGATGGGACATGGTTTACTAGTTACTTCAATGGGAGTAAGTTGAAGCCCTATTATAAATAAGTCTTCTTGGTGTTTGTAATAAGACAATATTGGCATTTAGATTAGGTTTCCCTTAATGCATTTTCCTTTACATGTGTTTCCTTTCATCGTTGTTATGATTCGTCAATTCAGTTCAGTGTTTTTTGTAATAAGCACTCTTGCATACCAGAAGTTGATTACTATCTAATTGTTTTCATGTGCAGAGGACCACGCATACCCTTAGTGTGGGGTGGAGTATATACAGGGTACATGAACCAAGTTTGGATGTTATCTAAAGATGGATATGCATAAAGAGATTATGTGCAGGTGATTGAAGTAAAGGTGCAAATAGAGGAATATTTCTCATGACTGAAGGCCACTTGTGAAGGAATGAAAACACAATGTAACACGAGGTAGGATGAAGTAGTGGAAACTACTTAGCGAAAGACAGTGGATAATTACTTTGGTGCATGAAGGTGCGTGAAAGGAGGTTTGTGGCCAAGGAGTAGTAGGCGTGCCATAATTTTATGGTTATAGCGTGGAAAAATCAATGCGGAAAATTTTAGACACGTCTAGTTAATGTGAAGTATGGTGGTAGGTAGAGAAAAATAAATGCGGGATTGTTTTGAAAGAGCTACACAAAGTGGTACGTTGTGAGATGCATTAAATGAACTTTAGGGTCAAGATCATTCGAGCGAGCTAGCGAATGAGTTGTGAAGTATTCCAGAGCTATTTTCTAGTTGAATTTGTCCATAATCATGCAATACTTTCTTGATTTATGAAAAATTAGAAAACAAAAGTGATATTGAGCTAAATATAGGTATCTCATACCAAGTAAAATGGATATTTAAGGATCAAATCCTTGAGGAGGTGAGGTCACTAGGGTTTTAAAATAGGGCATGCCAAGTGTTTAAAGAAATAGAGTGAGCCATTTAGTTAAAATGGAACACACCTTTATGAATGAGGATATCATAGTAGATGAGTGCAAATGAAAAGGTCACTTATGAGTTGTATAGATCAGGACAGAAGGAATGGTGCAAGATAATCAAGAAGACACTTAAGCCAATGAAGAACTTGTTAGTCAGAGATGCAATCCCCAAGAAGATGGTTTTATGGAGATAAAATTCATGTTTACTCAGATGGAAGGCATGGTGCAAAGTAAGTGATTTATAGGGATAGAGCTTAATTTTTCATAAGGATGAACAAGATAAGAAGGACTTGGTTGTGAAGATAAAATAGAGTACAATGGATGACATGGTCGTGGATGATGACGTGGGCCCTAATTTTTTAAAGTACTAAATTGTGTGATATATACAGTTGATAAAGAAGTTCCCTTGGCATCTTGAGTGGTATGCAATGAAAAAAAGTAGTATAAGCCATGCTGGTTAAATGATCATACAGTCACTGTAAGAATTTTACTACTTTTTTAGGAGACGGATGCAGGATCAAAGAGTGGTCTAATTGCCAGTCTGACATGGATCCTTCTATGAGAAGTCAATACTACAGACATTAGGTGTGATCTGACAGAAAATGATAGGCATGGTGTGACAAGGCTATTTATAGCATCTGGGTTGACACAAAGGGAGGGTAATAAAAAGTACATCAAAATAGCTTCAGAATATTATCCAGTAGGATTGAGGTAGTAGCTTAATAGCTCATCACAAAACATACCTCGGGCCAAGACTAAACGGTCGTAAGGAAATACAAAGGTTATGGTGCCAAATTGTGAAGAACAATTGACTAAAGGTGTATGTATGTACATTTTTCCTGAGTAGCATTATTGAAACCGGGGTTGTAGGAAGTAATACCATGGATGATATGTGTTATTATTGGGTTATGATTCATTTTTAAATAGTTATGTTAACTGTTAGAATCATGGGGTAGTGTTCCTTATATGCCATTTTTGATAATATGTTTAGATTCATTATACTAAAGAAAAAAAAGGTGGTCTTGCAAATTCGTGTTGAATACAGTATTACTTTTAAAGATACAAAGAATATTAAGACTCCATTCAAACAGAGTTAGAACTCTTATTCGTATGAGCGCATGCACACTACGTTGGAATAACAATGGAGAATACCAAATAACCTCTCATCACTTAGTGAGAAGTTAAGAGGAAACCTTGAGTAGAAATTGTAGTGCAGTAAAGAGCTTTTTTCGTGCCAACATGTTAATATGGTATGAACGATGGGAAATGGAGCTCGTGGTGTAAGCTCACTGCACATTATTGTTGTTGCAGACTCACAGCACCCCTGGATGCACTTATTAGCTATTCTAAGTTGATCACTCTAGCATCCAGTGTTATTGCACAACTTGTGAAACCTCCCTCCAAGTGTGGGGACTTGGTCTAAATTAAGGAGCACTTGTGAATGTACGAGTATTAGAGGCGAGTCTCCCCAAATTCTTCCTGTTTCAGATCTAATTCTTCCTCCCTTGTACTTCAGAGGTTCAGATCCTCAAGTCATACTGGTAGGAGTGTGCAAGGAGACAGGGGTATATGTGCAAGACATTGAAACTAACTGAAGATGTGTTCTCGGGCACCAAAAGGAGTGGTGAAACTATTTCTGTCTTGGAGAATAGACCCATTATATGGTCATATATTTTTCACTTTTTAGTTATATTGTTGGTTTGCATACAAATACAGACTTATTTTGCATCTGGAATAATCGTCTACATAATACAAAAACAATGTAGTTCATTTGACACCATGGAACAAAGCTTAACAATTCATACACTATTGTTGGAATGTCTAAAGATAACTACATCCCATATTCATAGAGAGATCAAACAATAATAAGAGCACGTATGGAGAGGTCTGATTCTTGAAGCCAATCATTTCCCTAGAGGTGAAAGAAGAAGCTGCTGTGGCAAAAGTGGTTTATATATCACTAGAATTTAAATGATGCCAATTTGTTGTTTTTTATATTGCATGGGTACTAGCTCAAGAGACAGAAAACTTACAAAATATGAGGATGTTTAGTTACCTTGATTGCTAACATGCATTACACATGCCATGGGGGACCTAACAAATTCATACCCTGTCACTTTAACCGAATTACAGGACATTGTTGACCCATTCTGTATTAGGAATATGAAGAAGAATGAAATGTTACTATCTGGCCATGAACAGGTGTACAGAGCTGTTTCTCAAGCAAAGATCTCCATAGCTGCACCAGAACTTAAGATTAACCCAAGAATCAAGTAGATTATATTCATCAAGCTTGTCAACGTTGATTTAAAGAACGTTTCCCACACTTCCGAGATCTTGATCTCAAGATATGTCGATCCCATGATCTAGGGCACAAATTAGGTTTTTATGTGTTTCTGAAGTTTCTTGGACTGAGGTCTCACTCACTTGTAAGCACATGCTTTTAATGTCATTGATTGGTTGACAGGGGCTATTAATAGATCTCACAATATTGCATGTAGATAGTTGGGAGATACATCTATCCAAATTCCCTTACTCATGGAGCATTGTCATCACCAATCCAACACTATGATAATTCTCCACCAGGAACTCCTCGTGCGATGATTATTTACTAAGGCATAGCTTTTAGTTTGGTGGTATGTAATCTGGAAACAAAACAACAACCGAACACAAGAATACCATTGACTATGATAAGACAGAATGACGACAAATCTGAAATATCAAAATAAATTATAATATTAACATTAAACTGTTACAATCTCACCCATGAGATACTTCAACAAGACTATGGGAGAAACTTTACAATTACACCTCTTGATGGCTTCTTCAACACACCTTTAACTGATGGCTTCCTTCGCACACTTCCTACAATATTTCTCACTACTTCTTTCTATGCTAAATGAGGGGGGTGACCTCTCTATTTATAGAACTTCCAGGCTTATCCATCCTATCTCTAAGATAGGATAAGAAATCCACTCTGACGAATCATATTCTATACCTTAACTCTTATCTGTACATGTAAGCTTATATGTTAAGATAAGATAAACCTTATCATTTTACATGGGTTCCACATTTTTAGACTTTTTACAAATAAAATACACAAAATATTTATGACCTCACTCCTTGTCCTTATTACCAATATAATATTTCTAATTCCTAATCATGTAGACCCTACTTCTCTAATTACCCAAACTTTGACATTTTAACATTACCGGACCACTTACGACAAATATTTACTTTTTACAACATTCCTATTGTACTTTGACTGTTACCGTACTCCACATTATTGGCGGCACCGTACTGACGGCGCCGTTATCTTCTATCAGACACTACTACTAATTACACTTAACAACATCCTATTCCTAATACATACATTAATGAAATAGAAATTTTGGAGGAAAATTTTAGTGTCGACATCTTCCCCCTTCCTAGCTTCTACTCCTTCCTCGGAGTAGACTATTCTGGTGCTTGGAAAATCTTCAACTTTTCGTGGTTGACCCATTTTGTAATGGGAGTGCCATCCAATTCCTCCAGTCAGTACGTACCATTTTTATGCACAGCTGCTATTTTGTAGGGCCCCATCCATTTTGGAAGAAATTTTCTCTGTCTTCTTTTTTGTATCTGGAATCATATACTAGAACCAAGTCATTCACTTGAAATGGAGACCACCGGATCTTTTGATCAAAGTACTCCTTCTGCTTCATTTTCTTCTTATGGCTTGTATCCTTTTCTATTTCCCTCATTTCCTCTAGCAAATGAAGATGTACCAACCTTTCTTTTACTGAATCACTTTCATCCATCCTTTCATTTTTCATAACTCTCACAGTGGGAATATCAAACTCAATAGGAAGAACTGGATCAATGCCATAGGCCAACTGAAATGGGGAGTATCCTGTTGCTGACTTTGATGTTGCCCTATATGCCCACAATGCTACATGAATCCTTTTATCCCATTTATGTACCTGTAAGGCTGCATCTTTTGCTAGAATTTGACACAGCACAAAAAAATTTCATTCCACCTGTCCATTTGTGCTTGGCTTGTATGTTGTTGCCTTCCTGTGCTTGATAGAAAACTTATTGACTAGGGCTTCTACCACCTCATTAATGAAGTGGCTTCCTTGATCTGTTACAATTTCTAATGGACAACCAAATCTGGTGACAATGCGTTCATATATGAACCTTGCCACTTCATCCATGGAAGTTGTTTTCAATGGCCTAGCTTCAACCCACTTGGTTAAATAATCTGTGGCAACTACAATATACTTATTTTGACGTGATGTAGTTGGAAGTGGACCTACAATGTATATTCCCCATTTTTCAAAGGGACCAAGGGGAAGAATAGGACATAATGGAGCTAATGAAGTCTTACGGTTACCATGTGTTTGACAAATATCACATGTCTTACAATAATTATAACAATCTTTAAAAAGAGTGGGCCAGTGATAACCTGCATCCAAGATCCTTCTTGCTGTAAGTTGTCCAGAGAAGTGCCCTCCACATGTACCATTGTGTAATTCTTCTAGCAACTCCTTTCCTTGATCACGTCCAACTGCCCTCTTGTACTGTCCATCAGGTCCTATTCGAAATAATGTTCCATGCAGAATAGAATATGGACGACTGGCTTGAGTAATCTTTCTCTTAGTCTTTGCATTGGCACCATCAGGAAACTTGAATTCATTAAGATAATTCCAAATATCTATGTATTCACTAGGGATTGTGTCAAGGGAGAATAATGTTGCATCGGGAAAATCATCATCATCACAAGATGATCCTAAACCATCATAGGCTCGAGAGAGTGCATCTGCATTGACATGCTTCTTTCCTGGCCTATCTATAATATCAAATTCAAATTCTTGTAGCAAAATTATCCATCTTTCTATCCTCCCTGATGGGTTAGGCTTATTGACAATATATTTCAGAGCCTGATGATCCGTTACAACTATAAATTTCTGCCCTAGCAAGTAATTTCTAAACTTCTTTACAGAAAAAATGATAGCCAGAGCCTCTTTTTCAGTTACAGTATAGTTTACCTCAGCACTGCTCATTTGTCTGCTCCCAAAGTAAATTGGATGTTCATTCCCATTTTCATCCTTTTGGCTCAAAGTACTACCTAGTGCTGCATCTGAGGCATCAGTGTACACAATGAATGGCTTGCTCCAATCTGGATTCTTCAAAACAGGTGAAGACACCAGGGCTTCCTTCAGTTGTCCAAAAGCTTCATGCGCCTTGTTTCCTGGTTCATAAGCAACATCCTTCTTCAAGAACTGGGTTAGTGGCTGTGCAATCTTTGAGAAATTCTTGATGAACCTTCTATAGTAACCCACATGGCCTAAAAATGATCTCAACTTACTTCTATTCATAGGAAATGGTAAATCTTTGATTTTTGAAACTTTATCAGGATCAGTACCAATACCATCTCTGGATACAACATGCCCTAACAAAACGCCTTTAGAACATCCAAAGACACACTTTGTAGGGTTTAGTGAGGCTTGTGCTTCATCTAACCTTTGAAATGCTGTCTCCATCTGGTGCAGGTGGTCCAACTTGCTCCCATAGATGCAAAAATCATCTAGAAATACTCTGATGAAGGGCCCAATGTAGGGTTCGAACACCCTATTCATCAAACGCTGGAATGTTGCTGGAGCATTACACAACCCAAAAGGCATAACTCTATAAGCAAACATTCCCCAAGGAGTGGTGAACGTGGTCTTCAGCTGATCTTTCTCTGCTATACGAACTTGGTTGTAGCCGCTATATCCATCAGCAAAACTATAGCACTCCTGGCCAGCTACTTCGTCCAAGATCTGATCTGAAAATGGAAGAGGGTAATGATCCTTCTTTGTTGCCTTATTGAGCTTCCTATAATCAACACAAATGCGTAGCTTTCCATTCTTTTTTATTGAGATCACAATGGGAGAAACCCATTCTGAATTCTCCACAGCAAATATGAATCCTGCATCAAGCAACTTATCTATTTCTTCTTTTACAGTCTTGGAAAAATTAGGATTCATTCTATATGGCATTTGCTCTATAGGCTTAGCACCATCTACCAGCTCAATACAATGTTCTACCCAACTTACTTGGCAGAGTTCCTTGTAATCAAAAATGAATAGGTGTATGTACCTTCGAAAGAGATGGAGGTAGGATTCCTTCTCACTCTCCATCACAGCATCACCAATCTTTATTTGTTGGAGACGATCATCAACTTGTTCTTCAGATAATTTTATGGGGTCCTGGGTTGGTGTGACTAGAAGAATATCCATGACTGAAACATCAACCTCACTTTCTTCATCTTCATTGTCCACTTCACTAGTGCTAGAGTAATCAGAGGATGTCCAATCATCAGTTTCATCACTTGAATCCACAGGTTCTACTTTATGATGTCGAGGGATCACGTTTATCTTCACCCTCTCTCTACCACGTCCAAGTGTCATGAAACCTTCATTCCAGTAGTTTCTTGCATGAACTCTCCTTAGCCATGGTCTTCCCAGCAGCATTGGGTACGCAACAGTACCATTTTTCATCACCTGAAAGTCTACCACACATACAACACCCATAACAGATATTGCCACATTTGAAACTACACCTTCTGGTTTAGTTTTTCCCTTATTTAATGACCTTAACATAAGTGTTGAAGGGCGATCAATTTTTAAACCCAACATATTCATTACAGACTCGGTCATTACATTAACTGCAGCACCTCCATCAACTAAGACATCATGAATTGAAATACCATTACATAATACCTCAGCTTGTGGAGCATATGGATCTGCCTCTGCCTCCAAAACAGGGACCTCAACCTCCTTCCTTCTTCGAGCATTGAGTCCACCTCGCAACTCCCGCCTCTTCTCAGAAGACATAGCCAAGAGTTGACCATATGTAATATTTGCAGGCCTTTTGGACAGATCTTCCAAGATGGAGTATGGTCCTTGCCCCTGTGAAATCAAAAAATCCTGCACACCCAACTTTCTTCTCCTATGTTTCTTACTAGTTTCTTCTTTCATCTTCTTAGGATCATTTCCATCTTGATTATCTTTTTCTTTCTTTCTTTTTGTTACAAACACATCTACTTTATTATTTCTGCTCTTATCTACTACATCAAAAGAATTCACAGGTGCTTTTCCTTTATCATTATCTCCCTTACCAGATGTAGAAGCTCTATTTGGACAATTATACTTATAATGACCCTTTTTATAACAACCATAACAAACAACTTCAGAAATATTTCTTTTTGGACCTCTATCTCCTCCCTGAGAACTAAATTCCTTTCCTTGAAGAAGATTAATAGTTAACTGACCCATCTTTTTGAGCAGATCTTCATACTCAGTAGATGTATTAGGAGAAATATTTGTGCTCACCGGGAGTAGTTGTGGATTCAGGACCAAAAGTGCTGGTGTAGGCTCTACTTTAGCAACAATTTCTTTCGGCTCCTCTTCCATGCTTTCTTCTTGCCTTCTTGCAATCTTCTTTGCTTGTTCAATGGTAGCTGGGCGGTCATACTTCACTCGTTGTCTGATCTCCGGCTTCATCCCAAGAATGAAGTGCTTACAGAGGAGATTATCCACGCCATTCATCAACCCATCCGCTAGTCCTTCCTTCCGGATTTGGGCATCGAGCTTCCTCCTTAGCTCTAGAACACGAGCATGATAATCCCTTATCTTCTCCTTCTCTCCTTGGGATAGCTTTGTGATCTCGATCATAAGATCTGCATATTTCTGTTGTTCACCAAATTCTTCAAGAAAAGTTTCAGTTAATAAATCCCATGAATTTTTCACATTATCACCTAGTGTTTCAAACCACCTAAGTGCTGAACCATCCAAAAAGGTAGGAAAAAATTCAGTCCATTGCTCCCTTCTTATAAGGCCATTAAAAATACAAGATCGTTTAAACTCTTGAATGAAAGAAGAAGCATCTTCATTAGATTGAGCTGAAAAAACAGGAATCTTTCCCATTTTCAAAAGTAACCACCGTGAAATACCAACCCACAAGTACAATTAACAAGACTTATGTGCACAAATAATTGGAATCACTATACTAGAAAGTGACTTTACACCTTTCTACAGTAAAATAGAAATGACCACGGTAAACTATGGTAAAACTTGACTTACTACGGTAAAAACTGACTTTACTATGGTAAACACTATTCACGGTAAAAAGTGAAGTTACTGCAGTAAATACTATTCACGATAAAAAGTGACTTTACTGCGGTAATTACTATTCCCAGCAAAAAGGACTTTACCAGGGTAACTACTATTCATGGCAAAAATGACTTTAACATGGTAACTACTATTCACGGTAATAATGAATTTACCATGGTAACTACTATGCACAGTAAAAACAAGGTTACCCTCCAATTAATTTTTGCCTAAGTGGGAATATCTCTCCAGAAAGTACACCAACGAGGAATGGTCCCGGCAACGGAACCAAAATGTCATCACCAATCCGGCACTATGATAATTCTTCACCGGGAACTCCTCGTGCTATGATTATTTACTAATGCACAGCCTTTAGTTTGGTGGATGTAATCTGGAAACAAAACAACAACCGAACACAAGAATACCATTGACTATGATAAGACAGAATGACGACAAATCTGAAATATCAAAATAAATTATAATATTAACATGAAACTGTTACAATCTCACCCATGAGATACTTCAACAAGACTATGGGAGAAACTTTACAATTACACCTCTTGATGGCTTCTTCAACACACCTTTAACTGATGGCTTCCTGCGCACACTTCCTACAATATTTCTCACTATTTCTTTCTATGCTAAATGAGGGGGGTGGCCTCTCTATTTATAGAACTTCCAGGCTTATCCATCCTATCTCTAAGATAGGATAAGAAATCCACTCTGACGAATCATATTCCATACCTTAACTCTTATCTGTACATGTAAGCTTATCTGTTAAGATAAGATAAACCTTATCATTTTACATGGGTTCCACATTTTTAGACTTTTTACAAATAAAATACACAAAATATTTATGACCTCACTCCTTGTCCTTATTACCAATATAATATTTCTAATTCCTAATCATGTAGACCTTACTTCTCTAATTACCCAAACTTTGACATTTTAACACTACCGGACCACTTACGACAAATATTTACTTTTTACAACATTCCTATTGTAATTTGACTGTTACCGTACTCCACATTATTGGCGGCACCGTACTGACGGCGCCGTTATCTTCTATCAGACGCTACTACTAATTACACTTAACAACATCCTATTCCTAATACATACATTAATGAAATAGAAATTTTGGAGGAAAATTTTAGTGTCGACAGAGCTCCGCATTCCTTGCTCCATAGGACACGTGTCCTCTTTCGATTGGCTCGGGCTGACCCTTCAAAACTCGCCCTTTGACTTTTGGACTTTTTCCCTTGTGACACGTGTCATGATTTGATTGGTCCACGGGTCTGCCAGCTTTTCGCGCCCTTCGCGTCTTTTTGTCCCGGATGTCCCAGTGCTGTTTGGGACAGAATCCTCCGATCTGCCCGAAATGGGCTTCCTTGTCCCTTATCTGCCGATGACACGTGGCACAATCTGATTGGTTTTTGGTTCCTTCAGCTATCCGCGTCCCACGCGTCCCTTTGTCCCAACTGTCCCAATACAAAATTGCTCTATTTCAGGTGAACCAGCCGGTTCGTGTCCTCCGCACACTCACGGCCTAGATGTCCCAGTGCGAAAGTTCCCCGTTCCGGCCGAACCAGCTGGTTCGCATCCTTCACGTACCTTTGTCCCACTTGCTCCCAGACTATCTAGGACAAATTTTTTCGATTCGGCTGGTTCGCGTCATTCGCGTCTATTTTTCCCAGATGGCACTTTACGTCGCGGGCCACCTGGAGGCATTTCGGCTGAACCGTGCCTTGATGTCCCGGATGTTGCGAGGACTAGGACTTAGCCAATTTTCACAATTTTTTCTGGCCCAAGCTTATTTTCTGCAACCTTCCACATTTTCTCAGAGCTTGCTCTTTTCAACCTGGACAGGAGAGTTAGAAAAAATTTCTGAGGGGACCCTAGAAACATGATTTTTTCCCTGAATCAATCCATTTGCTTGAGACTTGAGAATTCTGATGCATGTTATCAAATTAACCCTGGGGGGTGAATTTGGATAACAATTGGCGACTCAACGGGGTCATCTGCCTGCTAGATGAAAGACTAGTTGCCTGAAGCAGTCCATTGGGCATGGAGTCATCAAATATTCTATTTAGAACCCTAACTGACTCAGAATGTGCAAGGAGGAAGATGGAATGTCTCCTGAAGAAATCAAGGACTGCTAAACATCTCCATGGACAGCAAGTTGTGCCAAAGCACTTAGGGAAAATAAAACTAACCTACAGCAAAACAATGTGCACAAGCACTTGGAGGAAAGGAAATCTAATCTAATATTTACAGAGGTAGTGAACTTCCTTCTAGAAGCAACGCTTGAGATAGATTCCATTGACTGAAATCTGCAGTTCTTCACCATCTAATGAGGCCAATTGGAAAGCATTGTTGTTTTTGCACTTTGTGACCATGTATGGGCCACTCCAAATGGCATCAAATTTTGAATGCCTTCCTGGGTTTGCTCTGTCCACATCCCATTTCAACACTAGATCTCCAACTTGAAAAGATCTATCCTTGGCCTTTCTATCAAAGGTCTTCTTGATCAAAGCTTGATCCTTTTCCATTGCTTGGGATGCCTGATTTTTGATCTCTTGCAGCTCCATCAACTCTGCATACCTCACCTCCATGGGCTCAAATTCAAGCAACTCCAACTGCTTCATGAGTTCCAACGTTGGCAACTCAAGTGACATGGGCAAGATTGCCTCTCTTCCATAGACAAGCCTAAATGGAGAGTTACCTATGGATCTTTTGGGAGTGATCCTATCAGCCCATAAGGCTGATTTCATCTTGGTATTCCAAGACCTCTGATTCTCATCAAGAGTCCTCCTAATGATCCTCAACAAGTTCTTGTTTGTAGACTTGGCCTGGCCATTGCCCTGAGGGTAATAGTTCGATGAAGTGCTTAGGTAAATACCGTTCTTGACAGCCCACTCAGTCACCCTGGATCCAATGAATGCCAATGCATTATCAGAGATTATTATAGCAGGTACACTGAATCTAGTCGTTATTCCCTCATAAAAGTCTAAGATGCTAGACTCATTTGCCTCTTTGAGTGCTACTGCTTCTGTCCATTTGGTGAAGTAGTCTGTGGCTGTCAAAATCCATTTGTGCCCTTGGCTTGAATTGGGATTAATGACTCCAATGAAGTCCAAACCCCATTGCATGAATGACTGGTCAACTGAGATTGGATGCAATGGAAGGGCAACAAGTCTCTCTTTTCCTGTGAAGAATGCACAATTCTTACACCTCTTGATCCATGCATAGCAATCACTGAAGATTTTAGGCCAATAATAACCAACCTTCATGATTTTTAGAGCTGTCACTCTTGGTGCAAAATGGCCACCAGCTGGTCCACCATGAAACTCTTCTAATACCCTTTGAATCTGACCTGTGCTAATGCATCTCAGCAGCACTCCATTTACATCTTTCTTGAACAAAACTCCATCAACAATGGCATACGGAACAGCCTGCAACCTGAAGTGTCTCCTTTGGGTCTTGTTCATCTCTGGAGGGCATAGACATGTGCTTAGGAAGTGCATAATACCTTGGGTCCAGCAAGGAGTCGGGGTAGCATTGTCTTCTTCTTGATTGCCACTTGGCTCATGGCTGTCCTGGACTGTCAAAAGAGTTTCTTCTTTGTTGCATACTTCTTTTTGCTTCCCCAAAACCAGCTGCTCACACAATCCTTTCCCTCTTACCAGCTTGGTGATCTTGATCTCAATGTCATACTCCATGACACGGGTGATCCAACCTACCCTTTTCTCATTCAAATCCTTGTTGAGGAGGAAATCCTTAACCCCAACATGTGAGACCAGCAGTTGAATCTTATTGTTTGAGACTAAATGTCTGAACTTCTTCAAGCTCCTGATGACAGCAAGGACATGCTTTTCGATGAAAGAATACTTTATTTCGTAATCTTCCAAGGTTTGGCTGAAGAATGCTATGGGCTGTTCTGAACCTTCTCTATTCAGCTGTGTTAAGATAGCTGAGATTGTGTCTGATCCTCTAAACGCATACAACATGAAGTCCTTTGAAAAGTCTGGGTTGATAAGAGTTGGAGCTTGTGATATTGCATGCTTGATGCTTTCAAAAATCTCTTTGCCTTCTGCTGTCCATTTGAATGCCAGACTCTTCTTCAACATCATTGTTAGAGGCTTCACAAGAGTGGCAAAATTAGGCACAAATATGTGGACAAAGTTTATCCTTCTTAAGAAGCTTTGAAGATATTTCTTGTGATGTGGCAATGGGGAGTGTTCGGATGGCTTTCAACCCTTTCAGGATCAATTGTTAGCCCTTCCCTAGAGACAATGTGGCCCAACAATTTTCCCTCGTGTGCAAAGAATATACACTTCTTTGGATTCAATGACACTCTGAACCTTCTACACCTCTGAAACACTTGTCTGAGGTGAAAGAGATGGTCTGCTGCATTCTTTGAGAAGACAGTGATATCATCTAGGTATACCAGCACTATATTGTTGATTAAGCCTTTGAATGCCATATCCATAGCTCGCTGAAATGTTGCTCCGGCATTTGATAGGCCAAATGGCATCTTCTTGTAGGCATAGGTGCCCCATTTGATGGTGAAAGTCATCTTGAATTGATCTTCTTCCTTCACCATTATCTGATTATAGCATGAGTATCCATCAAGTAGTGAGAACCTTTCTGAACCAGCTACAACTTGCAATATTTGTTCCATGGAGGGGAGTGGGTAATGGTCTTTGAGGGAGGCTCTGTTCAAGTCTCTGAAGCCAACACACAGTCTGATTTCTCCATTTCTTTTTCTCACTGGCACCAAGTTTGTAACCCAACTTGAGTGTTTGATGGGGAAGATGATACTAGCCTCAATAAGCTTGTTTAACTCTTTTCTCACGAGAGGTTCAATGTGGGGATTCACTGGCCTTTACTTTTGCCTAACAGGCTTGGATTTCGGATCCAGCTCAATAGTATGTTGTGCCAGCTTTGGGTTGAAACCTCTTAGATCTTTGTAAGTCCAAGCAAAGATATCTGGGAACTCTTGACAAAGCTGAACAAAGTTAGATTTCTCTTGTGAGGTACTTACTTTGCCAGTCTACAATGTTTTGCCTTCTTCCACTAAAATAGGCTATGAATCTTCACCCTTCACTTGAATGTTTGCTTTCTCCTTCCGGAACTGATCATTCGGGGTTGAAGATTGACTCCAAGGTTATGAGGCCTTTTGGTAATTTGTTAGTTCTCAGCTGTACTACCTGATCACCATATTACTGCTCCAGCTTGTCTTGATTTCTGGCGGAGAACTCAGCTTCTTCTTGTAGGAAATTAACAATTTGCTGATCATTCTCGAAGACTTACCAACTTGTGCCATTATTTGGAACAGCTGGTATCACAACCAATTTGATATGAGGCTGAGATTTCTCACTTTTGATACTCTCTACAACATCAAACGCAGCCCCAATTGCTGCAAGTCTGTCAGCGGCTTCACTCTTTTTCCTTGGGATGGAATTGATGCTAAAAGCTTCAAAATCTTCAATAAGATCCCATACCTGATTTTTGTAGCACTTAAGCAGATCATTTTTTGGCAGCATTTTTTCCTTTGACTTGGTTTACGACCAGCTCACTATCACCAAATACTTGTAAATTCCTTATGCCTTTCTTCATTGCTCAGTGCAATCCATGAATTAAGGCTTCATACTCAGCCATGTTGTTTGAACAGGAAAATTGGAAACGGAAGGTTGAGTAATACCTTATACCTTGCGGTGAAATGAGCATAGCTCCTCCTCCTGCACCTTGTCTACTCCTTGATCCATCAAAGAACAATTGCCATACTTCATTCTTGTCCTTATGATCTGGCTTGGTGATGTTGGGGAGAGGTTAATCCTCTTCATCGTAAACAATAAACCCCCAGCTCAGATTTCTTCTATTTCTTGATAAGGATCAAAGGCATGCACTTTGCTTGCCCATTCATCAAGAGTCAAATCTGGGATACTTCCAACCTTAGTGTCAGCTTCATCAGTGCTAGGGTGATCTTCTTGATCAAATGCTAAGCAATTGGCATTAATCTGACTTGGAGTGTAAGGCTCAATATGGAAGTTTGCAATAGGTTCGGATCTGATTGTGGCCTTAGTTCCATATCTTGTTCCTAAATAGCATGTGTGACCAATCAGCAGACAAATACCCTCCAATCTTGGCCGTGAAGTCCCTTGACAAACATAGGGCAAAGAGTTGGTGGAAGGTCTATGACTGACACATCTTGTAACACTATTACGTTGGGACATGCGTGCAGTGTGAGGCTCAAACCTTTGATTACTCCAACCGTTGTCACTGCTGTCCCATCTAATTGCACTACACCCTTGGAGATGACTTCATATTGAAGCCCTAGCTGATCAGCTATTTGCTTGGGCATTACTGAACTACTTGCCCCAGAGTCAATCATGCAATTGTGTACTAGTTTATCCCCAATGATTAATGAAACATAGAATGGAGGGGGCTTCAAAACTTTACCTTGTTGTCCTCCATGATTCCCTTCAGGATGAGCAGCATTTGTGAGGACATTCTCTTACATAGGGACCTGCTGGTTCGAAGTTGACCAATTCTTCATGGCAGCTTACAGCAGATCTCTTTGGCCTGGGATGGATAGGGATTCCCACATTGATATTTTGACGTTAGTCTTCTTCATCTGTTCAATGATACTGAATGGTGATGAAGGATCCCTCTGCTGCCCCCTAGCTTGCACATTCGTTGCTTGCACATGGGCAATAACAACTGGCATCTGAGTTGGTTTAGGAGCTGGTTTGGGTGCTCCTTGCATGTTTGGAACTACATTTTGTTTGCCAACACCTTGTGGAGTGACAGAAGGCCGTGAACTACTTGGGGCCAATGGTTGTTCTTCACCCAAATTCCTCCTTTTTGACCTTGTGTTGGCTGCAACACCTTGAGAGGGTACTTGATTCATGCAACAGAAATCTTCTACTTGCCAGTTCACCAATGTGGTGTCATTTGGGGCTGATTTCTGTTGGAATGTTTCTTGCTGTTGACTGTTTCCTTGGTTGCCCTCACCCTCCACACCAGTAGTTGTCACCATCAATTCTTGATTGAGAGCACCATTGAAGCACATGGATTGGTTATGAGGCTCATTGCATGGAAAACACCAATCATATTCCTGAGCAATGTTGTTCTGTGTTGGCACTAATGCCTTAGAGGCAGATATGGCATTTGGGTTATAAGGCTGGAATGGTCTATTGGCAGGGGGCCTTGTTTGATTCACATTTGTAGCTAGATTAGGTGGTCTTTGTGGTTGGTATGGCTACCTATTAGGCTGAGCTTGGGGTTGATAAGAAGGTCTGAAACCTTGGGCTTGCTGTCTCTTGAGAGTAACCAACTCGTTGCCTAGGTTTTGCAACTATTTCATGACCTCTTGGAGTTCATTTGAAGCACTAGAGGATGAAGTAGAAGTTTCACTTGAACTTTGATTTCTAGGGGTAGGAACAAGAGCCAAAGTGGGTGTTTGACTAGTGCTTGGATTTTCTAAGTTTGGATACAAGGGCATGGGAGGCCTAGGAGCCAGTTTTACCATCTTGAATAAGACCAATTTTTGGGCTCTACTGGCAAATGCTATAAGCAGCAGGTAAGGTTGTGCCTCCCATAGATTGAATTAACATAGAAATATCAGAATTCAAAGCTTTAAGGTAATATAGAAAAAGCACCTTGTGCTGTTGGCCTGACTGCCACTGGAATCCTATCCCAAGACCTTTGAAATCTAAAGTTGAAGTCAGTCAGCTGCTCGTTGGGGGCTCTCTTGATAGTTGTCAGCTACTCTAAAAGAGACAAGTTGTCTCCCTTCTCTCCAAATTACTCATGAAGTGCAATACACAACTGATTCCAGTTTGTGATAGAACCCGCTCCAAGGCTCCTAAACCATTGTAATGCTTTACCCTTGAAGGAAGATACCAGTAACTTGACAGCCACTTGCATTTCATTGATTTCATGAATTGCACAAAGGTTAGCAATATCTTTAACATGATCGCCTGGAGTAGTCTGATTTTCTCCAGTGAAGTAGGGAATGTTCTTCAAGGATGCAATAGGAACTGGATGTTGTGCATTGAGAGCAAGTGGGCTGCTACCTGTGAAGTTGACGTAGGGGTTGTTCTGAGCCATTCTAATCGGTCTTAAAACCCTTGTATATTGAATGAAAGGCCTGTCAGGTGGAGGAGTTGAGAGAGTTCTATTTGGTGGAGATGGAGACCTTTGAATCCTTCTTTCCTCTTTGCCTCCTTCTTGGAGATAACTGTAGGTATTCAAAAAACACTTCTTCTTCTCCAACTCTTGACCTTGTGGTGATTCTTCTCATGAGTTTTCAGGCCTGCACTACTGAAACCAATTGATTCTTCCCCTTGGAGTCGCCAGATATGCAAATAATAGCTCTTATAAGCAAGAAAACTGCAACAGATGCATATCAACTTTGTTGTAATAAAAATGAGACCTCTAGGTCCCACCGGGTGTGCCAAAACTATTGTTGCAGACTCACAGCACCCCTGGATGCATATCAGGCTTCTAGGTTGATCACTCTAGCATCCAGTGTGATTGCACAACATGGAAACCTCTCTCCAAGTGTGGGGACTTGTGAAACTGAGAGAGGAATCTCCAGATTAGAGGCTGGTTCCCCAAACTCCTCTGTTTCAGATCTAATGCTTGCACAACTACAGAGGTTCAGATCCTAATCCTACTCTAACTTGCAAGGAGACAGGGGTAGAAGTGCAAGAAATTGAAACTAACTAAAGATGGTGATGCACCAAAAGGAGTGGTGAAACATTTCTGTCAAGCAAATAGACACAAACCAGAGATTTGTAACATGAAACATACACAGGCTGATAAGATATAACTTAGGATCTGAAATAAAGCAAATAATACAAACAAGGGACTGTAAACCATTCACAAAGCTTGCATTATCATTTCTAGTGTCAAAATCACTGCATTACACCCTCAGAGAGGTAAAAACTGTTACAGCCTTTGGAGAGGTATAATTCTTCAAAACAATCACTTACTGGAGGTGAAAGAAGAAGCTGCTATGTCAAAAATTGTTCCCCCCCGAAAATGAGCCAAATCTGGCTTTTACATTACATGGGTCGAGCCCAGAAGACAGAAAACGTACAAAACATGAGAACCCATCCCTCCTTGACTACAGATGCATTAAAATGGCATGGGGGAACTTACAAACCCATACCCTGTCACTTTGACTGAATTACAGGAGAATGCGACCCATTCTGCATTAAATCTGGTCGCTGAAATGTCACTTCTGGCCATGAACATGCATCAGAGCTGTTTCTTGATTTTATCTCTCTAGACTACACCAAAACTTGAGATTAACCCTAGAATCACGTAGATAATTTCATAAGCTTTCCGTTGATATAAAGAACGTGCAATTCCAATCTCTGGATCGAAATATATGTCGATCTGAAGATATAGGGCACAAAACAGGTGAAAATACGTTTTGAATTTCTTCCCACGCTCTGCCACCTGGACGACACGTGGCATGCATTGATTGGTCGATAGGGGCGTGGGGCAGACCTTTTCTTTTAGCTTTTGGGTGAACTTCTTTCCAAATTCTCTAACTCCTCCTCGACCTCTGCATTCCTTGCTCCATAGGACACGTGTCCTCTTTCGATTGGCTCGGGCTGACCCTTCAAAACTCACCCTTTGACTTTTGGACTTTTTCCCTTGTGACACATGTCATGATTTGATTGGTCTGCGGGTCTGCTGGCTTTTCGCACCCTTCGCGTCTTTTTGTCCCGGATGTCCCAGTACTGTTTGGGACAGAATCCTCCGATCCGCCCGAAATGGGCTTCCTTGTCCCTTATCTGTCGATGACACGTGGTGTAATCTGATTGGTTTTCGGCTCCTTCGGCTATCCGTGTCCCACGCATCCCTTTGTCCCAATTGTCCCAATACGAAATTGCTCTATTTCGGGTGAACTGGCTGGTTCACGTCCTCCGCGCACTCACGGCCCAGATGTCCCAGTGCGAAAGTTCCCCGTTGCGGCCGAACTAGCCGGTTCGCATCCTTCACGTACCTTTGTACCACTTGCTCCCGGACTGTCTGGGACAAATTTTTTCGATTCGCCCAGTTCGCGTCCTTCACATCTATTTGTCCCGGATGGCACTTTGCTTCGCGGGCCGCCTAGAGGCGTTTCAGCCGAACCGCGCCTTGATGTCCCAAATGTCTCGGATGTTGCGAGGACTAGGACTTAGCCAATTTTCATAATTTTTTCTGGCCCAAGCTTATTTTCTACAACCTTTCCGCATTTTCTTAGAGCTTGCTCTTTTCAACCTGGACAGGAGAGTTAGAAAAAAATTCTGAGGGGACCCTAGAAACATGATTTTTGCCCTGAATCAATCCATTTGCCTGAGACTTGAGAATTCTGATGCATGTTATCAAATTAACCCTGGGGGGTGAATTTGGATAACAATTATTTCTAGGCATCTATACATAGGTTTTCAAACATGTGTCGACTGCTTTTCAATGTGGACAAGGTAGACTGTGTCTACCACACCCTCAAGAAGACTTATGTGTATCCAAGTAAGTTTTTATATATTGAAATGTTAATTTCAGATGACATTAACATGAATGCTATGAGTTTCTCCATTGGAAATTTGGGGGCAACCCTTGTATATATTCACCACAAACCAAGATTGGAAAAGGGGAGATATGTGGTAAATGAATTTAAGCCCCCTGGACCACCGAAGGGGAAGCATACAATTGGTACACTACAACATGAAGAAGACACCTTGCCCCTTGTTTAAGAAGGAGAAGAATAATAACTACAAGAAGAAAGTGGTGGCCTAGAGCATAGGGGCATAAGATAGCCTACAGTTGGAGAGAAAAGAGATCATGAGGTAACTCCTCCACTGTAGCAAGAAGATGAAGTGTTATATACTAGAACAATGGAGGTGGAAATAGAATAGACTACTGAGGATCCAGAGATTAAAAGAGTGCTAATAATAACAAGGGCTTAGAGTGTGGGAACTTTATAGCCTCTTTGTAGGTCACCTAGGACTTCACCTGTGAAGGTAGAGCTATAAAATAAGAAAAGGCGTAGGTATATTCCTAGGAAGGATGAAGAAGAAGATAAATCTGGGGGTAGTGCACCAAATATTCTAGGGAAGACTAAGGATGTGGAAGAGCCTCGAGAAGAGGAGATGAAAAAAAATTAAAAGGAGTTGAGGGAAACTAGGATAGCAATAGATAAGGGTGAATCGTCAGGCACACCTCATACCACACAGGAAGGTGAAGAACCAGTATTGGATTCAGGTGCCCGAATTTTAAAGGGTGAGTGATCCAGAAAGGAAAAGGAGGAAGAGACATATGAGACCTCATCCATTGGGTATGTTTATAACCCAAAAAAATCATACACGCACAGTTCCAAAGCACTTTGGAACCTAAAGACCTATAGGGATGGGAGACCATGGACACGGACATGGAAACTACAAAAAAAAAATTCTATCATGGAGTATGTAGACTCATATGGATGAGCTTGAATTTGATGTATGTGAGGAATTATGTGTGTTGGGAAGATTGAAGAAGGTGCTACATTCACACCATGTGACTATCAAGCCCCTTGTCATGTCCGATGAGCAGGTAAGCAATGCTTTGATGAAGGTATATACAAAAGTTACACGCAGAAACATATATAAAGAGACAAATATTAGAACACTGCTCGATGATAAGAAGGGCAAGGAAATATAAATAAAATGCTTGACAAAAGAGAAGGAAAAATCTGAGGCGAAGGTGGAAGTGCTGACGAGTATGGCCGAAGAAATTAGAGATGAGATTTTAAAGGTAAGGCTACACTTGGAGAAGGAAGTACCATAAAATTTTCATTCATTAATGCATTACATACGAACACTTGTGAAGTTGGTGATGGATGAAGGCCCAGTACATATTCCAGAACCTAAGGATAATGTAGAAAAGGCAACGAAGGCCAAGGACACAATTGTGCAAAAAATTACAACTTATGAATCCATATTGTAGACTTTGAAGGATGAACTAAAGAAATCATATCTGACATTGACTATGTGTGCAACACCATATGTGATAATAAATACAAGGACTATGGTAGAAGAAGATGAAGTCCTTCATGCAATGAAGAATGAATCACTTGGGTGCATGGAGAGACTTACACTGGTAGAAGCAAATCATAATGTGCTTGAATCCACCCAATTCCCACACAAGGAAAGAATAAAAGAAATTGGGAAACTCATTGCGTGAAAGATGGATGTAATGGAAGGGATGGTCTCCACCATGGCCAATGTTCTCATAGTATTGCAAAATGAAGGGGAGAACATGACACTTGATGAAATGGAAGTAATACTGGCAGAAATACCTGGAAAAATGAATAAAGCGTTGAGTGTCTGGAATGAGCTTGAAGAAGAGGTAAAGGCATAAAGATCCAGAGTTAATTTTATCTGCAGAAGTGTAGGAAGCCTATTCTTTATTCTTTTATATAGTTATTCTTTCATCCCTTATTCTTTGATCATGGACAGCTAAGTTTAATTACCCATTTTCGGGGATGACAATGAAATAAGTGTGGGGTAATGTTGGGATGAAAAAATATGGCCTATGTACTAAAAACATATAAGGATTGGGCATGCAGGTGTAGGGCATGGGAATACATGTGGAAGTATAGTTAAACAAGGGGTGCCTATGAAGGTTTGAAATCAAGACTTATCCATTTTGTATATTGAGGCTAATTACAGACATGGGGTACAGAGAAAATTTTGTAGAAGACTTGGAAAGCACGCAAAGGATATTTTAGACAAGTGGAAGATCAAGCTCCATGCATTGTTTTGAGGCTATTAATAGGATTAGACTGTTGTTTTATTATTAGAAAATCTATCAATAGAAAGCTTGCATGCTTTTGTGTTTATCATGTAAAGTCGCAAGGTTATTTTTAGCATGTAGTATATTTTGAAAGGTGCATGGGTGGTGAAGGGCAAGTCCCCACCCCTATAAATATGTATTGATTTGCATGGTTTAGTAGATCCATGTTTTGTAGAGTTATGTTGTTGGTTTGTACACACACATGACTCTTTGTGGTTAGATATTGAGTGTAGATACATTTGTTACTAGTTTATGTATGATAAAGTCAATCTTGATTCTTGTTTGAGTATTCATGCTTAATGGTTAAAGATCTAGATTTGGTTTATGTTATGCAATATACTTAATTATCTATTATGGATCTGGATTATATGTAGAATCATGCTAACTTCTGGAACAAGCTGACATAAAAGAGGAACTTGATACCCTTATGCACTTCAGGTGAGTGCTCAGTCTAGGATGAGTGATGTGCTAGTGTGCCTTGAGCTGCTGGTGGTAAAATCTAGGCTACATGAACCACATGTCTTTTACTTCACAATGTGTTGTCCTCTCTTTCCGGTGTAATACCAAATCTTCCTCCCATTCCAACTAACTTTTCGAATAAATATCCTCAATAGATGATAAAAAAATATCCTTCTTCCTGATCTAACATGGAGGGTTCAAAGAGATAAATTCTCAACATTCACAACTGAATATATTCTCATATAAGCAGGAAAATCCAAGCGACATGCTTTCTTACCCAATTTTTCTAGAACTCCAAATGGGTCATGTCAAAAAGGCTTAAGTTTCTTAGCTTTTCCTTGTATCCTTTCTCTAATTAAATATAACCATACATTATCACCAATAAGGAAAGAATGCCTAGTTATTTGTTGATCATGCCTTGCTTTGTACTTGGCCTGTGACTCTTTCAACCTCTCCTATACCTGGAGGTGTATTCACTGAATTTTCTCAATGAACTTCTCAGCTTTCTGGACTTCCAGATCCACTTTCTTGTTGTATCTGTGTGGTAATCTCATAACAACATCAAATGAACTCTCAGGAAAATAACCAAAACATGTTGTAAAAGGATTCTTATTGGTGGAATCATGAACTTCCCTATTATAATAATTATGGATATACACCAATTTCTCATCCCAAGTCCTATGATGTTTTCTATTATACCCTCTCAAGAGCTGAACTAAGGTAAAACTTACCAATTTTGTTTTCCCATCTGTTTATGGATGAAAAGTGATATAAATTTTCATCTTAGTATACATATTTTCCCACAAGTTATACTAAAACTTTCCGATGAATCATGAGTCCGTGTATGACACAATATAATTAGGAAAACCAAAATGAACCCACACATTAGAAAAAAATAACTCACCTGCATCACTCGATTTAATGGTCTTCTTGTAAATAATGAAAATACACATTTTATTGAACCAATCCACTACCACAAAAATATAATCATACCCTTTCTTGGAAGAAGGAAAACCAATCACAAAATCCATGGACATTCTCTCCCATGGCAGGGAAGGAACTAGTAATGGTATATATACACTCAACCTTTTGTTATTATCCTTTCTTTTACCACATAAAATAAAACCCCAAATAAATTTGGAAACTTTTACTTGTATGTTTAGCCAATAAACATACTAATAAGGCCAAAATATGTCTAGTTAATACGTAATAAATGATCTTATTTTATCTTCCTTTTTATAAAGTTTGACTACATTTTGTGACTTTTGTTTGATCTAATATAAAATAGGATGTAATTGTCCATATTTTTTTGAATTTAGTTCTAACATTTAAAAACTCTGTAATTCCTAAAAAAGTGTGTAGAAATTCAGTTTTTGTAATAAAATAAATCACAATCAGTCAGAAGAACGAAGTATGAAGCAATCAACGTGTTTTTGGGAGCATTGTCTTCAATACAGCTTAGTTTCGGAACTTCCAGACTTAGTTCCAAAACTCTATCACACAATTTATGAGCTCTATTACTTAGCTTTGGAAATTTCAGACTTAGTTTTGGAACTCCAACACTTAGTTCTGGAACTTTTGCGTTTAGCTCCGGAACTTTCACGGTTAGATCTAGAACAATCCCCTTTAATTCTGGAACTCCTCCAAAGTTCCAGAACCAATGGGAATCTGTTTATTTTGATGACATCCAATGATAAAGTAATCAATGAGCCTTTCAATCAGGATCAGATCAAGAGATTTATGATTCTTCATACTCGAAGATCCAGGGATAACTTATTGGATAGTTATACATCCAGCAAGGTTCCAAATTCAACATCTATTTTGGGCATTATTCAGTTCCATCTGAATTGGTAGAACAACTATGGCCATAAATTCATATTTGAATGAAATATTTATAAAGACCTGTAGATAGATTTAGGATATAAGATATATACATAGATACATAGAGATAGAGATATAGAAAGATACAATACGATTTTGTAAGACAAAACATTTCAGCAATAAAATAGCCACCTCATTTTGAGAGAATATTACTTTGTCAAACCCTGATTCAAGGTGGAGCAAGGGCCAACTCCTCCAAGAAATAGGATCCTCATAGTGTAGATCTATTAATTCTGTAAATGCTTTTGATTCTTTAAGTCAAACTTTGTTATATACTTGTCCCTACAGGTGTTATAGATTAGATTTTTATTTCCTTACAAGATTTTCATAGCATTTTCAACCATATGTTTATTTCCAAAGCAAAGTGTGTTTACTTTTGCATCGTGTGTTTATTTCCAGCAATCTATTTACTTCTATATGTGTGTTTATTTTCAGCAATGAGTTTTTATTTCAACAAGTTTCTTACAGCATAGAGATAATAAGGTTTTGGCCATAAAATCCCAAGAACACTGCAAAAAACCCTCAGAAAATAAAACAACAAATACCTACAATCAATTACTAGATCACTAGGATTTTCTTGTTGCATATAGCTTCAGACACACCCCTGGTTTGAGTATGACATCAACAAAGAATTGATTAAATGAAGGGAATAACAACACCCATCACATACCTTTGTAAATGTGCAACAATATTTAGAACACCAAATTTACCAACCACCTTAGAAGTGTGTGTTTCCCTCATTAACAGAACTATTTCCCCCTTAGGCACACAACATTCTTGTACATTAGGCCATCCTATAAGTAGTATTCTCCCCTAAGTGAAAAATACCTCACTTGGAGGTTTCTATTGAAGGATTTCTCCAAAATCCAGATCCTTCTCATAACCTTCCTGGTATGCTTCAAATACAAAAGTTTTAAGAAGAGTTAAAGTGCCTATAGGTGGGAGTAAAGGATGTCTAGAGAACATATCATCTAATTGGTTAGTCACACCTTTCTTATTTTTAATGATCAAATGAAAATGTTGCAAAAAAACCATCCAATTATAATGTCTAGCTTGTTGAAGTTTATTTTGAGCCTTTAAATATTGAAGACATTGGTGATCCATGTGTATGATAGTTTCTTTACCCATCAAATATTTTTTTCCATTTTTTGACAACTTGCACAAGAGCATACAATTCCTTATTGTATGTACAATAATTCAAAATGGCTTCTTGAAACAATTTTGAATGATAACATATAGGCCTACCTTCTTGAAGTAGGACGAATCCCATAGTATAGTAATTAACATTGGTTTCCACTATGAAAGGAAGTTGCAAGTTAGGTAATGCCAAAATAGGAGCATGACTAAACTTGTATTTAAATGACCCAAAAGTAGTTTGTTAATTCTTACCCCAATAAAAAACCTTACCACCTATTATCACAAAATGTAGGGATGTTTCTACGGAAGATAAGTTCTTGATGAAATTCCTCAAATATTGAACTGCACCAATAAAACTCCTATTCTTAGTAAAATTAGACGGTGTAGGATAGTTCATAATGGCCTCTAGATTAGCCAAATGAATAATCAACTCTCCATATCTAACCACATGCCACAAAATACAAGCGGTTGTTGAAAAAACTCACACTTCTTCTCATTTAACACTAGATAGTTCTCCTTTAGAACTTGCAAAACTTGATATAAATGGTTAATACGATCCTCAAAAGTTTTGCTAAAAACCAAAATGTCATCCAAGTACACAATGAAAAAGGAATCAATAAAGGGTCTCATTACCTCATTCATCAACCTCATGAAGGTAGTTGGTACATTGCATATCCCGAACGATAATACCAATCATTCATATAACCCTTAACTATTCTTGAACGTTGTTTTCTAGATGTTCTCTTCCTTAATCCAAACTTGGTGATAACCAAATTTTAAATCGAGCTTAGTAAAATATTTATCCTGTTGTAATTGATCCAAAAAATAATCAATTCAGGGGAGAGGGTACATTTTTTTATGCTTATTTTATTTAATTCCCTATAATCAACACACATCCTCTATAAACCATCTTTATTAGGTACTAAAACAATAATATAACCACATGGAGAAGTGCTAGGATGGATTATACCTTGCTTAATCAAAGATTGTAACATTTTTGTACCTCATTAGCATCCTTCAAAGACTTCTTTTACAATCCCATGTTTAAAAGCAGACTATCAGCTAACAACTATATCTCATTCTCAATTGGCATGACCGGAGGCAACCCGACAGGTTCTTGGAAAACTTCCCTCAACTAGTGAAGCAACTCTTTCATCTACTTCGGCACTTTTTTGATAAATATTCTACAAGTGGTTTTAGATGCAACAACTTCCTCTTCTTGTATATATCTCAAAATAAGCAATGCAAATCACCCACTAACATTAATAAGCTTCTTAGCTTCAGAGGCACTTACCAAAGAGATATTTGAGTTTCTTATAAAGGATGAAATGAGGTATTTCTTACCATCCTTCACTAAATGGTATTGGTTGGCTCTTCTCATGAAGATGACATCCCTGATATACAAGCATGTGTTGTTAAACACTACACCATACACATCATGAACATAATTTTACATTGTTTGGTAACCTTGATGTCTACATGTTTATTCACCGAACCCAATGAATACATATTTGGATGATTATAAGTATCTAATTTTATACTATCAACTAACTCCTTACTTATCAAATTAGCTTGAGCACAAGTACAAAAAAGATCGTCCACTTTGGTTTTCTTCACTTGTATTTTATATGAAAAATCTTATAAAGTTCATTCTCTTGAACAACATTATTTCTACCCAAACATACCTCTCCATGGATGGAGGTACAACACATTATCTCATATACCTCTTCGATTCAAAATATATCATCCCCTTGGATGGAAGCCATGGCTTTCTTTTTATTCTTCTTATTCTTAAAGGGATGCAATTCTAGGTGGAGCTTCCAAAAAATTTCCTCATAATGAGTGTCAACACCACAAGGACCATGATGAACTTTAGTATCCTTCTTAGAAATGGAAGTAGTATTCTTCTTATCTTTCGATTTTCCTTTCTCATTTTCATTTGTGTTAACTTGTTTGTTTGAATCGCGATGAGAGGTAAATGAACTCTTCTTCTTGTCTATATCTAAATAGTGGGCTTGAGAATAAGCCTCATCTACATTTGCCAGCTTGGAAAAGATAAATGGTCTCCTTAAGTGGGTATGGAGTCCATTGATATACTTCATTAAAATTTCCTAGTCCGCTACATATTTACCCATTTAGATATATTTCTTTCGGAACTCACTAGTGTACTCTAGTACATTTTTCACTTGCTTCTACCTGAGATATTGCCAATACATGGAACTCTCTTCCTTATAAAAATTAGAATAGAAATTGTTTTTTATTTTCATCTTAAACTCATCCTACATAGAAATAGGAGAAATATTCTTAATAACCAAATAATGAACATAGCTTTCAAACTAAATTAAATCAAGATTGGTTAATTTTAACCTTGCAAATGAAATTTTCTAACTCTCATTGATTTGATGCGAACAAAAATATACCTCAAGTTGAGCTAGCCAATGGTCTAGCTTCTCAGGATTCACATCCCCATCATAATGTTT
The DNA here is from genome assembly GCA_019776745.2 of Taxus chinensis. Classification (NCBI taxonomy): domain Eukaryota; kingdom Viridiplantae; phylum Streptophyta; class Pinopsida; order Cupressales; family Taxaceae; genus Taxus; species Taxus chinensis. Next base: position 506,655,631 of record CM034151.1, read on the forward strand.
AATTTATGTCTGCGCCTTTAACTTGAATGGAGGAGGAGTATGGTTGGTATGGGGCTAATCTTCCTCATACTCATGATTATTGTCTTTATACTCTCCTAGTTCCTCTTTTGGAGCATAAATTTTCTCCAAGAGCAATCCCATGATGGACTCCAAATTTCCCATAGATAAGGAAATATTTCCCACATATTTGGACAAACTTGCCACATCCACCTCCAACTTATAGAAACTTTCTTCTTCAGTCTAACATGCAACTCCACTTTGAGTCATGCTTTGGATTCCTTACTTCCACTCCTTGGTGGAAATATATGCTTCAAAAGGAATGAGGATACCTTCACCACTTTTACTACCCTTCCAAGTGAGGGGCGTCAAACTGAAAAATTTCAACACAAGTTAAACAACACAAAAATAATTTGATCTTAATTTATATGATACCAATCTGACCTGTAAACTGCCTCTTTTGAATAAAAATCAAATCCTATCTTAGTGATAATGAATGAACACCTTAAACAAATTTATTCTTATGGAAATATTATGCAATAAACATTCAAACAATACTCAAATTGAGAGACGAAAGATAAGGAGATAAGAAATTTATCCTAGAGAAATCTAATTTTGGAAAAACTCTAGCTGGTTAAGCAATTAATTCCCTTCAACTATATAAATCTCCAATACAATACAAGTTCACTTCCAATATGGCCTTCAAGAAGGATTCAAGATCCCTCTACTTGCATTACTTGCTTACAATCCTTAACAATGATGAACTCATCTGTCTATGAATAAAACAAGAAAAAATTAGACTTTTTCTTTTGCTCACACTTGAACTCACTCTAAATCATTTTATTAGATGAGTAAAAATGCTTACATTTATGGTTTCTCTTCCCGAGGATGGAAGGAAAGGTGAAAAAAATTGAATTGGGAAGCCCAAACATTTGAAATTGTTGAATTTCCCCACTTTGGCATCATCGAGTGCAGAACCACCACTATCTCCAAGAGGTGGTTGTAGAACCACCGTAGTGGTTAGATAACTATCGGTGCTTGTAGGTGACAATTACACAACTACTACTCTATGAAGAGTGATGATTATGCAACCATCGCAGTGGTTTTGTAACCACCACTCAGTCACCACATATAACATAATAAGAAATGGCTTCTTTTTCCATTCGAAGGTGTCTAGATCATCATCAACCTAACTTAACCATTTTTTGGTTGTATGTATCTGATGAGGGTACAAATTACAAGTTTTCAAAAAGAGAATACATAGAATTGGGTACTTTTAGATCTATTTTTTGGATAAGCTATGCCCTATACTTGATTGTGTGTCTTTAGCTATATAGCCTTGAAGGATTTAAGTGTCTTGTGACATTCTAACTAGTGTACCATGTATTCAACCAACTACTTGATATGTTTGTTGTTATATTACTATGTGTTTTGACTATTTTTTATTTCAGCATGCCATATTTATTTCTAATATGTTTATTTTTGGATAGCCTTTACCATTGTTTTGCATATGCCACGATTGTTACCATGCACATTCCCTATTACCCTGTAGGAGTTTTATTTTTTATGTGCACATCAGTTTCATCTTTCCTTATTTGGGACGTGTTCACCTTGGTTCATCTCACCCACCCCAAATGAGAGGGGAAATCATCGGGTGACTATTTCACCCTCTCAGCAGTTTATAGACCAAACACATAATGGTACAAAGAAAAATAAAAATTAACAAGAGCTAAGAATAGGTTTAGAATCATAATTGGGACAAATTCAATGTAGGGAAAAAATCTCCCAAATCAGACAAGAGTGGTGGGCATTAGTGTCCCACCTAGGTGGTTCTATCCTGGGGAAGAAATATGTACATTACATGATCAATATGTGTCCAGTGACATGTTTCTCTAAAATCCAGCAACAAGTACTCAGTTACAAGTTACTATCAGGAAAAATAGGAACAATATTAGTGGAAAGTTACATATTTTCTGCAAGGGAACTAATTACTCTATTTTCTCAGGATCAAATAAGGAATGTCACTTAGGGAATATGCAGGAAAATGATATTACTAAAGAGATATGTCATCTATGACCAATATCTATTGGATTTTTGACCATCTGCAAGCATTAATAGTTGGAGGGAAAATCCTACAACTCTCCCAATACTCTTCCCTTGGTGACAACATGCTTAAATCATTAGTTTAGTGATAGGATGTTCAAATCCTTAGTGTGGAGATAGGACACCGAAATACTCGGTACTATTCCAACTATCTCCAAGGAAAAAACATATAGGAAAAATTACATCTCTTCTCTCACAGCATTCATGTGTATTTTATCCTTCATTCACTTGTTTTTTAATATGCATTTCTATTTTCACATTTACAAAGTTAAATTTTGATCTCATTTCTCATGAGCATTGACTACACTTATCTTATTTTTCAGGTCCAACCATACTCTAACTAAAGGAAACACATAAATGGAATAAGACACAATCTCAAGCACAAGACGCTCTAGCAATGGTAATTTTTAAGGAAGAAATACATGAATCATTTATACTATGCACACAAGGTCACCCCTAGGATCCTTATCCTCTTTTAGATTCCACAATACACATTTCACATTCTCATTCATTACAATATTAAGTACAATCCTCATTCGCTATGTTATCAGTTACAACTCCTTTCAACTCTATATAAGGTATGCTCCTCTTATCTACTTTATGCTACCAAATATACATTCACCAACATACAGTGGGGGAAAATGTAGACATGAAATTACACACTTACTACTTACATCATCCTTTAAGTATGTTATTATATGAATGATTCCTAAGTTAGAAAACTAGACATTAACAACACTTGTTTTTCCTTTTACATTTCTTTATGTTTCCAATACTCATGTTATTTACTTTTCTAGAATGGTCACTTTACTTGCAAACATTATACAACATGTGACCCAACTTTATATTTTCAGTTTTATCCTCTAAGCATCCCAGACACTACCACCAATTAGGGACAAGAGCGCCCAAGCAATACTATCCCCTTTGAGAACTTTTGTCCTTTTCACTCCTTTTCTCAAATTTTAAATGCCACATCATTTGCTATCTTTTCTAAAAACCTCTTTTATCACTTTAGGTCATCCTTTTTGGTTCTTAATGACAAAATTCAAACAAGGGAATCATATACATACATGACTTACTCACTATTATTAGGGGCTAGACAACTTGGGCTATTACTTGGGAAAAGAGAAAACATTCAAGGACTACATTTAGAATGCATTATTCACTACATAGGAGGGGTTATTTATGAATTCCATCTCACATGTTCATCTTGGGGGAAATGTAGTTGTAGCCCAATATCTTGGTGAAACTAGCATAAGGGCAACCTAGTTTCAAAGGTTACAATTCAATCTCTCTCTCTCTCTCTCTCTCTCTCTCTCTCTCTCTCTCTCTCTCTCTCTCTCTCTCTCTCTCTCTCTCTCTCACACACACACACACACACACACACACACGAAATATATATATATATATATATATATATTATGAAATGTATTATAACACTTGGTTAAAATAACATTGGGGTGATCGTCGAGGTCAATTCTACTCAAGCATATGCATTATTTATTCCATATAATGTTTTATTGAGCCATTGTGTAGGTAGCTAGGGTTTTTTTGCAAGTTCAAGTGTGATGGTTAAACCCTACAAGGAAGAGGATGTGACAAAGAGAGAAAGGAAGAATAAAAGTTTAAACCCTAAAAAGATTAGAAACAGAGCTAATGTTAGGACAATAGCACTTAGTTCAGACACCAGCACCCGGGCGGTCTTGTCCTCGTTTAGGTGGTCATGTACGAAGGAGTTTCATTTCCTAGTTTTCCAGATGAAGCCTATCTAGTCCAAATCTGTCCTTTAATCATTCTATAATTATAAATACCAGGGTGGTCTCCACGACTATTTCCAAAAAGTATTGATTATAACTATATTGAGTATGTAACTACATTAACTGAAGAATAAAAAACTACTATGTCTAAGAATATGTCCTATCTTATCAAATATTTATTTAACAAAAATAAATCTAACTCCATAATTTTAAAGGAATAATACATATTGAAATGAAATAATAGTTCAAATAATGAAAATGTTGTAATGCATGAAAGAAATCAAACCACTAATTAATCAAGAAATAAATAAAAAAACATAATACTTCCCTTCACATTATGAAGGAGTGGCCCTTTCTCCTTCCCTATGATTTACAACATAAATGGTAATAATATAGTCAAGATATCATCATGCATGTGACTTATTGATTAGACTCATCCTTTGACTAATAGTGAAGTTATTGCTGACATCACTCAACTAATGTTGGATATCATTGGTGTCTCAGACAACTCAAGTAATTGAACTCGTCACATAGTGGAAGTTACCAAAAAATAAGGACTTGCAATTTTCAATTTACTTGTGTTTAACTTGAATGATCTGAATAGATAAGGAAGTAGTTACCACCTCAACATCCCAAGTCCCAAACCGGATTGATGTTAATGAAGTGCTCCATAAATTATGTAAATCACATGTTGACTAGGCTAATTTTGTGATCCATAAGTCATATGCTCTGATGTGTGACTCTTGGGCTCAGTTGTGTGAGTCTTGTGCTAGGATTGTGCGAGTCCTATACTAGGATTATGTGATTCCTATGCTAATATTATGAAAATTTCTTCCATTCACACTTGTTATCTCAAAAAAACAATTTATATCTATCAACCCAAGGAAGCATATGAAAGATGAAACATAACCAATATTTATGCACAAAACTTCTCTTAAATCCATAAAATTATTATTTACAATAATGTTAATAACAATTTAATATAATGTGATGATAAAAAAAAAGGGGATTAGAATGGGAATTCTGAAGGCTCATCACTCCCCCATACTTATGGATTAGCAGGTCCTCTTGATATAAATTTATCCATTCCTATTTAAGGATTCCACAATCTTAGTACAATTGTACTCATTAGTAAAAATAGTCCATGTTTCCATTTCTAGGTTGTGGTGTCCACTGAATTCAATTGATGTCTCTCTCCATTTATTGTAGCTTACAGTTGTCTGGTCTTGTTCATTATTCCACTAAGTTATTGGTGCCAATATTAGAGGTGGCCTAAACTACATATCTACCCAATTTTCCTCCATGTCCAACATAATTATGCATATTTCTTTGGCCCTTGTCAATGACCACCGGATCTTGGTAGGATACATTACCTCCTTTTTATAAATTTATGGGAGAAATTCCCATCTCTAGAGTCAAGAAAAGAATGCCATATGGAAATTTAGTAAAACATATGCCCTGAAATCTGCTACACATATAAAAGTGCATTGTTTGTATCAGTCCACAAGATGAAGACAATATATTTGCGCCATATAAAATCATAAGAATATTTCAAGAGTTGGAATATCACGTCTCATTAGAAGACCTGAATTGGTCTCCTCTCTTATATAATTCCTCATTTTTGGTCCCTCTAAATTGTTTGGTATTCTAGAGTGTGGAGACAAATGACCTTAACTACACCTCTCCTACATACAAATTTATTGGGATCTCTACTTGTTCAGGATAATAGAAATTTGTGCACATAAAATTCACATAACTGATATCTCTCTAGTTTTATATTGATGTTGCATATGTGGCCATAAACTACCTATTAGTTTCAAATTCTAAGGATTCACTAAAGTGCACCCTAGAAAATTTCCATTTGTAAAAATTTTCTTTAAAAAATAGGGCATAAAAGTTTAAAGGTGCCCTACAAGCAAGTGTCTTCTCATATAAATGGCATTTTAGTTCCAGATTATCTTTTAACACCTTTTTCTCTTCCTTCAAATTTTTTTTTCCATCCCCACTTTCCTTAACTCGTAATAATGATTCATTCATTTGACCATGCCTTTCAATACCACAATCTAAGGAAACACAAAATATGTCTGAGATGATTTTTCTGTGGTAGTTATGACTTATTTTTCCTCTTTTAAAACCTTTAGGGATGAAAGTTATGCATTCATATTGCTAGCAATGTGTTGAATTTCTTGAATGATCTTGTCTTTCCCCTCTAACTCTTGTTGGAGTTTTTGAACCTGTAAGTCTTTCTTAGTCCTTTCTCTAGGAAAGCAAATCATTCTCAGTCCTCAACTGGGAAATGTATTAATCATTTTTAGTTCTCAATTGATAAATGTATTCATCTTTTTGTTGAAGGACAAGTTACAAATTTTGCATAGCATACCTAATTTGTATGTTGCAACTCAAATTCAATTTTACAGAGGGCCAAAACTTGAGGGGTAAGAGATTCTTCGTCAAAGGGAAAGCTATGCTCACCTTCAATGATAGGAATTTTTCTTTTATTAGCCAACTCAGGGTCTTTAAAAAAGGCATTAGCCCAATAGTCTGCTCTTTCAAAACAAGATTTGGAAAAGGGTAAGATGCATATGTGGAATCTTGATGTGTAGAGTTTAGTGCTCTAATTGTGGTTGTTTCTTATTTTTCTTCCATTGAGGGTACATCCTCAACTTATATTTCACTACTTGTTTGAGAGGACCTTAATTTCTTCTTGGTTCTTGCCTCAATGATAGTATTTTTTTTTGGGTTTTCCATTTGGGATGAGTTTCGTCTTCTATAAATCATTTCTTCTGGAACTTGAGTGATTTATTCATCCCACTAATTTTCTAGTAAAGAGGTGTTTACAAATGAGATGAATCAACCCCTAAAACTTCAAATACTTAGCCCCCATCGGAATTTTTCTATAGAAGAAGAAAGAAAGGCATGCAAGAAATGGGGGAGGTCAATTTTATTCTGCTCCTTGGCCTCTTTGTGGCACAAGTGTATGAGAATTCTTAACATGGGGCCAAGAATGATTTCTTATTGTCCCTCACAGATGAAATACTTTATAAACCATTTTGTAATAGAGCTCTAGGGTTTTGGAAACTAGATCTTCTTATACCTTTTTCTTTTCCAGAATTATCAAAAACCAATTCTAATTTTTCATTTTTCCCCACAAAAAATATCTTAACTATCTCAAAATAAGGAGCTCTAAAATTCACTAATTTCCCTATTTGAGGAATGACAAAAATTTCACTAATGATTGAGGCACTAAACAATTTTTTCCTACCTTTTACCCATGAATATTCCTTGCCGATATTTCTGGAAAACTCCTTTGTCATTGCTAGACTAAAGTCTTTATACATGAGCATGAAATCCAACCATCCCACCTTTTCTAAAATAGCAACAATTTGTTGTATGCTAAAAAATCCACATAATTTTTTGGTTAATGATGAACCAGTATACCCATTATGGCGTATAAATAGAAGTGATAAAGGCATAAGAATGGAAATGCTAAGGGCACAGGAATGAAAATGCTAAGGGCACACTTTGCAGAAGTTAAAATGACAGGGGGAGTACTGAAGTCGATGGATTTGATATGGATGTAACTGCTTTGATATCATCATGCAAAATTTATGGGAACATGCTAGTGGTAATTAGGAAGTGTGGGATATGTGTGAGAGGTAATTAGAAAGTGTAGGGAGTGTGTGAGAGATCATGGGAAGCATGTGAACATCACCTTGAATAGACTAATAATTAACACTATCATAATTAAAACTTTTAGTTACTTGAAAAGGAGTATTGGCACATACATGGTCACTTATCAATTCTCACACATTCCATCAACATCATATGTTTTGCTTGTTGTTCTAGTAAAATTATTCATGGCATGATTCTCAACTGACTACCATCTCTGGTTTTTAACCACCTTTGTTTTATTTTAACACATTTTTTTTGAAAGGAAATGACCGCCATTTCTTTTTTCAATCACTCCTTCAGAAGAATAAATCCATCGTTTTTGGTTTTTAACCACTCCATAGGAAGATGGACTCCATTTCTGGTTTTCAACCATCCCCTTTTATTAACATTTTTCATGAATCAATTTAACCCTGGATTAACTTGGACAAGGAAACCTTATCCAAATAATTCAAAACTAAATTGGCTTGCAACATATTTTTGAATTCTTCTTAGGATTTTGGTTTTTGGTATAAATGGAGTCTATGACCATTAACTAACATCACCCTAATTTCACAATCAATTAGAACAAATTGGATAATACCATTATTGTAGACTTATTCTATTTGATATGGTCCCATCCATCTAGTTTGTAGTTTCCCCTTAAAATCCTTATAGTTTAAGTCAAATAACAGAGCCCAATCTCCTCTCTGAAACTTCCTCTTCTTGATGTGTTGATCATTCCACTGTTTCCTGTGGCTTTGGAATAGATTTGTTTGATGTAATTCTTCTAGTCTCATCTCATTTAACTCATTTAAATGGGTAATTCTTTATTTTTGTGCCTCTGAATACTCAATTCCTACTTCAACAACTATTTTTAATGTATGAATCTCATACTTTATGGGAAAGATAGGTTTCTTCTCATCGACTAGCTCATATGGAGTAAATATTTTTGTTGTTGTCCAAGTTGTATTATGAGCCCATATTACTTCTGGAAAAAATTTCACCCAATTCTTTCTTAAAATATCTACTGTTTTGGTTAAGATGTTTTCTAGTTTCCTATTGGTAACCTACTCTTGACCATTGGCTTGAGGGTGGTAATGGGACGAATTCTTGTGCCTTACCTAATATGCTTCCACAAAATCATTGATCAAATTTGATATGAATTGAGGCCCTTGATCTGGGACAATTGACCTTGGTGCTCCAAATCTCTGCAAAATATGCTCATATAAGAAATATGTAACCTTTTCATCTCTAATTTACTGGAGAGATTTTACTTTTTCCCACTTTGTTACATAATCTATGCATACCAAGATATATTCCTTCCCTTGAAAAGGTAGATCAATTGGCCCTATGAAATCTAATACCCACTTCTCAAATGGTTCTATAACTATCTGGGGTTAAAGAGGCATCTCATTTGACAATGTTGGTTTCCCCATATGTTGGCATATATCACATTGCCACACATATTTCTTGACATCCTTATGCATTGAAGGCCAATAATATCTAGCTCTTAAAACCTTATGAATTGTTCTTTTGACTGAATAATTCCCTCCAGATGGTTAATCATGGCAAGCTCTAAGTATATCAAATATTTCATCTTCAATTAAACAATTGCGTAAGACATGATCAAGTACACATTTAAAGAGTATTTTGTAAAATCACTTATATATTACACTCACTTGATTAGTTGTTTTCTTTACTTGGGTGTAATAAAAGATGGAACATCCATATGACCAAATAATTAGCCATGTCAAAAAACCAAGAAGAACTGGTGGAAACAACAAATAAGTGCTCATCTGGTAAATCATCATTCACTTGTTCATTTATACCTGAAACAATTATTCTTGAAAGAAAATCAGCTACCACATTTGCTTTACTAGGTCTATAAACAATTTTAATATTGAATTCTTGTAATAATAACAACCATCTAACAATTCTTCCTTGAACAAAGGGTTTGTTCATTAAATATCTAGTGACAGAGTGATATGTATGAATGAATACTTCATACCCTATGATGTAGGGGTAAAATTTGTTGATTATATATACAATTGCAAGATTTTTTTCCCATGGTAGTATAAATCCTTTCAATTAGGGAGAGATTTTTACCAATGTAATAAATTACATGCATTACCTCTCCCTCTTCTTGTTAACTCGAAACAACCCCAACTGCCTCATTGGAAGTATCAATTTGAAAATTACAAAGTAGCTTCCAATTTGGTCCCTTATGGACTGGAGTATGGATTAGTTTCTCTTTTATAATTTCAAAAGCCTTTTGACAAGCCTTTTTCCAATGGAATTCAGAATATTTAGTTAAAAGTTCAAATAATGGGAGGCTATTTTGTAAAATTTAGAGATAAATATCCTATAATAACCTTCTTATTTCTAGCTTATCTTTAGTTATTCACATCCCTTAGAATTGATTAATTAAATTGATTAAATCATAAACATTATATCGTACCCTTTGGAATTGATTAAATTAATTCATACACCTTTTAGCTAGCTTAATTAAACATTTATTTAATTAAAATATTAATTATCTTCTCACATCTTATAACTAATTAAATTAATTATTTAAATAGAAATAAGTTTATTTTTCCTATTCATCCTCCACTTGGACTCCACTCCACTATCCTATTCACTCCACTCCTACTCCACTTCTATAATCCTATAAAGGTGGGAGAAATAAAAGTGCACGTACAACCCCTTTCTCAAATGAAATCTTACTACCAATCGAATAACCATTGCCCCTTATAAATTGCAACTACACAGAATAAATCCACTTGCTATTTTAGGAAATGCATTCATGATCCTGGAACTCATTGAAACTATGATCCACTTTTATTGTCCTCTCCTCTTATTATAAAAAACATGCAATACTCTTCACAATAATGATTGGAAAATATTGGGAAAGGCTAAAATTTACATATAGCAAGCTTCCCTGTGTCTACATTGTGCTTGTAGAATTGTCACTTCCACAATCTTATCCAAAGTTTGCAATATAAACTTGAAAGAGAGGTTTGTTGTTGTGTTCTACTTATCTTTCCATTTTGCTGAGTTTTTCATGCTTACAATATCTATATACTCAAAAATTAGACCTAGATACATCTGCATCGATGTGGTATTTAGATTATGAAAAGTATAGAAAAATTTCTTTGTAGGTAGTAATTCCTCTCCTCATATTAAAGGGGAAAATATTAGAGTTACTAAAGACTTCAATACACTTCCTTTTTCCATCATAGTGTAAATTGATACCTCTCTCTTCTCCTCACTCTACCTTCCGCTTGGTGTCGGGTTGCATACACCCAATACTATATTTTTTTCTTTTAAAAAATTGGGAATTTATCACCCCCAATCCTTCAACAAATTTCACCAACAATCAATAATCTCCAAATTTCCAACTGTAAGTAAGGAATGAAAATACATTCCCTTTATAAATTAAATAATTGTACTTTTTTCATGTTTTACATCTCTTTCTTTCACTTAACACAATTTAGAATTCTACAGTTATAATTGAGTCAAAGTTCAATTTTCTATTATAAAAATTGCCAACATTCTTTTTTGCATGTTTCATCATGGAGTGTGCTAACACCAACACATTTAGACAACAAAAACTCTAACAAAAGAAAAAGTATGTCTACACACTCAAGTATATTTTTGTTTAATCATGTAATCTTCATTTCATACTTAAATGGGGGCATATGTAAACACTTAATTTTAGTAATTTATCCTTTTGAAACTTCTTATTTCAATTATACTTCTTAGCTAAGGTAACCACCCACATCCTATTCCCACTTAGTCTATCTTGCCATCCCTTTCATAAATTTTTTATTCATACGCACTGATGTATCAAAAAATTATGAATATAAGTCCATAAAATTAGTTCTTAAGCTCTTACCATCATTATGTAGCTTTCATATTTGATTCACTTTCTCCCTGTCCAAAACCATATAATTTGGTCAAGTTAGATAATCCGATCTTGGGAAACTTAAATGATCATACAACAACACACTCCAAATTTTATTTTAATGAAATATCATTTTTTGGGTATTTTATCCCCTTATGTTGGCTTTATCCCTATATAAGCAAGTTAACACTACCTCATTTACTCACTTGGAAAGCACATGACATTCTATTTACATACTCTCTTGCAACACTCACAAAACACACTCAAGGCTCCCTAAATCTTTGTAAAGATGATGCACATCCATTATGACAACCACTATTATAGTTCTAAAGCATTCAACCAGGTTAAAGAGTATAGATCCCCTCACATCCAAACATACCAAGTTCCTATTTCCAAGTCTTAGTAAATGTACAATACAATCAAACATGATCAAAGGGGTTCAAGTTACTAACTAGTTGTATCCATATAAATATCACATGTTAGGAAGAGGACTACGTGTGTTTTGAGGCCTCTTCATATTAGTTCCAAGATAAAAATGCACAAGGTACACCACAGTCCAAACACTAACCTTCATGTAGGGTATTCTACCCATAGTTAGGGTTTTGGTTTTATTCAACTGATTTCAAACAATATCAAAATTGTGCAATAACTAAGATATGATATTGAAGTAAAATTCCGAGCCACCAGAAGATCGAGAAATTCATAAAGACTAATTTTGAAGGTTTCCAAGACTATACATAAGGGGAGATGATGGAATATACATCTTAACCAAACCATACGGTCCTACACTAGGAGGGTTTTAAGTCACAACTTCAACAATGAGCTTTACTAGTCTCTGCACATCCAGATTCTACAATTTATCTTCCCAAATTCTTCTTGTACAATTATGCATATTTGTTTCTCTCTCTTATGTATTTAAGCATGTTTATATGCATTGAAAGAACAATATGTTATTATGATTTGGTACATTTAATGTTTGAAATTAATTTATTAGAATAGATCTTAGTTTCATAATCTTACATACCTTTTTAAGTGTTACGTATTGCATAACATTAACCAAACAAACTTAAATACGGTGTAAACAGACTTGACCCTACATATCGACCCTTCTATATAGTTTTGGATAGGAGAAATAAACATCTAAATTGAATTTTTTGTCATGAATATTAGATGTTTTATGTTGTGATAAAATAATATTCCCATAATTGTTGACAGGTCATAGTATAGATATATACAAGTTGTAGAATGGATAGAGAGATGAGGATATTGGATTTCAAATGTGATCATTTATATTTGTAATGACCTAATTGAAATTTTTGTCATGAATATTAGATGTTTTATGTTTTTGTGATGAAATAATATTCCCATAATTATTGACAGGTCATAGTATAGGGATATACAAGTTGTAGAATGGATAGAGAGATGAGGATATTGGATTTCAAATGTGATCATTTATATTTATAATGATATAAGGTCAAACTTAGCATTACAAAAGGAAAAAAAACAAATTTTAGTGTCTACATTTTCCCCTTTTAAATTTGTAATTTAAAATTACATGCTTAAAGGAAAAACATACCTAAGTGTTCCCACACACTTTGCATTTTCTCAAAGGGACTTCATGATTTCTTGGTGTTGGCATGCTCTATGATGAAACTTGAAACATAGAGTGTAATCAATGTCTATGATGGAAAATAAAATCTAACTTAACATATAGATAATGTTTGTAACTTTAAACATTGCAAAAGGTACGCAAATGATATGCAAAACATGGAAAGAATACACATTTTTTGTAGAGGCAGTAGATCCCATTGTTGTCTTACCTTATACAGTTCAAACATTCCTTAGATATTCTAGATGGTTGGGGGTGATCACTCACCAATATTGTGCCATGGGATTAGAAATAAGGAAGGATTAGACTATGAAGAACCCATGTGCTTTGATGCTTCCCTATTTTGAGAATATGAAGAAAGAGGATGAAAAATCATTCTATGAATCGCCCAATTTTTCTTTGACACTTTCCTTATTTGGTAATATGATGAAAGAAGAAGAAAATAAGTCTACGGAGCTCACAATATTGCTTCAGCACTTTCCACAAAACCCATTAATCACACCACTACAGAGGAATCTAGGCACAATTTGGTCCAATGTGAAAAAAGACCTTGGAATACATAGACATTGTAATCACCCCATAAGGTGCTACTATGTCTAAATTGATTATGTAGAATTTTGAAAAAAAAATAGGTGAGAAGAGGCCCATGCCCCCAACCCATTTTATAACTACATCTATAAAATCATTATGAAGAAGGAACGATGTACTCATGCAACACTGTAACCTACTATGAACAAAGTCATATGTATTTGTGACTGTGTAAAATCATGTAAACATGTGATAGAATCTTTAAAAATTGGAATTTTCAATGAAAATGGCCTCTATCTAGGAATATGTTGAAATTTCATGACCATACTATTATCGTAACCATATTGTACAGTTTTGAAATTGTTTGAATTTTTTCATATTTTAGTATCTACGACCTTTTCTAAGGATTTGAATCTTGTCAAAAATTGTTCACATATATTTGAATATATTAATAGCTCTAGAAATACCTTGTTTAATGCCTCCTCTTTTGATGCATGTGTGAGAAAGAATTTGCGCATACAAATCAAAATAATATATGTGTACCCATGTATTATAAGTTTGATATCTACGTAGAATCACATTGAAGGCTGAAGTGGTAACCACGTGTAAGAATATGTACTTGTAAAAGGGTTTCACATGGTGGAAACCAAGACACAAAAAACAAACATACACCAAGCAACAAGTAACAGACAAACATATATGTGTAAATAAACTAGTAACAATAGAGAATAATTGCAATCATGCCCTACTTCCTAGTAAAAAAAGTGTAGCATTAACATAGTAATCATGTCATAAGCCATAGAAAAAAGAAGTGTAACAATCAGAGTTATCTAGTAACCACATAGTAATAGAATCAATAATGTACATGCAAGTGAATAATAACATGGAGAAGCATAGTCATATGTAGGTATGGAACCAAAAACATGTGACACCCACGATGTTATAAGACAAGTGCAGTAGAAGGTATAATGTGTCATAGAAGCAATTGCATACAAAATTAGGCATGAAGCCACAAACATGAACACCCATGGGGTCACAAAACAAGTAAGGACTTTAGGCCATGTGAAGTAAACAATCATACCATTGTAAATAGAGAATGAAATCAAGTGAATCCATGTAGTAAACAATCACAAAATGAATATGTATGAATAAGAAGTGACAATGTATATAAAGAAAGTGTAGAAAATAGTAATAGTAATAATAGAGATAAGATAGAGTAGCACTGGAAAAAAAAACATGTGTTAGTCTCGATGATCCAATAAATAGAAATAAAAACTATGTAATCAAGTATGACAAGAAAGGTGTAAAGTAACATATATAGAAATAAAAACACCTATAAAGTGTGGATGGATTCCCCAAAGAGAGTAGTGTAAGAAACCAAGATGACCTCGATCATCGTGTAACAATATGTGAGTGTCCTACATGTGAGGTCCAAGCCATTCATAATTAATTATTTATTACAAATTGTACAATGAAATATAATATAAAACATAACAATTAAAATAACACAACACATGGATTTAACATGGAAAACCCCCTAAGGGGTAAAAAACCACGAACAAGGTAACATTTCCCTTAACTTGAGAAACAAAATTACAGTCCAGTAAAATCTCCTATCCCCTCACTTCGCTCTAGTAAATACAATTCACCCATATGAATTCTTGATTTCATAATAATCACCAGACCCTACTGGTCTTATTTAAATAGTCTAAATAGGTATGTCTTCTTGTGAAGCACCCCAAACTATTAATTAATTTATTTATAAAATCAATTTAACCATAAACACGTAGTTTATATTAAATAATTTAAAATATATAATATTGTAAATTATTTAATTATAAACTATATTTTATATAAGGACACTTAATATTAAATGTTCTAACACTCCCCCTTAATATTAAGAGTGAAAAATATGTCTTTAGTTACCTGTATATACAAAAAGATTTACAAATCCATAAACCATAGTTAATATTTAGGCTAGCATATCACTTTTGAAGGATTTATACACCTTCATCATGCTCAACTTACTTTTTGGTACACAAGGATTTGGAATCCATAAATCACAAGTTATGATTTTGGTTAAGCATGATTTGTTAGACTACATCTCATAGTTTCTCATGGAAAATATCTATCGACATCTCTAGGATCATTTTATAAAGTAAGGACATTTTTAAAAACATGGTGAAACATTATTGGACTACACAGTAAACTTAGAGTTATTAATTTACTAAGATCATAGATAGATATTTTACAATGCTTTACATCAGTGCGGAAGTATAAAGGAGATGGAGAAACACATAGCCGACCATTAGGAGGTGACATTTCAATGCACACTCCCCTTTAATGGAAACTCGGAAAGGCCAAGTATTGTATGGAACTTGCAAAACTTTACAACACAAAATGGCTTCATAAACATATCTACAACTTGATCTTCAATTGGGTAGTATTGGAGATCTATATCACCACAGAGTACCTTCAGCTGGGTAGTATTGGAGATCTATATCACCACAAAGTACCTTCTCTTGGATGAAATGCATGTGAATCTCTATATGCTTCATTCTTTGATGTTGAATGGGATCCTTAGAAAGAGAAATGCAACTCTAACTATCAAACATAAAAGGAGTACTTCCTTTAACTTCTATGTGAATCTCTTCCAAAAACCACTTTAGCCACATGGCTTCTTTCGCGACTTCCATCACACTTCTATAATCTACCTTTGTAAAAGAGATGGAGACTATCAGCTACTTTTACTTCTCCAAGTAATGGCACTTGTACAAAACTTGAAGAATATCCAGTTTTAGATTTTATATCTAACACAACACCAACATGGTTAGAATCACATTATCCATATAACATGCATTATCATAATAAGCATGATAGAAATCATTATTAATTTCACTTTTAATCATTTGTGAATATTACATTAATATGTTTTAAAAAAATTAATAACTTAAATGATAATATGCTTAAAAAACTAATCATGTCATATTACCAATATGTTAAATTTTTGAAACAACAATTTCAACATTTTAATCTTGAAAAAATATATTAGATGCAATCAGTATTGGATATCTCCAATACATACACAAAGGTATCCCCACGTGTCATTCGATGTGCATATAATACTATTTTTTGTAATCACATACTAATTTAGAATTTAGAAATGTTTTATCAACATATATATTGTCATTATCTTATTTTAAAATTGTGATAAGATTGATAGATAACATATTTGAAAGAATGACAAAATCATGTAAGAATAATTAATAATAAAAGTAACAACATACACTTAATCATTTAAGGATGGAATTTTTTAAAGGTTCTCTAACACTATTGTAGACAAGTTCCAAAGATTATGAGGAGTTTTCTTCAAGATGACTGAGGATGGGTTTTAGTGACTTCTTACCACATAAGTACACTTCACACGTTTCATGAGAGATATGTGGTCGAAAATAAACTAGGTTAATTCGAGACATGTCATACATGCTCCTAGAATTAACATGACCTAGTATTTCATGCCACAATCGAACATCACTTTTATTTTGAGTAAACAAACAAGAAGCAAAAGAAAAACCTTTTAAAAACATATAATCCATTTTTTTGTATGCCTTCAACTATATTAACATATAAATTGTTCTTATTTTAACAAAATTACACTATAATTATTTTGAGTTAGCTGTGAACAAGAAAGAAAATTCATTTTCAATTCAAGAACATATAACACATCATTTATAAAAACCTATCAAAAACATTTTATTTTCATTTACCCTGAATTCAAGAATGAAATGATCAATTAGATTTTTTTTAGATAAGGTTAAAAATATTTGGTT
Organism: Taxus chinensis; assembly: GCA_019776745.2. Taxonomy (NCBI): domain Eukaryota; kingdom Viridiplantae; phylum Streptophyta; class Pinopsida; order Cupressales; family Taxaceae; genus Taxus; species Taxus chinensis. Next base: position 506,673,010 of record CM034151.1, read on the forward strand.
TTGAAGGGACCAAACAACCCTGTGCAAAAAGGAAGTCAGGAAAAAGAGAACCCACCAAAAGAAAACACTGGGATCCAAGTCAAACAAACTTGACCAGCAGGACACCCCAGAGAAAGGCACGATCCACACCACATCTACAAATTTACATTTTTTTACGAAAATACAAAATAAAATCCATTGATGCAAGAGAAGAAAAAATATCACATAACCCATACAGAAGGGCAGCCAAAGTTTCACTATCATTTTTCTTTTCTAGTGGAGGCTCTGCTTCTAGTCCTCGCACTAGATCCCCTGTCCATGGTACCACCGAGATCATCTTTCCAAGAAATGACAACCTTTTTAGGGGTATTATCAGTGGGAGAATTTCCTTCTATTTCCATAGGTTCTTCGTCTTTCGAGCTTCTCAACTCCAAAATTATTTTATCCTTATCACCTGCAACTTTAGCCTTAGCAATTTGATCTTGGAGGATTTGTACATAACCATTTCTGCATTCAACCCTCCAATAATTTTACTTTGCACCTCGATTTTTTTGTGGCACTCCCTGATATCTTGAACAATATTTTTGTTGACCAGGAGGATATTTTTGGTAGTGGACTCAACCCTCATTTTATCTTCCCAATCAACCGAATTTCTATCCCTCTCCTTGTTGGTAATGCTTTCCCTAAGGGCTTTATCTCCATATTTCAGATTACAGAGGATATCGACAATGTCATCATGATTGTCTTGTGTCTATCATTTTTTAATGTGATTCATATTATTAGCAAGGGTTTCATTATCTAAATCCACCTCTATTTATTTTGGGGGTTGGGTAAGGACCAAAATTTTCCTTTTTGGTACATTAACAAAATCAACCCAAGATGCAACGAATTTTCCAATTTCTCATTTTCATATTCATTGATAGAAGCAGTTAGGGATCTTAGGAGAAAGAATGGAATGCTCATTACTTGGTTCCTACACAAGTAATTGAGGATAGAGAGATGATAGGAAAATATTTTTCTAAATTTTCCCTCTAGGGTGAGGTACTTCATTACAACCATGAACATATTTGGCCAATGGTCAAGGACTCAGATTCTTGTAATTCCATCATTAAACATGAGGATTCTTTCATTTAGACCAAAGAAAGTAGAAATTTCATGCATATGCCTAGTCTTATTCTTAAAAAGTTTAAGACCTTCTAAGGATAATCTCGTGGCCTCAGAAAAAGACTCATCTGTGACTGTAATCTCCATACTCCTCATTTTAACACACCCCCTCCCAAGAATTTTCAAATTCAGTAGTAAGTTTTGGATCATTACATTTAAGATGCTTAATGTAATTAGAGAAGCGACCTCTTCTCAACAACATCCACAAGGTAGCATCCCGCTTGATATGCAGGTAGGTTGTTGGCTCAATGTAGACTCTATTACTACCCATTTTAAGCCAAGTCCTCTGCATAATATTTGGACAAATAAAAATGAACATTGTAGTCATTTTTGTACCCTTCACATAACAGGAAAATCCCATGCACGTCGGCCTATCACCCAGCGGGCGCTGGTGCTCACCCGAGGCATGCGCGGGAGCCGAGTCTCTCCTTTATGTGAGTTTTGTGAGAATGCATCATCTTAGAACAAATAATCAAATGCAAGATAGAAAAGAACTAAACCACATTCTTATGAACTTAGGAAAAATTTGTCATCTCATTCTATGTAGGTAAGAGAAATAACAAGCAACATATGGAGATGATTTATACAAAAAGGAAATGCATGAGTATTGAACACAGATGATTGATAATGAAGCATTATATTCATACTATCAAAGTAATAACCCACATTACATCCCTTGAGGTCATAACAGATCCTCATATTATGCAGAGCCAAATCATGCAACAGAGTTATGTTATGCTCATCATATTACAAAGAAAAATGAGAACCCATCCCCTTCTATATGTTATCGCTCAGGAAGCTCTCCTAATCCCTAGCCATAACATCCTCCATTCTATTTTCTGTAGGGATTCACCTCTCTTCCACTCTCTCTTTTTCTTCTACCAGGCACTTGTATATATAGCCTTAGCACCCACTGCCATGCCTTCCAGAAGTTACAGATCGGTTGCCAAGTGTCAAAGTGGTCCTTCATGGGAGCATGCCTTCACAAACCCAGAGCTCTCCACTTCCATAATGATGTCTTCTAGAACCCTCCATCGCATGCCTAGAATATTCCATTCTTGATCCCATAGTCGCTAGGCTGGCACCTTATCCACAAGGGTCATGCTTTTCTCGTGTGCTGCCTGGGGTGCTGAATATGGCTAAGTACAAAACCCATTTTTCCTTGCGTGCCTTCAACCACGCACCCATTCTTTGTCTAGGTCCCATGCCCATGCACCTTCTTGTACTTAGCTGATATTTTGGGGCCCAACATCACCCCACACTATACCTGTTCTCCATCCTCAGAAACACTCTTCAATAAAGGAATTAAAGAATGGTGGATCTTTACAAATGGTAGGGAAGAATAAGGAATGAAGAAATGGGGAAAATAATGAAAGAATGGGGAATTTATTTACTTCTAGAGGAGGAGAGGGAAATCCTTTCTTAAATCAGCTTCTAATTTTCCCCAAGTGTTGACCTCACTCTGAGCTTGCTGACAGAGGTCCCCCACTAGGGCGCTCACTTCTTCAAAACTCAACCCCTCTCCCTTAGTGCTCATTGTTTCCACAATCTCTTCCAATTGCTTTCTGAAATCCTCAAGTGCATCCTTTCTCTGAGTGATTTAAGGGTACAATTCCTTTAGCCGGTTCTTTATTGAGCCACGTAAGGTCTCAATGGCCTTTGATTTGTTTTCCACTTCGGCTAAGATCTTGTCTCGCTCAGCCCTATTCCCCTTGTTCTTTTCCTGGAACTCCTTGAGTTCCACTTCATGGGTGGAAACTAGGATACTTGCCACTCTATCTCTGTCTGCATAGTTGTCATAGGCAGCCTCAACAACTTGCGTGATAAATTTTACATTGGCGAGGATTTTGTTGTACTGAGAAACAATCTCCACCACCTTCATCTTATTTTCTTTCTCTTGGCATGTCAATGCCTCCTCTGTTGATTCTAGGGTGAGTGGTCACCTCTCCATGGTGAGTATGTGGGTCAAGTCCTCTAGACATTGCAAGGATGACCCCATATATTTGCGCAGGTGGTGATAAGTCTAGATGCTTTAGGAAAATGGCATTCATGATCATCTCTATCTTCTTGTATGCCTCTCGCACTCTTTCCTTTTCATCTTTCAGCTCACACCTTAATTGAGTGCTGATTAGCTCTTCCTGCTTCAAGTCCTTGGTCTTTTCAAAGAGCTCTTCTTCCTTTTTCTCCAGCTCTCTACCTCTAGGAACTTTACCCTGTCATTTCTCCCGAAGAGCTTGGCTTCAACCTCAACTAAGACTTTATTGAGCGTGTTGCAAATCTGCTCATCTGACAGCCTCTAAGCATTCACCAAGGGGTTTATCCCTTTTGTTTTTGGCACTTGCATCAATTCCCCTTGGCTTACTTCAAATTTTGGCTCATCAATGTGGGACTCAAATGCCCATGACAACATTTTCCTTGTCTGAGGGCATGCACCTTCCTCATTAAATGAAATCATGGCTAGAAGTTGTTCAGTTGGCACGATGTTCTAGAAGTGCATGCACAACACTTTGTTTGGATCATCAATGTATCCCATTCCTTGAACTTGTGATGCTTTTGCACTCTTCCTCCTTGTGCGTGTGACCTTTGGAAAGCTAACATCCAAACTGGGATCTCCTCCCATGTTGCCATATTATTTTCCCATGTTCTCTTCCTCAGCTTCCTTCATCACCACATCTGCGTGGTGCATTCCACTTCTTATTCTACCAGGTCCTTGATGATTTTTTCTACTTATTTTTCTACGGCCTCATCTACCTGTTCCTTTGTGAGGCTTGGGGTCCTTTTTCTTTTGTAACTTCTTCCCCGCCTACCCCCTTGCCTTGGGTCTCAGCCTCTTCTTCATCCTCCTCCTCATCTTCTTCATTATACTCCTCATCTCTTTCTTCTTCAGAATCATGTATTTCATAGATAGGATGGTCTTCACCTCCTAGTTCATCTTCATCATCATCCCTATCACCGATGTAGGCATCTAGGTCTTCTGTCTCTTCTGAATCGGCCTCATCCATCACCTTCTGCTTCTTCCTTACTGGGGATTCCAGTACAGGAGATTCTTCTTTTTCTTTTCCCTTGGTAGGTGATCTCTTCCTTGGATATTCCTCCTGAGTGAGGGGTTCTTCATGCTCTGGTGCCTCTTCTTCTGGAGTCTTTTCTTTGACTTGAGACCTCTTACTCCGCGTGTAAGTACTAGGCTTAGTGCTTGTCTCTGGACAGCATGCTTACCATCTGTGTAGTTTGAACACTTGGTGCCTTCTGCACCTCTTCTCTTTCTCTCTTTCTAGGCGCGGCCTTCTTCCTTCCTATGGGGTCTTCAGGGATGGAGACATCATTCTCCAAGTAAGCACCTTTTTCAAACTTCGGCCTTATGTGAAGGTATATCCTTGTTGCAGCCCTTCCAATGATTGGAAATGTTACAGGCTTCATCATTTGTATCTCGTGGGAGACATATCTCTCCACGTACGTGCACTTCTTTGGGTAGACTAGCTTCTGGCGCAGCTCGTGGTGGTCTGCATCTACCTCACTAAGGTCGAACCTTAGTCTCTTGGCCTCCTTGAACTGGTTAACTCTGGCTTGGAAGTATAACATGGTGAAGGAGAAGGGTAGTTTGCACCATGGACTCATGTTTTCATCTGTCAACCTAAATCTGCCAATGCAGAAGTGTTGGTACACTGCAAATTCTACCTCTCCATTCATGAGTGTAGGAAAATACTATGGGATTCTCCACTCAGCCCCAAATGTGTCACGCATTCACTTATACCACTTCTCCAAGTGCACCTTGTGAGCGGTTGTCATGGTTTCAAAAGTGTATTTTGCAAACCTCTTCATGGGCGAGGGATCCTCTTCTGGATATTCCCAAATGAATTTTTCTGGCCCATCGGGCACTCCAATCTCTAAAAACACAATGGTGAGGAGGACGTTACCAAAGAGTATCTTCTCTCCCTCCTACACGCTGCTTATAATTTCATCCACGATGAAAGTGGACAAGTTGTAGATGGTCCCTTCTGATATCTTTCGGCATACGTTCAGCCATGCCTTATTTACTTGTGTCCATATTTCTTGATCATTGAGCTTGGTTACCAAGTGTGCGTCCATCCTCATCACTGGGTTTGGTATTTCTAATATGTCAAAGTATCTCGAAGCCTTCTTGTAGTGATACGCAGCTACAGTCTCCTTGATAGCCTCTTTGTTTCTTAGGTCATCATCAATGTTATCTCCTTCACAATTAAGGCCTGTGAATTTGGATATTAGTTGTGGTGTGATGTGCATTTTGCACCCCATGAAATTAAAATGATCTTCATGCACACGTGACACAAGCCACTGGTAAAGGCGCTCAGGTTTTCATAAGTAGGGAAACTCGTATAATTGCAACAACCCAGCCTTTTCTAGTTTGACCTTCACCTCATCATTATAAATGGGCATTCCGTCTGGCATCCTATTGTTGGTTGGGTGAACCAACTCCAAGGTCATTTCCTTCTCCGTTGTGCTCATGCGATGATTATAATCACTTATGACCATCTTCCATAGGTGTGACTCCCATTCTTTTCTTAGCAATACCCCATCTGGGTATTGCATTTCTGTGTACCATTCTTCGTTGGTGCTTGTGATAGTAGTGATTTGTTTTCCCTTTCCCTTTCCCTTTGTTTTCTTTGGTGAAATGGTTGGTTTCCTTGGTGCCATTCTTCTGGTTGGTGCTAACACTTAAATCCTCTTCCCCTTGCTCTTCTCTACTACTCTGTCCAATCCCAAAGCTCAATCTTGTGAAGAAACCCTTCTAACTCCATGCCCTAGCCGGCAAACCCTAACTGGAACAATCCTTCCACAAGATGACGCTTCTTCAAAAAACTTCCCCCGCGCCCGTGTACTCCTTCCACATTGGTTTACGGATTTACCCTAGTCACGCACTCTTAGATCTCTCTGGTTCTTCTTCACACAAATTACTTTTGGATGCCCTAATTTGTGAGATCTTTCTTCACTTTGTAAACGCAAGGTAACAAATGACTTGCCCGACCTTGTATTTATAGTTTTTCCCTCTTTCCAACATTAAATGCTATACTACCTACCACCATACTTTAACATTAAATGCAACTTTTTCCACTAAGCTGATTCTAAGCACCCTTATCTACGTGCCATATCCTACGTGCCAAACCCTTTACAACCTTCTGGTGAGCAAAAATTCAACCTGACCGAAGACTCTTACACACGTCTACAGCGCCGAAGGCACTTCTTTTGTCCTTTACCCAATTTTTTCCCTCGCCTACCTCATGTTGTTCCTATGCTCTTCATCCTTTCTGTATGTGGTTTCCACAAAGCCTTTTTGACACCAACCATTCTCATCCACCTCTTTTCCTATGTGCTTCTTACTCCTTACGTGCTTTGTATCCATCAACCGGGCCATTCACCGCAACTTCTACTTCTAGTTCAACTTGTATTACGAGCCTATACTTTGCATCACTCCACCCCACACTAAAATAGATGTGCGGTCCTCTGTGCATACACAACCTTGGAAAAATAATGTGGTTACCAGTGCACAAGGTGCAAAACAAAACCAAAAGAGAGGAACAAGCAACGAGAAAGGGAAACACAAGAAAAGAAAAAGCATAAAGGAAATTCTAGACTAATTGGCAACACTGCCTTATTTACAAACACCAAGAAGACTTATTTATAGTAGGGCTTCAGCCTACTCCCATTGAAGTGACCTGGTAACCTTGTCCCATCCAGCGCTTGTAACTGGAAAGCACCTGAATCAAGAATGTATGAGATGATGTAAGGTCCCAACCAATGGACTTTCAACTTCCCAGGATGGCGCAGATACTTGGAATCATACAATAACACCAACTGCCCAACTTCAAACTTCTTGTTCTTGATATGACGATCATGCCATGATTTTTGTCTTACTTTTTCTATCTTCTGACTCCATCTAGCAAGTGATCACCTTTCATCCAACTGCATCAACTTATCAATTCTTTCTTCCAGCGCTTGCTCATCAACTAAGCCTCCTGCATGTGCTATACACATCAATGGTAACATGAATTCCACTGGTAAAACAACCTCCATGCCAAACACCAATTAAAATGGTGTGGCCTTGTTCAACCTTTTATAGGTTGTCTTGTATGCCCATAGAATGAATGATACCTTATCATCCCAATCCTATCTTCCAACGTCACAGATCTTAGTTAATGTATGACTTAGTATCTTGTTAAATGCCTCAGTAGTCCCATTTTCTTGAGGGTGATATGGGGTAGTCTTATGATGGGCCACCATAAATTTTGCTAACAGAATCCTGACTGTTTCATTGAGAAAGTGTGTACCCCTATCACTTGTTAAACTTAAAGGGAAACCATACCTACTGATTATGTTTTCCCATAGAAATATAGTAGTTGTTATGGTGTAATCCTTTGTAGGTGCTACCTCTACCCACTGTGTCAAGTAATCAGTGCAAGTGATGATATACCGTGAAACAGTCCTTCACACGGATGGCGCAATTGGTCCTACAAAGTTGATTGCCCATTTCTCAAATGGTTCAGCGTTGGCTATTGGTCATAAGGGCATTTCATCTCTCTTTCCAAGTTTTCCAAGGTGCTGACAATGGTCACAGGCCTTGCAAAACTCAATGCAATCCTTGTAGATGGTTTCCCACCAAAGCCCTACTAATAAAATCTTTTCCACGTGGTAGCATTTCCTACATAGTGTCCTCAAATAATCCCACCATGTGCTTCTTCCATAATGGCTACGTGCTCATGTTCCAATATGCATCAGTGTAGAACCTCATCATGACCTAACTTATACAGGTCTCCACTAATAAGCATGTAGGGTGCATGACACATATTTCCAACTACTTTCTTTCCAGAGCCTTCATCCCTTCTGGTGCCACACCTGTTTTTAAAAACACTACTATATCTTCCAAGTCTGAGGGTGCATGCCACAATCTAAACAGTTGCACATCTGACATGGTATCCTCAATGCTTTGTGCATCCTCTCTTGAATCAATCCTTGACAAGTGGTTAGGCCCTAAATTGCTCTTTCCCAGCTTCACCACCACTGTGAACTCAAATTCCTAAAATAGAAGGACCCAACGACATATGCGCCCTTGCAGAATGGGTTTGTTGACTAAGTATTTCAATGCCATGTGGTCTGTGTAGAATATGAAGGGCATTGCCAATAGGTACTACCTGAACTTATGCAGCGTGTAGATCATTGACAATGCTTCGTGCTCAGTAGTTGTGTAATTCTTCTCTACTGGTGTCAATTTCCTACTTGCAAAGCTCAAGGGATGATCAACAATTCCCTCACCAGGTTGTGCTAGCACTGCTCCCATTATTGTCCCTGAGGCATCCACATGCACATGGAAAGGCTTATCCCAAGAAGGAAAACATAATATGGGTGTCGTTACAAGCCTTTCCTTTAAAGTGTCAAATGCCTTCTGTTGCACCTCTCCCCAATGAAAGGCACTTTTGTGTTTCAACAATTCTTCTAAGGGTGCAGTGATCTTGGCATACCCCTTGATCAACTAACTATGATACCCCACGTGTCCATGGAATCCATGCACTACACCTTGACTAGTAGGATCCCCTAATCCTACAATAACTGCAACTTTTATAGGATCCACTAGTAAGTTGTCTTTGCATATAATGTGCCCTAACAGGGTTCCAAATGGAGTGGCAAAGACACATTTCTTAATGTTGAGGGATATCCTCAATTTTTGAAATCTCTCAAACATCAGTCTTAGGTTGTCACAATGGTCTTTCACCAGTCCATACATAGTCCAGTCATCCAGATAAACTTGAAGAAACTTATGGATGAAGTCCTGGAATGCCTGTACCACAATGCATGAGAACACAACAGATGTATTCTTCACTCCAAAGGGCATAACTGTGTAGGAAAAACTTCCCCATTCAGTGGAAAAATTTTTCTTTCTCTGGTCTTCCCTTGCAATCCTGACTTGGTGGTATCCTGAGAATCCATCTGTGAAAGAGTAGACTTCGCGCCCGGCTACTCCCTCCAGAATTTCTTCAGTAAAGGGGGTTGGAAAGGGATCGATGACACACACTACATTCAAATCCCTGTAGTCCATGAAAAGTTTTATCCTACCATACTTTTAAATACTGATAACCATCGGGCTTATCCATTCTGACTCTTCCACTGCCTCAATGATACCAGATGCTATCATTTTGTCTATCTCTTCCTTAACCCGTACATGCAAATTTGGATTCATTTGATAAGGTCTCTTCCGAATCAGGTGCGTGCACCTTATTTCAACTTGATATTCATTTCCCCCAAGGAATGGTGGACACCTTTGAGTTCATGGTACCCACGAGGGAAAAAATCTTGGAACTCACGCAATAGATCAATGATATTTGAAACTTCCTTTTCTAACCAATAGTCACCGATGATAGCCTCCTTAGGTTCTGCCTCTGACCCAATGTTAACCCTCTTCATCTTTAAGGGCTCATGGTAGGCATGCTCGCTCATCAATGCTGTTTATAACCTCGTGTGTACTCTTTGAATGACTAACATATGACGTCTCCATCTCTTCTCCATCTATGAGATAGACCAATTTCCTTTTTCTTTTTCCATACATGCGTGCTCAAAATGTACTTCCTCTAATTCTTCCTCATTGAGGCGTGTCTCCAAATAAGGCTCTCCTAGAAATTCTAGTAGCCTATCCTCAGCCATGGCACTATCTCCCATTATAAGGTTCTTGATTGTTTGCAACGCCTTATCCATTGATGGTTTGGTACTCCTATATTCGAAAGCTTGAATGAGATCAGCCGCCAACTCTTGCCAATTACCCATCTGATGATGCATCTTTGAATGAACGTACCAAGCATGTGCATAACCTTGTAAGGTGGAATACAACTTATGTACCCATAATGAAGGTGGTAACACTTCTGCACTTCCCATCCAGGCCTCCTTGCACACTTGGATATGTAATGAAGCAGTCTCTTTGCCATGGTAGTCTTGTATAACCATGGGCGCATTGCTCCTAGAGAACCTTACAGAAAATGTGATCCTCACCTCATGCCACTCTAGGAGGTTCTCCCGATGTGTAGCCCACTAGCACACTGCAGTACCAAGTAGGTTATAGTTGAGCATTCCTCTTCTTTCATCCTCATTTCTCCATTGAGCTTCCATTTCCTACAGGAAAATTTTAGGGTATGCCCCTCCAGAGTAACTAGGAAACTTCTTTCCTCCTAGGCGCTTGACTAAGCACACCTTTATCACCCTTGTTACAGGTCCTTTTAATTGTCACCCAATTAACTCATAGGTTCCATGTGCCCAATTTTCGCATGCCACACTAGTGGTATCACTTAAGGACTGAGCATCCTCAAACTGGATAACTCCCTCTTTGGGGTGAATTATCTCAAGGTCTCTGATGGAGCACACATAGATTCTATCAAGGAATTATTATTCCAATGACTCCATGTAGGGTGCTGACTTCCAATCTGTTAAAGGGATGACCACCCTTTCCTCCTTGTTCTCGAAGCTGATATACCCTTTGTTAAACCTTATGTCGGCATTGTTCTTGTAACACCATGGGCATCCAAGTAACATTGGAAAGTTGTCTGCCTCAGTGAGCACCAAGACTTCAAAGTCTCCAGTGAACTTAGCCCCTTGAATGGTGATAACTGCATCCTTTAGGACTCCAATGGGCATTTCCTTAGTCTTGTTTTCCATATACAACACATTTGAAGATGGTTGCAACGCGGGCCTTCCCATCTGATGTCAGGCATCTAAGGTAAGAACATTCACCTCTACTCCCATGTCAATGAGGATATTGCTCAGAAGCCATCCATCAAAAACCGCATTCAAAGTAATCTCCTTGTCATATTCAAGGCTATGAGGAGGAAGGTTTACATGAAAAACATGCCTCTCGCACTCTACTCTAACGCATGCTACCTTCTCCCTCAGCCATTCTCCCAATAAGGGAATAATATTCTCTTGCCTCAACATTTTACATACTTCATGGACCTCATCTAGGTCATTCCTTGGAACCTCGTTACCCTTCCATTGCTCCACCTACCTTGATTTCTCTTTAAGACATTAGATATCTCCTTGTAAACTTTGACTCACATCCATAGTCTCCTAGTACACGTCTTTTTGATGGGCACTGTCTAGGTATTTTCCATGTAGCTACCTCCTCTCTGGAAACTAGTGTCCTTGGTCTTGCAATCTCCCTGGCGCACATGACCTCTACTCGCGTTGTCACCAGTACAAGTTCTATCTCTAACTCACGTGCCACTCTTGGCATCCATTGTGAATCATCCTTCTTGATGCTCACCATAGCAGTGCCCTTATCTTTCTGGTTCATATGCTCATAGAGTTCTGGACCCTCTTCGTACTTATGCTCCATGTCCCGCACCATGAATATTATTAGAGATTAGTACACTCGGGCTTCTCTCCCATGCTTGACAAGATGGGGTAGCACAGAATTGTAACATGTTCCTCGCAGGAACTCACTCCGTCCTCCGCCACAATTACTGTGACCACAAAATCCCCCAAAAAAAACATCTTCCACATGCGCCTCCATCTGGCATGCCCTTCATAACGATGTTCATCATCCTTGGAACTATTAGCAAGGCTAATCTGGCACACACCCAGATCAATAACATCATGGATCTAATCAATCAGCCTACAATCCTTAGTGTCATGGGTTATAGAGGTACATATCTGGCAGTAGCACAAAAAATTCTTGCAGATTGCGCACTGGAGTAGAGGGCATCTACTTGCATCATGATCCCTGTGGTAGATCTCACAGTCTACAGCCATAGCGCACACTGACTTTCGAGGGCAACTAGTTAGCACTCTCTTCCACCATTGATCAATAGCACGTTTCCAAGTTAGATTTGCATCCCACAGCCTCTGATAGTCATCTTGAGCCCACGCGCGCGATCTATAGTACCATCTCGATCTGGATGCGTAGGTTGAAAGCAATTCATATAGTTCAACTGGGAAGTAGCAAAAGAATGTCTCATACATCTCATGGTATAGGTTCTCTTCTACCCATCTATGTGTATTGAACTCAGATCCGATGTTGAATCTCTAAGAAAACTCATCCTCCATGCTCTTGAACTATGTTTCAACACTTTCTTAGGTCAGGCGCTCAGTCATCACACATCACAGGGACAAAGATGCATGTCATTTCTCACAACAACTTCAAAAAGAGGTCCCGACAATGGAACCAAAATGTAGTCATTTTTTTTACCCTTCACAAAACATGAAAATCCCATATGCGTCGACCCATCACTTAGCGGGCATTGGGCGCTCACCCGAGACATGCACGGGAGCCAAGTCTCTCCTTTATGTGAGTTTTGTGAGAATGTATAATCTTAGAACAGACAATAAAATGCAAGATAGAAAATAACTAAACCACATTGTTATGAACTTAGGAAAAAGCTATCATCTCATTCTATGCAGGTAAGAGAAATAGCAAGCAACATATGGAGATGATTTATACAAATAGGAGATGTATGAGTATTGAACAAAGATGATTGATAATGAAGCATTATATTCATACTATCAAAGTAATAACCCACATTACATCCCTTGAGGTCATATCAAATCCTCAGATTATGTAAAGCCAAATCATGTAGCATAGTTATGTTATGCTCATCATATTACAAAGAAAAATGAGAACCCATCCCCTTCTATATGTTAGCGCTCACAGAGCTCTCCTAAATGTTATCCATCACATCCTCCATTATGTTTTCTGTAGGGCTTCGCCCCTCTTCCCCTCTCTCTTTTTCTTCTGCCAAGCACTTGTATATATAGCCTTAGCACCCACTGCCATGCCTTCCAGAAGTTCTAGATTAGTTGCCAAGTGTCGAAGTGATCCTTCATAGGAGCACGCCTTTCCAAAACCCAGCTCTCCATTCCTTGCAATGATTTCCTCTAGAAACTTCCATCACATGCTTGGAATATTCCCTTTTTGATTCACAGTCGCCAAGCGGGCACCTTATCCACAAGGGTCATGCTTTTCTCATGCGCTACTTGGGATGCCAAATGTAACTAAGTACAAAACCCGTTTTTCCTTGCACCTTCATCCTGCGCGCCCTTCTTTGACTAGGTCGCATGTGCCCACACACCTTCTTATACTTAGCTGATATTTTGGGGCCCAACAAACATATAGTTCCAAAATAAAAAAATTAGTTCCCAGTTAGGATGATACGGTTCATGTCTTCATAAAACATCCATGTGGAAAGTGGTGCCCCTGTGGTGTTTTCCAATTGTTTCTCTCTTTTGAAGGTCTTCCTCAACCGGTTCCACTTATATTTACATTGAATCCCTGTTAACGATGTTCCACACCTAACATTTACAACATTTACCACTTTTTCCCAATGTTGTTTTGTAAGGTTTCCATGATTTACATTTTCATACACCTCTTCAAAATTTAAAATCAATTCTTTCACAGCTTGTTTTGGCCAAAGCTCCTCTTTGAATTCCTTTTTTATCTCATCATTAGTAGTGTCATTCTCAAATGTTCGAGTTAAAGATGTGATTTCCTCAATTTTTGAGTCTGGTTTTGGAGAACTATCAACTCCATGATTAACATGAAGACCAAATTCTGAAGTATTATAAAGTTCTTCAACATCAATTGCATGATTTAAATCTATTGGTAAATGTGGCCCTCTATTCATGCTCAACTTCAATATTAATACCTTGCAATAGTTTATAGATATGCAAAATTTGTAAAAATCGTGAATAGATTTTAAATGTATTAATTACAAAATTGTTCTTTTATACTACATAAAAATAAGTCTATAATATATAATTACAACAACAATATACATTTACAGCAGCATATATGTGATGAAATATTAATAAAATTTGTAACATATTACATACCTGTGAATTCTTTTCTCTGGCAGTTTCACTTCTCTTATCTTCTTAGAGAGGCCAATATTTCTACAGCAGTATATATGAAAAGAAACAAATTTCACCTAGTAATTTCTTTGCATCCGCCAATAAATATGTGCAAGTGGCTATTAATATTTTATTAGATATATATTAAATGAGTAAGTTTAAAAGTCAATATTTTATTGAAAGCTTGTTAAATCAGTCCAATTTATTTCACATCCAATATTGGAGAGTGTAAAAAGTGAAAAACAGTATTTGTCTTTGGGAAGGGCTCGGAGGAAATTCAGGTACAGATCCACTGTGCTGATATTCAAGCCTGCTTTAGCGCACTTATCGCCGGCGTGGCCGGGCCACTTCAACAAATTTGTGGAGTTTGGCGGTACAGTGAAGGAGGTAAACCCCATGCTCTGTACAACAGACCAAAACAGGAATTGATATTGCTAAGGATTATAAAGCCTTGTAAACTGCTTCCGTGTCCGCAATGCGGGACTAAAGATCTCATTAAAACATTTAAAAATGTGCGGCCAAGTCACTGCAGTAAAAAGCTTTAAACAAGGTTTTTTAAAAGGAACATTTGAATTAGTTTGAATCCTCCATGTGGCGGAAAGGCTGGGAAGGGTAGTTTAAGCCACATGAAATTAAATACAAACCCATTTTAATACCAAGGCACATTAACAATAAAGGAGACTTTAATGATTTAAGCGAGCCGCTTAGCCACTTAGGTAATGGTCTTTGACCAAAATAATATAGAATAATTTAAAGGTATTAAATTTTAATACCCATGCCGCAGAGGTAGGATAAGATAGTAAGGTATAAAGTGGTTAGGAATTACATGGTTAGGGTTTAGATTTTAAATTAAAACTTTTTATAAGATATATAGTTTTAACTTACATACTCAAATACCACCTTACTAATTAGGAGGGGGGCTTAGAAATATGTTTAGCATACTATTGAGATTAAATGTTTTATTTTGGCCCCGTTCCAAGGGCATTCAACCGGACCAATCAAAAATTCAAAGTGCTATCTATTGTCTTGGAAGGGTGGAGACCTCGAATTTACCCTCGGAATTAATTCTATAATTAATTATTTCAAATTTATTAAACCTTACTTGTGTTTGATATTGGGCCCCCGCAATAACCTTTTCACATTTATTTTTGCGAGACACATAAATTACAGAGAATACGAGGGTTCATTCAAAATTGAGTGGGGGACTTATTTATTTCCACCGGTTGTAACTACCCACCAACGGTTAAGACCTTAGGTTTAGATTAAATTAAACTATAATTAAATGTTAATAATATGCTCTAGTACCATGTGAGGCATGGGTCATTCATAATTAATTGCTTATTACAAATTGTATATTTCAAAAACATAACAATTATAATAACATAACACCGAGGGGTTAAAACCACGAACAAGGTAAGATTTCCATTAACTTAAGAAACAAAATTACAGTGCAGTCCCCTCACTTCTCTCCAATAAATACAATTCACCCACATGAATTCTTGATTTCAAAATAGTCACTAGACTGCGCGGGTCTTATTTAAATAGTTTAAATGGGTGTGACTTCTCAAGAAGCACCCCAAACTATTAATTAATTGATTTATAAAATCAATTTAACCATAAACACGTAGTTTATATTAAATAATTAAAAATATATAATATTTTAAATTATTTAATTATAAACTATAGTTTAAATAAGAACACGTAATATTAAATGTACTAACACTATATCAAGCTCACTATACTTCGTGAAGGCATGTGTGTGAAAAAATTATATGATATGTATCAAATAAACATAAAAAACATCATGTATAAAACAACAGACTAGCCAAGGAAACTAGAACAAGTCTCGATTTTCTACTTATGCTTATGTTTTCATGTTTTTGTATTATGTGATTATTTAAATATTTTTCTAGTATTTTGAAGATAATTATTTACACAAAATGGGATATCACAAGAGCTTAGCAGTCATTGAGAATATCATTTATGTTAGGGTCAAAATCAATAATATATAATAGGGTAAGGCCCCCATGAGTAATGGTGTGCATGTCTGTATCTATTATCCGGTATTGTTGATGAACATGATCATGACACAATCATTTGTTTGAAGAGGTTTTGTCCAATGAGCATGAACATTTTGACTAAAAATATTCTTCTGGTAATATGGTGAAAACACCCTTAGCCTTTAGCATAGTAATATTAATAATAAAATCTTTACAATGATGAGTGTCATGCACATATATGCAGTGATAATCATAAAAGGGATGACCCAATTGTTTAGATATTTTTTGAATAGATCAATGTCATAGAGGGTAGTAAGTCAAGAGCTAACATGATAGATAACAAATCCTATGGCATGTCCAGGCTAGCCAAAATGGTGATAGAATGAACAATTGGTATATGATCGAGTATATTAACATGTCATTGAGGCTCAAAAGGAGTTATAGGACATCTATCATTGCTAGGGAATACAACGGAAGGAGAAATATTTGATGGATTATCTTTGAGATTATAATGGATATGACTAGTAGATGTGAAGAGTGCATGAAACATAAATTCATCTTCATCAATAGGGGTGAAATTCAATTTTCAGAGGTTATCATTAGTAATTTAACTATGTAAGGAAACATTAGTGTTATCTTGGGGCAATTTATTTGTATTGATTTGAAGTAGTGGTTGTTATTGATTAAAAATGTTGGCATTGTGACTAGATTTACTACAACATATGTGGGAAATTGATCCACGTGTATAAGTTTCTATGGGGGAGTGATAATAGGGACTTCAGAAGTGGAAGTATCAACTTGATAATATTTGAAGGATTCAGGTTCAATAACCATAATGTACTCACATATGTCATGTATAAATTTGATATATTAGTGAATAGTGGATGAGAATTCTTGCATAACATCGATACAAGGATGACCTATAAGGATATTATAATGTAGATTTGTGTCCATGTGATCAACATTTTGGGGTCCACCAAAAGATAAAGAGTGATAGTGCTTAATGTAGAGCGGGTGACGTTATCAAAAACTCATATAATAGTAATTGTTGTACCAATCAAATGCATAGAAACTCCCATTTTCTTGAGCTGATAACTAGGGAAAATATCGAGACCATATCCAATATCAATTAATACCCACATGATAAGGAAACCTTAAATTTGTTATGCAATAAAAAGAGGTGTGCATGGGTCCTTGCTTACAATGGGTGGGATATATTTCAAGTTAAAAATTATAGCCTTATATTATGTTGAACGTGTCCATTATAGAAGTAAATGTAGTAGTTTTTGTAGTGCTAGGTAAAGTAAATGATTGTAATGTTTCATATAATGTCTTTGTATGTAGGTGATTTTGTAATAATTCAAGAAAATATATCTTAGCAGGAGTTTTATTTAGTTAGTATAAGATATAACTCCCTTAGAAGGAAAACTAGGTTTAGTAGTATGTGGTATATGTGGTGGGGGGGGTGGGGGGGGGGGGGGGGGTGGGGGGGGGTGTAATGGTGGGTTTCCCCCAACAAGTTTCTAAGCATGACGAGTTGTCGTAACATTTACATCATAACCATAAGGGAAGAAGAAAATTTAGGTGGATGCTTCCATTTATGAGGAATATAATTAGTTTGTACATCAATGTATGTAGACTTTTCTTCAGTTATGAAACAAGTAGAACTATCATAGAGCCCCCCTCCATCATATGGGAGATGGGTATATACCTATTTAGAAGGATGGTAACCCAAAACCAAAATAGGTAGTGGCCTTATAGTTTTAAAATGTTGATCATAAAATATTGAAGGAAGAGACATGATGACTGAGAATATTTGGAACTTGGAAGAAAAAACCATAGGGCTATTGAGTTTGGCACAAGATATTCAATTGAAATTTTGGGTTCACAAAATGTTTAAACCTAATTAATTTCTAGTGTTGTTATGGGATATACAAAAATAAGAAGGGTATAATGGATAACAACATGTAGATTGTTATGATTTAATCAACTTCCAACATCAATTATACATTGCTAGAATAATGTGTTCAAACTTGAAATGAACTAAAGGATAAGAAAATAGTTTTAAAAATGAGGAGAGAGATAAACTTATTTGTTCAAGATGAATTTGGAATGATTTGGGTGTGAAAATGCAATAGAAAAATCTAAAGCTCTAAATTCCACACTAAACATTCTAGAATTGTAAAATTATTAGGTTTAAGATTGTATGTATTCTACATGGTCTAGGAAGGAAATGTATAGTTCATAAAAAAAGTTGTATGATTTCGTACTAGGAGACATTCAGGGTCTGTAACTTGTTGTGTTCTTCACTTGTCTGGCAAATGATTGATTGAAAGAAATTTAAATCTTTGTCATTGGACTGAGATCAAATTAATATAACAGTAATAAGAAAGATCTAGAATGTAAAGTACAAGCATGTAAGATAGGAGATAAGAATGACTTAACTTGAATCAAGAGATATGGATTGATTTTGGGTTGGGAAATGGGATGAGAAGGTTGGATTTGGACTGTTCAGGGTCTATATTAGAAATAGAGTCTGTAACATCTTCAAATAGAATCGCCCAAAGGGGGACATGATTGCCCCAGGTGTTAGCGTCTAATATAGGTGTTAGTTTCCTAACAAGTACTCTTCTTCTGGTATTTTCAGGGTTTGAACATGTCTTCTTCCTTTCATTTTTTTTCACATCAAATTCACTGCAAGGTTCATATGTTACACTAGTACCTACAAAATAAACCCTAACTACCTACACAAGGATCAAACAAAAATTGGATGAAATAAATAATGCATATGCTTGAGTCATATTGACCTTAGTGGTCACCACAATTTGATTGACACTGAGCGTTGCACTACATTTAAGACTCTATGTAGTTCTAGTGTGTATGTGTGATTGAATTGTGTCCCTTGAATCTAGGTTTCCCTTGTGCCAATCACACTAAGATAACAAAATACAACTAACTTTCCCACTAAGATGAATGTGTGAGATAAAATTTAGAATATACCCTCTTATGTAGTGAATAATGCATCCCAAAATAAAGTCCTTCAGTGTTACTCTTGTAGATGGTAGATAGAAAGTGATAGCGTGATTGTCGATCCCCTTAATAATAGTGAGTAATCCTTGTGTGTGTGTGTGTGTGTGTGTGTGTCTGTGTGTGTGTGTGTGATTCCCTTATTTGAATTTTGTTATTAACAACCAAAAAGGATGACCCAAAGTGGTAAGTAGTCATTTATAAAAGATAACAAATGATGTGGCATTTCAAAATTGAAAAAGAGAGGGAAATGACAGAAGCGCCCAAAGGGTACAATAGTGCCTTGGCACTCCTATCCCTAATCAGTGATAATGTCTAGGATGCTTAGAGGATAAAATAGGAAATACAGAGTTGGTTCATGTGTTGTGCAATTTCCATAAGTAAAGTGACCATTCGAGGAAAGTAAATGTCAATAGTATCAAAAGAGATAAAGTAATATAAAAGCAAAACAAGTGTTGCTAATGTCTAGTTTTTTACTTAGGAATCATGCATATAATGACATACTTATATGCATGATGTAAGTAGTAAGTACGTGATTTCATGACTATATTTGCCTCTATTTTATGTTGGTGAATAAATATTTGGTAGCATAAAGTAAATAAGAATAGTGTACCTTATGGAGATCCGAAGGGAGTTGTAACCGATAACGTGGCAAATGAGGATTGTATTTGATATTGTGTGCTTAATGATATAGTATAGTATGTATCATGGAATCTAGAGGAAGACAAGGATCATAGGGGTGACCCCATGTGTATAGTAGAAATGATGTCTAGGTTTGTTCCTTCGATATTGCCTTTGTTGGAGTGTCTTGAGATTGAGATTGTTCTTTGTTCCATTTGTGTGTTAAATTTCATTGAAGTAAGGTTGGACCTGCAAAATAATATAAGTGTAGTCAATGCTCATGATAAATGAATTTGATATTTAACTTCGTAAATTTGAAAATAGAAATTCGTATTGAAAAAAAAATGAATCAAGGATAGAGTACACATGTGTGCCATGAGAAAATACATAGAATTGTTCATGTATGTTTGTTGACTTAGAGATGCATGGAATAGTACTGAGGTTTTATGTTTCATGTCACCAAACTGAGGATTTGAGCATCCTATCGCTAAACTGAGGATTTGAGATTCATGTCACTAAAATGAGGATTTAGGCATCCTATCGCCAAGTGAAGAGTATTGGGAGAGCTATATATTTTTCTATCTAACCGTGAACACTTCCCCACAAATAAGTGCCACTACAGACGGTCACAAACCCAATGGAAATTTCTCACCGAGAAAATAGAATAATTAGTTCCCTTTCCCAAAGTATGTAACTTGCCACTGATTTTGTTATCATTGTTGTTGATAATAAACTATAACCGAGTATGTGATGTTGGAAATCAAAAAAATATTGTCACTAGAAACCTGTTGATCCTGTAATGGTCTTTTTTATTCCCCTAGAATAGAACCACCCATGTGGGACTAGTACCCATTGTTCCTATCTGTGTTGGGAAATTCTTTCCATTATGTGATTTTAGCCCAATTCGGATTTCGAATCTATCTTTTAACTCTTGTTTATCTTGATTTTCTTGTGTATCATTTTATATCTAGTTTATGAACTACTGAAAGGGTGAAATAGTCAATTGATTAATTCCACCACTCATTTGAGGTGCGTGAGATGAACCAATTCGAGATTGGTCAAAACGAGGAAATATGAAACTGATGTACACATCTGAAATAGAAATCATGTAGGGGTAATAGGGAATACGTGTGGTAACAACCATGACACATGTAAAAATGGGAAAGGCTAGCCAAAAAGTGTTTGTCACAAATAAACATGGAAAGATGTAATTTAAACTAGTCAAAACACACAATAACATGGCAAAAGATACACTGATTAGCTGGTTGAAAACATTAGACACCACTCAGGATGTCGCAAGACACTCAAATCCCTTAAGGCTATGGAAATAATGACACACAATCAATCATAGGGCATAGCCTACAAACAATGAAAATCAAGACACAAACATAGACAAGCTACAAAAAAATAGATAACTATGGTTGGAAGTAGTCTTGTAAGACAAATGCTACACATGAAGCACCCGTTAGGATGTTAGAAAAATTGATAGTATGGCAAAATATATAGATCTTAAAATAGGAATGAAATAAATAGGTTTTGCAATGATAGAACTTGAATGTAGAGAGATAGGAAAAGGTAGATGCCCTCAAGATCTTCACTAGGACATGTAGGGTACAATGCCAAGTGAAAGATCCCAAACCCATTTTCCTGAATATATATATATATATATATATATATATATATATATATATATATATATATATATATATATATATATATATATATATATATATATATATATATATATATATATATTGCTCAGGCTTGGAAATATATTGGTAATGTCAAAAGAAACCATAGAACACCATTCTCATACTGCACAAAATAAATAAATAAAACAAACCCTACAAGCTGGATAGATACAGAAAATGCGCCTAGGGTTTAAACAGACAAATTTCTTCACAAATAATTCATATGTGAATTTAATATTGATTTATAATGGTAAATATTTATGACAAAACAACCAGAAGTGTGCAAATGGATTGATAACAAAATATTTCCCAAAACCCTACCGTAATTTATTCAAACCAAATCGATTTGATATATATTTGAGGATGGAAGAAACAATAATAAAATAACATGAAAAATACCTCAGATACTTCATAAAATAACTATAGAATAAGTCTCCCCACTATGGAAGTTGTCTGAATGCCCACTGCTGTAATTTATGTCTCTTTCTGATACTGCTGAAATGATAAATAACCGATTAATACAATGAAGTTCCCTTAATAGAAACTCCTCTCACTTCTCTTGGGGTTTCTGTCCATGAGAGGAATAAGCT
This sequence comes from Taxus chinensis, assembly GCA_019776745.2. Taxonomy (NCBI): domain Eukaryota; kingdom Viridiplantae; phylum Streptophyta; class Pinopsida; order Cupressales; family Taxaceae; genus Taxus; species Taxus chinensis. The sequence goes on from CM034151.1 coordinate 506,694,937, forward strand.
GCTAGAGGGTTTTCATCCTTGGATTTTTTTTACAAAGCTTCAGAGCCAATTGTCGGGAAGAAAAATAATAATAATTTGAATGAATGTCGGCACAAGTCACACTTTTCGCTTATAAGCCAAAAAACCCTTCCAAAATGCGAGTCACACTTTTCCCAAGGAATATAATTTATTTTAAAATTAATTTTCTCCATTCCCAAGGCAAGTCACACTTTTTGGATTATTTAATCACATCCTAAAGCATTAAATAATTTATTCCCATGTACTTTCCTAAGTTGAAGTCGCTTATTAAGTCTATTAATTCATTATATGTGCTTTTAGTGATAATTTATTTTATTTTAAGCACAATATAATAAAATTAATAAACCTAAGTTACCCTCGTACTCACCCTTTGGCCATCGGGTAGACAAAAAGGGCCAAAGGTCTTCGATCAAACTATTCAAGAAAGAGGGACATTACAATCCTCCCTTCCCAATATTGCTTGTCCCCAAGCAATTGCAAGGCTGGATGTTGTAATATAGACTCACCTTCCCATCTAGGATCCTTGATTGGAAACTCTTTCCACCTCACCAAGAACTCCTGAATAACTCTATTCCTCAATTTCCACTCTCGGCTATCCAAGATCTCCTCTGGCACTAAATCTAACCTCCCTTCCTCATCCAAAGGTGGTAACTCTGTAGAAGAAACAATGTGCTTCCCAAAATCCTTTTTCAAGCAAGATACATGAAAGACATTGTGTATCTTACTCTCATAAGGTAATTCCAATGCATATGCTACCTCACCAACTCTCCTCAGCACCCTGTATGATCCATAAAATTGAGGCTTGAGCTTTTCAGCTCCACTCTTCTTGAGAGTTCTATGTCTATATGGATAAAAACACAGAAATACCATGTCTCCTACCTTAAATTCCCTCTCTACCCTATGCCTATTTGCATACATATTCTACTAATTATATGCTCACTGAATATTATCCTTAAGTATCTTAAGGATGTTTTGACTATCCTGTAAACTCTCTTGATCCTTGGGAGCTCCACTATCCCCAAAATCCAAATTAACAAAATATCTTGCATCATATTCATACAATTTTCAGAATGGAGGCATACCAATAGGCATATGGTAGTTTAATAGCAATACTCACATAAATATAACCACTTTACCCATGCCTTTTGTTGTCATACAACATAGTTACACATATAACCCTCTATCCACTTCTTTTCAATCTCCGTCTACCCATCAATCTGAGGGTGATAACTAGTACTCAGATTCAACTCAGTGTGAACGAAACAAAATATTTCCTACCAAAATATGCTCAAAAACTTGCTATCCCGATTACTGATGATGTTCTTCGGAAGTCCATACAGCCTGAATACCTGACGGAAGAAAAAATCAACCACATGTGGTGCTTTAAAGCTAGTAGGGATGGCAAAAAAGTGTGCATATTTTGTCAACCGTTCAACTACTACATAAATGTAATCATTCCCTTACACTATGGGAATACCTATAATGAAATCCATCGAAATTCTCTCCCACTTCTGCTCCAGAATCGGTAATGGTTGTAACAAACATGCTGGGAAAGTATGCTCTGAGTTGTTCTGCTGACAAGTAATACATTCACGGACATGGCGCAAAACATCATCCTTGAGACCCTTCCAAGAGAATCTCTCTATAATATTCCTGTATGTTTTAAAGTACCCTAGATGTCATGCAAGTGGTGCATCATGGAAGGCATCCATAATCTTCTTTTTAATCTCAGATTCAGGAACTACGTAAATTCTACCCTTATACAAAATAAAATCAGCTATTACCTTATATCGGCCATCCATAATTTTTCCATCCATAATGTCACATGCCCCAAGTATTTTTGGAATACTCAACTAACATTTGATATTTCCAATCTATTGAAATCTTGCTCAAAGAACATAGGGCAGCGAGATGGGGTTTCCTAGAAAGTGCATCAGCCACTATATTCTTTATCCCCTTAACATACTCAATGTCAAAATCATATGCTTGGATTCTACTAACACATTTCTGTTGCCTCTCATTGAGCTCCTTCTATTCCACATAATATTTTAGGTTGTTGTGGCTAGTCCTCACCATGAATTTCCCACCCACTAAGTATTGTTTAAAATTTTCCTAAGCATGAATAATGAAAAACATCTCCTTATCATAGGTGGAGTAAAACCTCTCATTATCTCTCAACTTCCTGCTCTCGTAGGCAAGAGGATAGTGATCCTACATAAGAGCTACATCAATCCCCAATCCCAAAACATCACATTCCAAAATGAAGGGTTATGAGAAATCTAGAAGAGCCAAAACTGGACAGGTGCTCATAGTTATCTTGAGCCTCTCAAATATTACCTATGCCTCATCTATCCATCTGAATGCCCCATTCCATGTAAGATATGTCAATGAAGCTACCGACTGAGAATAGCCCCTTCACAAACCTCCTATAATAACCACATAACCCCAAGAATCCACACAAATAAGAGATATTCCTAGGTGGTGGCCAATCCTGCATTGCCTGTATCTTCTCTTGATGAACCTTGACCCCATTGGCCCCAATGACGTGCCCAAGATACAATATATCAGTAAGTAAAAATTCGCACTTGGACATCTTAGAAAATAAGGAACAAGTCTCCATTATGCTAAGTACCTCATCAAGATGCCTCAAATGATCATCTCATGTCATGTTATATATCAAAATATAATAAAAGAAGACCAACACAAACTTCCACAACTGCCTGTTAAAGAGATGGTTCATACATGACTGAAACGTAGCAAGTTCATTAGTGAGTCTAAATGGCATCACCAAGAAATCTTAGTGCCCATAGTGACACTTGAAGGTTGTCTTGTGAATATCCTCATCCCAAACACCAATATGATGGTATCCTGACCAAAAACCAATCTCCAAAAAATAGATAGTTTCATACAACTCGTCTAAAAGCTCATCTATATGAGGAATACGATACTCATTCTTTATGGTTTTCTTGTTTAGTGCATAGTATTCAATGCACATCCTCATGGTACCATCTTTCTTCTTCACAAAAAAATTTGAAGAAGCAAAGGGACTAGAACTAGGATGGATGTGTCCCATCTCCAAGAGCTCTCTAATGTCCTTCTCTATCTCATCTGTATATGTCTTAGGATGGCGATAAGGTGTATTCATCATAGGTTTAACACCCTCCTCAAGCTGCATAACATGCTCAAACCCTCTATCTGGTGGTCTACCTAGAGGAATGTCACCAAACACTGGGTCGTGCTTATCCAGTATGGACTGGATGTCTATATGAAAGGGCTACTCACTATCTGAAGAAGGTTTAGATGAAATGAAACATGGGGATGCCCATTCAACCTCTTCATGTCTGACTATAGATTCCATCTTGTGTGCTGAAACAACTCTAGGCCCATCATCAGAAAGATCCTAAAGCAGAATATTCTTATTATCCACCATAAAATCCAACTCCATCCTTTGGAAGTCCTACACATATCTGCCAAGGGACTACAACCATTGAATACCAAAGACTATATCAATCTCACCAAGTCCAATAACATAGAATTCATCGGTCAATATGTATTCCCCCATATGAATACTAAACTGTGGAATCCTCTTAGTGCAACTAATAGCAAACCCATTTGTTGCTCGTACACTAAACCCCTCAAAATCCTCAACATGTAATCCTCTCTTTGCAGCTAACCCCTCATCAATGAAGTTATGCGTAGCTCCACTATCAACCAAAAAATTTTTTGTTATCCCTTAAGCACTCCCTTCATCCAAAATGGATAGTACCAAGGAACTCTTGAGAGTGTAGCAATAGTGACATTATATGAATCCAATGCCTCACTCTCTCTAAGCTCAACTTGGGGCTTCTCCCCCTATGCATCATGGCTTTTGTTCTCACCCTCTGCATTTGTATCTGGCAAGTGGTCATCATCCTCATCTAAAATCACCTCAATGAGATGCACCTTGCCTTTACCAAGGCAATTATGTCTAGGATCCCAATGATCTCTGCAATGAAATCAAAGCTTCTTCCTCCTCAACTCATTACGAGTTTCCTGATCCACCTTAGGATGTGGTGCACTCTTTTGTTGAATAGTAGAGCACTTAAATGGCCTGGAGCTCAAGGGAAATTTCTTATTAGCCTGATAAGAAGTGTGGGATGTGTCCAAGTCCAATGCATTTTGGATGGCACCATGTAGTGTCCTAGGCTTAAGAGCCTTGACTAATCCTCTCATCATGTCATGAAGGCCCTCTATGAACAACATCACTACCCTCTTCTCGGGAATCTCTAGAACCATAACTACTATACACTGAAATTTGTTGATGTATGAATCAACGTGTTCACTCTGTCAGAGTTATGCTAAGTCTCTATAATAAAGCTCCACATCCTTGCAATCAACCTCTCGCTGAAGCCTCTATATGACCACAGAAGATAATGATTCTTTGTAACTAATCCATGGTGCCACCAATCATAAGCCACCCCCTTAAGGTGTAAAGTAGCGAAGTGTATAGTCTCATGTTCCCTCATTAGTTTGAGGGTAAGATAGGTGTCGAGATTTTGAATCCAATCCCTAGCACTGATTTTTTGTCTACCATCAAAAGTGGAGAGGGTTACCTTATTGGTAACTTTCTCCAATTCCCTATTTTTGTTGCACTCTAGTCCTCCTATCCTTTCTAACCCTCATGTTATCTCTCCTCTGAGCACAATACTACGGGAGGGGAAAGATTCCCTTCACATGCTATGGAAAAATCCTCCACTCATCACTGACTACCATAATAGTATTTAAAAAATCTACTTCTTTCGGCCACACCTCAATCTCTGGTGGATAGTGTCTAAGCAGGAAGTTAGGCTGCATAGGAATATCTGTAGTCTGGGTACTCCTCCTCTCATTTGTATGAGTGTGTCTCCTCTCACAGTGTGGCGATCCCCTAAGACTTCTTATTTCTGAAGGTGATTTGTTATGATCCCTATAACAACTGATACATATCTATCCCTTCTGCCAAGTCTGTCCCGTTACCTATCCAATGCTAACCTATCCAAGGTAGAGCCCATGTGCTCCATATTATGTAAAAAACTACCTTTGAGTGGCTTCCATATCCCTAATGAAGTCTCTATCTGGATCTGCATGCTCATCCTGAGGAGGACTCTCATGTCTATCACCCATAAAATCCATTCTGTCACCCCCTACAATACTAGCTTCGAGTAGTGCCCACATATGGGTGTAGTATCTATGTGGACCGACCTCTCTATGTTGCATTCAAAGATAATTTTCTTTAAAATACTCTCTACTTCCTTCCCATACATGATGGGAGAATACACTGCTCTGATATAAATAAAATATCCCAAACCCCTTTGCCTGCATTTTTTTATATAGATTGCTCAGGCTTGGAACTCTACTGGTAATGTCAAAAGAAACTATAGAACACCATTCTCATACTGCACAAACAAATTAAATAAAACAAACTCTTTAAGCTAGATAAATACATAAAATGTGCCTAGGGTTTAAACATGCAGATTTCTTCACAAATAATTCAGTCGTGAATTTAATATTGATTTATAATGGCAAATATTTACGGAAAAACAACCAGAAGTCTCCAAATGGATTGATGACAAAATATTTCCCAAAACCCTTCCGTAATTTATTCAAACCAAATCGACTTGATATATATTTGAGGCTGGAAGATACAATAATAAACTAGCATGAAAAATACCTCAGATACTGCATAAAAAATAATAGAATAATTCTCCCCACTCTGGAATTTGTCTAAATGCCCATTGCTACAATTTAGTTCTCTTTCTGATACTACTGAAATGATAAATAACCTATGAATACAATGAAGTTCCCTGAATAGAAACTCCTCTCACTTTTCCTGGCGTTTCCATCCACAAGAGGAATAATCTAGAGGGTTTCCGTCCTTGGATTTTGTCTGCAAAGCTTCAAAGCCAACTATCGAGAAGAAAAATAATAATAATCTGAATGAATGTCGACACAAGTCTCACTTTTCCCTTATAAGCCAAAAAACCCTTTCAAAATGCAATTCATACTTTTCTCGAGGAATATAATTTATTTTTAATTAATTTTCTCCATTCCCAAGGCAAGTCGCACTTTTTGGCTTATTTAATCACATCCCAAAGTAAGTCACACTTTTTGCCTAGGAAAGCACATTAAATAATTTATTAATTTATTCCCATGTACTTTCCTAAGTCGAAGTCACTTATTAATTCTATTAATTCATTATATGTGCTTTTAGTGATAATTTATTTTATTTTAAGCACAATATAATAAAATTAATAAACCTAAGTCACCCTTGAACTGACCCTTTGGTCATCAGGTAGACAAAAATGGCCAAAGGTCTTCAATCAAACTATTCAAGAAAGAGGGACATTACACCAAGCATCATATATCATGTAAGAACCTGTAAGTAATCTTCACTCACCTCAAGAGTACCATGTGAATGTGAATGTGTGTATGTAAAAAGATAGAGCATATTATGAATCAAATTAACATGGTAAACAAGGTGGATCATAGAGTAGGATAAACAAGAAAGAGTACATCCAATCAAGATCCAAGCTATTATTTTTTCTCTTTTGTAAATATGTGAACATGGAATAGAATAGTTATGGGAGGGGAGAAAAGTTTATCCCCAATGTGTGTGTGTAAGGTGAGGTCCATATAGGTAAGTAGGCCATCAATAGTCATGTTTGAACCTAGAACAAGAGTGTATCATCAGGTAGCAGGTGGGAGGGGAGAAGATGTCCCCAAATGCGAATACTATAGTGATCTATCTAGAGATAAAGGTGACGAATATGCACAAGTGGATAAAGTGATGCTAAAGAAGATACATGTGATTTTGTTGGGTTGTTATATTTTTCCTTTTATGTTGCTTTATACTCTACAGCTAGACGGTGAGAAATTTGTAATGTTTCTGGTGGAATAGTTACATATTCTTCATTGATAAGATTAATATTTGGTAAGTACTCATGAAGTTGTTTATAGTCATCACAATAGGAGTTAGATCAAAATCATCCATCAAATTTGAGTAGTATGGATGAATCAATTCCACCCATGAGATTAATATGCATGTTGCTCCCAAAAAATTCTTTAAAAATGTAATTAAGATTTAGCTTATGTGTTCCCATGCCTGTGGAGATCCATAGATCATTCGGTAAATCATTAATAATTGTGTTTGCATAATCTATCTCAATATTCTTTGAAGAAGTAGAGATATTTTTATATTCCTTTATCATGTTGTCATTATATTGGCTTATGGGGTTCACTTAATATTGTTGGTGTTGTGGTGTGCAATAACTTAGGTGCAAGTCATGATTCTTTTATTATAAAAAAAATTGAGGCATTCAATATGGAATTATACTCATGTTTTATAGATGAATTATATTTAGGAACCCATCGATATTTGAAAACATGAGATAGATGTGTAACATAATGGCATTTAGAAAATAAAGTAAAGCACTTACGCTCAATTTTTTGGATTTTATGTTGTAAAGCATAATAATCATTGTCATAATGTTCATTAATGCCATGATAATTATAGAATGGATGACCTTTGGATTTTATAATATGATAATGATGATAGTAATGATTGGAAAACAAAGTGATTAACTGGTGATTGAGGAGCTCAAATAGGATATCATGTTGTTTAGCATGCTCATCGAACGAAAGAGATGTTTTATGTTAGAGGACTTTACCCTCTCTTATGTTAGAACATGTAGTACATGCATCATATAGTATAACATTAGCCTTAGGAGCATCATGATGCATAAAAAGAGAATTGATATGTGCAATGGAAGTTTCTTTGAGGTGCAGTATTTTAACCTTGAGAGATTTAATTATAGAATTCATGGTTTGGAGTTGATCTTGAAAGGCAAGGTGCAAAACGTGAATAGATTCTAATACACCCATATGGGAAGTTTCATCGTTGTTAATAGAAGGAGCTGAAATATGATTTAAAATTGAATTCACTTGGGAAGATGTCGTATTATCAGGGAGTTTTACTTGTTTCAAAAGTTGTGTAAGAGTATACCTACATAATGGATGTCCTTGAAGTAAATGAAACGAGGATACATGAGCAATTTTGTGGGCCATGATGGTAGAAAATAAAATGAGAGATAATCCCAACTAATGTAGAAAAGTGTATATGAGACTGATAATGAAGAGGTTATGGGGATAAGACCCAAAGAGTAATGTGAAACAACAAGCGACAGCCGTCAAATGAAGAAAATGACCATATCTCAAGATAGAATTTAAATTTTACAAAACAACAAGAGGAAATTTTGAATGTTAAAAATCAAAAGAGAACCCTCCAAGGGATGTGGCCAAAAGTGTATATTTTTTAATTATGCATTAATTAGTAAAAAGTGTAATTTTGGGTTTTCAAAAATTGGACTAAAAATTATGGAAAACAAAAAACAGGTTTTCGTTAAATATAGAAAAAGAAAAAATAACATCAGATGAATTTGAAAATATATTCATTAAGCTTGAGATATGAAACAATAGATGATTTGAAAATTGGGAGACCTAGAAAGTGACCCAAAGGGTAGGATGAAGCATGAAACCCTAGGAAACTTTTTACAAATCTGATTTATGAGAGATGGAAATAAGATTTGGATTTGAAGATAAGATGTATATATCAACCATAATATAACCAAGGTTTTGGTTTAGAGAAGAATGGATCTATTAATGAGAATGTAAGGAACAAGTTTTGTAAATTATTTAATTAAATTTAAATATTTATCATAGGTCTCATATTAAATAAATATAGCAGTAAAAAGTAGGAACTAGCATGCAAATTACAAGCAAATTCCCAAGATAGGATATAAGAATGAATTATCTTGTATTGGGAGATTTGGATTAATTCTAGGCCGGGAAATAGGCTAAGAAGGTTGGATCTAGACTGTGTAGGATCTCTCTGAGAAACTGGAGTTTGGAACTTTTTGGGATAGAGCCTCCTAAAGGGAGACATGACCACCCCTGACACTAGCATTCGATCTGAGTGCCAGTGTCTTGGTAAGTGTTCTACTTTTGGTCTTTTCAGGGTTTGAACTTGGCTTCTTCCTTTAGTTTTTTATAGCATCAAATTCATTTTAGGGTTCTTGTGTTACACTTGTACCAATAAAAAAACCTTGAATACTTGCACAAGGCTCAAGAAAACATTAGATAAAATAAATAATGCATATTCTTAAGTCGATATGACCTTAATGGTCATCCCAATGTGATTGTCACTAAGCGCTACACTAAATTTCAGACTCTTTGTAGTTTGTGTGTGTGTGTGTGTGTGTGTGTGTGAGAGAGAGAGAGAGAGAGAGAGAGAGATTGAATTGTGTCCCTTGAAGCTAGGTTTCCCTTTTTCTAGTCACACAAAGATAGTGGGCTACAACTACTTTTTCCCCAAGATGAATATGTGAGATGGAATTTAGAATAAGCCCTCCTATGCAGTGAATAAAGCAACCCAAAATGTAGTCCTTGATTTTTTCTCTTGTAGATGGTAGATAGAAAGTGATATCTCGATTATCCAACCACATAATAATAATGAGTAAGTCATGTATATATGATTCCCTTTTTTGAATTTCATCATTAACAACCAAAAATGCCAACCCAAAGTGATAAGTAGTGATTTAGAAAAGATAAAAGTGATGTGGTATTTCAAACTTGAAAAAGAGAGGGAAAAGAACATAAGAACCCAAAGGGGATGGTAGCGCATGGGCGCTCCTGTCCCTAATGGGTGGTAGTTTCCATGATGCTTGGAGGATAAAATGGGAAATACAAAGTTGGCTCATGTGTTGTCTATTATCCAAAATTAAGTGACCATTCGGAAATAAAATTTCAAGAGTATCAAAAGGGATAAATTAATGTAAAAGAAAAATAAGTGTTGTTAATGTCTAGTTTTCTTACTTAGGTATCATGCATATAATGAAATACATAAAGGCAGGATGTAAGTAGTAAGTGCTTGATTTCCTAACTACAATGACCTATTAAGATGTAAAACAAAGTGGAAACCCTATAAATATTCAAAACCCTTCATCCAAGCATTAAATAATAAAAGGATAAAAATGCGCGCGCACGTGTGTGTGTGTGTGTGTGTGTGTGTGTGTGTGTGTGTGTGTGTGTTTGAGGCTAGGCCATCCTCGGAGGTTAGACTCCTAATTTTTGAGCCAATATTAGTGTTGCACTACATATTCTCATTGTGAAAATCAAGCTTCGTGTAGTTATCCTAAGTGTTTGTGTAAGTGTGTATAGATAAATAAACCCTTACAGGTTCCCTTGTGTCTCTTGAAACCAAGATAACGGGATAACAGGGTAGTGTATAATATACCCAACACGATAGTATTGAGATATGGTGTGCGTCATCTATATGACCTAACCCTTGTGTTGATTTCTAACCCTTATGTAATGTTTGGGATGAATTTTATCTTGTTAAGACTCGACTTCTATGACCTTTTCACACTTTTAGATGTGTGAAGCTTGACATGGTTGAATGTTTCACATTATAGCGCCCACCCAGGTGGGACTCAACCACATACCAAATAAACCAAGATAAAAAAAATTGTTTCGTGTACTTGATACAACTATACGACACCACTAAGGTTCATAAGAAAACTCCACATCCCATGGGATGACTACACCATCATGAAGAACATGTAAACAATAAGATCACACAAGATGCACATTAATGCCACACTTTATAAACGAACAAGAACAAGACTATGAACCAACCTCCATAATAACTCAACATAGGCATGTTCCACATCATGGTCATTTCCATGGTTTAAATATTTATTATACTGAAGTTCTTATTGATTATCCTTATAGGTTTAAAGAGCATTAACATGTAAGGTATGAATACCCTCTTCTCAAAACTTCATTACTCTATTACACATCACAAATATCTTAAAATAAGTGTACATTAATTGGTTCACACTTCAATTGACATTAATTTGCAAAACTCGATGTTAGTTATAAACATTTTGAGCACATATACGTCACCCAACACTCATTCTTAGACTATGGGTTTTTTTCTTAAAGATCATGGTTACTCATCATTTTACTTAGTTTTCATTGTGAAGGAAAAGATATCATGATGATAAGAGTAGAATCTTATGTTAATCTTATGCTTATGCTTGTGGAACATCTTGAAGATAAAGATGATTGGGAGCATTTATAAGATACAAAAGAGTCACTAATGGATAGTGTTTAAGTCAAAATTTAATGTTCTAGAATATCATGTTCTCGAAGGAGACATCTCATTTTATCTTTAATGTAAGAAAATGGAGACCTAACAAGGAGTTAAGGAACAAGTCACAATTCTCACCTTTATAATGGGTCAACATCCTACCAATAATAATTACATCTATTAAGGTTTGGATACAAAATTATGTCCACATATTAACCTCAAAAAGGTCCTAGGATTAGTTTAAAATTTATTCCCATTTTCCCCAAGGAATCTATGCCCTACTACATGCCAAAGCTAGCATTCAACAACTAAATTCCCCAAGACCTCCAAAATATCAAAGGTGTTCCTATAATCAATAGTTAAATAAAACACTTCCATTCTTGAGGCATAGTGATGTAGAGTGGTGTTTGGTTCCACTATAGAAAAAAGGCATGAGGTTAAGCTCAAGGGACCATTCCATACCCTTAGGGTTGATATTTAAAGTTATAAGTTTGGTTGATGCTTTTTGTCCATAATGGAAACACACACATGCAAGTTGTTATATTTTTCTTTGAAGGCCAAGAGATTTCCTAGGTCAATACATCATTAACAGATAGATGAATTACATCATTCCCAGATTACGACCATTAATTTTACTGGTACCATCACATCCAAAATTATGATGGTACAAAAAAAATTTAATAACAGGATTTCAATTTCATTTACCTAACCAAATATAATAAAATAGGACTAAGTGTGGAATTAGTCAAACATGTAAAAGTAAAACTACATAAGAAATAGTACATTTCATCAAGATGCAACAATATTGTATGTATCATGGAAATAATGAAATAATGCATTCTATTCATAAGGATATCACCAATATATTCTATACAATTACATTTCTTTCAGATAGCATGCTAACAATAAGACACAAGTATCATTGTACTTCTCCTTATCTAGGTACCTGCAACCACACACATGGTCAGCACTAATGTTGGCATGGCATCTACCTCTAAACTAGCATGATTCATGATTTCAAATATTTCAAAGAATAATGAAAACAATACTTAACATACTTGTTAGGAGAGTAAGAAATGTAAATGCCATTTCAGTTCATTTTTAGAGCTATCAAGAGAGAGGTATAGAGAGGAGAGAGAAAACGCTATTTTTCCAAAATCAAATTATTTTCAAAACTAGTGTCATAGAAATTTTTATAAAGTCATATGATGTTGTATATAAAGTTTCCCGATCGATATTTTTCTTGAGTAAGGTCATACGATTGTTTTCCCTATTTGATTACAAGTTCCCAAAAAATGATAAATTTAAACAAGTAGCTCAAAACTCTATATTCAAAAACAATCTCTGAGACCCAAACACATGGGGAGTCAAATCCATACCTAATTCCCTATATAAAATAGCCACTCGGAACTATCAGAGCCCAAAACTAGCAAATTGGGTTTAATATGCACCTACTTTTCCGGAGCAACCAATCATAATTGCATTGATCTGGCCTTGTCACCCAACAACTAGAGGCCTAAAAAACCTACTTGTAAAACTAGTTTGTAAAGTACTTTTCTAAAAATGAAAGGTTGTTAGGGATTTTCACGAACATATACAAGAGGGAAGTGGAGGTCGAATTCCAATTCTCCATCCACAGCCTAAACTACGGGTCAAAACCAAATGACATTTTTAACCGTCAACAACACTCCAAATCTGAAAAATGGTCCAATGACCTCCTAATGCATGACAAAAAAGGGTAAAACAAAACATTCGAGAGCAAACCATGGTTCAGAGTAAAACTCCACATAATATGAAACGAGGTCAAAGACTAATTTTCTCATTTCAGGGTTTATAGAGATGTTTTGTGCCTCATTACAAAATGATTCAAAAAAATATGATATATTTTTATTAAAACTTGAGTTTAGAAACTACTACAATAATGTACAATAAGATGCAAATGCTAAGAAATTATTAGAGATGCAACTATGAAAGTGAATGAGAGAGATATGAAACTTTATCTAATTTTTACTTATCCCAAAGAATATCTGAACTGGATGAACTGATGAAAGGGTCAGGAAGAGTGTTGGAACTACTTGATATGAATTCTAGAAGCTAAAAACTATCTTGGATACAGGTGCCTGGGTAGGGACGAGGGCGTTTGGGGCATCTGAGACCTTTATGGGGTGCCATAGTCTACTGAAAAGGTCATAACCTAATTCCTTTAATGTTGCTAGGGTTTTGCACTTATTCACCAATGATCACATGTATGTTGCACTTGGATTGCTGAGGTACCTGTAACTATGTAACACATATAATCTCCTGTAAAACCCCCAAACTACATTAAATCCTAAAAAAATATGTAAAATGGGAGATCGAACTATCCTTTGTTATCAACAAAGTGAACTTACAATTGAGTGATGCACTACATCTCAGACCCCATGTAGTTTTATGTGTTTGTGTGTGCAATAGTGTTCCTAGATTTTCCTCACGCTGATGACGCCAAGATAGTGGGTGGTAGCTTGATAGAATGCAAATGTGTGGATGGAAAAATGAACTTCCCTTTTCTATGCAGTGTGTATGCAGAGTAATAAGCCCAAGATGCATTCCCTTTAATATGTATATAGATAACCCTTGATAGAAATTTCCTTCCTTTATAATGGTATGTATGTTATTTTTATATAGGGATATCTTCCTTGAATTTCTACACTAGTGACATGACATGTTGAATATGACCTCAAGATAGAAGTAAGAATGTTTCAACTCAAAGTATGTGATAAAAAAGATAAAGGTAATGGGTGTAGGAATAATACCTATGAATAGTCAGGAGAAGGTTATGCGCATTGTAGAATTTTGATCATACTGAATGTGAGAGCTTTCTTTTAGCTAGGGGGAACTACTTGTAAAGCACAATAATACCACAAGAGAGACTTAAACAATATATGGCAGTGGAATACCTAACAAATGCTAGTTTCGGGAAGTATGATACTTCCTAGATGGTTGTCAATCCATTGTTTTATCAAATTAATAAAAATAAATGTGAAAAGTAAAGGTCCTATTTTTAACACTTTGATTTAGGTTTCTCAAAATGCTACCAATACATTAGATTAAGAAAAGTAATGAAAATACAAACTAATCTAGTACCAGGAAACGTGTTGTTCTAGTTTGGAAAGGTCACTGAGGTGTTAGACAATGTCTAGGAAAGGTTTTGGGTGATTATGGGCTATTTGGTGAGAGTTATGAGATTTTTAATCTAGGTAAAATTGATAGTCACAAAGACCGATATCAATTAGGCAACCGATACCGATACTAAAAAATGACCGACGCCGGTTAGGTGACTGGTGTCGGTAGGGGCAATATAGTGGAACTATTAAAAATGGGTGTTTTGGGTCTCTCTGTGATTACATCAGAGAGTTGAGGAGGTTTGGGGAAGGATGATATGATTTTTGTTAAGGCTTAGCAAGGGTGGTAAAGGTGCTAGAGTGGGTGAAATGGTTCAGGTTGATGGAATAGGTGGTAAACAAATGAAAGGTGGTATTTGGGACAGAGAAGGATCAAATGAAAGACGTAAATGAAAGACTTAAGATAAAAAAAATCTTAACAAATAATAATGAATTACTTATCTGGTAACTTATAGATCTAAAGGTAGTTGTTGATTGATGAGCATTCATGGGAGATACAGGAATGTGTCTAGTGCCACGGAAATAGAGCCTATCTACTCTACTATGATGATCTAAAACTGTGGATGAGATGACTAGATTCTGCTGAAGACCTGATAAGCTTTGGTTCTTCGTCGGGTAGCTTGAGTGCTCAAGAGTTAGAATGTCAAAGCTTAAGTGAATGAATGAATTGAAGAACCCGTGCAAAGATTAGAAACTCTTATTTAGGGTAACCGACGGCAATTAGGGAACCAGTGCTGACCGACGGATAATCAGTGCCAGTTAAGGAGAATTGGTCTAATTTGCCAAAAATAGGGTTTTTCTCCCAAATTTAGGGTGGTATTTGGCTTAGTCTGGGTCTGGAGTGTTGAATGGTGTAAATTAGAGTGTAGAATTAGTTAGAGGATTAATAGGTCATGAATAGTTAGGGTTAGAAAGATTCCTAGTTAGTTGGGATAAGTGGGGACTTGGTCTAAGGCAATTAATAGGTTTAGAATGGGTCCAGGGTGAGGTGGAAAGGGTGAGGTGGCTAGGTGACTTAGATAATTAACTTAATTGTGATAATTAAATTAATTAAAATGTTTGCAAGTGAGCATGGTGGGGGAATAATATTAAATTAATTAATCGAAGGTGGTTTAGAGGGTTGCGAACTAATTTTGGGTGTCTATAAAGAAAACCAAAAAGGTTGACCAAAAATTTGAAAAATATGAACAAGAACAAAGAGGACACGGGCACCCAGGATGGACATGAGTGCCTGTGCGCTAGTGTCCTTTCCCGGGTGCTAGTGTCTAGAGACAACTGATGACAAATATGTGAAGACTAACAAATAGGGATCACTGTGACCTGACCAGAAATGGGTGGAGAAGTGAGAGAGGTGGGAGATCAAAACCATAGAGACACTCAAAGTAAGACGATGGACTAGATAGTGTGAAACTAGTGAATAATTTTCTTATGCAAGATCCAAATATAAAACAACATACTTGGATGTATGGTAAAATAATAGTAAGTGTGTGATTTTGTGTCTACATTTTCCCCCTTTATGTTATTTTAATGAAATTCAAGTAGTGTAAAGGAAGTAAGGAACAACCTGTGAGAATTCTGGACAAGCCATGTTGTAAAAGTACACACAGAATAAGAGTATATAGTGTGGCGAACCACGGATCAACATATCAATCCATATAGCACAAATAGAGGTGGAAAACCATTGTGAGGATAACTCGGTGATATTAATGATATGATTCAGAGAATTTGGAGATTTCAAAGTTGTCACTGATGGAGATTTGACAGGGTAGGGAATGATCAATTCCCAACTCAATTTCGTATGTGTGAAAATTTGAGGATTTGGGAATCTTGCCCCCAGATGAAGAGTATTAGAGAGAGAGGTCTAGTTTTACCCTCTAACTATGACTACATTCTTAAAATTTCTAGCTATTGTAGATGGACAAAGGCCAAATTTTCCTAATTTAGATCCATTTTGATCCAACAAGAATAACCCATGTAGGAGCAGTATAGGAAAGGAAATGATGTATCATTTCCCCCACTTTAAGGGTATTGTCGCGATGTGTATGAACTCCATGTTAGGTCATCTGGAAGTAATATAAAATGTACAGTGACTTCCCATGTTAGGTCATCTAGGAAGAATTATAAAATACGTTGTGTTGTGCTAATTGATTGATTTGATTTGAGTAGAAGAAATTTGTATTGATATCGAGTGTATACGGTAGATTACTCATGGAGAAATTTTTCACTTGTTACCCCCATATTAGGTCATTTGGGGGAATTGTTGGAAAGTGGTGTGAAATTTCACATAATGTGGTCACCACATCACGCACTTTGATTTAATATTTAGTCTCAATCTCACACTACTATTCATATGGTTTTTGAGTGAAGAAAGTACTAATTAACCCATGTCCTTTGGCCTTTTTACTTTTCTTCTTGTCATCACTTCTAATTCTCCAACCATACTTGCCCAGTATATTTTTTTATTCTGTGTTATTCCTATTTTTGACTGGAGTGCCCAGCCAGGGTTGGGGCGCCCCAAACACCCTGATCCCCTCTTGACACTATGATCCTCTTTGTACTTTTCTTCCATCTTTTGGGCACTTTCTATCTTTTTGAGCTTTCCATTTTTTTAGTGGTTGGGCTTTTTAGGGTTAATAATGAAATTAGAACAAGAGAACCATAAAAATATAAAGTTATGAGACCATAATGAGGGACCAAACACTAAAAACCTACTATCTCCATCTAGATTTGCATCCATCAGAGGCACCTAAAGCTACATTTGCATCCATCTAGCTCCATCACAAGGCACACAATGTTGGTTCATCTGTATCACACTTTATAGGAGTTGATTCTATTATTTCCATACACACATTTACTACATTCTACATCTATTTATTGCTTGTTACTTCAAAAAGTGTGACTAGCACAAGAACAACCTAGGGCACAATTTACACACACATCTTGAACTACATTGGTTCTGAGATGTAGTGAAATGCTTAATTAGTAAGTTCACCATTGTGGCCACTGAGGACAATCCAACCCCTTCATATGCATATTTATATTTTAGGGTTTTGATGCTTTGACAGGGGTTTTATAGGTGATTCCATATTGCAGGTCTTACATCGACATTTGACGCAGTCCACTGAATTTAGTGTGACAAGAATAAAGTATAAACGAACATCCAGTGACACCTTAGAGGAAGGTTTCAGACCATTTCCAAAGACATGGGCACCAAGCTCTCAGACCAAGGGACCCATGAACAGCCCTATACTTTCCTAGGTGCCCCAGTTTGGTCAGACATCTCGGATATGTACTTTCTCGGGCTTCTGTGTGGTCATTTCCTCCTCCTGTTTTACTTGGTTTGCACTACAACACAATCCAACACCTTCGTTAAATCAGCTAAGAACTTTCTAACCCTCTCTTGTACATTAGGGTTTCAAATTTCTATTTATTTAGTTGTTTGAGTTATTTCCTTTATTTATTTAGCTATTATTTACTGCTTTGCATAGCATCAAGTTACACTAGAATATTCCATTTTAGTTTAATCACATAATGTATGATTTTTTTTTTAATAATACTAAATTAGATATGTGAAATGATAATGTAGCATTGTGAGAGGGATCATAAAGTGATCTTGATTGTATTCTCCCCTTTTAGTGAAAGGGCAAGTGATATTAAAAGGAACGTTGAGCTGAAATTAGATGTGAAATAATGTAATAGTGAGCAAAATGAAGTAGAGTAGATGTCACAAAATTATATGTATATCAAGTTGAAAATGTGCTAAATTGGAACATATCATTGTGGAATGTGTGTCATATGATAGTAGGAGTAATTTTGAACTGAAATTCATACACATGTAAGAAAATGAAGTAGTGTACCTCAAGATATGAGTGAAAATTTGTGGCATGTATTAGTTGGAAGGATATGCGTAAATAGTAGCTATACCCAAGTGAGAAATTGAAACTTGCTATAAATAGTAATAGTAAAGGTGAATAGTAACTTCATTTGAACCATGGTTAAGTGTGAGCTTGAGCTTTGAGTGTGTAAAGATGCTCTAAATTAGAGCATCAAGATTAAGCCAATTCAAGATGGTGGCAGTGAATGTGGCGTTAGATATGACAATTGAGTTGGTGAGCATGATTATTTTAAAAAAAAATTGTAAAAATGATATCGTTTTTGTGAATTTTTGTGAAATTTCAGTTTTTGAATGTTTAGTCATTTCTAACCTGGGAAAGATCAGCTAGGGTGTTAACGTCCTTCAGGACACCATCACCCAGATCTAGGTGTTGGTGACCCAATCCTGGGTGTTTGCGCCCTTCTTCTAGGAGTTGGTGACCGAAGATGCTCTTTTGACCCCAAAATGTGATGTTTGTGAAAATTGATGCTTTGTGGTGTTAGTAGTAGTTGTTTTTACATTTATACGGATTACTAACATTATGGTTTTGTTGGATTTTTGTGTTGTGTAAAGGGATATCCATTCGAGAGAGTTCTGTGGAGGTCAACACTTGAGTACGTTGTTGGGATTAGGCCTATCAGATGAAGAGTGGGATATACTAGACAGTGCTATCCTGCGACACATATCTAGACTGAGGGAGGTACCCCATAATATGTCAATGATTCCTACATTGTGTTAGAGGTGGTGTGTAGAAACTTGTACTTTTTGGTTACATATTGGGGAGGTGACTGTATGTACCCAAAATTGTATGTACTGTACTGTTAGAAAGAGGTTACGGAAAACCCCAATGATGATACAGGTCTCCTCGCAAGGTGTTCAGGATCTAGAAAATCTCTCCAAATTTACATTTGTATCTCATATGCCTCATCTGGGCTCCACATGTTTTTTTCTACCCTCTGCCCCCCCTTTTCGTTGTGTTTTGGTCTTAAGTGACGAGAACGCCACCCTGCTAGGGCAGCAGTCCCATGACTGCCGCCCAGGAAAGGGCAGCAGTTCTGTAACTACCGCCCTCTACAGGGTGGTGGTCCTGTGCACATTTTCTAGAATGTTCCAATGATTTCGTCAAACGTAAAATTTCAATTTCTATCCTCATTTTTCAGCTACTTTGCTTTGCATTTATGTTTTGGCCGCCTTCTGAATAGTGTTTTCACTTTGTTTAATGGTAAAAGAGTTCTCAATTCCAAGTTACCCTTCTGGTAAGTTCAAATTGCTATAAATAGCAAACTTGTTTTCAAAAAAATGGCCCCTCTCCTTCTGTGTTTGATCATTCAAGTCATTTGAAGTTTCTTGCATAGAGTTTCAATAGTTTCATGCTTTGTATGAATTGTTCAGCGTCTTCATTTCTATGTTTAGAGATCATTCGATATTCTTATTTGCAATCTTACTTCATTATTGTCCCATATAAGTCAGTTTAGACATAAGATGGTTTCATTCATAGATTGGAATCCATCTTAGAGTTACAGGTTTTGTTTTAGTCACAAAAGATAGATTCCATAATTCTCGGCGTATTTACGTTGTATTCCTCGTAATAAATCCTGCTAGGAATTACATAGTCAAGCTCTATTCACTTGCACTATCCCTCTCTTACTTTCACTGTATTTGGTTTATATCCAAAGCTATTCCTTTGTTCAAGTATCTTATTGTTGCTGACACTATCACATACACACTTTTCTGGATTCATGAGAACACGAAGGAACGAGGAGATCACATTGAGGGGCACAAGTCATGGCACTACTGGATTTACTACTATTTTATAAACTCCAGGTTTGAGCTATCAAAGTTATAATTATAATATATAAAATAGAGTAGTAAATTCTTTCATTTTCAATTAAATCTCACTTTTGATATCACTAGGAAAGTTGTGGGGAATGATAGTTTCTAAGAAACTATGATTCATTCCTCACTTCTGAGGTAGGATTGAGTGTCTTTCGATTTAAAACTAGTTATTTGCTTAAATATTTAGGATAAATTCACAACTACACAGGCAAATAGCTATACTAGAGCTACCTTTCTTGTTTTGATTTTGTTATTAGATTAAATATCCATTTTATGAATATATTAGAATAGATTCTCTTTTAATTTCGTTAAAATATTTCATCAAAAATATAAAAATAAAAGAATATATGCATAGTATAGATACATCTTTCATAATTATTTTATTTAGTTTCAATTAAAAGTTGAATCATATTTGTATGACAATCACGGGACCTAGAGAGCCTAGAGATTACATATTTCCAACCGGTGGTACATCAACCAAATCTCTCCACAAGACTAGCTGATATAGATCAAGACCTTAGGATTCAAGTTTTTCAGATGACAATGGTAAACCTACAAAAAATTAGTGAACAATTGAGAGAATTGAATATTCAATACGATAAAGCATACATGTTCTGGTCAAATCAACCTAGCTACAAACTGCCTTGATAAGCATATCCACATGACTCATACAAGAACTTCAAAAGAGAACGAAGTATTTGGTTACGATTCTTTAGTTCCACAACCCAACATAGGATACCTCCTCATTGACATACATATTTCCTTACATATTCAAGTTGTCATAACACTTGTAAGGTATTCTGAGAAAATCATACAACTTCCTAGTTCTAAACATAGAAGTTGAAAAAGCTTACGACTATTAGATAATCGGAAGAAGAGATTGACTCCTCACATGACCATAAGAGGTCTGCCACAACCAAAAACTTATGGTTGTGATCCACAGGTCCAACAACCCAACGGGCCTACTGATCAATAAAATTTTGATGCTAGTTTATGCACACTAATATTTAGATCCTCACCACTTCCACCAAACATTATTACACAATTCTCCTGTATTAAACGTAAGCAGCCAATCAGGCTAGGGATTTATGAACTAGACCAAAGAAACATCCATAAAATCCTCGGATGAATTCACTACACCTCTCATCACCATTTTCCATGACCTTGTTTAGAAATATACATGAAGCACCTACAAGTCATTTTCCATGTATCCCACAGCCAATAAATAGGATCTCGGCATAGCTCGACATTGATTGGAGCCTTCAAGCAGCTATTATATCTGAGTGATCCGTTACACCAATTCAGGTTAGGAGGGCCTTCTTCGCCTTAGATTCACATATTCCATTATTGTGTGTTGAGGATATAAGATTTCCCAACTATTTTTTCTATATCCACATATATTCCATTCTCATCAGCTATCTCAGCATGACCTTAGGAGTTCAGGTACGAAGAAGAGATGCTTGTAGATTCTCATGCTCGATTGTCACTTTTCTATCGTATAAAATTGGTGAACCTGACATGAAACAAACGATTTTTCCTTTGTAAATATCATTTCAATCATCAACCTCCACACTTTCACATTACTGCTACTGCTGATGTCATATACCCCCCAAATGTGTCAATGATACAACGCATGTGGTATACATCCTCTCAAGAGCCTCGTATTCGCATTCTAGCATCTTAACTTGAATAGACAACCATTTTCTTCACTATTCTACATGGGCTAACAACTATCACCAAGTAAAAACATGTCATCACAAACTCCTCCTCTGAACATAATCTAGCTCTAAATAATCATTCCTATATGGAGAAGCATGGAAAAGCATTACCCGAATCTAAAAAAACAAGATTCAGTAATATTGCTGCAAATAATATGAATCAAAGCATCCTGACATACATTACCCATTGCCACATTTGCCTTGGGTTTTGTTCAGACCTATTGTTTTATTCTATAGTCCCGAAGCTCCCAACAGTCCCATTCTTTACATGCCCAGTATTTTCCACAGTTATGCCACAAGCGAACTATGCTTGCAAAAACATGGGTTTTAACCTATAGCCCGATCCTTTGTATTTTCCACCCGTTATCTCTATACTTCAAGAAAACTCCCCCTAGTTCCTCCAGCTGTGGAAAATACTCATTCCCTGAATCTTGGCAGATTCACCATGAGCTTTTCCTTCAGTAGGGTATCATACCTCACTTTAGAATCACTCAAGGTGTACAATAATCACTCTTTAACGACAAAACATTGTGAGTTCACCAGGATCACCGAGTTGCATTACCAGCCTTAGCTAACCAGGCTAGAGGATTGGAACTCTCAGGTAAAGCAGCATAAAAATTCATATTTCGGGAAAGTAGGAATCCCTAACCCTCCACATCATCCCAGCCAATTTGACCTCTTGTAACCAGGAAGCTAATCATATTCAGGTAAACCATCCTTAAAATTCATTTAGACTGATCTGCTACTGAACCATTCTCAGACATCTTCATATTAGAACAACTGTTTTCATTAATGCCGCTCCAGTTAGAGGCAGAGGGTTTTTCATACAACTCTCGGCTAATGCATCCGAATAATTCATACTAGAGAAGTGTTCCTTCCTACTTGAATATTTATTAAATAATCACCGTAGATGCAAGACACATTCTGGATTGTCCCAAGTGCCTTACCTATCTAGCAAATCCCATTCTGCATCTGTCATGCTACAAATACATTTGCTATGCCTTCTCAGAAAATGGAGTATGCCAGATCCTTCTGATAAAGGTAATCTTCCATCTGAATCTTCCAAAGACTATGCGGTAGGGACTTTCTCCGTTGATGTTTATCAGAGCCCCTAGATCTTCACCATACGATCTGCCATAGCTCCCACTCAAGATAACACTTTCCTTGTGATTCAACACTTCAGTAATACCAAAGGGGAGGCTCTGATACCAAATTCACATATCAAGAAATAAGTGCCACGGAAATTATGTGGAATTAATCCCTCACAGATCGCAACAGTAGAAACTAAGATATTGCAGAAAATATTAGAGGGTATCTCAAATGTTTAGTATTATAGAATACCTAAAGCCTCGATACACAACGTTCAAATAAGATTGTGTCAGAGTTTATCAACGCTTTTGACATCACCCAATTGTTGGGCTACATCCACCAAGGATCACTTGCTTATATTTTATTATAAGCCACCACTCTCTCAATACAGTACTGCAGATCATTGTATTCAAAGATGGTGTATAGTCCAACAAACTCATACAGCAAGTGCTCCACACCTGAATTTAAATGCACATCTACAATGTTATTCATTCATATATCTATCATATGCATAAAACCATATAAGGATAGACAACTACATAAGTAGTTCCCACTAAGAACTTGTGATGAAGTTACTCGAGAGTGCTCATCCTAAAAAGATCAAGTCCCAGTGATACCTATGTGGTCATAAGACATCCTGGAACATACAGAGAAAATCATCATTTCCCAATTGATATATCTAGGACATGTTTTAAGGCCCAGGAATGACAATTTTGGGGGCGGGGGATGCCCTGACAAAAACCCCGGTGGGGTTACAACAGATGGAGTCAGTGTATCAAGTACTCTTAGTGTACATGTCTGTCAACACTTTTAGCACCTATGAATATAGGCTCAACACACCTAATACAGTTGGATATCAGTCCAGTGATCAATATGGCATGAGTTTCCTGAGTGATCAATCAGACAAGGATCATCTAAAGAGGATAATACAATGAATCCACTTTCACTACTCCTTACTGGGAGGCCTATTGTTATGTGGTCATGTCATTCAGTCTTAAGAAGGACGGTGCTACCTACCAATGGGCCATGACCTCATATATTCCATGATTTTATTCACAAAATTATGGTATCTTACTTTAAAGACCTTCTAGCTAAGGCCACAAGAAGTGATGTGATTACCAATGAGGTGCTTCACTATAATCCTCTCTCACTTCATCAAATATGTAGATGTTCACATTGAATTCTAGAAAAATGTGTGTTTTGTGTGACGAGAGGGAACTTACTATGTTTACATCATCTTTTCTTACAGGGATTACCAGACAATCTAACAAATAACTACTTTATAGACATGCTTTTGGCAAGTCCTACACTACCTACACCAATCACCTATATGAGTTGATCAGTTAAATCCCTTCCCAGAAAAATCAGCAAACCTCTCAATTTAACCTTCATTGATTCTCTCCAATAAATAATTCTAACAATAAGAAGGATTAAACTGCAACGTCTAGAAATACAAAGGTGTAATGAGATATTTGAAATAACGATTCAAGATGCCTCAACTTTTTTCACCTCCCATGCTCATGCCTCCCGAATCCTATCGCCCCCTAATTTTTTATATTCTCGAGCAATATTAGAGATCTCAGTTGATCTTGCATGTTGAGCGTGAAGAATAATGCATCATCAGACAATGAATGTACAGTTTCATAGCTCATTAGTCTGCATATTTTCTAGACTATGAGACACAGTTACTACAATAGGAAGAAACTAGTAATGCCTCGCTATAGTAGTTACATATCAGATTGGTTAAGGCATTACATGTTTAACCAAGATACGTGTGTTATTGTTAAAACCTATTGTCTTCAATACATTCACCTAACACATCTTTTTACGTTTGTCCAAGCATTAGGTCTTGGACGCTTCATAATCCAGGTTAACGCAAGAGTCCTGAGTTATCTTATATCAACAATGTAGTCTATCAAGGGAAATTTCATACACTGATTGGTTGGCATAGCCAGATAGGGTTAAACGGTGGAGAGTTAGTATTTGACATAAGAAAGTTTCCGTAATAGACATGTATATATTTCACATAGAAATCAGTTCTCCCAATGTTGTGTGTCCATGGTATTTAGATATTACAACAATTTTACGTTAAGCGTGTACCATGCATACCCTGATGATGGAGCAGTATCGTAATAGAGAATAGTCCCCTATGCATCATATCTTCATCAATCTACGATATGGAGAAATAGAACAAGTGCTCTCATCATGAGACATGCTTTGATGAAATGATTGTCTCAAGGTGTGTTAACTTCAATCAGGAATATAGAATCTGAAAAAATCACTCTATGTAGTCAATAACGATCCTTTGTGGAGGTCATTTTGGATAGATCATGCAACCACTAGAAAAATGACATCAGATTAGTCGTTTATGGATACATCGTATGAACACAATGCACTTGGAGTACGTACACAAGTGCCAAAAGTGTCAGGTTTTTACACCTCGCGAATAACCTATATACCCTAAACCATCAAGGGGCTCCTACAACCCTTTGCATACACACTTGGCATTTCTCCACATGGGGCTTAGATTTGATAAGTAAATTCTCTCCCTACATTAGCATGAACTGGCCATGATTTAATTAAATAAACCAGCTCAATTAATATTTCATGAAGTGGGTTGAGGTCATGCCTCAGTCACCACTAGACATGGGGTCAAAAGGTTGCAAATTTCATCTTGACCCAAGAATATTTGTAGGTGGCAAAGACAAATAAAGGTCCCACAGGTCAATTATATCTGGAATACAGTATCCACGTTGTTTAAAAATGATAGCAAGTACATGAGTTATGTGAAAATTCTTAGATAAGTCACGAGCACATATTTCTCCTATTTGAACCCTTAGGATAATGGACAAGTCTTCAGGAAACTAATAAGATGTCTAAAATCCCTCTCCTGACCTAAATTTTTTTAAGAATAATAATTAGAATTGGAAACTAAAGCTATTTTCGGCCTTGTGGACCTATAGATCATCAGTAAGAATGATGCCTAATGGGGGAAACCCCATATTCCTTGGCATTGCCCTAGTTCTAGAAGCCTGGTTTCGACCACTTGAGCGTCGAGATAGATAATTCTTTGGATATCCATGGGGCAAGGAACTCATCATTGGGATGAAAAGGATATCGTGAAGCATAGCTCATTTAGCTAGAAACTGCTCGATGAAGCTCGAAATAGAGCTGAGGTACACCATAGTCATGCTTACACTGACATGCCATGTGTTGGAATTATACATGACAGAAGGTATATGAACGTGCATATACGCCTCTTGGAGAATTTTTATTGAGACTTGATAGCCAGATAGACATAGACAAATCAGCGAAAGGAAGTTGTAATTTCAAGCCCAAGTGGTTGGGCCCATCATCAACATCATGGAGGACTTTGAGGATAATGGGGCATATCACCTGTGTAATTCTAAAGGGTGAATAATTAGGTGATATCCATTAACTTCACTTCACCTTAAAAAGTTTTTATGCATAGATCCATTTACATTTCCACATGTACACTATCGCAGTCTACATTACATTGGTCATTTAGTTAAGTTCATTCTATTCACTCATTTCATAAATATTGTGGTCAAGGAACGTATTCTTAAGAAATTAACTACAAGCTTTTGAAAATATTGGCAAAAGCATTCAAATCATATCTCTTTAATCTTCATAACATCATCAAATGGTTCCAAAATCATTTCATCAATTCAATAGACAAAGTCTTGAAAAAATCCATACCAAGGCCTGCATACTTGGTCATACTCATTCTTTGCCCATTCTACTAGGTTATTGGTGTTATTCTTACCTAGCAAAAGTCTAAACATTTCTAGAAGCTTCTTGGTGTCACATCTATCCTTTGGTCTTACCCTGTCATCTTTGAAACAAGGGATACTCCAAAATGCAACAAATCAGAAATGTCAAAGTTAATCAAAAATACTAAACAAAATAAAATATTTTATTTTTACACACTTCTTTTCCCCACCAACCTTCGGTGATGAGCCTGCATCTCTTACTTGGTGATACGAGGTTGGAGAAAGGAAAGAAGTGCCCTTACTCACCTATCTTCCTTCCTTCGGTGATGAGCCCATGCTTCTTACTAGTAGCATGGGGCAAGGCATAGGGGGTCCATTCAGTTACAAATTAGTGAATATTAATATCATTCAAAGCAAAGTGTGTTTAAGTGAAATTAAAAATCCAAAGTTCCAAAGAGTATCAAATCCTTAAAACCAGTTTTTGTCAACCAAGTTGCCATCCATGGATCTAAGTCTAGATAAACTGGAAAATAAGATGCATTCTTGTACTATGTAGTAGTGTTAGAGTAAGAGTAAGTACGTAAGTCTGAATTTGATTTCTTTCAATACTTTGTCTTTCTCTCATCATTTCCATTTAGTCAAACTCATATAATTTGCACCCTTCCTAGCTCTTGGTGTTGAGCCCTCGCATCTTACTAGTTGTGTGGAGTTGGGAAGTGGGGAAATTTCATTTGATTATCACTACATATTCATCACGTTTTGTCAAAACAAGAAGAAGAAATGAATATTTCCCAAATAAGCCAAAATTTCAGTACTATAGTATGTTTACATCATCACATATCAGCATTACAAAAACAAACAAAAAGAATAACATTATGTTCAACATTTGTTATCACTTATCATCCATTGCATACATTCTGAAAAGAATATGAAAAACAGAAATTCTAAACATCTAAGAGTACACACATGAATCAAATCATCAATATAAGCCAACTCTGATGCAAATGAATAACCGAATCAAAAAGAGATATATGTATATATCATAGTGATGTCATAGTCTTTGTACGATGTCATCACACACTAGGTGCGGTCAAAATGCTTGTAATAAGCACGAAAAATACCAAAACATCATACATGCCTCACAAAATGGAGACTAAGAAATAAAGGAACTCTTCCTATCCTGCCCTTTTGAGGCCCATTATGACTGCATCTAGTTAAGAATTTCTTAGGAGTCCTTCTCAAAAGAATTTCAAAACTATAACAAAAATGCTAAGCCTAACACAAAATACCATTCCCAAGACTTCGCATTCCAATTCAATCATACTCAGAAACATGAAAAGAGCGATCACGTAATGGACCCAAAGCTCAAAAATTACCAAATCGATACATGCACAAATGAATAGCTCAAAATGAGCTCGTTTCATATATCATATACGCGTAAATGATATAGTATAAATGATTTATATATATATATATAGTATTCTAATCTTGTTTTGAGTGTTCTTATGCAGAGTTGGAGTGCCAACGGAGGTAAGTTCTTATCCCCCACACAAATGGTGAGTCCTCATTTCATTTTAATTTAGTATTTATTTTTCGATTTATTTTATCTATCTACGCTTGAGTCCCCTTTTCATTTTACAAATAGTGGGAATTTGGATGGCAACATTGCGACACATCGGTGTGTCAGGTATAGCTTCTAACTCACCATTTCAGGAGATCCATACTCAGACCCACCGTTTTACACCTCTTCATGGCTAAAATGCTTCTCCGAGGGGGCAATGTGTATGTACCCAAAATTGTATGTACTGCACTGTAAAAAATAGGTTACAGAAAACCCCAATGATGATACATGTCTCCTTGCAAGGTGTTCGAGATCCAGAAAAGCTCGCCAAGTATACATTTGCATCCCAAAAATGCCTTGATCCAGACCTCTGCATGTTTTGTCCTAACCTTTACCCCCTTTTTCCTTGCATTTTTGTCTTTAAGTTACAGATACCGCCTCCCTGCCAAGGTGAGTGGTCCCGTCGACCTACCACGGTGGTCCAGTAACCGTCACCCAGGACAGGGGTGGCGGTCCTATAACCAGTTGCCTTGTGCAGGGCGGCAAGTCCTGTGCTTCTTTTCCAGAATGTTCCGACGATTTCATTAAACGTAAAAATTCAATTTGCATCTGCATTTTTCAACAACTCTTGCTTGCATTTATGTTTTAGCTGCCCTAGTAAATAGTGATTTCTCTTTGTTTAATGGTGAGAGAGTTCAATTTGAACTTACCTTCTAGGTGATTACAAATGATATAAATATGCAGCTTGTTTGATCAAGTAAATGGTCTTGGTTCTTTGGTCTGGAGTCTTCATTCTTGAGCTTCAGTCTTCAATACTCAGTCCTAGATTTTGTTTTATGAATAATTTTATCTTTAGCATGGACTAGAATTTTGAATATTTAGTTATGCCTTAGCTGTACACCAACAACGATCCTGCTAGGAATCACATAGGCCAAGCTCTGTTCTCTTGTGCCATCCCTCTCCTACTTGTACTTCGTTGTATTTCTCTGAAGCTGCTATTGCCCATTGTTTGAGTACCTGTTGTTTATCATTTTGTTTCATCATTGCTGCAACGACCCTGCTAGGAATCACATAGGCCAAGCCAGTTCACTTGCGCCATCCCTCTCCTACTTGTGCTTCATGCCATTTTTACTTCAAAGCATCTATCGTTGTCCCAAGTGCCTTCTCTTACCAATGTTTCTATACTCTTACTCTTTCTGGATTCACATGAACATGCAAGAATGAAAAGATCACACTGAGGGGACAAGCTACAACACAATTGGATTTTCCACTACTCAGTAAACTCCAAGTTTAAATCATCAAATTTATTATCAAATAGAGTAGTGAATCATTTTATTTCAGTTAAGCTCACTTTCAATATTACCAGGGAAGCTGTGGGGAATGATAGTTTCTGAGAAGCTATGATTTGTTCCTCACTTCTGAGGTAAGATTGAAGGTTTTCAATTAAGTTAATTAGTTGTCTTTCATCTAGATTCACACATTTGCACAGGTGAATAACCACACTGGGTTATCTCGCTTGTTTAGTTTTAGTATAAGAGTATTTTAAATAAGTTGTTTGTAATTATAATGTTTCAATCGTGTATTTTGTTTAGATTAGTTTCCCTTTCAGCAGTAGTATAAATTGTTATTTTCAGTTTAATTTAATTCATTTTAAATTAATACTTAGATCCTAATTAGGAAGATAAACCATAGGGAATTTACGCTACCCGTTCATAGCCTCTAAATCTCCCCTTTGTCATTCCAGCTACCAGGAGATCACACTACCAAATCTTAGTCACTGATCCTCCCATAGTTAACTTTAGGAAAGTTGCTTGTTGATTCTCATCCTCGCCTGTAGCTTTCCTATTGTAGAAAACTGACCATAATCTCGGATGTGACTTCGTCTAAGTCACCCGCATTTCAAACCACCGGCTGTCTTCGGCATGACCTCGGGAAGGTCGGGTACGGGGAAGGTCATTTGCTGATTATCATCCTCACATGTCACTTTTCTGTCATACAAAATTGGTGAACCCGATGGGAATGAAACAAATAATTCTTCCTCTTTTATTTTCATTTCTTTCATCTAGCCACCTTTATCCTACAGTTCCCCTTTTATTTTCCTCTTTCCCATTATTATTATGTGGGTATTCATATACCCCCTAAATATGTTAGGATACGATGCATATGGCAGACCTCTCTCAGGTCTCGAAGCAATTATGATCAAACAAATAGACAAATGTCACCCTCACTTTCTGCATGGGTTGATAACTATTAAAGTAATTACTTGTCATCTCAAACTCCCCCTCAAATAACTAGTTCCAGTTCTTCATTCCGAATTGAGGAGTTAGATCATCTTGCACAAATGCAACAACCAAAGCCCTCAGGCTCTAATAATATGATGTTTATTGGAGAATCCATTTCATCTCCTCGAGTCTTGTTCAAACCACAGATCAGTAGACAGTCAGATCCACTCCCATTTTTGGATGAGGAGTATTTAGCGCACGCTAATGCTAGAAGCAAACAATGCTTCCAAAACATGTATCCACCTATAGGGAGTTTGCAAATACAATTGATACCCTACTCCAAGAAAACACCCCCATTCCTCCACCTATGGGAAATACTCTCAGTGAAGCTTGGCAGGGTAATGATCAATTCATAGCAGGGTATCATACCCCTTTACAACCTCAAGGTATACAACAAACACCATTAAGGAAAAACACTGTGTCTTCACCAATAGAGGTCATCTCAGCCTTAGTTGAGAAGGTTAGAGGATTAGAACTTGCTCAAGAAAACCAAAATTCATATTTCGGGCAAGCAGGAATCCCCAACCCTCTGCATCATCCCAGTCAAGTTGACCTCCTTATAGGAATAGGCACGTTAGGCATGCCTCCTCAACATCCGTATAACTCACCCACAACAAACACCAACTAGAATCACGTGTTTTCAAACGCCACTCCAGTTGAAAATATGATACCTCCCGGCTTGGTACCAAACAACCCATACCAGAACAATGTTCCTCCCTACTTAAACATTTATTCAAAATCACCATAAGGAGACATGTTCTCTTCTCCCGGGATGTTCGTTCAACCACAGGGATTGCCTTATGTCCCTACAAATACATACACTATGCCATATCAACAAACCATGCCACCCCCACCCCCCTCAAGCAAAACACCATCGATGGTCGAAACCTATGCTGGTAGGGACTTATTCATAATATTTAAAAGAGCCCCTAGACTTCACCATACGAAGTGTTCATGCTTCCAAGACCTCTTACTTGATTTACCCAAATACAAAGGGGAAGGTTATCCAAATGCACACATTAAGGCCTATGCCATGGCCATACGGGAGTTACTCCCTTGGGATGGGGTTGTTGCTAAGATATTCCCTAAAACCTTAGAGGTTATTGCCCTTGATTGGTATTACAGAATACATGAAGCCTCGATACACTCATTTAAACAACTCGTGTCAGAGTTCATCAAAGCTTTTGATATGAACAAATTGTTAAGAATAGGAATCAGGGAATTCTTGCATATTAAACAAGAACATAATGAATCCGTTGCTCATTTTATTCAAAGATGGCATACGGTTCTCTACTCATCAGCAAGTGCTCCAAACATGGATCAAATGGAACTATGTGATTTATTCCTTAATTCTCTCAATAGAGAGATAAAGGAAGAAGTCCAGAAGTTCCCACTAAGAACTTATGATGAAGTACTCGAGAGTGCTCTCTGAATTGACCAAGCAGTGATAGATAGTGGTCGTAAGACATATGGAACAAATGGGAAATTAATCACTCCCAATCAAAACACTATGACCTATCCTAATACCAGGAATGCTAATCAAGGACCTAAGATCCTTAACAAGAACCGCAGGGTTACAACATATGGGGTAACTGACCAAGTTAAAAGAGAAAATGTTGTGAACATTTTGCCACTCGTTAACAATCAGCGAAATAACAATTTTACTCCAACAATCAACATAGTGGATTTTAATCATCCACCACAACCACAACAACAACAACAACAATGAAAAATCCAAACACAAGGTCCAAATCAAAACCCAACTGGATATCAGAGTCAAAACCAAAGGCAACAACCTCAAAATTTTAACTCTAACAATCTAACAACCTTATCAGAATTTTGGGCCACAGCAGGTTTCAAATCAACAACCCTCGAAATTATAATCCCAATTTGTATTGTGGTTTCCACAAGATTCAAGGCCATGATACTAGGACTTGCCGTGACTACAATAAATTCATGCAGTCATTTTCCAGAAGATCAAAAACAACTCTTTATAGATATGTTCTTAGCAAATTCTGTAGTACACCTGCTCCAAACACTTACACAGGGCAGTTTCCCCTCAAAATGCACCCCTCAAGATCTTTAATGATCCACTCCCAAATCATTCTAACAATAACAGGTTAGATCCAAACTGGAACAAACAAAGGTGTTATAATAGTGAAATAATGATCAAGATGCCTCAACTTACACTTTGTGAACTCTAGATTGCTCCTAACCTAGGTTCAAACGGTAATACAAAAATCTAAGGATTAGTTGAGTTGGAGTAGGTTGAGCGTGAAATTAATGCAACAACTCAAACAAAGGAGTATGTTTCACAGCCCCTACCTGATATTTTGATTGAGCACGTAGATGAAGTTCATATACAATAGCAAAACCCATAGGAACCTATGATTTAATATGAATGACTTGAACTAAAACCTTTTCTCACATTTCATTCCTAGATTTGCTGAAGAATTCACCTATGCATCGCTTTAATTACTTAAATAATTAGGTCTTGGACATCTAATCCACGTCACATCCACCTCCTAGAAAGATCAAATAAACCATGTAGACTTTAACGTCTACCCTCCGGGCAGCCCATGGGGATACTAGTTTGTATTTGACATAAGCAAGATGCCAACAGACACTGAAATTTCACGTAGAGGTGATCCACCCTTGCACTTGCAGGTTTGGATTTACAACAACTACGTCAAGTGTGTAATAAAATTGACAATGGGGCAGTAGTTAACATAGTTCCCTTCACTTTTCTTCAAAAGTATAAGATATGGAGAAACAAACTATTCTTCAACACGAAACATGCTAAGGGGATATGATAGTCTCAAGGAAACTTCAATTGGGACTATAGTGCTACCAGTCACTTTAGGGCCCAAAAAAATCCTCACTGGATTTTATATTATAGATTAGGAAACCAACTATAATATGATTCTCGGTCTCCCATGGATACATCGCATGAAGGCAATCCCTTCCACGTTATTCCAAGAAGTAATGTTTTTACACCTAGGAAAAGTCTTCATCACTCAAGGGGATCCTAAACCCTTCGATATAGCCACTTAGAAAACCTCAAGAAAAAGAAAGGAATCCATATAGAGTATGAACTTCCCACAAATCAATTAAACAAACCACCTCCAAAGGTAAAAGAGTTATTCCTAATTACCCCAAACATTCCAGAGGTTGATACAATTGTTGCAACCAAAAACTAATAGAGGTGGCAAAGACAAATAAAGGTTAGTCAATTTATGTGGAAACAGTCTCCACTAAAACCACTGCAGGAATTATGAAACTCTTAGAGAATGATGTGTTGATCTTTCTCCCATTTGAACCAACAAAAGGGAATGGTTAAAATTCTCAGTATAACCATCTCTTCCCTTAGATGACCTAGATCTAGATATGAACATGATAGAATTAACAAATGAAGAAGGGCAATTTAAAATTGAAATGATGAATCCTATCAAAACCATCTCTAGGCATTACCCTATTCTAAAGCATGAGTTTTGACCCATGAGGTGTCTGAAGCTAAGTTTTCCTTATCCGTGGGGAGAAGACCTCATCATTCAAATGAAAATTTACAAATAAAGGGCAATGTCTCCATATGGGAGAAAAGGTTGAGCAACATAGTCATCCTCACCCATAAATGCCATCTCTCAAAAACATGACAATGAGGCACACGAATGCACATCTTTCAGACAAAATGTTTTTAATAATGGGACATATACACCTCTAGGAAAGGGTTGTAAGTTCAAACCCAGAATGGTAGGCCCTCATCAAGAGAACTAAAACTTTGAGGATAATGGTTGTCTCGATGTGTACTCAATTAGGGGTGAAGAATTCGATATTCAGTCAACTTTCTTCACCTTAGACATCACGACATATAGTTCCACCTTCATTTTCATATGTACATGGTTGCAGTTGCATTGCATTAGTAACATAGTTTTTTCATTTTGTTCACTTGTTTCGTAAATTTTGTGGTCAAGGAACTTATTATTAAGAAATTCAATATAAGCTTGTGAAAATATTGGCAAAAACATTCAAAATCATCTCTTCAGTTTTTCATAATATCATCAAATGGTTCCAAAATCATTTCATCAATTCGACAGATAAAGTCTTGACAAAATACCATACCAAGGCCTGCATACTTGGTCCGTACTCATTCTTTTCTACTTGGTTAAGTTGTTCTTACCTATGGTGAATTCTAGAATTTCTTGGTGTCACATCTATCCTTCTTACATCTCTTTATTAAACAAGGATACTCCAAAATCACAAATCTTGTGAAATGTCAAGTTAAGATCAAAAATACTAAACCAAATAGAATATTTTATTTTTACACACTTCTTTGCCCCACCAACCCTTGATGATGAGCCTACATCTCTTACTGGTGATGTGAGGTTGAGAAAGGAAAGAAGTGCCCTTACTCACCTATGTCCTGCCTTCGATGATGAGTCCATGCTTCTTACTAGTAGCATGGGGCAGTGCGTAGGGGTATCTATTCATGAAATTTAGTGATTATTAATATCTTTAAGCAAAGTATTAAGTGAAACTTAAGACATGATCTGAATTCCAAAGAGATCAAATCCTTAAAACCATATTTTGTCATTACCAAGTTTCCATCCATGGATCTTAGTCTAGATAAACTAGAAAATAAGATACATTCTGAACTATGTAGTAGTTTCAAGTAAGAGTAAGTACACAAGTCTAAAATTGATTTCTATCAATACTTTTCCTTTCTCTCATCATTTCCATTCAGCCAAACTCATACAATTTGTGCCCTTCCCAACTCTTGGTGTTGATCCCTCACATCTTACTAGTTGCGTGGAGTTAGAAATGGGGCAAGTTCATCTCGTTATCTCTATATATTCATCACATTTTTCAAAAACAAGAAGAAGCAATGAACATTACCCAAATAAGCCAAAATTTCAGTACTACAATATGTTTGCATCATCACATATCAGCATTACCAAAAATAAACAAAAAGAATAGCATTTTGTTCAACATTTGTTATCACTTGTCATCCATTACATACATTCTTAAAAGCATATGAAAATTGTAAATTCTAAACATATAAGAGTACACACATGATTCAAATCATCAATATAAGCCAACTCTATACAACGAATAACCGAGCCAAAAAGAGATATATGTACATATCATAGTGTGTAATAGCTTTTGTACGATGTCATTGCACATTAGGTGTGGCCAAAATGCTTGCAATAAGCACAAAATATGCCAAAACATCATACATGCCTCACAAAATGGAGACTAAGCAATAAAGGAACTCTACCTATCCACCCTTTCAAGGCCCATTGTGACCGCTCTAGTTACGAATTTCTTAGGAGTTCCTTCTCAAAAGTATTTAAAAACAAGCAAAAAGCTAAGCCTAACGCAAAATACCATTCCCAAGCCCATTCCAATTCAATCATACAAAAAAATGAAAAGAGTGATCACCGTGGACCCAAAGCTCAAAAATTTCTAAATCGATACGTGCAAATGAATAGTCAAATGAGCTAGTAAAATGATATATGTTATATATATATATATATATATATATATATAGTATTCTAAACTTGTTTTGAGTGTTTTTACGTCAGAGTTAAAGCACCGATGGAGGTAATTTCTTATCCCCTACGCAAATGGTGGGTCCTCATTTCATTCTAATTTAGTATTTATTTTCGATTTATTTTATTCTATCTACACTTGAGTCCCCTTTTTCATTTTGCAGATAGCGGGAATTTGGATGGCAACATTGTGACACATGGGCATGTCAGGTATGGCTTCTAACTCCCCATTTCGGGGAATGCCATACTCAAACCCACCATTTTCTACCTCTTCATGGTTAAAACACTTATCTAAGGGGGGCAATATGTATGTACCAAAAAATGTAGGTACTGTACTACTGGAAAGAGGTTACGGAAAACCCCAATGATGATTTAGGTCTCTTCACAAGGTGTTCGGGAATCCAGAAAATCTTGCCAAGTGTATGTTTGTCATCCCAAATGCTTTATTCAAGCCTCTGTGTGCTTTGTTCTGTCCTTTGACACATTTTTCTTTGCATTTTGGTCTTAAGTGACGAGACAGCCACCCTGCCTGGGCGGTGGTCCCATGACCACCGCCAAGGATAGGGCGGCGGTCCTATAACCGCAGCCCTGTGCAAGGTGGCGGTCATGTGCACGTTTTCCAGAATGTTCCGATGATTTCGTCAAACATAAAATTTCAACTTTCTACCCGCATTCTTCAACCAATTTGTCTTTGCATTTATGTTTTGGCCGCCCTAGTAAATAGTGTTTTCCCTTTGTTTAATAGTAAAAGAGTTTCAATTTGGAGTTTCCCTCTAGTAAATTCATTTTCTATAAATAGCTAGCTTGTTTTCAAACAAATGGCCCCTCTCCTTCTCTGTTTAATATTCAGACTCGTTTGAATTTCTTTCTTTGAATTCCAATAGTTTCATGTTTTACATCATTATTAGTCTTCCTTTGTTGTTTAGAGGTCATTTGATCTTCTTGTTTCATCTTGCTTCATTGACTGTCCCATACAATCAGTTTAGCATAGGATAGTTTCATTTTATATTAGAATCCATCTTAGAGTTACAGGTTTTGTTTGTCACAAAAGATAGATTTCTAGAACTCTCGGCGCAGTTGTGTTGTATTCCCAATAAATCCCGCTAGGAATTGCATAGTCAAGCTCTGTTTACTTGCACTATCCCTCTCTTACTCGCATTGTATTCGGTCTATATCCAAAGCTACCATTGTTCAAATACCTTCTTCTCTTGATGCTATCATATACACACTTTTCTAGATTCACGAGAACATGAAGGAACGAGGAGATCACACTGAGGGGACGAAGTCACACACAACTAGATTTACCACTGTTCTGTAAACTCCAGGTTTGAGCTATCAAAGTTCTAGTTACAACATATCAAATAGAGTAGTAAATTATTTTATTTTAGTCAAAAGTTCAGCTCTCGATATCGCCAGGGAATAGCTATGGGGATTGATAGTTTCTGAGAAACTATGATTCATTCCTCACTTCTGAGGTAGGATTGAGAGTCTTTCAATTCAAAACTAATTAGTATTGCTTAGATATTTAGGATAAATTCACAACTACACAGGCAAATAGCTACACCAGGCTACTTTGTTTTTTTTAATTTTGTTACTAGATTAGTTGTCCATTTTCTAAATATATTAGAATAGCTGCTCTTTTAATTTCGTTAAAATACTTCATCGAAAATACAAAAATAAAAGAATATATGCATAGTGTAGATACATCTTTCATAATTAGTTTATTAGTTTTAGTTAAAAGTTGAAACATCTTTGCATGACAATCACGGGACCTAGAGAGCCCAGAGAATACATATTTGAACCAATAGTGCCTCAACCAAATCTCCCCATGACACTAGCTGATATAGATCAAGACCTTAGGATACAGTCTTTCGAGCAACGAATAAACCTACGAGTAATTAGTGAACAACTGAGAGAGTTAAATATTGAAGATGACAAGGCATACACATTTTGATCAAATCATCCTAACTATAGATTTCCTTAATAGGGCATACCTGAATGACTGTACAAGGATTTGAAAGAGAACAAGTATTTGGTTGCAATCCTTTAGTTCCACAACCTAACACAGGAGACCTCCTCGTTGACATAGATACTAGCTTACGCATTCAAGTTGCCAGAACACCTGTAAGGTATTCTGAGAAAATTATACAACTTCTAGTTCTAAACATAGAGGCTGAAAAGGCATATGATTATTGGATAGTTGGAAGGAGAGATTGACTATTCATATGACCATAGGAGGTCTGACACAACCACAAACTGTACGGTTGTGATCCACAAGTCCCACAACCCAACGGGCCTACTAAATCAGTTAGACATTGACACTGGTTTACGAAACACTAGTATTTAGATCCTCACCACTTCCAATAGACATCATTACATGCAATTCTCCTGTATTAAATGTAGCATCCAATCAGGCTAAGGATTTTTGGACTAGACCAGAGAATTTTCCAAAAAAACCCTGGACGAATCCACTACACCTCCCATCACCATTTTTCATGACCTTGTCTGGAAATATACATGAAGCTCCCACAAGTCACTTCCCACGTATCCAACAGCCAATAAATAGGATCTCTGCAGAGCTCGATATTGATTGAAGCCTCCGAAAAACTATTATATCTGAATGATCCATTACACCAATTCATGTTAGGAGGGCCTTCTTTTCCTTAGATTCACAGATTCCATTATTACAACGTTATTGAGGATATAAGATTACTTGATTAGCTTGTTTATATCCATATCATATTCCACATTCACCGACTGTCTCGACACAACCTTGGGAGGTCAGGTATGAGGAACTATGTATACATGTAGATTATTATGCTTGCATGTCACATTTCCATCGTACAGTGAGCGTGACCTTAGAGGATGTATATTACATATTACGACTGCCAATTGTAAGTGCCTTAGTATATGTGATGGCCGTATATGGATGCTCAAATGTAGATTTAGGAATGCCTTAAGTGGTATTCAACACTTAGGCGGATGGTAGTACAGTTGACCCATAGTAGTTTAGATACCATCATTACGTTCACATAAACTTTTATGATTTATGGATGGTTCTATTGCGGTTGTAATTGTGTCCTAATTAACCCTGGAGGGTGGCCAACCAGGCAAAAATATAAGAAGATGTCAAATGGATAGAAAGTTCCCTAAAAGTGAGAGGAAAGTAAAAAAAAGGTATGCAG
The DNA here is from genome assembly GCA_019776745.2 of Taxus chinensis. Taxonomy (NCBI): domain Eukaryota; kingdom Viridiplantae; phylum Streptophyta; class Pinopsida; order Cupressales; family Taxaceae; genus Taxus; species Taxus chinensis. The sequence goes on from CM034151.1 coordinate 506,734,111, forward strand.
GGGCACCCAAAGCAGTACAAGGTGCACCCCAATCAAGATCTAAATAGGAAAAATGTATTATGACGAGGACAGATTGCGAAAGTGGCACATGTAAGATAAAAAATAATGGCTGAAAGCAATGCAGAATGGGCCTATCAGACGGGTTAATATATCGACTCCTTCTTAATTTAAGAACCTTACGTGAATAGTAGTTAGAGATTGAGATTAAATATATGACTCAAAGTGCATGATGGGTTTGTATCTACAAGTAGGAGGATGGACATTAGAAGACTTATATATCGATGTTTGAAATTGATCCTGAAATATGCTTTACTGGTCAATATGTGATGAAGACATAGTCCAAGAAAATGTCTGCAACCGCTACACAGGAAAAATTGTTTGAACTATGATGTAATAAGCGTACGACTGTGGTTGGAGGACATGCTTTACTAGGGTTTCAAGAGAACCTAGTTTGATACCTATGTTAGTGCACCTGTGACTGCAAAAAATGGTTGAGAAATGGATTCTTTTTGTGTTGGTACCAATTTCGATAACCTTATCTGTATGTGAGCGTAGTTTTTATCGTACCTAGGAGTCTGGGAACGAAATTCATCTGTAACCTGCAAGAGCACAGTTATGTCCTACAGGTGCCCATGAGATGGATGCAGCATCATAAATCCTATATAGGTAGATAAATACATGATGAATCGGGAGTCAGACTAGGCCCCGAAGTGATCACCCAACATTGATGAGTGCTATTACTTACAATTGGAGTTGATGCAGGGGTAGGCATCTTAGACTCCATGTCGATTTTGTATGTGTGTTTACAATAACAATAGCCATAGCGAGAGCTATTCTGAAAGATGTTAGTTGATATCAAGGAATAACTTAGATATAGTAACTGTTATATAGATCAAGTTGATGTACAAATGAACTTCCCCTGATAATGAAATGTATTCAAAAGTGATGTAGTTCTTTGTCACTTTTTGATAGCTAGATTCATGCTTCAATGCTCTTAGACACTGACATTTGGAATGCAACCTCCATAAGTGATCGATAGTAGATGGCATTCTAGAGATGAGTTCCTATTATTGATGAGTCACATAAATTTGTATTTATATGATTCCCTTTCTTTGAATTTCGTGATTTACAACTAAAAGATTGACCCCATAAGAAAAAAAATATGCTGAAAAATATAAAAGAGGGCCCAAAATGGGTGACTAACATACAAAGTTAGGGGGCACCTAAAAGGATGAGGGTGCCTGGGTGTTTCCTAGTTTGGGCACTGCTATCTAGAGTCAAGAAAGATAAATCAAATGAAGTTCATATAGGGAAGTTGGTTGTGCATGACAAAAGAGGAAAGAGAAAGACAAAAAAGAGGCCAAAGATATATGTCAATTACTAGTTTTCCCCCTAGTGATTGTATTTTTGTAACTATGATTTTTGATGATATATAGATATGGATGATTGGTTTTATCACATTATGTTGATATTTTATTGATATGTGATGTGATGATTGTTATTCATATGTAGATGCTTGATTTGCATTGTGTAAATGATGATGTTGATTAGATTGTAGATAGATAAGGGATGAAAATTTGTATTATATGTATGAATAGTGATAGATGGTACTGAATGTATGTATAAGATGAATGATGTGAAAAATCCATGTGAATGAAATGATTATAAAATTGTATGTAATCGAGTATTAGTATGATGAAGAGGGGGGAAAGAAGAGTGATGCCCCCAGCGTATATGTGGGAAAATGAGATTCATTCATATAAGACCCCTCAGGAATCAAGAATGAACCATAAAGAAAGAGTGTGTCATCAGGAAATGGAGTGGTAATATACACTAGAGAGATAGAACAATGAAGCGTGTAACACAAAGATGAAATGGGGTTCTTATTAGAATGTGTCCTAATTGGCTATAACAGAGAGAGCTTTTGGGTGATGTCTCGCCAACAAGGATTTTTTTTGGGAGATTTTCATGCATGCAAATAACATTCAATAGTGTGGGAACAAAGTCCCTCAATGAACGTGAGGCTGCCTTTATTGAAAACCAAAAACTGTATTTACATTTGTACATTCAAAATTGTATATGGAGGGTGTTTTGGAACATCAATAGAAAGAAAGGTGAATGAGGGAGATGGAATGGAATGAAGGAAAGGAATGGAAAAGAATGAATGGAAGGAACATGCAAGAGTTAGGTAAAAGTAGAGCTTAATATTGCATGAAGAAGAATGATAAATAACCAACACAAATAAAACAGAGTTTGAGTTAGCTAAACAAGAATGAGTAAAAGGAACACACATGAGAAAGTAAATATCAGAGCTTGATCACTGTGAACTAGAACAACATATTAATAGTGTTGACAATAAGATCCAAGACAATATTCGCATGCAAGATTTAAAACACTAACATCTAATGAACATAAGAACATCAAATGCTAAAAGATATAATGAATGGGAAAAAAAGTTCATATTTCATTAACTCCAAAACGTCTTCTCAAAAGAACACAAAGTTTCTTTCTTCGAAATAAAGCTTGCATACAAAAGTATTTTCTTCTCCTCTCTCAAAGTCACCCTTACAAATTAGCCCCTAACATCCTTTTATAACCCAAAAGTTGGTTACAAAGTAGTTAGGATTTTAAATGCACATTAAATAGGGCACTTAAGTGACTTTAAATTTTTCAACCAAGTTTTAAGAAGTGACTAAAAATAGAAACCACTTAAGTTAAAAAGTCATTTAAGGAAAAATACATAAATAAAATAAATGGGTATGTGTGGACCCCACTTAAATGACTTGGAAATACACATGAACATCCTAGTCAGCAATGCGCCACCTAGATCAAGACACCTAGGATCAATGCCTTATCCATTGGGCCAAGAGTCTGCCTATCCCAGTCGTACGAGAATGAACTCATTAACCGTGCTCCGTAATCCTCCAAATGACAAGAGAGATGAGCTTGAAAATTGAGCAATTCATCCACCTTTCTGTTTGAGCAACACCCTGGTGTGAGAAATTTTGTTTTCATTCGTATTCGCATTCACAATTACATACAATTCTCCACATGCTTTGAATAACTTTCCATGGTGAATTCTTCATTTGTCACGAGATTGAAGTCGTTACACCACTTTGGCTTGTTAGAATCCAGCTCTTGATATTTCGCCATTGAGAAGATCTTCCAAGAGCCAAAATTACAATTCAATTCCTGGAGTTATGTCTTTTGTCTTTGTCACCATCCCTAAGTGTTGCCATTCTGATCCGCTCACGATCATCCAATTCGAGAACGCTCCAACTTTAAGACTAGCCGATGAAGTATTACGCCCGCTACTAACTAAGAGATGACATAGACACGTTTGAATGATGTGGCCTTGCTTGATGATCCACACAATTGTAATTATCATTAGTCTTAGTTTATCGATGAATAGATATGTATAATGATCAAGTGAAAACAATTGATGCAGACAAGATTCTCCCATTATCGATCTCTGCCGATAACAATGGATTTTGACTCCGAAGAGATCTATGCCAATAGCTACGAATTATACCGCATAATGAGGAAGTTAGAGGTTGCTTCCACTTTGGAGCCGTTGGAGTTGAATCACCACACTATACAGGTGTCGTGGTGCATCCATGCAAGTGATGACCAATTCAGAACAAGCGTCAGGAAAACTGTGACTCGCCTTCGGTTGATATGCGATCGCAGATCGACCTACGTTGACGTGTCCCAAGTTGGTATTGACAATGTTCTCATACACTGAATGGAGCGTCGAGGTGAGTAGAATTCCTTGGAATCCATATCGCAACATCGTTTTTTTGAAGATGACATGATTGTGACAAAAGCATGATTTCAGGCTATTACTTCCTTCTTACAAAACTACACAAATTACCTCTGAAATAGCCCTGGAAAAAATAGCAAATATTGTTCTAAGAAACTCTCACTGGATGAGGGAGTATATTAAGGTACCAAAATTTTGCGTGTCAGAGGGTATTTTCCCAATCAAATTCTTCAGTCAAATATTAAAGGTCAAAGTTGACTCTTCTGAAACTGCTAGGAAAATGCAAGTGAAAAACTGCGAAAATCCCATTAAAAACAATTATTTTTTCTTGATGATCATCTGAGTTAAAAATATCAACTCTCAAAGTGAGTCACCTTGACATGATGAAAACTGCATGTGTGGAAAAATCAAACAAACGACGTTTTATTTGGTTCCGTGAAAAATATCAAACAAGGTGATACACATTTGAAATTTGGAAAATGAGTACATGAAGTTGAGAAGAATTCAACGAACTAAACTGTTTCTCTTGCTGATTGTTTGGGCTCGAGATAAGAATTCTCAAAGTAGGCCTTCCGCCAAGCTGAAATTGTGCGTACAGTAAAATCGAGCAAACTGAGTTTTTCTTGGGTTTGTGAAAAATATCAAACGAGATGTTATACACTTGAAATTTGGCAAACGAGTACACGAAGATGGGAAGAATTCAACAAACCAAACCGTTCTTCTCGACAATCAATCAGCTTCGAGATATTGAGCTCCGAAATTGATTACTTCATCAGATACAACCCGCGACACGTTCTTTCCGTATCTTATCATTTTCTTCATTAAATTCATTTTTCTTTGTGCCGATATACATCGATAATGCGTTTGAATGCGTGATATTTTTGAATAGCCTGAATATTTCTCACAAATGCGTTATGAAAATAATTTTTTAAATTAAATTCTCCTCATTTTTTATGTTTTGCGCAGATCAATTTTAATCTTTTGCTTTTGGTAGTGCGTGAGCAAGCTTTCATTTGCATGCGTGAACCGTGACTTCTCTTCAATTACTGTCAACTATTGTCAAGGAAAATGCATGAATATCATTTTATTGTTGCATGAATTTCTTATTCCGTCTCTCGCACGTGAATTTTTTTTGTTTTATGCAAATACGTGGGCACCTTTTCTGGATTGTATGCCTGACCAATGCATAGTTTGTTATCTTTGGACTGAGTTCTCCTCACGCGTGGACAATATTATTTTCCCTTTGGCATGGAAAATTGCTTGGAAACTATTTATTTTACCCTTGCATGGAGATTTTCCTTTCTTCTTGACTGTTTTCTTACCTTCCCACGTTGGTTCTGCATGCGTTGGTTGTTTTCTCTCTTCTTTTTTTTTAATTCTTCCTTTTGGCTAGGCATGGACTGATTTTCTCCTTGTCTTTAGTGTGGCATATGTTTATCCTTTTATTTTTTCCTTGGACTAGCTTTTACTCCCTTTGGCTGCGTGGGAGATGTTTTTGTTTGATGTGTGGACTGTTTTTTTTTTGCTGGAAAGATATTTCTTGTCTTTTTCTAATCTTCTTTTGTCTAGTGTGCAGGTATTTAGATTTTCACGTGGCCAAAGATGAATTGCAAACTTTATATATATATATATATATATATATATATATTCATTTGCAAACTTGGCCCTCTTTCCTCCTCTTGCCACGGGGGGTTCATTAGCTAGGCAATATCCTAGCACGTGGGTTCATAATGAGGTAATTAAAATTAATAAAATAAAAGTCAATATACCGATAGACATGAGGGGGTGAAAGGGTTTAATTTATTAATGTTTTGAATTAGGTATTGGGGGTAGGTTGGAGTGGTGGGCTAAAGGAAAGGGAGGTTTAATTTTAATATAAAGCTAAAACATTTGAACCCTAGTTTTGAAAAATAAATATTAAAATTGAAAAAGGAGTGTGGTAATAAATTAAATTATAATCTACTTTTTAATAAATAAATCTAGATTCTTAACCAATAAATAAAAGATGGTAGAAAACTAAGATTGAGTATGCTTTTCAACACAAGTGATATTATTTCACCATCTTAATTATTTGAAGAACTATTGATAAATGATTAAATCTTAAAATATATAAGGTGATTTGTAATAGGTCTTGAATGGCTTCAAACTATATTTCGAAAGGAAATACATATTAAAAATTTGAGTGAGAAATATAATATATTTTTTGTCCAATATATTAGGGTAGAAATAAAAAGGGGTAAATAAAATTGTAATTGAAAAATGGGTATGTAAGGTACGTGGAAAAAATAGGGGGTATTTTCATTCTAATAATATAACGGGAGGGGGTATTATTAATTGAATAATTAGAGGTAGAAACTAGAATTAAGGGTATTATTTAATACCCTTCGAACGCACGTGCTATACCATACTTTTACTAAGTGAACCCCCGGTGCCTCTTGCGCAGGTATTTTCTATGGATTGTGTTTTCCAATGCATGGAAACTTATTTTTTCCTGAATGGATGCATTAGAAACAAGGCTTCCTTTGGACTATTTTTCCTTGCTAAAATTTGTTTGTCTTTTATGCATGCGTGGCCTACCCAAGTCTTTTGGTATGTTTAAATCTTTGTTTCTTCACTCGCATTTCCTCCTTCTTCCTACTGCGTGGAGATCTATTCCCTTTCCTTTGAACTGCTCTTTGGCCTCCTTTCTAATCTTATTCACCTATTGTTTCCTTCCTACATGTTGGGTGGATAATCTTCCTTGCTTTGGACTTTCCAATAAAACAAAAACACATGCCTTGGATTGCCCTTTTCACACGCGTAGAAATCCTCCTTCACATGATCTCCAATGCGTGGAAGATCTCTCCTTTCACTGAAAATTCAATTACTCTCATGGGGAAATGGATACGGGAATTAAAGAAACTTCCCCATAATCATTTCCCCTTCCATTTGAAATAACCGAATCCTCTTCCTTCGGGTAGTGGCATTAATTGCTAGGGGAAAGTGGGAAATAAACAACCATTTTCCAGCGGAAATGGCAAGGTGGGATGACAATCCCCATTTTATTTCTCCATGTGGGAAACTGAGAGATTTTTTTCCCGTTTGCTAATCCATTAAATTGGAAATTTGTGGAAGAAATCCCACAAGCAGAGAATTAAAATAAATTTGCCAGGAAAGGGGAAATTTGGGTACGGGAAGCCAATTTGGCATCCCCGGCAATGGGAAGCGGAAGCTTACTTTCCCCTCGACAATTAAAATAAAAATTTGTTGATTGAATTTTAATAATTATTATATTAATATTTAGTTAATTAAAAACCCCAAATTTTAATAAAATTAATTTTATCAAACAAAGGGTAATAAATTAATTAAATATATATTAATTAATATTAAAAGTAGTTTATGACCTCGAGGGAGGAGTTCTCGCCCAAAATGGATGAAACGAAGATCGGAACGATGACAAAAATGAGATGATTGAGACGAGGGCGATAAATCGCGCAAAGTAATAATTTTGAAAAATTCCAAAAATTACATGTTTATTAATTTTGCAAAGTCAAAATTAGTTGATAACACCTACCAAATATTAAGCAGACGTGGAGCAGTAGACGCATGTGAAGTAAAAGTAGCATGAGTGTATGAGCCAAACTAAAATCCTAATGAGATGGTGCCAATGATGGGAGATGCAATGGTGGGAAGCATAGATGTTGATGGCTTAGGAATTCAATGTGAAGCAGGTGCATTGTGTGGTAGATGATATGGTGTAGCGATGGATGAGTGAGATGGAGACTGTGCATGAATAATGACCCTAGGTGGTGGACGAATAACTACCTTAAAAGTAGGAGAAGGAGACAAGTGAAATAAAGCATTAGCACGCTTGCATGGAATTTTAGAAACAGACCACTCATGAGAGAGAGAGAGAGAGTAAAAAATAATGACACCCTTGTCCTCTAATTTTTGTAATTTTTCATGAAGGGCATAACAGTCATTGTCACAATACCCATTGATGAGATGAACGCTACAATAAGGATGATCAAATTAGTGATGTTGAGGATGATGTTGATTAGAAGGCAAGTGAATTAAGCATTTATCAAGAAAAACATGCAACACATCATGAGGCCTAGTAGAATGCGAGAAATACAATGGTTCTTGAGGAGGAGGTGGCGAAGCCTTAGGTGAAGAATGACACTGTGGAGGATATGGCAGAAACTTATGTGGCAGAGGAGATGGATTATCCTTGCAGGGTGGAGGATATGGAGACCTTAGAGGATGGTTAACAGATGGAAGAGGTGAATAAGTAGAAGATGTATTAATAGAAGAAGCAGAAGGTGGATATATAACATGTGTAGAAATTAAATCATGTTCTAGATCAATGACTTTATAGCATAAGAGTGTAAATGATTCGCATGTGTCATATTGTAAGCATTTTTTAAAGCATGATTCAAGCCATGACAAAAGATAAATTGATTTTCTAAATCAACATGCTAAAACACGAGTTGATGCATGCAAGAATTGAAGAATAGAATTTAATCAAGAATGGGTTCTTTCTTTTCTTGATGCAAGTCAGGTAGGCAATCATGGGTGACTCTAGGACCATTTTTAAGCATAAAGCGTCAAAGAAAATCATCTTCCATGTCATAATATGTATTGATAGATTCAAAAGGTACATGAGTGTACCATTGAAGAGTTTCATCAACTAGACTATGATAAAAATATTTTAGCAATAATAGATCATTCGAATAGGATGTCATAGATAAATAATAATGCTTGAGATATAGATATGGATTTCCAGTGCCGTCAAAGAATGAAAATGTTGGCATAATGAAATCCTTAGGAAATTTTGAATTGTAAATTTTCTTTGGAATGGGATTTCCTTAAAGAGAATTATTATCAATAGATGCATAGTAGGCTTTTCTTGCCAGAGTGATAGATTGGACCTAAGATTGTAATTTTCCAACAAAATGCATGAGTGATAAAATATCATGTGAAGGAATCGTAGGAGATGTGAGAGGCACATTGAGAGGTTGCAGTTTTCCATTATGAGTGATCATGGGAACATAAGAAGAAGAAGTGGAGGATGAAGAAGTAAGAGGTGGTATACTAGGAGGAATAGAAGACGTAATAAGAATAGCATCGAAAGAAGAATAAATAGGAGAGGATGAACATGGAACATCAAGAGGAACATCAGAATGAATGGTATTCGAAGAAGGAATAGAAGGAGGAATAATAGGAGGAGGAGAATATGGAATATTGATAGAAATATTAGGAGTAACATCGTAAGAAGTGATAGGAGATAAAACAATAAGAGGGGGAGAATCATCATGTATGCTATTAGATCCAACCTCATAAATAGATGAAAGTGGAGTAGAAAATTCACATTCAACAATATTAAGAGACACAACATCATCACTAACATGGTCATGATAAAAAATAGGATCATCATCAATATCAGATAGAGTTTCACATGTAAGTATTTTATCGACTGAGTCATCAACATATACAAAATCAGGAGAAGAACTATCGAAATATGTATCATTACAATCGTGAGAAGCATGTTCAAAAATAAGAGAAACATGAGATACAACTTTACATTCATCCTAATTATTATGATAACAAACATCATTCACATGGATATTTTCATCGTGATTTTTAGCTATAGTATCGCAATCAATACCAAGCATATAATCAATAATAGCATCATCGAGAGTTTCAATACAAATAGAAGAAGGCAGGGTACTCCTAGTGCCCATGGAAAAACAAAGAGTACATCCAGATATGTTTTGTTCTAGAGAAACAATGCTTTAAAAGGAATGGGCGAAGCTAGTAGGAATGTTGCATTTATTGGCCAAAAGCATTCTTTGAATATTTTCATCAACATGAGGAGTGTGATAGAGAGTGATAAGTTCAACCTCAGTAGCCTCATCATAAATAGGGTTAACACTCTCATGATGCATAGCTTTCCTAGGAGAATATCTACTTTCCTCCATCATAGTTTGAATGGATCCTAGGGAAAGGAGTTCTTAAGATTTGGGTTCACCAAAATGATTCAATAAAATATGATATATTTTATTTAAAATTTGAATTTAGAAACTATTATAATGATGTACAATAAGATACAAATGCTAAACAATTTTTAGAGATGAAACTTTGAAATCGAATGAGAGAGATAGGCAAAGTGTTATAACTTTTTGATATGAATTCTAGAACCTACAAATTGTTCTGGACACGGGCACCTAGGGTGTTTGAGACCTTTGTGAGGTACTAAAGTCTTCTGAAAAGGTCAAAACCTGATTCATTTAGTGTCACTAGGGTTTTGCACTTATTCATCGATGATTTCATGTATGTGACACTTGGATCACCAAGATACCCGTAAATCTATAACACAAACAATCTCCTACAAAACCCCCAAACCACATCAAATCCTAAAAAAAATGCAAAATTGGAGGTCGAATTGTCCCCTATTATCAACAAAGTGAACTTACGACTGAGTGATGCACTACATCTCATACCCCATGTAGTTCTATGTGCTTGTGTGTGCAATAGTGTTCCTGGGTTTCCCTCGCACTGATTACACCAAGATAGTGGGTAGTAGCTGGATAGAATGCAAATGTGTGATGGAAAAATGAACTTCCCTTTTTTTTGCAGTGTGTATGTAGATTAATAAGCCCAAGATGCAGTCCCTTTGATATGTAGATGGATAACCCTTGATAGAAATTTCCCTCCCTTATAATGGTATGTATGTTTTTATATAGGGATATGTTGTTTGAATTCGACACTAGTGACATGACATGATGACTATGATCTCGAGATAGGAGTAATAAAACCAAAAAATTTGACCACAAATGTAAAAAATGAGAAAAAGAACAAAGAGGACATGGCTTCCCAGGATGTATAGGAGAGCCTGGGCGCTAGTTTCCAATCCTAGGTGCTAGTGTCTAGAGACAACTGACAAAAAATGTGTGAAGAGTGAAAAACAGGGATCCTTGTGACATGACCAGAAATAGGTGAAGAAGTGAGAGAGGTGGAAGATAAAAACAATAGATACACTCAAAACAAGAAGACAGACTAGAAAGTGCGTCACTAGTGAATGATTTTCTTACGCAAGATCCATATAAAAAACAACATACTTTGCAGTATAGTAAAATAGTAGTAATTGCGTGATTTTGTGTCCACAAAAATAGGTATTAATAAGATTTCACAAAGTTGTCGAGTATTTTTTACTAATTTTCTGAAATGTGACTTTTTCCAAATAAAAATTTGGCATCTGATGAAACTTTTAACTCAACAACATCTAATAATTCTTGACAAAATCTCAAATTTCAGAAGTCTGATACGTTTTCTATCATTCTTATACTATTAAACAAAGAAATTATTTCAAATTTTATACAATATTTATATGTCTTTACGTAATAGTCTATTTAAACTTAGCAAGCTAAGTTTTATTATAGATCAATATATGTCTGTTAATACACCGAGTAAAGAACTATTTAAATTATGTAGCTAATTTTTAGACATCATGGTTAATCTAAATCTTTAAATCATAATTAAATAGGTTTTAGACATGACACGACAAAAAGTGTCAGAGACACGTGGCTTGAATCTATGGGTTCTCCCACATAATTTTGTTATACAGACTTCAGGTACTGGAAGTTAACCAAATACCTAAAACTAATTTTGGATTCGGACGGATTTGCGGAGACAAAAGTTTACAAAGGAAGTTGGCAAAATTTCATTGCAAAGAAAAGTGGCAATAATCCATTGACAAGGCTATATAATTCTAGCACTACCAAAACAGTGTATACATGTTACTTTGTTATTAGTTCACATTTCGCAGTGCGTTAGATAACAGAGAAAAGATCATTTAATAGCAAGACAGATACCATTAAACTCCATATACATGTAGATTCATCTAAATGGATGACTTTTTGCACACTGATGAAGTACTAACAAATACAATAATATGCGAAAGAAAGACATGGAAAAATTTTATTGGCTCGCATTCTGACAAACCTTAACAAAGAGATTAAAACTACATGAAATCGGTAGTTTAATATTATTGGTTCAGATTTTCACATTTGACATAATATAAGTTAACCAAACTCTGAATTTGTGAAGAATGTGGACTACTATCATTGGTTTATAATTCGCAATGCCCAGAAATGACTGACAAAGGTCTGACATTGCGAATTTAGATAGACGTTTTCTCATTGGCTAAGCATCTTCGCAATAGATCATTAAGTCTAACAATACAATAACACATGATATTTGTTTGATTGGTTAAAGCTTCGCAAAAAGGGTTATAAAGAATCTAGCAAACTATAACACAATGAAATGACACATGGAACATTTTTAATTGGCTCGAACTTCGCAATATTGCATATATTGCATTAGTATCGGGGTCGGACTTAGATCACATAATTAATCATCTCCAAGGGGAACTTTCAGGTCCCAAAGCATACAAACATAGATGATACTGACTGTGAAAAGATATAAATAACGCATAGTAGACATGACCATAAAATACAGAAACACATATAGTTTAGCCCGAAAACAACATTAAATATGTAAGATTGTTCTTTAATTATGATTAAATACATAAAATACAAGATTATTTTGCGTTAAATCATTACAGGATCTTTTAATTAACGGACATATATATCTAAATTTACCTATTTTATTAATTTATTATCCTGTAATTCATCGTTTATTGGAACATAAGCATTTCCTAATTCCACAGTTATACATTGCAAAATATAACAAAATACATTCATTTACTCATTTATTAGAATGAACATAAGGATTTACTTCTTGTTATTAGCTTTTTAACATAAATTTACATAGTACTACTTGAGAGATTTTACACAATTTTACAGAGAAAGTACTTATATGGGTCAATGGATACAAAATTCCAATGTCGAGAGAGAACAAGGATCATGAATTCTAATATAAAATTCCAACAGAATGAGAACACTGATATGGAATTCTTAATACAAAATTCTAACACATCCACAAGTTAACAAACACCGGACTATGGCCTCTTATGAGAGGAAAATACTATACACCTCATGTATATTCACTTTTCAGTGGCTAGGAACCATCTGAGGTTGTAACTTGTGCCCCTGGTTAGGACACCTCTGGTTCCCCTTACTCTTTCGCACCTCCCACCTGTAAGCTGGACACCCTTGGAATTACTTCCACACATTAAATTCACAAATTCCTTAAGAATATTTTCACAATTTTTCTCTTTCTAAGAAACACAAACACAATTCCTCATCTCTCATTTTCTCATATATTCATTCCTGTATATATTCCTTGTTCTCTATTTTTACATATACATCTCTTTTATAAGACATCATAGGTGGTTACAAACCAACACAATAGTTCTCACACCTTTTCATAAGTCCAATTAAGCATCTTTAATCAAATTCTCTGGGTATCCTTTTCCCTTTTAAGTCAATAGCTTTATTACAATATCGTTTTTATAATTAATCTTAAGTCAAAATTGTATTAACAAGTCTCAAACCAAACTTGACTTTTAATAATTTAACAAGTCTTTTAATGCTTTACAATTTCATGGATTCAACCACTAACAGTTTCAAGTTTGATTTTCCAACCGCATGGCTTCAATATTTAACTCTAATAACAGATTTTTCTAAACATCACCTAAGGTATGTTCGAAGAAGTGTTTACATTCAAGTTACTTTTCTAATTGTGAACAAAACAGAGGCAATTTTTTATAAGATAATATGTTTCATTAAAATCCATCGATAAGTTATAATTATTTAGTTTGATTTTCTAGTACATCAAAATAATAAAATTAGAATCATTAAAACATGTTAAAAGAGAGTAAGCTGACCATGCTTGGATTGAGCTAGCGAGTGATCGAAGAACAAAAAGTGTGTAGTTTGTGGTCATCCAAGCATTCTATCAAATAGTTTGTGGCCTTGTAAATGCTTCCATTTTTGTACCTATTGTGAATGTGTTGGGAAAGGTTTTTGAGTTGATTTTTATACCAGTTGCTTGCATTATTTAAAAAAACTCCTAAACCTTTCAACATAACTCTTTGTGCATATCTAGCGATCAAACATTTCATGATACTACATTTTGCTTGATGCATTCTATCAAACAGTTTGTATTCCTTAAGCAAGTTTCGACATTTTCCAAACATATCTATTGGGGCATTTTCAACTACAACAACTTGTAGACACAAAATCACACACATACTACTACTATACCGCCAAGTATGTTTTTATATGTATGGATCTTGAGTAAGAAAAGTATTCACTAGTGGCACTCTTCCTAGTCCATCTATTTGCTTTGATTGTGTTAGCTAAATTTTATGCACCACTAAAAACTTAGGAGTTCATGAGATAAAACTCCCTCATTTACCAGTGAGGCTCCCATGTAAGATTTTGTCAGTTATGTTTTCTAGTATCGATCTGTTGGTATTACTTTGACTATGTAGCTCATGAACCATAGCTAGATAGTTTTGCAGCAAATAAGCAACTGTAAAAGAAAGGAAAAATCTCCAGAAGAGGAAAATAATAGGAAACAGGAAGAAAAGAGAGAATATGTGCAACCCAATCAATAGTTTACAGAGTTTATCGCATGCACATAGATTAAAACAAATAGATCATGAAATAAAAAATTCAAAGCAAAGGAAACTTTTAGATCTAGATCTATAATAACACAGTTTATGAATAGATCTAGAAATAAATACGAGATGAATGCACCGTTAACACAAAGTTCCCTGGAAATCTCTTCTCTATTCCTCTTCTTGCAAAAAGCTATCAAGGGTCCCAGCTCAAAGTCTGGAACACAAGAATGTTGATTAAAAATTCCGATCCTTTAACTCATAGGTTCTTCCTTTACTTATAGTGTGTAGAGCGGAAAATATAAATGGTAAACTAAAACTGAACTAGAACATGAAGAAGTAGTAAATGGAACATTTGGAAATCATCTTCCTAGAATTCCCCTCTTAGTGACATGCATAAGGATTTTAAGCAAAAATTGTGCACATCTGTCACCTATCTTAAAGAATCTTTCCAAATAACTTAAAGTAATGGTTTTTAAACCAATAACTTTAATTTTACATTTTCATCTGAGAACATAAGAAATAAGAGGAATAAAAGAAGAAAGAAGATTTTTCAATTGTAACACTTATACTTTCTTTTTGTTTTGATATTGAATATTCTTGTCAAACATGTAATTCAACATCTTCCCATATGTTTTAACAATAGCATCTCTCTTGGTTCTGAACTGTAACAACCCTATGGACAAAGCAACAACGTTAGCCTTCACTTTCTCTAAACTAGGCCCATATCCCTCAACATCTTCATGAAGCTTTATGATTCTACCAATCGAATCCATCGTGAAAGGTATAGTGGCTTCGTCAACCTCTTTCTGTACAACCATCATAAATTTCTCATGGGAAGAAGGTAATTCATCTGGGATGCTCTCTGAAAATTCTCCCATTTGTGAGACTTCTTGTGAACTTTAAGCTTTTCATGAATTCTATTGCTTTCACCTTCGTGCTTTCTTTTGTTGGAGTCTTCCGTGGTAAAGTTGCATGTGATTTGTTTCATCAAAGCTTCATCCAGACAATATCCCTTTGTCAACAACCAGTTCAAAGTGTTAACCATAACTTCAAAAGATCTTTCTTCAATCGTCTAACAGCCACCAATTTTTTCCTAAAGAGTAACTCTCTCTCCTCCCATATCATGATATGATTCAAGTATCACATGTCCATCATCTGTGAGATCTACAAGTATCCATGCAAAACCATAATCAGAAACTTGTTGCACCAATAACCTGTTGAAGTATTTGTTTCTTACTTCATACTCGTTCCTGCAATTCATCCAGAAGTCCTCCAACGAAGGCACATGTGAGTATTCCTTGGATATTGTCTTCTTTGCTACTCGATATGGGTCAAATTTTAGCCATGCTGGGAAGAATTCAAGCTCATACTCAGAAAACATTTCAGCTTCGACTCTTATAGCTTTGTGGATGCTCTGGTAGTTGTAGTATCCCACTGTGACTAGAAAGAAACCTGTAGACATGTGCCACTTTGATTGTAAGTCATGCATCTCCATGAGCTATCTACACAACTCCATGATGACCCACTTGTCATTTGGATACCTCGGCAACTTTACTGGTTCTCCTGAAAAGCCAGTCACCCTAAGATAGGTTAAGTCTGCAAACTGGATGAAAATTCAACCATGTTGAGATACAACTTCCCAAGCTTCTTTTCTTACCATGTTGGTCTTCATATCACTATTTAGTTTCCAGATGAATTCATAGAAGAACCCATCCTTGACCGCTTTGTAATCTTTGTCTGTGGTCTTTTCCTTTTAATCCTGCTAGAATTCTTTGCAGCTGGGTCAATTCGTGCAGATCTAGCAATTTCTTCATATTTGGAAGATATATTCAATGTATCTGACATTGATTTTGACTCCCTTTCACCTGAATGAACACCTGTAATGAATACCTACAATTATTTAAGACAAAGATGAAGTCCAGAGTGTAAATACTTGATTTCTGTCACCAAAAATCTACATATGAAGCCTGCTGCCCTAAAATTTGAGGTTTTTCTTGCATGCAAAGTAAGAATAAATATTTTTAAATTCACATGGGCACTTATAGAAACATGTAGATAAAATATCATAACATAAATCAAGCTATTCCAACCCTAGGTACCAAACCTTGAAGCTTCCTAGCAATGAAAACTCCTCCAGATGCACAAATTCTCCTTTCCTTGGCGCCAAAGCTGTCTAGGATGAAATCCTTAAAAAAAATAATTATTGGTTTTTCATTATGGCAACCCATACTTATATAACCCTCAACATTCTATTTTTAATAATTGTCCATCCTATTTCTAGCAATTAATTAATAAACAAACATGTTTATTCACCCAAGTTGGGTGCCCAATTTTGCATGTTGTTGGTTGTCATTAAATAAATTTATTTTATTTATTTTTAGCATGCATCCTTCACATGTCTTTCATTTGAATTCTTGCTTTGACTTTCCATTCATCCATGGTGCCAAAATTAGGCAGAAAATCTATTAATAAATACCATTAAAAGAATTTTTTAGTGCCTAAATGGGTCACACTTTTTGGTAGGGCTAATTTCTAAAAATAAGAAGTCAACTTTGATGGGATTATTTACCCTGCACTGCAGCTCCAAAAATCTCTTCTTTCACTTAAGTTGTTTGACTTCCATAATGACGATTTTTACCCTGTAAGGCAGGTAAGAAATTCCTACCTGCCTGCCACTGCCAAAATTCCCATTATTAAATTAAAATATCTCCCAAAAAATGTAACTTGCATTAAAATTAGCCCCCTTTGATAAAGTGCGACTTGCATGGGTGAATAAACCTCTTTGGCGGGAAAAGTTAGCCTGTCAGGCAAGCAGAAAATTCCCATCGGTTCTTGAAGTGATTTTTCTTTATTTTATAATGGGAATTTTCACCCTGTAAGGCAGGTAAGAAATTCACGCTTGCCTGCCACCTCTGATTTTCCCGTCACAGCTTAAGTGACTTTGACTTCATGGGAAAAAGTACACTGCAAGGTAGGTAAGAAATTCATGCATGTCTGCCACTACTAAAAATTTCATTGCAGCTTACACTCATTAATTCCAGAAAATGTGACTTGCCTAGGAGAGGCTTTTTGTGCATGACTTCATCTTTTTTGGTCAGAAGCTTGCATTTTGAGGCTAATTCCTTTTGATGATGTGTCAGTAGATGATCTCCAGATACTTCAGGAAATTAAACAAACTATACTGAACAAGGAATAGACCTAGGGGAATTTCACAGAGAAACTATGGAGAAAACTGGAGAAAAAGCAAAAGAAATAAATAAAAGTGAAAAACGTTGCCAGAAGTTACAGACAATGCCCTGAATTTATTCCTGCTGAAAACCCTATAGAGATGAATGAGCATTGACATACAAAACTTCAACAGTATTCAACCAGAGCACAATTTACTCCAAATGGGGAATTATTTATTCAATAAATAATTTTAAAAATAAAATCCCCCAGACAAAACTTGGCGGAAGGATAAAATGAGTTTGGGCATCTGGGTATTTGTCAAAATTGGCTCATATGATTCACTGGGAATATCCTAATATAATACAGACATCTTCTGACAATAAAAACACAAAAGACCGGTTATTTTAAAAGAATGATTTTTTTTCAAATGGGTAGTCCCAGATTTTAGGGTGAAATATAGGGACACCAGATTGTTTCTAATGTTTTTGTCTCTCACATTTGTCACTTCTACACCCAGTTCTGGTAAGGTCACAAGGATCCCTATCTATCAGTCTTCTGATATTTTTTGTCAACTATCCCAAGACACCAATGCATAGTCTAGACACTGATGCCCGGGCTCTCCTGTCCACCCTGGGCACTCTTGTCCTCTTTGTTTTTGTTCACATTTTTGACATTTGTGGTCGGCCTTTTCATTTTTCTTACTCCTATCCCGAGGTCCTAGTCGGCATGTCATGTCACTAGTGATGAAATTCAAACAAGAGATCCCTATGTATACAAAATTTATTTCACTAAATATGGACATATTCCTGTGAATCTAGACTCCAATATTACAAGTATTGGAAGAAATACATCTCTATTTTTGCATATATTGGATTCCATTTTTGGCTATATTGGATTTCATTATTATTATTATTGGATTTCATTATTAGCAATATTGGATTCCAATATTGTCATTATTGGACTTATTCGAGTTCCAATTTTGTTATTATTGGATTCTAATTTTGTTATTATTGGATTCTAATTTCCATATTATTGGACTCTTATTTCACTATTAATAGATTCCAATAACACTATATTATTGGATTCCAATTTCACCACTATTAGATTCCAATTTCTAAATCCTAATTTTTGGATTTAGTTTTACTATTTTAGGATTTATATTTTGTTATTATTTGATTCCCCCACATAAGCCTAGCAGCCTCTAACTTACATAAGCCTAGCGGCCGCTAACTTACATAAGCCTAGAAGTTGCTAACTTACATAAGCATAGCGTCTGCTAACTTACATGATGAAAGCGCATACTCGGTGAAATAAGCCTAGTGGCATCAAAGTTACATCTGCCTTACAGCAACTACGTTACATCTGCCTTCCAGTCCTAAGTTACATCTGCCTTGTGGCCACTAAGCTACATAACCCTGGCGATTACTAAGTTACATAAGCCTTGTGGATGTTAAGTTACATAAGCAATTGATAAGCTACATAATCCTTGCGGTCAATAAGACACATAAGCATAGAAACCGCTAAGATACATCTTCTCAACACTTATTTGATAAGTTTGTAAAATGGAAATCATTGTGACAGAAATTAGTGGTCGCTAGGCATTTCAAAATAGAAGATAATCCAAATAATGGGAACTAATTTTATGCTTTTCTAGTCTACAAATCATACAGAACAAGAAAGAGTTAAGAATTACGTTAAACACGTTGTTTTGAAACATGGATTTCATAGTTTATTAGTTCCTACCTATTGCAAGTTACTATACCTTTCACCACAACTTATTAGTTCTTACCATATCCTCCAATCAAAGACATTTATTTTTTCTAGTGTCTATATTTCAAATGTTGGAATATAAATTAAACAATTTCATAATTTTAAAAAATCAATAAAATTGATTTTCTTGATTTTCTATTGGTTACTTTTTCATGATAAGAAAAATTATGGGTCGTATTCAAGTACATATTTTTCAATAATATTTGAAGGAAAAATCTTCAATTAACAAGTGTCACAAAAATTATAAAAAATTTAACATCAACATTTTATAAGTGTACAAATAATTTGCTCTTCATTTTGAAAATAAAATATTAATGTCACTTATTAAATAATGCATGATGTCATTATATTTATTATCCTTTCTTATCAAGCATGTCACACTCGAAATATTTCTGTATATCGTTTATCATAACTTTATTACATTATAATTTTATTAATATTGTGAATTACAATTTCCCACTTTAGATATATTTTTATATATAATTAAAGATTTCAAACATTGAAACTAATTGTAACTAATTTTTAAACAACATTTTAAAATTTCTATTGAACAACATTTTTTAACAATTTAATAGATTTATTGTTACAATTGAGAATAGAATATGTGCCACAAAGAATTATTTAATCTCCTTTCTATATTTTTCTTGGTTTCCATGGCCGGATTAACTTGTCTATATCAATATCTGATGTTTCCTTTCATTTTGGCCACCATTACTTTTTCTTTAAGCATTCATGCTACCTTTCTTTTTTCTCTATTTTCTTTTCTTGTGGGTTCGCACCAACTTACCCTTATCTATTGAGCCTTTGTGTGGACATCATGTATTGGAATTTGTTCTACATTGCCCATCCATATAGGTACATCACCGTCAGCTGGTTTTACTGGTATCATCTTCCCATTATGTACGAGCATAGTAAGTTGAATGACAACTTTGAAATATAATCAATTTTCCATTTCTCACATTAATCTACTTGTGCCATTATTTATGGACATGAAGTGGATGCATGTTTGTTCTTAATCTCTATGCACTCATCACATTTGACTAATAATTTCTTCTTGGTGATTGAAACATGGGACAAATTTCCCACTTAATGAGATATATGTGGCAATATATCAGAATTTCTCTCCACTGTTATGGATATTAATGCAATAGTTGCGACACTTCTTGGCAGTTGTTTCTGTTTTCTTGTATTTGTATTTACTTCCCTTTGTGTTTTCCAATATTTCCATTTACTTCCCTTTATGTTTTCCTGTATTTCCATTTACTACCCTTTATGTTTTCCTGTATTTACATTTACTTCCCTTCTCTCGCCATTCATCCAAGATTGTTTGTATCCATAATGTGTGCTCTTCGGGATTCCATGAAATCAGTACAATTATCCCTTGTTTTCACTTTCTTCTAGGGTTTCACAACCATTAATTGTGTATGACAGTCTCACTCAACCGTTGAATACAATAGTTATTGTGAACGCGAATAAGCTAGACCCTATTTCTCTGTGGAATAGAGTGTAGTTCTTGATGGATATACTTGTTCCTCTGTAACAATCACACCTTTGGAGGGTAAATGCACATATGTTCCTCCTTCAAATAAAGAGTTCATTTTCAACTATATCCACACATAAAAAGAGAAAATTAGTAGTGTGGCCACTTAAATATTAAACCTAGTATAGAGAATTTTAAAATGAAAAATATCAATAATAATTCCAAGGTTAAATCAAATTTCTGAAATCACAATGAGAAAATAAACATTTTACCTATATGAACATCTCTTAAACCTCCTTTAATCTAAATATTGAACAAATGTAGAATTTGGGTAGCAATCAAGACAATGTGTAAGTGATTAACGTAAGTGATTGTTGTCATTTATGCCACATATAAATCTTAATATCATCATACATATATGATTATTTATGCATACCTTATTCAATTCAATAAACGTTGACGTTGTAAATCCTATCCAAATTATACGCTAAGATAGATGTCATCTATTTTAGAACGTAACATCCGTAAATGGTGTTAAATTTGACGGTTTAGATGCTTTTTGTGATTTTAGACGTAATATACTTTTAAATATTTTGTAGAACCGTGACGTGTGACTTGCATGTTTAAACTGTTACCGTAAATTTATATATATATTTATCTAAAAAAATTATTCATATATATTACATATAGTTAAAAATATATGGAATGGTCATTTATTAAAAAAATTAAGTAGTGTAAAAGTAACATTGTTTTGTACACATAGTCATGTAGCTATTTACTAAAGTGGGAAGTCAAAATGCAAGTTATCGCACTTACAAGTGTGACTAGTCACACTTCTAAGTGCGATCCTCGAGTCTCACTTATCTCGACTCGCACTTCTAAGTGCACGTCTCGACTCGCACTTATAAGTGCACGTCTCAACTCACACTTCTAAGTGCGAGTCTCAACTCGCACATCTAAATGCGAGTTTAGACTCACACTTCAAAGTGCGATAACTCACACGTCAAAGTGTGATTCTAAACTTTAAGGGCTTTATTTTACCCAAATTATATAAGGGATTTACATAAGGCCTTTTATTTACATTACAAAAATTATATTATTAAATTCTTCCATTAATTCTTTGCAATACCAAATGTAGCATTAATGAGAACCATTTTGTAAGGAAAAATGATAATTAATGTTGCGGTTGTGTCAACATTAATTATCCATTAAAACGAAGTATGTAAAATGTGTCATTTAAAATTACACATGCCATTCGAAATATTTGCGCCATTTGGAGCATGTAACTCTTGTCACCCATTAATTAGCCATTTAATCGCAAGTAATGTAAAATCATGCGCGTGCCCTCTTAAATTCACACACCAAATAAATAGGCGGTTGGATTTGTCAGTTGCATATCACTATAAATAGACATTTTTTTATTTTATATTTTTAACATTTTCCTTTCTATTCTCTTTTTCAATGCGTAAACGAGACAATATGTTCATCAATAGAAAACTCTGAGCAAGGAAAGCGTTGAATTTTTGTGCTTGATTTATGGAAACATTTTGATTTCCTCTCCATGCCAAAAATTGGTATGTGTTCTCACCGTCATCCCCTCCAAAATTATGAAATTCTATTAATGTAAAATTTTCCATAGATAATTATGGCTTATATTCATTTAGGGCTTTTCTAGATAATTAAACTGAAGCAAGTTTGTTATTTAATATTTTATATAATTTAGTTTTTTTTTATCAAATAAATAATTTTATAATATATTTAACTGTTGGAAGAGTAGTGAAAGATGACAGAATGGAGCACATATTGACAAATAAATGGTGCAGATGAATCCCTAATAACATGAGAGGAAGATTTGCATACTATTTACAAACCCATCACACCTCCCAAGAACTTGTTATGTTGTGTTTTGTAAAATAAGCCTGGTGGTATAGATGGTGAAATAATTTACACAATAAAAAAGTGAATATTAGAATCGATTTATGGTCATGGAGGTGCGTAGGAATCGATGCACAAATGAATTTGATAAAATTAATATTATTTGCTTGGCCTTATTTGTGTCCACAAATAGTCCTCTGCTGCACATACTCAATAAAATTTAATGGCTATGACATTGTTGACATTGTCAATGAGAACATTCTAGAAGATATTCATGTTAAGAATGAGTTTCCAGTCAATGTTTTGGTGTTAGATTACAAAGAGCTATTTGTGAAAAATATGGTAATCCTAGAGTGGGAGAACCAAACAGATTTTGGAGAACAAAATAACAAATAAAGATTTGTGGAACGAGATTTCAAGGAACAAGGAAAATTTAATATGTTTTTTATTATTATTAACAGAAACACCATTGTTGTTACTGTGGAAGTAGAAGCTATCCTTAAAAGTATTTACAAATTATAAATTTGCTCTATTTGGGTCATGCCCTTGTGGCTTTTTGTCTTTTGCTTCGTACGGGATTTCTCTCTTCTATACTTCAATGTCATATTTTGTCTTAAGGGCCTTTTTGTAAAAGGATGCGGGTCCTTTAAAAAACCACATATTTTCCCTTTTCCAGAAAAATGGACATAATAGTTGTACATCGAAATACGTTGTTGAATTATAACCTAGCAGACTCTATGATGACAATATCTTACTTTATTTTGTTAAATCCTATCGGTCGTTAATATCCAATTGTTATTGTTTAGCATAAGCTAGTTGACGTTAAACTAAAAATAGTATTATTTGACTTGTTAAATTCTAGCAATCGATAAGCTCAAAATATTATATTGTGGAAGTATTAGCTTACCTTAGCGGGCACTAAGCTCAAAACATCTTACTTTATTAGTTCCTGCCTCCTACATGAATTCTATACTTTTCATTTAATGACTTGTTTACCTTAGCGGACAATAATTGAATGACTTGTTTACATTAGAAATTTTGAAGTGAACTGAATTTTTTTTATTTTGATTGGTGGGTTGGGAAAAAAAATTTATTTGCTTGAAAGGTATAATATTCCTACCGGAGGCAGGTATTAATAATATGTTGTGGCATAACCTAGTGGCCGCTAAGTTCAAAATATCTTAATTTAACTTAATAAATGCTAAATACTTATATGCTCCAAATATTATGTGGTGGCATAAAATATCTGGCGCAAAGCTTGAAATATCTTAATTTAAAATCTTAAAATCATACAATAAATTTGACTAATCTATACAGATCATGATTTCTATACAGTTCTCCAAAGTTAATGTGGTTGATTAACTCAGAGGTCGATAAGCTCAAAAGAGATTACTTTAATTTTTCAAAACGTAGCGACTTATAAGATTTTAATAAAAAAAAATTAGATTATTTTGAGGCGTAACCTTTTTTGGCAGTGACAAGAGGATACGACATGTGTGACTTTAATGGGCATTCATGACATCGATAGATTGTCTTCGTGTGATAGACAAGATCTATTAATCGTTATACACATGGGAGATGTAAGATGACGTCAGTAATTTAATATTTTTAATGGGAAAAATGATATTTATGATTGTGATATCCAATCAATGATCTGCGGTACCCTCACACTTGCCTTCATTCGTGTATTGTGAACTAGTGGATTCATATCTCCGGGTTGGCTAGAAATTTCACTACCCCTATCCTCTTTTCATTTTTGGTCATTGTGCTTCGTGTCTCTTTACAACGGTGACAGGGGTGTTGGTGGTTTCTTGGGTAGCATGGAGTGTGGTCCTAGTAGGAAGAGGTTGAGAGCTATGATAGGAAAGGATGTTGGGTAATTATTTACCTATGTGATGGACGGGAAAATATGGAACATAGCTATGCAGAATTAGCTTGAGAAGGTCTGGTTGGTCATGAAGCGCTTCAAAGAAGAAGAGGACACTAATAATTGTGATAGCATACACAGGCTAATGCTTAACCCAAACCAGTTCAAAGGGAAGAGGAACATTTTTAACATGGTGCAAGGGTTAAGTGCGGAAAACATATTGTCCAACTCTTAAAGACAGTTTATCTTGCATAAGGAGCATGAGAAGTTTGAAGAGCATCTATTCAGCCTTCAGTATCATGTGCATGCCTTGACACGGGGATGCAGGCGATCATGCGTGGTTTGGAGGTGGTTGTGGGAAATAAGGGTATAAAACTCCATGTTGGCGCTAAAGTGAAAATATCATAATACTGTGTGGATTCATCCTCCTCCCTTGATCAGAGTAAAGGGGACTCTGATGTTGATATCATTAGTGAGGTGGAGCCAAGAGGCCGAAAGGCCTAATCTTTCTTGGATGCATTTGTCTTTAGTTTTTTATTGAGGGCCGGAATGGTTGTCTGTATAGCAAAGTGTATAAATATAGGAAGTATTTATGGGTGAAGTAAATATGATTACAACTCTTCACCATTCATTTTGGCATATATTTAGCAAGATAAGTTGCTTGTAATCATCATGGGAGTCCACTGCTAGAAGACTTATCATGGATTGGTTCTTCATGTACTATTTTTTGAAGGCTATGGCCTTCTCCCTAGGTATCAATAGAAAAAAAGGGTCAAAATTTTATGTGGAGGTATAAACTAGTGGGCACTCTAATCGAAATAGCTTAATTTAAATTCTTAAAATCATAGAATGAATTCAACTAATTTATACATATCTTGTTTGGGATACATATCTTGTTTGGGATATTCTCAAGATGTATTTCTTTACATTGTTAAATAGTAGTTACTTTTTAGCTCTTAATATTATAATGTTTAAATACCTAATGCGACTGCTAAGCCCAAACTATGTTGATATAATTTGTTAAATCTCGGTATTCACTAAAATCCAAATATTACTTTCTTTTGTTGAAACCTAGTGACTGCTAAGATCCAAATATTATGTTGTGTCATAAGCCAGTGGGTGTTAAGTTTAAAATATCATTCAATATCTTGATATACTAGCAGAAACTAAACTCAATATGTCTTTCTTTAGTTTGTTAAATGCAAGTGACTCTTTAGGTCAAAAATACATATTGTTTAAATACCTAGCAGTTGCTAAGATCAAACTATGTTGATTTAATTTGTGAAATCACAGTGACCACTAACATCCAAATATTATGTTTTGGCGTAACCTACCGGCCACTAAGCTTGTAATATATATATTTTTTAAAACCTAGAGACTGCCAAGATCCAAATATTACCTTAATTTGTCAAAACCTAGCAACTTCGAAGAGTACAAAATCATTTTTTTGGTTATGTTGAAACATAACCTAGCAGAAACTAAACTCAATATGTCTTTCTTTAGTTATTTAAATGTTAGTTAATCTTTAGGTCAAAATAATATATTATTTAAACACCTATCATATGCTAAGCTGAAACTATGTTAATTTAATTTGTGAAATCACAATGACCACTAAGATCCAAAAATTATGTTTTGGCATAACCTACCAGCCGCTAAATATCGTTAAATATTATAAAATATCGTAATTGAAGTTATTAAACCATAGCGAATGCAATTCCCAAATAATATGTTGTGACATAACCTAGCTGTTGCTAAGCTCAAAATACCTTAATTTAGTTTATTAAATCCTAACCACCACTAGGCTCCAACAATTATGTGGTAGCATAACGAAGTGGGGGCTATGCTTGAAATATATTAATTTAAAATCTTAAAATCATACGATAAATTCAACTAATATAGACATATCTTATTTGCATCTTCAAAGATTACAATATCATTTGTTAAGTTATGTTGAAACAAAACCTAGCGGAAACTAAACTCAATATGTCTTTCTTTAATTTGTTAAATGCTAGTGACTCTTTCTATCGAAATAATATATTGTTTAAATACCTAGTGATCACTAAGCTCAAACTATGTTGATTTAATTTGTTAAATCCCAGTATTCACTAAGATTATAATATTATGTTTTGGTGTAACCTACTGACCGCTAAGCTTATAATATCTTACTTTCTTTCATTGAAACCTAGAGACTGCTAAGATCCAAATATTATGTTGTGTTAGAAGCTAGCGGATGCTAAGCTCAAAATATCATTCAATAACTTGATAAACTATAGCGACCACTAAGCTCGAAATATTATAATGTAGAAGTACCTAGCACCCACTTATCTCAAATTATGTTAATTTAATTTGTTTAATCCAACCGATCATAAGGTCTTAATATTGTGTCTTGGGCTAACCTAGTGGATAAGAGACCATGAAGATTTAAGACAAGTTTTTAGATATGACACGATATACTCAATGAAGCCTAGTAGCCGCTAAGATATTCTTAAAAGTAAATATATCATTTTTCTAATGAACTTGTTTTATGAATTTTAATTTTTAATCTTTGTGTATTTAACACGAGACAAAAAACAAAGTGATCGCTTGGCCCAAAAAAAGTGTGTTTCCTATAGAAAAATCAACTTATTTGTGAGTCTACCAAGGTAAACAAAGATTGCCTCCAAATAAGAATTATAGCCTAGTAATCGCTAGAGTAGGAAACATTTTTCATGTAGAGTGTATTCATACAAGATTTTTTATAAATGGTAAAAAATAAATTTGGAGTTTATATAATGGATACATAAATATACATATAGAATCATGTTTTTTATGTGATATATAGGTATACGTATAGACTTGGAATAGTGGCCGAGAAGTTATATAACAATTTTTTAAATATGATGTGATCTACTCAATGTACCATAGCGGCTACTAAGCTATTTTTAAAGGTAAATATACCATGTTCATAATAAAGTTGTGTTATAAATCTAAATTGTTAATCTTTGTGTATATAACAGGAGACAAACAACAAAAGTGATCGCTAGAACCAAATAGTAGTGTGTTGCCTATATAAAAAAACCTGCTCCGGGAGGCCATCAAAGCTAAATGAATGTTTTCTTCAAATAAGAATTATTTCCTAGTGAGCGCTAGTGTATGCAAGTTTTTTAATGTAGAGTGTATTCATACAGGAGAAATCATATTGAAAAGTTATAAGCGATAACAAGTATATTTGGAGTTTATATAATGGATACATAATAATATGCTTAGAATCGTGTATTTTATGTGTTATACATGTATACCTATAGATTTCTCTATTTCTTATGAGATTTTGGTAGAATATTTTTACATTTATGACAAGAAAAGAAACTTGGACTAACAACCTAGAAGTTATATAACAAGTTTTTAAATATGATGTGATCTACTCATTGCACCCTAGCGGCCGCTAATCTATTCTTAAAGGTAAATATATCATGTTCATAATGAAGCTATGTTATAAATTTAAATTGTTAATCTTTTCATATATAAAAGGAGAAACAAAAAAAGTGATTGTTAGTACCAAATAACATTGTGTTTCCTATATAAAAAAAACCTGCTCCGTGAGGCCGTAAAAGGTGAATGAATGTTTTCTCCAAATAAGAATTATAGCCTAGAGGGTGCTAGTGTACGCAACTTTTTTCATGTAGAGTGTATTCATACATGAGAAATCATATTGAAAATATATAAATGATAACAAATAAATATGGCGTTTATATAATGGATACATAAATATACGTGTAAAATTATATATTTATTGTGTTATACATGCATATGTATAGATTTATCTATTTCTTATTAGATTTTGGCAGAATTATTTTACATTTATGAAAATTATAAAAACTCGAACTAGTGATCAAGAAGTTATAAAACAAGATTTTACATACGACATCATCTATTTGTTGCATCCTAGCGGCAACTAAGCTATTCTTAAAGGTAAATATATCATGTTCATAATGAAGTTGTTTTATAAATCTAAATTTTTAATCTTTGAGAATATAACAACAGACAAAGAACAAAAGCGATCGCTAGGACCAAAAACATTGTGTTGCCTATATAAAAACAACTGATCCGTGAGGCTGCCAAGGTAAACGAATGTTTTTTTCAAATAAGAATTATAGCCTAGCAGACGCTAGGGTAGACAACTTTTCCCATGGTAGAGTATATTCATATAAGAGAAATCATATTGAAAAGCTATAAACGATAACAAATAAATATGGAATTTATATAATAGATATATAAATGTACGTGTAGAATCGTGTACATAATTTGAAATAAAATTCATGTTTAGTAAATAGGTTGTCGAAACAAATAATTATATTGTGGTTGCCTCAAAGCTATGTGAATTTTTGGCATAGATTAGCGGGTGCAAAAGGAAGAATATATTAATTATTAAATACATAGTGATTAAAATTATATTTAATAATATTAACACATATATAATGTGTTTAAATTCCAATGTACAGAACATAAAATTGTTGAAGACATTACATTTGGTTAATTCTACATGGAAACGTGTATATAATTGGAAATAATTATCATACAATTGAATTTTTAATATGGTTTTATAGTTTTTAAGTAATTTTTTAACCTCATATATTTTCATAAAATGTCTAAGCAGCAACCATGTAAAAAATGTAATATGAATTAATTAACGACGTTTCTTTGTATCATCTTAATAATTAACCTTAAAATATCTTGGCTCTCTCAACCAAAATAAATTTTTGTTATAAATTTATTGTGCGAAAAACCATCATTATCCTACAAAAATCACAAGAATGATAACGAAAATTTCAAAACAAAAATACCTAGAGAGAGACATAGAAAGGCAGAAATCGAAAAGCATTCACCAAAGATAAATGCTAGAGTAGAAAAGGGATTAAATTTTCTTCCGTTAACACATAAAAAATATTTTGTTTTCTTGAAGAACAAGGCGGTTTGGCATGGAGATCAAAAGTAATTGGAAAGCAACGCTTGACTATGGAGCACAATTCAGTAGGACAAAGCAGGGCTGGTGTGGATCACAAATGGACTACCATGCAAAACACATGAACCAGTCGTCTACAGAGCAACTAATAGAGCCTGCAATAAAAAAAAAGTACACCTTTACTATAAATACATGATTTAGTAATATATGGGATTATTTTGTACTTTATGTTGTCTGTGAAACCTCCATCTACTTCCTCAAACAAATTTTCTGCACGATTCTATTTACAACCTTTGTTGATTGCCTCCTTCATGTGATTGCTTTGTGTGCATCCTTTGTGTGCGTCCTTTTTGTGCCTTCTCTGCAAATAAAATTATAATCGTGTGTAAAAAAATAATCAGGATTTGAACACTCGGCCCTGTAATCTATGGACTGCACGTATTTTTTTAATTTGGAGACATGCTTTTCCACATGATCAAAAAAATTAGAAACCCTAATCAATAATTCTCCAAGGTATTTAATAATTTGTTTGACACATTCCAAGAAAGAAATTTCGAAAATAGAAAAAGAGTGGGATACGAAAATTTGAAATTTTTACTTTTCCCCTTTTAAAGAAAAAGTACGTACTTTTGAAATTTCAAATATTCGAAAAGGCAAGGGATTTTGAATTTCAAAATTTCTATTTTTCCATGGTGTAAAAATAAAAACTAATAAGGTCAATCATATCTTCATTATATTAATCGCTATAATGAAAATAAAAATCATAGCAATTTGACCTTAAAAATATTAAAACAAACATAATGAAAATATATATTATAAGAAAACAGAAGAAATAAGCCATGAACATAGTTTTACGTGTATTAGAATAATATAGAGACATTTAATTTTTAATTTTTATGAAAATTGATATCGACATTGTTAGATATAGTGTGCGATAATTTAAATTAATTCTCCCATTAAAATGTGCCACGTGGTAAGTTCAAATAAGCTATTTAGGCTACATTATAATTGACACATAATTAAAATTGGCTAATATATAGGAAAACAATTGGCAGCCATTAAGCTCCAATTGCTACGATTTGTTATTCAAATGAAAAATTTAAAATAATAAAGCTTTACGCCTTTGTGAGAGCTAATCTATTTATTTTTCAAGGAAAATCCTAGCGACTGATAACCTCTACATAGTCTAGGATTCCTTTCCAACAGTGTATGAAAAAACACTAGTGTTCCAAAACTGTACATATAGTGTTTACAATGTCTAAAGGTAAAGGTAGGATCCTAGCGGCCGCTAAGCTATCCCATGGTTTGTTACTTTATGGATCCTAACAGTTGCTAAACATTTTCTTTGATAGGAAACATCGTGAAATATGTGTTGAAAAAAAAAATACTATGGGAACTACATAATAAGGTTAGCAATCCAAAGTTGTTATATGATACAAGTATAATCAATGAACAACACTAGTGTTCCAAAACTGTATAGATAATCTTTATAATGAAAAGAGATACATGTAGGAGCGTAGCGACCGCTAAGCTATACCATGCTTTACTATTTTATGGCTATTTTTAAAATAAGAATCTATTGATCTTAGGGTCTAATATGGCATTTCTATCAATAAGTAAAGGATCCTAGCGGCCACTAAGCATTTTCTATAGGAAACAATGTGAATATGTGTTCAAATTAATATATCTTATGGGAGCTACATAATAAGGCTAACGATCCAAAGTTTTTATATGATACAAGTATAATCAATGAAAAACACTATTAATCTAAAACTGTACAAATAATGTTTATAATATCAAGAGGTAAAGGTATTAGCGTAACGACCACTAAGCTATACCATAGTTTTTTATTTTATGGCTATTTTCAAAATATGAAACTGTTGAGCCTAGGCTATGATATGGCATTATGTCAATAAGTAAAGGAGCCTAGCAGTTGCTAAGCATTTTCTTTTATAGGAAACGTTGTGAAACATGTGTTGAAAAATATATATCTTATGGGAACTCCATAATAAGGCTAGTGATTCAAAGTTGTTGTATGATACAAGTATAATCAATGAAAAACCCTAGTGTTCTAAAACTGTACAGATAGTGTTTAAATAAGAAATAGTTGATCCTAGCATCCGTTATATCGTTCCATTTAATACTTACATAAGCTTAGCGGTCGCTAAGCATTTTATCTCATACGAACATATGTGAATTATATGTTACAAAAAATACGTCTTGTGAGAACTATATAAGTCATGATCCCTCTTGAGGGTTTGTAGTGTAGCACTTGGATCCGCCAGGGAAGGACCAGCCAATATGATACAATTTTAATTAATGAAAAAACACTAGCGATGATTTTTACTTTTATCATTATTCTCAAATTATGAAACTGTTGATCCTAGCATCCGTTATCCCGCTAATTTTGATAAGCAATGAAGCTTACCATTCGGTGAACATTTTCTCCCATAAGAACCGATGTGAATTATATGTTATAAACAATATATCTTACCGGAACTACATAAGGCTTGATCCCTCTAGAGGCTATGTAGTGCAATTATTGTCTCTGCCACGTACATTCTAGCCAATATGATACAATTATAATCAATGGAAAACACTAGTGATCCAAAGTTGTACATATAGTGTTTACAATGACCGTAATGGTAGGAACCTATTCGTCACTCAGCTAGATCGTGATTTATTATTTTATCAATATTGTCACATTAAGAAACTATTAAGCTATAACTATCATACTTAGACAAGTTACATACATTTAATCTCCACGACTACAGTATGTCCCATATACATATATTTCACATTGTCTTATATAATGAAAAATGTTGAGCTACCACTAACTCCGTTAATGTGATTTTTTGCTCAAACACTCTCCCCAAAATACCAAAAATTAGATCTTTTGATGGTTACGCTCTAAATATCTTCCTTAGTATTGTTACAGGCATTTAATCCTCTCAACTATAGTATGACCGATATACACATAAGTCACATCGTCTTATATAACAAAAAATACTGAGCTACCCACAAACTACGCTAATGTGACTTGTTGCTCAATCAATCTTTTCAAAATACCAAACATTAGATCTTAATCTCCTCTACACTTTTCCATTTAATAGGTGTAAATGGCTAAAAAGGAATGTTTTAATTTGTTCTTTTATGTGTCGACTAGAAACCTATCTTCCACTAAAATGTATATTTTTTAACGTTCTTATCATGCCATCTATGGAATGTTATAGATTGTCCGACTCATAGATAATCCTTTCAAAAAGTGCAAATGGTTTCTTATCTTTCAATGCATCATAATTGGCTATCAGAGTTTTATAAAACTTTTTTATTATTGATTTGATCCATAAAATATGAATTAATTTAACCAGTTGAATGATAGATAAGATGTCCTGAAGAATCCTAGCAGCCAGTAATCATTAAGTCAATTACTCTCTAATGATAAATAGTGAAGAAATCTAGATATTGGTGACCACTAGCGTAGTATTTAAATTCCTTATCAGAAAATGTGAGGAAAAAAAATTAAATTTATGTCTTAATATATTAATGTATTTTACTCTAATTATAGGTAAAATGCCTTCCATTGTTCGCACTCCGTTCACGAAAATTCCTTTCATCGTAGGCGGTAATTGTTGGAAGAAAAGAGATGAGGAATGGTTTGTTGAAATTCATTCCCCTAAAAACTACCACATCGTCTTGTGGTTGTTTTTTATTATAGAAGAAAAATCAAGATTAAGTTGGTATTGTTCTATCCTTATAAGTTAGTGATTCAGCAACACTACATGATCAGGTGGAATGCATTGACTCTGAAAACAATAAGTGTCTTATTCTGGATATGAAGTTAGATGTTTCTTTATTCAAGATACGGGAAATGCATTCCTCTATAAACAAAGAGCCATATTCTTGTTCAAAATATGGTTAGAATTTGGGGATGCTTATAGATTCTGACAAAACTGGATGATCAAATGCAGATGAAATTCATAAAGGTATATTTACAGTATTCAGAAAATTGTATAGAAATGAAAAAACCTCTTATGTTTGTCATTTCTTGCATAGAAAAGGTTTGCTTACACCTCCAAAAGATGCCAAGTTGTTTACTATGCTGAGACAAACATATTTGACTAAATTGGAGATAGACCCATCTAAATCAAAGTTGCATGGGTTGAAAATGAATACTAAATCAGCTACATTGTTGAAGAAGGAAACCACTATATTTGAGAAAATAGAACCTTGGACTATTCAGCAGTTTCATTTATTTTTGTTCAATGGTGAAGTATTTTCAATTGATGTTTCAAGATGCCATGTAACACCTCCAAAATATCAGTATTATCCGATAGATGATGAAAAGTTGAGCTACTTGTCCACTCCATGTCAATAAATGTTATTCCTACACATACAGATGTAATTCTTCTTCCCTTATTACTTTCTACAAAAAACATTGTAGAACTCCATGATCTGAATGACCTGGAAAGAGATTATGTGAAATTTTATATACTTGATGGCCATTATACAATTTGTGTGCAAAAAAATATTTTGGGCTTAGAAACTTACAAGTGTTTATATTCAAGGCTATGGTATCGAAAGGATCACATTCTATCTGCAAATGCATCTACTGAAGCCATTGCTAATATTTTCAAACAACTGAATGAAGTAAATAAAACTTGGATAAAAACCAAGTTTATTGATTTTCTGTACAAAGCTAGATCACTTTGGCAATCGTTAGGATGTTCTCAACGGACAGGATTGACAAAAAATAAGACGTGAGATTAGAAGGTAAGGAATTTTAATTGTATTTCCTTGGTTGTTAAATTTTACTTTCGTCATATTAAAAGATTAAAAAAAATTCCTTTGAATGCAAAGCTTTGACAATCAATGCCTCTCACTTTTTCAAGTGAAAAAAATAAATAATTTGTATGATAAATGGAATTTTCTACTATTACCTAATGACATATGGACTAAATGGATAGCAATATTTCAGTTTTTTAGATTAGGTGGCCTAGCTTGTTCACCTATTAAGGATAATCAAGTTAACTTTCAACCAAATTTACTTGCAAGATTCACATGCAATCCATTCATTGCAGCTAGAGGAATGACCAACAAAAAAATATCAATGCTAGTTAATAAAGTAATTTTAGGGGATGTTTGGTTAAATAGGTCTGTTGAGGTTGGCATAATAAAGGAGACATATGATTTTTACTACCAGAGAATAAAAGGAGACAACTAAATGAGAGAAAAATTTCTACATTATTTGAAAAAAAACATCCAGATAATATTGTATTGATAGCCTACAGTGAATCCAATGTAATTGAAAAATTTAAATTACATGAATCACACTACCACCAATTTTTTGTACTATTGGGTGAAGAGAGAAATGGAAAAAAAATTTGATTCCCAATTAGGGGGAAATGGCAAAATGGAAAAAAAACCATGAGGTGGAAGAAGTTCTTCCCGTCGTGGCTCAGACAATATTAGAAAACTATCTAATGTCAATGGAATGAAATATACCAACAACGATGGAAGACACATAATATTTTTCATGTAAATGTGCATATCCATTCCAAGTTCCATCAACTTTGTCAGTTATTCCTTCGACTAATCCTTTCAATGTTGAATGTGTGCTCGTTGATTTTTGTAATTTAGCTAGTGATATATTTCTTCTGATGTAATAATGGAGCTTCTAAAAGGTTATCAGAACCAATGTGTTGGATTTTATTATTGTTGTTCTTATACCAATTCATTATTCAAAAATGTTCACAGACACAGTAAAAACATAATGGAAAAGGTTAAAGATAGTGGAGAATCAATTCTGTCAGGATGCTATAGACTCTACGAAAACAACAGGATATTCAAAAGTTTGTGTCTTATGTACATAATAACTGGTGTGCACAACTGTGACAATAAAAATGATTATAGAGAAGAGGTCACTAGGGATTGGATGGAGAAACTGCCACAAAAATTGGTAACTGCAAGTGAAATTGGCCTACAAGGAAACATCCATCCTTTTCCTTGTGAATGATCTTATGAGTTCTGGGCTGAGATGTTCACTCGATGTTGTTCCAAAAAAATTCTGGTATTAGTGCTTTACGGCGGCAGTGTCACAATCCATGCATTAGTTGATTTCGATCTATCTGCTGTTTTTATTGTTGAGACACATAGTCAAGAAATGTTTCTGAAACATTACTATTTTGATATGAAGAAAGGTTCGTCGCCGAAGACAACTTCAACAAGTGATTTTTTTTAATGTATTTGAACCTATATATGTTACTTATACATTTATTGTTTATGCATACAACCAAAAAACTATAAAAGCTAATGTACAACCCTTTTAACTTGATGCTACACAACTAGTTCAACATGGTGATTTACCTTCAATCATTTTATAAATCTGTTTAATGAGCTCTATTTTCAATTTCCATGGTTTTCAAATTTTTAACAAACAAATGTTTTTTACAGTTTAGATGACAGATGTGGAGGATGCGGGAACATCTGCCATGAATATGCAATCAGATCCTGGTATGTTAGTCATGTGAATTTACAAACGAAACCGCTAATAAGCCCCACAAATTTATAAGACAATAAATGATTATGCAGACAACCAAAAACCAAAGAATGTAACCATGGAGGGCGTGGAGGTATCCAACATGAATAAAATCTCACAACCTGGTAAGTTAGCCATGTGTATTTTACAACAAAATCATTTATAAGGCCCACAAATTTATAGGAAATGATAACTAACAAAAATTAGTTTATATGATTGGCATACAGTAGAAGACAAAGTTTAAGGAAATCCATTTATAAGCTATGCTAACAATTTAAAACAAAGTATATAGATTAGTGGACTCTATGTATCAACATTCAATACAATAATGGTTAGACTATAAAACATTACTTTTATCAATGTCTCGTTGATTTACAACTACATATTGTCTACAATGTTTCACTGATTCACTACTACATACTGATTACTTACATTGAATTAACATTATTTTGGCTTCAACATCATCTTAAGCAGAACTACATACGGCTTGATCCCGCTCGTAGGTGTGTAATGCAGGACTTGGCTAGCCTCATTAAAGGTTGTCCAGTGAAGTGTAGTTTGGCCAATGATGGCATAGCCTAGCGGTCACAAATCCTCATCAATAGTTGAGGATTTTTTTCCACCAAAGGGTGGTTCTGCAAATATAAGTGTAACCTAGCAGCCACTAAATTTGAAACATAGGATAGAGAACAATTGATATTGTACTTACCATATCACCACAGAAACCACTATGTTTTCCAAATTAAGCTTTCATTTACCACAACATGAAATAGATTATGAATTGATTAATGTTTATTTCAAATACATTATGCTCACATTTTCAATAGTAAGAAATAGATTATGAATTGATGAATGTTTATTTGAAATAGATCTTACATCAACAGATCCAATAGTGTGTAAAGGCGGTGTAATCCAAGCTGCAATGTCAATCGGTAACTAGTAGTCTGTAACCTAAAATGTTTGTTTATTTCAATTGGTTATAATTGATATGTGGCTGATGAAAATAAAATTTGTTTACTTTCATGCAGGTAGTGATAAGATTTATTTACTTATTTTAGATATGGAGGACTTGTTATATGGGATAAAAAAAATATACAATAGGAAGATGTCATTTAGGTTTGGTATGAAAGCTTTCAACCTGTGAGGTGGCCTGTCAGAATTTATAAAATTATTATCACCATACTGTGAATTGGGATTCTGGTCCGACAATCTCATTTCTGCTAATGTTAAAAAGATATCAACAAGATTCAATAAAAAAATATCGACCGTATTGAATCCAAGACTCACTTGGGGAAAGGAACATTGCAATATAGTTGAGGGAATAACAATAAGATATCTAGAAAAGGTTTGGATTAGAAATGATTTTTCCTACAATTCTAAAAACACTTTGTGTATTACATTAGGTGTAAAGGGAAACCCTCCTAAAAATTTTATGGCGGGGATGAAAAGCAGACATAAAGACTGTACAAAAGATAAATGGTTGATGGTCGATTTGTACAAAATAATTTCACAAATAGTGTCTCAGGGATTGAATGTGGTAGAGGGCATCAAATATTTGGAGCAAGAAAATGCTAAATAACTATTTATCATTTCAAAATGTTGTTATGATGGTACTGCTTAACGTTTTTAAATAATATATGCATTCATATGTTATTATGAAGGTATCCAAGTGTGACTTAAAGTTTATTATGCAAAAAAACAACAAAAAAACATTATGCACCTATTGAGATTGTATGCAAATATAAGTTGGGAGTATTTATATTTTCATTAATTATAAGTCCTGCTTTCCTTACAGTATGATTGAATAACATGTGTGGTGAATTATCAGAAAAACTTAACCCTTTATAAGAAATTGTTAGTATTTAATAGTATTATTTTTACATCTGTTTTCATAAAATAAATATAAATTTAGATTGTATATACTTAAATATTTACTATAATACTTAAATTTTTAATATAATTAATATATAAATAAATCTCTAGAAGCATTAACGGTCATATCTAAAAAATATCCAAGTCATATTTGACAGTTATTTCAAAGATTTGTAACTATTTTACGGCTAAAAACTTTAAAAACATCTAAATGGGCATCAAATTTAACACATGGTTGTGGCCTTTGTTGCAACCATTGAAGGACATGGAAGATGTTTTGAATGTTATGTGATCAAAAACTAAATTGGAGGGAGCTTATTTTTTGGAGCTTTACTATGATTTATTTTGTTAATTTGGGATCCCAGATCTTCAGGAATAGTGTTATAATAAAATTCAAGCAATTCTTAAAATGTTTTTCTACTTTTCTATCTTTAGTAAAGCAATTTAAATTTATTTCATATCTATAAATGAAATCGCAAATATATCTGGGTTGGTTTTACAGTTAATTTTAATTAATTTCATATCCATATTTAAATATGAATATATTTATGGAATGGTTTTACAGTTAATTACATTCTCCTACTCTAAATAATCGCCCACTTCTAGTTTCTTCATAATATCTTTAGCAATTCTCTGGTTACATTGAGGTTCAATCACATCATACTAAATGAACCTAGAAGTGTCACAAATCTCTTGAATTTCATTACCCTAGCGGCTGCTAGGCCACAAGGAGTTTTAATTATTCAAATCTTCATAGTTTAATCTTAAAGACATTTAAACACTGATAAGAACCTTATTCCAAAACATTAATAATGCCTAGCAGTCACTACCCTGTATAAAACAAAAACATTTTCTCTTTATAACAAAGCTTAAATAATGCCTAGAATCCGTTAGCCCGTATAAAACAGAAACATGTTATGTATATAACAAAGCATAAATAATGCCTAGTGGTTGATAGCATGTAAAAAAACATAAACATGTTCTATTTATAACAAAGCATAAATAATGTCTAGTGGTCGCTAGCCCATATAAAATAAAAACATGTTATGTATATAAAAAAGCATAAATAATGTCTAGTGGTCACTAGCCCATATAAAATATATACATGTTTTGGTTACTCTAAAGCATAGATGATGCTAGCAGCCGCTAACCTATATAACGGATTCTAATATTTACGTTTTTGGATTCCGATATTATGATTTTTGGATTCCAACATATGGGACTTTAGAGTGCAGTAAATTCCAATATATGTGATTTTAGATTCCAATAAATGTGATTTTGAATTCCAATAAATGTGATTATAGATTCCAATATATGCAATTTTGGAAACCAATATATGTGATTTTGGAGTGAAGATAATTCCAATATTTAACATTTTGGAACTATTGACTATATTTTCTGCATAGCTAAAAACCTAGGCGGTCATGACATAAATATCACTCATTTACCAGTGAGGCTCCTGTGTAAGAATTTTTCAGTTATATTTACTAATATCTATTTTTTGGTATTACTTTAATTATGTAACTCATGGACCATAACTAGGCAATTTTGCAGCAAGTAAGTAGTTGTAAGCAATATGTGCAGGAAAAGGAAATAATTAAATGCGAGAAGAAAGGAAAGGAAATGTGCAACCTAACCAATAGTTGATAGAGTTGATCACATGCACATAGATGAAACAAATAGATCTTAAACTGCATAATTTGAAGTAAGGGAGAGTTTGAGATCTAGATCTAAGACAACACAAAGTTTATGTAGATATCTAAAAAGAAATAAGAGACGAATGCACCATTGACACAAATTTCTCTGAAAATCTCTTCTCTATTCCTCTTCTTGCATAAAGCTATCAGGGGTTTCAGTTCAAAGTCTGGAACACAATAATGTTGATTACAAATTTTGATCCCTTAACCCGTCGGTTCTTCTTCCTCTACTTATAGTGTGTAGAGGGGAAATTACAAATGGGAAAATGCAACTGAACTAGAACATGAAGAAGTAGTAACAGGAACATTTGGAAATCATCTTCCTATAATTTCTCTCTTAGTGACATGTATCAAGTGTTTAATCCAAAATTGTGCACATCTGTCAATTATATTAAATAATCTTTCCAAATAACTTAAAGGAGAGAGGAGGATGATGTGGCTCCAATTAGGATGCCACCTCATTTCCTCTCCACTCCACATCAAAAGTAATGGTTTTAAAACCAATAACTTTAAGCTTAAATTTTCATCCAGTAACATAAGAAAAATAAGAGAACAAAGAAGATCTACCAACTGTAACACTTACACTTTTTTTTGTTCTGATATTGAATATACTTTTCAAACATGTAATTCAATATTTTTCCATCTATTTTCACAATAGCCTCTCTCTCGGTTCTAAACTATAACAACCCTCTAGACAAAGCAGTAGTATTAGTCTTTACCCTCTCAAAACTAGACCCATATCCCTCAACATCCTCCTGAAGCTTTATAAGTCTACCAATTGAATCCATCGTGAAAGGTATGGTGGCTTCATCAATTTCTTTCTGCACAACCAAAATAACTTCCTCATGGAAAGTAGGTAATTCATCTGGGATGCTCTCTGGCACTTCTCTCATCTTACTTTCCAGCAATTGCATCCTTTTCAGCATGAGCTTAAGAATCTCTATGTGGAAGGAAACATAAATTTATAATTGCTTCCCCTTTTCCATCAATCCACCAGGTACAATTTTCTCTGCAATTAGCACATCCTCTAGCAACAAGTATATCTTGGCTAAAGTATCCAGATGACTTTCAGAAACTATGTTCTCATCTTCTATCTCTGTCATCAATTCATGTAGCTGAGATACTACCCTGTGCATATTCTCCAATTTAGATGGTATACTTTCAAACTGCTATGAAGCTTGGTGAATTATTTGCTCTTTCCACTAAGCAATAGATTTGACCTGGTCCCCTGCATCTTCCACGTCCTACATCGGATGATTACTCACCCACTCATGTGTTAGAATGGGTTGAGAGGAAGGTTTGGAAACCATAGCAATGATCTCACATAGTTGGGACACCTACTTTTGAAGCTTGGCTCTCTCATCCTTCCCTTTGTCAAGCTTAAGGAATAAATCATTCATTAGTGTCTATGTATCCGGCTTTGATCCTTCTGTGGTAGTTTGACCTATTGGCACTTTGGTCACTATTATATTAGCTATCATGAGCTCTCCCTTGTGCTTTCCTTCTGCTGGAACTGATAACTCAATGAACTTTAGGTCTTCTATCTCTTCCACCCAAACTCAGGAGTAGCTAAAAGTCATGTTCCTCCAAGTTGATCTCCTCTCTGGATTTTGGGATTCGCTACAAATCCAACCATGATGAAAATTTTCTTCTCATGGAATGAGAATTCACTGAGTGCACCACCATCTCATGATCTAATTTTTCTCTATCCTAATTTTCCACCGTGTTGTGACTGCCAACCTCTGAATTGTCTAAGAATAATGTTTTTTCAAACTCCGCCATCTGTGCTTTAAAATTCTCCGCATGGAGAGGTGAGGATCTGAGTGGTTGAGGAGAAAATACAAATGATGTTGGATTCAATGAAGGAACAACAAGATCTCTCTGGGGTTCTGGGGTTACCGAAGTGCTATGAGTGGATGTTGGAGAAGCTGGAACTAGCATGATAGTTGTACATTTGGCCTTCTCTTGTGTTTGATACTTCTTATGAACATTAATATTCTCTGGTCTTCTGCTACTTTCACCTTCGTTCTTTTTTTTTCTGGAGTATCTTGCGACACAATTACATGTGATCCGATTCATCAAAGCTTCATCCAGGAAAAACCCCTTTGTCAACAACCAGTTTGAAGTGTTAACCAGAACTGCGGAAGATCTTTCCTCAATCGTCTAGAAGCCACCAATTTTTTCCTAAAGAGAATCTCTATCCCCTCCCATATGATGATATGATTCAAGTATCAAATTCCCATCATCTACAAGATTTGCAGGTATCCATGCCAAACCATAATCAGACACTTGTTGTGCCGATAACCTGCTGAAGTTTTTTTATTACTTCATACTCATTCCTGCACTTCATCTAGAATTTTTCCAATGAAGGTACATGTGAGTATTCCTGGGAGATTATTTTCTTTGCTAGCCCATATGGGTCAAAGTTCAGTCATGCTAGGAAGAACTCATGCTCATACTCAGAAAACATTTCACCTTTGACTCCTTTAGCTTTGTGGATGCTCTAGCAGCTGTAATAACACACTATGACTGGAAAGAAACCTATAGACTTGTTCCACTTTCATTGTAAATCATGCATCTCCACGAGCTATCTGCATAACTCCATGATGACCCACTTATTGCTTTGATACCTCGGAAACTTCACTGATTCTCCTGAAAATCCAGTTACCCTGAGATAGGTGAAGTCTGCAAACTAGATGAAAATACAGCCATGTTTGGATAAAGCTTCCTAAGCTTCTTTGCTTACCCTAATGGTCTTCATATCACTATTTAAGCTATAGATGAATTCATAGAAGAACCCTTCATTGACCACCTTTTAATCTTTGTAACATTCAAGAACTTTTAATTGTGGGAAACACTCAAAAATAGGATCTTTCACCAGTATGCCCTGTTTATCCAGCTTGGAAAATATACCATGTGAGCCTGCTACATATACCATGTATGAAGTCATTTTGAACCTGTACGTCTGCCTCACACTTCGAATTTTCTCACCGATGTTGTCACTGATGATCTCCGCTAAATTGATTATTGAATCAGCTCTGTTGATCTCAATGGTCCTCACGAAAGCATACATTCATGAGTGGAAGTTGTGAGTATTGACTTCTCCACTTAACCTACAAAGTAATTTAGTAATATCATCCACCTCCTACACTGAATTGGATTGCGGAAGAGTCCTAAGGAAATTTGAAGGAGATCTTGGCTTCTAAATATATTTTTTATTCATTATGTCCATGCAATCTGCTTTGTGTTTCTCCCATCTGTTGCCAGCATCCAACATGCTAATTGCAATCACCACTTGTCGTGTTAAAACCTTCAGACAATAATTAATAAACTCTGCACCAAGCCTGATTATTATCTTTCCTGCAGCATCCCGAATTGTTCTAGAAAGGGGATCCTATGGCCTTTCACACTCCATAACAAATTCAGGCAACTGAGATGTGACTGGAAATGCTGATGCTTGAATAATTCCACTACTTTTTATTGCCTACATGAAGGATGTCTTTCCGGCCTTAGATCTGTCAATTATTTTTGAGATGGGTTCAGGGCATATGTTTGTGTCATTGATATCAGAAAATCTAGAAGCTATGTATGGTTCTGTTGATCCTTCTCTTTCATCACGCTTCATCATGGCTGGAGAAATTTTTGCCTGAGTAATATTTGTCTGTGTTCTTTTTTTTTTTAATCCTGCAGGAATTCTTTGCAACTGGATCAATTTGTGCAGATCTAGCAATTTCTTAAAATTTAGAAGATATATTCAATGTATCTTACATTGATTTGAACTCCCTTTCACTTATATGAACACTTGTAATGAATGCCTACAATTATTTTAGACAAAGATGGAGTCCAAAGCATGAATACTAGATTTTTGTCACCAAAAATCTGCATATAAAGTCTGCTGCCCTAAAATTTGAGGCTTTGCTTGCATGCAAAGCAAGTATTTTTTTTTTCAAATTCACCTAGGCACTTATACCAGAATGAAGATAATTATCATAGCATAAATCAAGTTATTCCAACCCTAGGCGCCAAACTTTGAAGCTTCTTGGCAATGAAAAACACCTTCTTATGCACAAAACCTCCTTTCCTTGGTGCCAAAACTATTTGGGTTGTAATCCTTAGCAAAAAGAATTAATTGCTTCTTTATTATGGCAGCCCATGCTTATATAACCCTCAGCATACTATTTTTAGTAATTTCCCTTCCTATTCCTGGCAATTAAATTAATAAATAATCATGTCTGTTCACCCAAATTGGGTGCCCAATTATGCATGTTGTTGGTTGCTTTTAAATAAATTTATTTTATTTACTTTTAGCATGCATCCTTCAATTATCTTTGGCTTGACTTCTTGCTTTGACTTTTCATCCATTCATGGTGCCAAAATTAGGTAAAAAATCCATACATAAATATCATTAAATTCATTGGTTAATGCCAAGGTGGGTTGCACTTTTTGGCAAAGGTGATTTCTAAAAATAAGAAGTCAACTTTGATAGGAATTTGTACCCTGCACTCCATCCCCAAAAATTCCCTCTTCAATTTAACTTATTTGACTTTTTTTATCCTGCGAGGCAGATAAGAAATTCTAACTTGCCTGTCACTGCCAAAACTCCCACTGGCAAATTAAAACCTTTCCCAAAAAGTGTGACTTGCATTAAAAATAGATTCCTTTGATAAAGTGCGACTTGCATGGGTGAATAAATCTCTTTGGTGGGAAAATTTAGCCTGTTACGTAGGCAAAAAATTCTCATCGGTGCTTTAAGGGATTTTCCTTTATTTTGTAATGGGAATTTTTACCCTGCAAGGCAAGTAAGAAATTTTTGCCTGCCTGCCACGTCTAATATTCTCATTGTAGCTTAAGTGACTTTGAATTCATGGGAAAAAATATCTTGCAAGGAAGGTAAGAAATTCCCACCTTCTTGCCACTAGCAAAAACCTCATTGTAGCTTAGACCCATTCATTCCAAAAAGTGTGACTTGCCTACGAAAGGATTTTTGTACATGACTTCATCTTTTTTGTCAGAAGTTTGA
The DNA here is from genome assembly GCA_019776745.2 of Taxus chinensis. Taxonomy (NCBI): domain Eukaryota; kingdom Viridiplantae; phylum Streptophyta; class Pinopsida; order Cupressales; family Taxaceae; genus Taxus; species Taxus chinensis. Next base: position 506,778,670 of record CM034151.1, read on the forward strand.
TTTCTGAGGCTTATTCCTTCTGGTGTTGAGGCCATAAATGATCTCTGGATGCTTCGGGAAATTAAATAGACTATACATAATAGAGAATAGACCCAAGGGAATTTAACAGACAAACATTGTAGAAAACCATAGAAAAACATAAAAGAAATAAATAAAAACGAAAAATGTTGCCAGAAGTTGCAAACAATGCTCTGAATTCATTCCTGGTGAAAATCCTATTGAGATGTGTGAATACTGGCATGCAAGACTTCAACAGGGTTCAACTGAAGCACAATTTATTTCGAATGGGGCTTTATTTATTTAATAAATAATTAAACAAAAATTTCCCGCTGACAAAACTTAGTAGAGGGATCAAATGAGTTTCAACATCTTGGTATTTGTCGAGATTGGCTCATATGATTCATTGTGAATATCTTAACATAATACAGACATCTTCTTGCAATGAAAACACGAAAAGACCCATTATGTTAAAAAGAATGAAAATTTTTCAAATAGGTAGTGTCAGATTTCAGGGTGGAATCTAAGGACACCTGTCGGCTCCGTCTGTGGACATCATTGACTCTGTCAAAATGACAGGAGTAAATATGATATCCCAGCATCTCTGGTTTTGTATCTTGTCCATTGGGCTTGGGGTTAGGCAAACAAAAACAACATAACACCAAAAAACAAAAAAAAACAAAAAAAAAAGTTTTATTTATATACATATAGGTTTTACACTTCTCTTTTATGTCCGGAAAAGATTCAAGTGTTTCCCGTTGAAAGGTAATGGCAGTTCAATTCCATCATGATGAGAAAGAATAAAGCTATATGTCCCAACAATCCTCTTGATCACAAAAGGCCCTTTCCAAATTGAATCAAATTTTCCATGCATACCTTTTGTTTCTCATCTTTTATCCCATAAAAGGACCCTCTTTCTATGAAATTTTCCTTTCTCTGGCCTTTATATCGAAGATCACCTTTACCTTCCTCTAATGTTTTGACAATCTATCAGCTACTTGAATCTGCACTTCTTGTAATTCCGTCAGATACATTATTCTTTTGTCAATGACATCGGTGAATGTGGCATCCTCCAGTGCTTTCAAAAGTTGTAGAGTAGGAAACTCCAAGGTAAGAGGCAGCTCTGCATCTTTCCCATATAACATCTGGAAAGGGGACATGCCTATAGCTTTCTTTGGTGTGATCCTATTTGCTCACAATGCATCAAACAACTTTTTTTGCCAAGTCCTTTGATTCTCAGTCACTAATTTCTGCATGATAGTCACCATATTCTTATTGCTTGTTTCAGTTTGGCCATTCCCTTGTGGGTAATAATTGGCGGAATGCACTAGCTAGATTCCATGCATGTAGCAAAACTCGGCCAGTTCCTCAAAACAAAAATTAGGAGCATTATCTGTTACTATTTTACTAGGCACGCCAACATGATGACAATATTTTCCTTTATAAAAATACACACTTCCGCGGAATTGGCATTCTTAACAGGAATGGATTCTACCCACTTACTGAAATAATTAGTAGTCTATTCAGGATGTAATGATGGCCGACTTGGAAGCCGGGTTAAGCATACCAATAAAATCCATGCCCCTCTGTTAGAAGGGCTCCTCAATTACAGTTGGTTTTAATGGTAATGCGGGTAATTTTATGCATCCGACAAAGTGTTGGCATGCTTGACATCTAGATACCCACTTTGCAGTATCCTAGAAAAGTGTGGGCCGATAATACATTGCTCGAAGGATCTTGTGAGCCGTGACTCGGGCTGAGAAATGACCACCGCAAGCCAAATTATGAAACTGTTTTAAAATTCGGTCTTGTTGAGCTTTATCCACACATCTGAGAAATAACCCATCAATTCCTCTCTTATACAAGCCATTATCCCAAAGAACAAAGTCCTTGGACTTCATTTTAATAGTACGTTTCTCCTTGCGAGAAAGGTGATCTGGGAATTCCCCATAAGTTAAGAAAAAGATAATGTTAATGTACCATTCATTTACCAGGTCTATAAAAAGAACCATAGGCAAACTTTTGCCTTCTTTTGAATCTGTTGTCTTCATCGCAGTCATTAATTCACACAAAACCCCTCCCTCGAACTAACATTTTGGGCTTTATATCCAATTCATATTCATGTACCTTAGTCACCCATGTCCCTCTTAATAGCCCTAGCTCTTGTTGGGTGAGAATAGATTTCACTGCAGTATTTGGAACCAGGACCACAGTATGTGAGGCAAAAATATAGTACTTGAATGCTTTGCATAATTTTACCATTGAATATGCATGTTTTTCCATGGGAGTGTATTTCAACTCATAAGCTTTTAAAGGCATGCTCATGAAAGCAATCGAAACTTCTACATCCTCTTGATTTTTCTACATCAAGATTGCTAACATGGTGTGTTATGAGGAATAACAGTAAAGAATGAATTCTTTACTAAAGTCTAGTGAAACTAAGACTGGAGCTTTTGACAAGGCCTCTTTAATTTTCTCAAATGCTTCCTTCCCTTCGCTACTCCATTTTAAATCATGTGTCTTCATCATCATATTTGAGATATGACGGGTTAATTCAGCAAAGTCAGGGATGAATCTTTTGAGAAAATTTACTTTACCAAAGAAAGAGTGAACCCCCTTTTTAGATGTTGGCAATGGTAAAGTCTGAATAGATTTGACATGCTTTAGGATCTATCTTGGTTCCTTCCTTCGAGACGATATGCCCTAGCCGCTTCCCTTCTGTTACAACAAAGATAGATTTCTTAGGATTTAGAGAAATACCATGTTTGTGGCATTGGATGAAGACCTCCTCAAGATCTAAGATGTGCTTTCTGCTTTCCTTGGAAAAGACCATCAGATCATCGAGGTATACTACTATGCTTTTATCCTTGAGATGAGAAAATGCCAAATCCATAACTCTTTGAAACGTAGCTCCAACATTGATCAAACCAAAGGTATTTTCTGATAAGAAAAAGTTCCCCAAGGTGTAATGAATGTTGTCTTATATTAATCCTCCTCATCCACCTTGACCTGATTGAAGCTTGAGATACCATCAAGCAGGGATAATATTTCAGATCCGTTAACGACCTGTAGAGTGTGGTCCATGATGAGGATGGGGTAGTTTTATTTTAGTGAGGCTTGATTGAGATTGGGAAAATTAACGTACAACCTAATCTCACCACTTTTCTTTCTCACAATAACTATATTGGCTAAGCATTCAGAGTGATGTATAGGATAAATTATCTTTGCATCCAACAGCTTTTGGATCTCTGCAAATATAGTCCCTGAAATAGTAGGGTTGTGCTGCCGTAACTTCTGTTTGAAAGGTTTATGTTCTTGCTTTAATGGTATATAGTGTTGTACTTTTGCAAGTTGTTAGGTCTTTAGATCCTGATAAGACAAACCAAAAACATCCATATATTTCTTAAGAATATTTGTAAAATCTTCTCTTTCTACCTCTGAACAACACTTACCCAGATTTACTAATTTGGGATCATTACTAGCTCCCAAATTTAATAATTGTGTATCGGAAGAAGAACCTTCTTCACTTTATTCATTATTTTTAAGCATTTGATCATGTTTGTCGAACATTTCCTCAAGAGATACTAAGCCTTTAGGAATTTTATTTCCTTTAATTTGGATAATCTCTTGACTTCTTGCAACCTTTGCTTCCATTTCTCCCATAGTGGTATGTCTTGGAGGTGAGTTTCTTCCCTCATAGTATATCTCTTCAAAGTTGCCCTTTTGTTGGAGAAATGCAGCAATATACTTATCATCATTAAAAACCTAACATTACTGGACGTTATCAGGAACCTTCGGGTGGAAGACCTTCTCAAATTTGTAATCCCCTTGTCTGAAGAGTGTGGGTGGCTGATCTGGATTGAATAAAGCTGCAGTAACTGCAAGTGAATCATCTCTAGAATTTTTCTCTCTTGAAATATAGGAAACTGAGAAAGTCACAAAATCTAGGATAGAAAAATATATTGGTCTCTATAATGTGGTAGTTTGTCCTTTTTGACTTGGTAGAGACCTCGTATCTACTTGACAATTAACTCAGCGTCCCCCCTTGCATGTAAGAGCTTGATTCCCATTGTTCTTGCCTGCTCCATTCCTAACAACAGTGCTTCATATTCTGTCATGTTGTTAGTGTTTTCAGAACATTAACTTGAAGGAATGTGCATGCACCTTTCCCTCAGGAGAAATAAGAACAACGCCTGCACCAGATCCAAACAAACAACAGCTGCCATCAAACTCTAGAGACCAAATCTTATTATCCAATTGATGTGGCTCTTGGATCATAGGTTGGGCTTCTTCTTTATCTAGTTCTAGATAATAGACTTCATGATCAGATTCTTGGAACAAGATTTGAGATCTAGGATCTTCAGATTTTGATACTGTGTACTTGGATTTCTTCTCAGGTTCTAACATTTTGATTAACTCCCTTGATTGGTATGTGCACACAATACCAATCCATCTTGACTTCTCCACCCAATTCTTTACAAAAGTTCCTGCTCAACAGCATGCCATAAGATACTGGGATATCCGCTATAAGGATAGTCAACTTTAATATTTTGTCTGGGAATGAAGCAAGTATTGCTTGTGCATCTTTGATCTACCCAACCAAAGGTACTTGTCTTTCCATTTAATAACATCTTCCAATGGTTTTTATCAATGTGAGACCCAAAGCGTCAGCAACTTTGGCAGGCATCACATTATTGGAAGCTTCATAATATAAAATGCAATTACTTAATTTATAACCGTAAATAAATAATGACACATAAAATGTATCAATCCTTTCAGATGTAGCCAAAGAAGAAGTAGAGGGAGAAGAGCTTGTAGAGCGGTATTATTTGAAGGGGGAGTAATCATAGGACTAGACAATATACCTCATGAAACACTATTTGTTGGAGTATTGGGACCATTACTTTGCACATATTTTACCAACCTATTTAACTGATCAGTAAATGCCTTCAAATACTCAACTTCAAACATCTGAATTTTGGTCTTTTTAATATGATCAATAATGTCGAAAGCTTGACTTACTTCAGTTGGTTGTCCATTGGTCCTTTGTTGTGGATTGAAATAACCTACATGCTTATATCTGGGAGCTAATGAATAGGGTAGTGTACTACCTCTTTTTAGGATGGTAACATCTGGCCCAGGATCTTCTCTTTCTCTTCTTTAGCCACTTGAGGAAGCTTCAGCATTTTGGCATGTTTGGGACCTTGTGAACACCGCAAATGTGTGACCATCAGAATCTTCAAAAGATTCATAATAGCCCTCATCATATTTATAGTCTAGGTAACCAATGTTGCATTCGTCAGCAAGATCTACAAATTCTTCTTCATCAAATGATTCACCAACGCCAAGATCTTCTTCATTAGTTTCCAAGTTGTTCCTTGGAGCAGCTTCAATTGCCAACTGATGTGGTGCAGCAATAAGTCTGTTTCGATTTTGATTTTGACCATTAAAGATCCGAGCAGGAGCCATTCTTTAAGGATTTTCATTTCCTCCTTGAGATATTTGCTTCTTGATTTATAGCATGTCATTAGCTAACTTCTGTAGTAAAGGATTGCAAGTACTTGAAGAAGCTCCCTCACCTTTATGGGGTGATTGTCTGATTTTTCCAGCCATGATCAAGTCATATTTAACCTCTACATCAGCATTGTGTGCCTCTAATAGATTCACAGGTCTTTCCCTCCACAGCTAATATCCAACTTCGGGCAACAGAGCATTTATAAAAAACGTCTTTTGATTTTCATCCCTAAGTGCAGAAAAAGTGGGGATTTTATATAAAATCCTTTGAAACCTTGCAATAGAGTCCCGCATGGTCTAGTTTGGTTCCTTGTTTAGCTGTGTCAGTTGATTGATCAACATACTAGCATCTTTTGCAGGTTTGAACCTCTTTATAAATTGTTCTTGCATGGATGCCCAATTTGTTATAGTCCCAGGGGCTAACCGATAGAACCATTCTTCGGCCAAGTCATAGTCTCAATGAAAAATATGACCGAAACATCCTCATGCTCCACTGCAAGCACACCACAAGATATAAATAATGCTACCAAGTGATCATCTAGATTTTACTTGCGATCTCCAAAGAATTTCGGGAAATTCTTTCTTGACCCTTTAATCAATTCGTGCATAGGTGGAGTTAAGTTCAGTGGCCCAAAAGTTGCACCCCATGGGACATGTGGTGGTTGGTTCTAGTTCAGCATGATGAATGGAACACATCTCCTCCGAGAGTAAACTTGATAGACAATTTCAACTGCCAGATTATGCTAAAGCTAATCTAGATCTAGAGAAGTTTTCACTCTTCTTCCTAGTGAAAGACTAGATCTGCGGCTTCTAACTTGAGGAGGAGGAATGAAATTGAATTGCTCTTGCAATATGTAGAAATGATCAGTTCTTCATTGAGCCTTGACAAATCAAGTGAACGGGTGTTTAGCTAGGTTGAGAGTTTAGTGGGAACTAGTGCTATAAGCTCTAGTCTATAAAAAATTGTTCATTCCCCAGCGGAGTTGTCAAAAACTATTGGCTATATTTTCTGCACAGCTGAAAACCTAGGCAGTCATGAGATAAATCTCCCTCATTTATCGATGAGGCACCCATGTAATATTTTTTCAATTATATTTCCTAATATCTATTTGTTGGTATTACTTTAATTGTGTAGCTCATGGACCATAACTAGGCAATTTTGCAGCAAGTAAGCAACTATAAGCAATATGTGCAGGAAAGGGAAATAATTAAATGCGAGAAAAAAGGAAAAGAAATGTGCAACCTAACCAATAGTTGACAGAGTTGATCACATGCACATAGAGGAAACAGATAGATCTTAAAATATAGAATTTGAAGTAAGGGAGAGTTTCATATCTGGATCTAAGACGACACAAATGTTTATGCAGAGATCTACAAGAAATAAGAGACGAATGCACCGTTGACACAAAGTTCTCTAGAAATATCTTCTCTATTCCTCTACTTGTAGAAAGCTATCAGGGGTTTCAACTCAAAGTCTGGAACACAAGAATGTTGATTACAAATTCCAATCCTTTAACCCGTAGGTTCTTCCTCTACTTATAATGTGTAGAGGGGAAATTACAAATGGGAAACTACAACTGAACTAGAACATGAAGAAGTAGTAAAGGGAACATTTGGCAATCATCTTCCTAGAATTCCTCTCTTAGTGACATGCATCAGGAGTTTAAGCCAAAATTGTGCACATCTATCACTTATCTTAAAGAATCTTTCCAAATAACTTAAAGTAATGGTTTTTAAACCAATAACTTTAATCTTACATTTTCATCTAGGAACATAAGAAATAAGAGAAGAAAGACTATCTGCCAACTGTAACACCTACACTTTCTTTTTGTCCTGATATTGAATATACTAGTCAAACATGTAATTCAATATTTTCCCATTTGTTTTAACAATAGCGTCTCTCTTCGTTCTAAACTACAAAACCCCTCTGGATAAAGCAACAGTATTAGTCATTCCCTCTCTAAACCAAACCCATATCCCTCAACATCCACCTAAAGCTTATGAGTATTCCAATTGAATCCATCATGAAAGGTATGGTGGCTTCATCAATTTCTTTCCGCACAACCAAAATAAATTCCTCATAGAAAGCAGGTAATTCATCTGGGATGCTCTCTGACACTTCTCCCATCTTACTTTCCAATAACTACATCCTTTTCAACATGATCTTGAGGATCTCTACGTGGAAGGAAACTGAAATTTCTAACTGCTTCCCCTTTTTCATCAATCCACCAAGTGCAATTTTCTCTGCAATTACCACATCCTCTAGCAACGATTATATCTTAGCTAAAGTATCTAGATGACTTTCAGGAACTATTTTCTCATCTTCTATCTATGTCATTAGTTCCTTTAGCAGAGATACTGCCCTGTGCATATTCTCCAATTCAGCTAGTATTGTTTCGAATCGACTCTAAAGCTTGGTGAATGATTTTCTCTTTCCACTAAGCAATAGCTTTGACCTGGTCCCCTGCATCTTCCACCTCCTGCATCAGATGATTACTCACCTGCTCATGTGCTAGAATGGGATGAGAGGAAGGTTTGGCAACCTTAGCAATGATCTCACAGAGCTGGGACACCTACTTTTGAAGCTTGGCTCTCTCAACCTTCTCTTTGTCAAACTTAAGGAATAAAATGTTCATTAGTGTCTATGTATCATGCTTTAATCCTTCTGTGGTAGTTTGACCTATTGGCACTTTGGTCATTGTTATATCAACTATCGTGAGCTCTTCCTTGTGCTTTCCTTCTGCTAGAACTGATAACTCAATGAAATTTTGTCCTGAACTTTTGTCATTTATTCAATAATCAACCTAGAATTTATTTTGGCAACTTTAGGTCTTCTATCTCTTAAGCCCAAACTCAGGAGCAACTGAAAGTTCGTGTTCCTCTAGGTTGATCCCCTCTTTATTTTCTGGGATTTTCTGCAAAGCCAACCATGATGAAAAGTTACTTCTCGGGGAATGAGAAGTCACTGAGTGCACCAACATCTCATGCTCTGATTCTGCTCTATCTGAATTTGTCCACCGTGTTGTGACTGCCACCCTCTGAATTGTCCAAAGACAATGCTTTTTCAAACTCTCCATATCTGTGCTTTCAACTTCTCCGCATGGAGAGGTGACGATATGAGTGGTTGACAGGAGAAAATAAAAATGACGCTAGATTCAATGGAGGAACAACAAGATCTCTCTGGGGTTCTGGGGCTACCGAAGTGCTATGAGTTGATGTTGGAGAAGCTAGAACTAGCACAATAGCTATAGATTTGGCCTTCTCCTGCACGTGAGACTTCTTGTGAACTTTAAGCTTCTCTGGCCTTCTGAAGATTTCACCTTTGTGCTTTGTTTTTTTGGAGTCTCCTATGGTAAAGTTGCATGTAATCTGATTCATCAAAGCTTCATCCAGGCAATACTCCTTTGTCAACAACCAGTTCGAAGTGTTAACCAAAACTGTAAAAGATATTTCCTCAATCGTCTGGAAGCCACCAATGTTTTCGTGAAAAGCAACTCTATCCCCTCCCATTTTATGATATGATTCAAGTATCACATGCCCATCATCTACAAGATCTGCACATATCTGTTCTAAGCCAGAATTAGACACTTGTTATGCTGATAACCTACTGAAGTCTTTCTTTCTGACTTCATACTCGTTTCTGCACTTCATCCAGAAGTCTTCCAACAAAGGTACATATGAGTATTCTTAGGAGATTATTTTCTTCGCTACCCCATATGGGTCAAATTTCAACCATGTTGGGAAGAACTCGTGATCATACTCAGAAAACATTTTAGCTTTGACTCCTCTTTCTTTGTGGATGCTTTGGTACACCTGTAGACTTGAAATAAACTCGTAGACTTATGTCACTTTGATTGTAATTCATGCATCTCCACAAGTTGTCTGCAAAACTCCATGATGACCCACTTGTTGCTTGGATACCTCAGTAACTTCACTGGTTCTCTCGAAAGGTTGGTTACCCTGAGATACATAAAGTCTGCAAACTGGATGAAAATACAACCATGCTGGGATAGAGCTTCCCAAGCTTCTTTACTTACCCTGATGGTCTTCAGATCATTATTTAATTTGCAGATGAATTCATTGAAGAACCTATCATTGACTACCTTGTAATCTATGTGGCATTAAAGAACTATCAATTGTGGGAACCACTCAAAAATGGGATCTTTCGCCAGTACGCCCTGTCTATCCAACTTGGAAAATATACCCTGTGAGGCTGTTGCATATGCCAGGTATGAAGTCATTTTGAACCTATACATCCACCTCACACTCCAGATTTGCTCACCAATGTTGTTACTAATGATCTCCGCCTAATTGATTATTGAATCAGCTCTGTTGATCTCAATGGTCCTCACGAAAGCATACATCCATGAGCGGAAGTTATGAGTATTGGCTTCTCCACTTAACCTACAAAGCAATTTAGTAATATCATCCACCTCCTGCACCAAATTGGATCACGGAAGAGTCCTCAGGAACTTTGATGGATAACTGGGCTTCTTCATATATTTGTTATTCATTATGCCCACGTAATATGCTTTGTGTGTTTCCCATTTGTTGCCAGCATCCAGCATGTTAATTGCAATCACGACTTGTCATGTTGGAATCTTCAAACAATAATTAATAAACTGTATATACAGCCTAATTATTGTCTTTCCTGCAGCATAGTGAATTATGCTTGAAAGAGGATGATATGACCTTGCACACTCCATAACAAATTCAAGCCAACTGAGCTGTGATTGGAAACATGCTGATGCTTGAATAATTCCACTACTTTTTATTACACGCATGAGAGATGTATTTCTAGCTCTGGATCTGTCAATTATTTCAGAGATGGGTTCCAGGCCTATGTCTGTGTCATTTATATCAGCAAATCTGGAAGTTATTCATGATTCTGTTGATCCATTCTCTTTCATCACACTTCATCATGGTTGGATCAGTCTTTGTCTAAGCAATCATTTGTCTGTGTTCTTTTTCTTCTAATCCTGCCAGAATTCTTTGCAACTGGATCAATCTATGCAGATCTAGAAATTTCTTCAGATTCATAAGATATACTCAATGTACCTGAACATTGATTTGAACTCCCTTTTACCTGTATGAACACTTGTAATGAATACCTGCAATTATTTCAGACAAATATGAAGTTCATAGCATGAATACTTGATTTTTATCACCAAAAATCTGCATATAAAGTTTGCTGCCCTAAAATTTGAGGCTTTGCTTGTATGCAAAACAAGCAAAACATATTATTTAAATTCACCAAAGCACTTATATCAACATGCAGATAATTATTATAGCATAGAGTTAAGCCATTCCAACCCTAGGCACCAAACTTTGAAGCTCCCTGGCAATGAAAAACACTTTTTAATGCACAAAACCTCCTTTCCTTGGTGCCAAAACCTGTTTGGGCTGCAATCCTTAGCAAAAAGAATTAATTGCTTCTTTATTATGGCAACCCATGCTTATATAATCCTCATCATACTATTTTCAATAATTGCCCTTCCTATTACTGGCAATTTAATTAATAAACAACCATGTTTATTCACTCAAATTGGGTGCCCAATTATGCATGTTACTGGTTGGTTTTAAATAAATTTATTTTATTTATTTATAACATGCATCCTTGACTTCTCCTTAGCTCTTCCACTTGCATTGACTTTCCTTCTATTTATCATGCCAAAATTGGGTGAATAAACCATTAATAAATATTATTAAATGCATTGTTTATTCACCTAAGGTGGGTCACATTTTTTAACAAGAGTAATTTCCAAAAATAGGATGTCAACTTTGATGGGAATTTCTACCCTACACTGCAGCTCCAAAAATCCCCTCTTTCACTTAAGTTGTTTGACTTTCATAATGAGGAATTTTTACTCTGCAAGGCAGGTAAAAAATTCTCGTTGGTGTTTTAAGTGCCATTTTATTCCCACTAATAGGAATTTTTACCCTGCTAGGAAGGTAAGAAATGTCCCGACTGCCTGCCACCTCTAATATTCTCATTATAGCTCAAGTGACTTTGAATTGCATGGGTGAATAAAGTGCTCTTGCAAGTGCAGGTAAGAAATTCCCGCCTGCCTAGCCACTAGCAAAATTCCCATTGGTAGCTTTAAGTGACTTTTGACTTCATTTGGGAAAAAGTATTACCCTGCAAAGTAGGTACGAAATTTTTGTCTGCCTGCCACTACCAAAAATCTCATTGTTGCTTAAGTGACTTTGACTTCATGGGAAAAAGTACCCTATAAGGCAGGTAAGAAATTCTCCGCCTGCCTGCTACTACCAAAAATCTCATTGCAGCTTAAACCCATTCATTGTAAAAAGTGTGACTTGCCTAAGAGAGACTTTTTGTGCTTGACTTCATCTTTTTTGGTCAGAAGTTTTCATTCTAAGGTTGTTTCCTTCTGGTGCAATGGCCGTAAATGATCTCCAAATGCTTCCAAGAAAATAAATAGACTATACAGGACAAAGAATGGACCCAGGGGAATTAAATAGAAAGACCATGGGGAAAACCGGAGAAAAATGCAAAAGAAATAAATAAAAATGAAAAACGTTGCCAGAAGTCACATACAAAGCTCTGAATTCATTCCTGGTGAAAATCCTATTGAGATGTGTGAATACTGACATGCAAACCTTCAACAGGGTTGAACCGGAGCACAATTTACTTCAAACGGGGCATTGTTTATTTAATAAATAATTAAATAAAAATTTCCTGCACAGACAAAATTTAGCGGAGGGATAAAATGAGTTTCAACATCTAGGTATTTGCCAAAATTGGCTCATATAGTTCATTGGGAATATCTTAACATAATACAAACATCTTCTGGCAATAAAAAATACAAAAAGACCCGTTATTTTAAAAAGAACATTTTTTTTTCAAATGGACAGTCCCAAATTTTAGGGTAAAATCTGGAGACACCAACGCGACAATGATCAAAACAACTAAAACTTTATTGAGCGTATTACACTATGAAACTCCCATGTTATGACTCTTGTCTAATATCTTATCCATTGGGATAAGAGTCTATAACAAACAAAAAGTAATATAGGATTACTTTTAAAGCCATATTGTAAATAAAAATTACATAGACAATATCTAGATTAAGATACTATGACAAATTTAAACCAGACTACTTTTATGTCACTTTGAAAAGCTAGAAGTGTTGCCCATTGAAAGGCAACAGCAATTCAATGCCATCCTGATGAGTAACAATGAACCTATTTGTAATAGCAATACAAATGCCCACAAAAGGCCCTTTACAAAGTGAATCTGACTTCTAAGGGAGAGGGGCCAATACTTGAACTTAGTCCAAAGTAGAAATGAGTTTTGATCCCATATAAGGACCCAATAGTTGATCTCAAACTTACTATCTAGTGGCCTTATTTAAATCTTAACACAATAATGGTGTAGAGTATCCAATCACATCATGGCATGTACTCACAATTATCAAATAGCTACAATGTATAACTACATTATCACTCATGTACAAGTCTCGGTCTCCTCCACGGTTTTAGTGCAACTAAAATTTATTGTTTTAAATCAATTCAAAATATGACTTGCATCCTCCAGAGCTTTAGAACAGTTCAAAAGCAGGCAAATATAAGCTAAGAAAAAGCTTCTGAACTATATATCCAATGTAACAGCTTCACGATCCTACATGGCTATAGCAGTTAGTGATGTGGATCCCTAAACTTCCCACAGGTGCATCAAACCACTACTACTGCCATAGTCCCCTATGATAGATACAAATCACTATATTGTTCCATGTCATTGAGGAGATCACTGAGATAACTGATTGCTGTGAGTGGGAAGCTTGGAGTGAGCCAAATGTCCCTAGTGGTCTGCATAATTTCAGGAATGCACCATGCTACATGCTAATGCATGTTGCTAAACTCATCCAGTGAGATTGAATAAAACAAATCAGGAGCTGTTATCTGCTACTATGTGGTTGGCATTGAAGAGTACACCAATGCTGATTCCACAATATTTTGGTGTGAGAAAAACTCAAATCAAGTCCGCAAGGTAAATGGCATTATGAAGCTAGATTCGAACTTCAAACCCAGTTCACTGAAAATGATTAGTAGCTGTCAGGATGTAATGATGACCAACACTGGAAGTAGGGTTGAGCATTCCAATAAAATCCATGCCCCACTATTGGAAGGGCTCCTCATTTACAATTGGGTTTAATGGTAATTCGGGCAATTTTATGCATCCAACAAAGTGTTAGCATGCTTGACATCTAGATACCCACTCTGCAGTATCCTGGAAAAGTTTTGGCCAATAATACCTTGCTCGAAGGATCTTGTGAGCAGTGACTCGGGCTGAGGAATGACCACCACAAGCCAAATTATGAAACTATTTTAAAAGTTGATCCTATTGAGCTTTATCCACACATTTGAGAAATACCCCATCAATTCCTCTCTTATACAAGCCATTATCCCAAAGAACAAAGTCCCTGGACTTCAATTTAATAGTACATTTCTCCTTGCGAGAAAGGTGATCTGGGCATTCCCCATAAGTTCAGAAAAAGGCATTGTTACTGTACCATTCATTTACCAGATCTATAAAAAGAACCATATGCAAGCTTTTGCCTTCTTCTGAATATGTTGTCTTCATCTCAGTCATTAATTCACACAAACCCCTCCCTCGAACTAACTTTGTGGGCTTTATATCCAAGTCATATTCTTGTACCTTTGTCACCCACGTGCCTCTTAACAGCCCTAGCTCTTGTTGGGTGAGAATGGATTTTACTTCAGTATCTGAAACCATGACCACATTATGTGAGGCAAGAATATAGTACCTGAATACACTGCATAAAAAGGGAAATTTTCTTAATTCCATCCCAAACATTTACATTTTATTATCTTTAGCCCACTATCTTGGTGTCCTTAGCACAAGCGCAGCCTAAGGATATTATTTCACACATAAACACACAAAACTACATGGATTCTGGAATGTAGTGCAGCGCTTGGTCATAAGCTTATCCCTTGGTGACTGCCCAGGTCAGTATGACTTCAAATATTTGCATTTTTTTGTTCCAATTTGATGTGTTTGTTATCTTGTGCAGGTAGCGAGGGTTTGTGTTGTAGATTACAGGTACCTTGGCAATTCAAGTGTGATATACAGTCGATAAATAATGACCAATTGTGAAACCCTATTGACATAGGAAAAATTAGATCCTGAGCATTCGAACAGTCACCACTGCCTAGGGGTGGTCTCTGGCACCCAAGCGCCCTCGCCCTGTCTTAGGTGCCCAGGTCCAACTTTATCTGCAACTTCCAAAATTGATATCGAGCATTTCTGACATTCTGCCTAACTTGTTCATTAGTTATTCCGGTTTAGATCTATACCAGGATAAGCGAAAATCAGATAAGTGTTATATCTCTCTCATTTACTTACACGGTTGGATCTTTAGAGTACTTAGCATTTGTATTTTGTTGTATATTATAATAGTGAATTTGAAATTAGATTTAATATTCAGATTTTATTAAATCATGAATGATAAAAATTATTTATCCATCATGTATTAATGGATGTCAATATTGTGTTCCAAAGCTCCCTTTTTGGCACAGGGAAGGAGGATGTTGGCAAGGTTGTAGAGACGACTTCTCCCCTGCCATTTGCATTTGCTTGAAAAAATTGTAAGGCATTTTTTTTGAATAAATCCCTTATGTGCAAATCCTGCAATCATTTATTTCCACCAGACCATAGTTGTTCAAAGTATTCCATGAGCTCACAGTACTCTGAGGCATTTTATCAAACATTTCACATACAACGTTTATGCGTCCACATTTTCCTCACATGTCTACCTATGCCTTGGAAACTACAACACCCAACCAAATTACCCTACCTTTTTTATTTTTGCTGGGGTACTATCCTTACTTGTTCCACACTCCTGATTTGGCAAGTGCTGCGGAGTTAAGCTTGATGCATTCTAAATAAAAAAGCATTTATGCAACCTTGCAGTCATTACAGGCTATGAGGCCACATCTTATTAAGGCTGCGGAGTAAATAATTCATGTGTCCATTCTAGGCTCTTCCTGTGCCAACAATCATGCCTCAACGTTGAAAATTTTCCTCCCATAGGTGCTTGTAACAACCACATCAGCCAACCTAGTATTTGTTTTCCAAAAAAACAAACTTTGTTCAATGTCGATATCCTACTCTAAGCTTCCAATTCAACAATGGCATGGAGAATGTTGGAATAGGTCAAGGAGTTTGGATTTACACCTATTAAATGTGTGCATGTCGTTACCAAAGCCGTTTTACCCAAACCAATTGGGCATAAAAAGTAGCAAGGTATGCGATATTAAGAGGCCGCCTCTTTCTCTTTTTATAAAAAGCATTTATCAAGTATTTACTTACCCAAGCAAGCTACCCACATTGCAACATTAAAAAAAAATGCACCAAACCAACGCCATTCATTTCCATTGTTGAACCCCATAATAAAAGACATAATTTTACCTCCTAATGGCGCTGAATGGATGTCCAAAACTATTTCAAAAACTGCAAATTAGGCCCAATATGGGCGGCGCTGGAAGAGGATGAGGTATCAAACTTTTTACCTACCAATTGATTTTGTTTCTGAAGCTTCCAAATCCTTTCTATAGTTTATTTTGTGATGGGGCCAAGAAAATCTCCACTATGGCATCCTAAATAATCCAAAACAACCATCCAAGTGACAAGTGCAGGATTTCCCATTTGAATAAAAAATCAAACATGTTAAGAATGTTATTCTCCAATTTTTCATGGTAAGGAAAGTGTAATAAGGTCTCCAAGGTGCTTTCCACAGCCCAAGATTCTTCCTATCTAGCAATAATTCAGGAACCGGGACAAACCAATACAAAATTTCCAAAAAAGAAAACAAAAAAGCAATTAAAATTTCCCTCACATTAGGAAGCTCCAAATCAACACCATGGAATTTGTAAAAGACATTCTCTGACCAAGAATTTCCCCAAAATACCTCACTTAAGCAAACTCACAAACCTTAAGAAAAATTCTCAAAATCTTCTCACAAAAAACCAAAATTACAATACCCAAGGATTTACATTAATTCTTCTTGAAATGAGGTTTGGTTCAAGCTCCAAAATAAATTTGGAGATATTTTAAGAATAATATTGAATTATTTATTTTTTAACTAAAAACTCTTATATTGTGCTCATTTTATGATTTATTTAACTATTTTAACATTTTCTTTAACTGAAACCTCCACCACTCCTAATATACCCCTTAATTATCACATAAATATCTTCATTAAGGAATATGCAAAATCCTTTTATTGATATTGTAAAACAATTTGATTAGGACAAAATTAATGTAATAAAAGCTACTTACATAACTCAAACTCAAACCTTGAAATGCTCTCGAGTTAAATGAATCGCAAGGCAAATGACATCATCTCATGAATCGAAAACACGAAGATACACTTAGTTTATGAAAGACAACTTCAATGTTACCCTCTTTATTCTATTAACATCATAGTTTAAATTTATTTCATTTCCCATTTTATTTACGATCCCTACATAGGTGGTAAAAATGACAACCTGACACAATCCTTATCATTTAATGACCATCCCGTAGTCCTTGGGAAGGGGTTCCAAATGCATTTATTCAAAAATCGGGGTAGGGTTATCTTGATCCCCACGACACATGGGGACTGGCAACATTGCGAGCATGGAGAGGGAACTACACATAATTGTAGTGGGGACTATCATAGATGATGTACAACTAATTTTAGAATATTTAGGAACCCTTTGAGTGGTTTTAGAATTATGTTTGTAATAGGATCTTGTAAGAGTGTCAAATGAGTTATAAGGTGATAACAACTTGATTTTATAGTCATCTATAGAAAAGATATTATGATAAGGCCAACCTTAAGAATATGAAATGAACCAAAGAATGATTTAGAATTGAAAGCAAATTTGTTGATTGAGAAGGGGTGGGACCGTATAGGTCATCTAAGACAAAACCCTACATCTTGACCCTTATGTATAGTTTTGGCTATGAGAGAGAAACATCTAAACTAAAATTTGTGTTTTGAACATCATATGTTTTGCATTGCTTTGAAGAAATAATATTCCTAAAATTGATGATAGAGCATAGTGTAAAGATAAGAAAGTTGTAGAATGTCTAGAGAGATGAGAAGATTAGATTTCAAATGTGAGCATTTAGGAAATTTTGAGTTGGGGATAAGGTATTTTTGTGTCTTAAAGCAAAGAAAATCTCAATAAAGTGCAATAAATTAGTGAAGTTGGCAACTCGCTATGTAGGACCTTTTGATGTCCTAGAAATAATCAACCACGTTGCTTATAGATTAGCCTTACATGAATTTTTTCATGCCTCCTTACTCAAAAATTATAATGCAGATGAATCTTATGTTCTTCATTGGAAATCATTGTAAGTAAAAAATCTTGTCATGTTAAGAATATAACCCTTTAGAATGCTTGATGTTCACAAGATTCTCTTGTGGAATTGTGAAGTGTTTTAGTGTAAGGTCCAATGGGATCAATACTCTGAAAAGAGTGCCACTTGGGAAGATCATGAAGACATGTCGTTTATTTTTCTACATTTATTTGATGGTATTCCGGAATGAATTTGTGCATTTATTACCGATTTATTGTTTTTGTTATACAATCTAGACTTTGAATCTTAAATGATGTTTATACTTTCACTATATTATTGTTGAGTGACATATTTGAAATTCTAGACTTATATTTTAGCCATCGGGATGATGACTCTTTCTAGATTGGAGGGATGTCACAACCCAAACATTTGTATTTCTTTTATTGCTAAGAAATCATAAAACCATGGATAACAATTGGTTTAATTAGTGAATTCCTAGATGATTAGATAATTTCATTATTATGATTGCAATTCATTTATACATGAGAATGTGGTTTAATGGAAAGTGTATGACTAGCTATGATATATACATGTTTTCATATCACAACTTTTAAATATTCATTTTAGTTATGAAGAATAATTCAGTTTTGGAATTATATGATTTTTGTGTTGAGGATGCCTAATCAATTTTTGTGTGTGAGTTGTGATGCAAAAAATAGGTACCATCATAGAAACTGGGATACTTAGAGGGAGGATATCATCAAGGAGAGGAGTCGTAGATGTAGCACGGAATTCTAAGCACATGAATGTGATCATGGGGACCATCACACACACATAGATCTAGGCATTCTAGTTACATTAGTGTGTGTACTAACCGATCTACTTATCAGCTTGATTATATTGTCATTTGGTTTAGGTACTTTTCTTGTCTTGGAGAACGAGCAATGTCGCACGTTGCTAGGGTTGTGTCGAGTGATAATGAATTTCTTGAGGTAGTTGGAGGAGCATGCATAAGTACTTGTTGCTTCTATTTATAACTTTTGTGATTGGGTAATCAATGTGGTTAATCTATTATTTTTGCAATAATTAAATAAATAAAGCTAACCTTATTTATGATATGAGAAGATTAGATTCCAAATGTGAGAATTTAGGAAATTTTGAGTTGGGGATAAGGTATTTTTGTGTGTTAAACCAAAGAAAAGATCAATAAAGTTCAATAAATTAGTGAAGTTGGCACCTCGCTATGTAGGACCTTTTGATGTCCTAGAAATAATCAACCACGTTGCTTAAAGATTAGACTTACATGATGTTTTTCATGCCTCCTTACTCAAAAAGTATATTGTAGATGTATCTTATGTTCTTGATTGGAATCATTGTAAGTACAAGATCCTGTCATGTTAAGAATGTAGCCCTTTAGAATGCTTGATGTTCACAAGCTTCTCTTGTGGAATTGTGAAGTGTTTTAGTGTAAGGTCTAATGGGACCAATACTCTGAAAAGAGTGCCACTTGGGAGGATCAGGAAGACATGTCGTTTGCTTTTCTACATTTATTTGATGGTATTCAGGATCGTGGACTTATTATTGATTTATTGTTTTTGTTATACAATCTAGACTTTGACTCTTACATGTTGTTTATACTTTCACTATATTATTGTTCAATGACATATTTGAAAGTTTAGACTTATAATTTAGCCATCGGGATGACGACTCTTGCTAGATGGGAGGGGTGTCACAACCAAAAAATTCATATTTATTTTGTTGCTGAGAAATCATAAAACCAAGGATAATAATTGGTTTAATTAGTGAATTCCTATATGATTAAATAATTTCATTATTATGATTGCAATTAATTTATACATGACAATGTGGTTTAATGGAGAGTGTGTGACTAGTTATGATATCTACATGTTTTCATATCACAACATTTAAAGATTTATTTTAGTTATGAATATTAATTCAGTTTTGGAATTATATGATTTTTGTGGTGACGAGGCCTAATCAAATTTTGTGTGCATGATTTGTGATGTAGAAAATAGGTACCCTCATGGAAACTGGGATACTTAGAGGGAGGATATCATCGAGGATAGGAGTTGTAGATGTAGCACAGACTTCTAAGCACATGAATGTAATCGTGGGGACAATCACGCACATGTAGATCTATGCATTCTAGTTGCATTAGTTTGTGTACTGATTGATCTACTTATCAACTTGACTGTATTGTCATTTGGTTTAGGTGCGTTGCTTGTCTTGGAGAACGAGCAACATTACAAACTGTTAGGATTGTGCCGAGTGATGATGAATTTATTGAGGTAACTCGAGGAGCATACATAAGTAATTGTTGCTTCTATTTATCACTTTTTTGATTGGGTAATTAATGTGGTTAATCTATTATTTTGGCAATAATTAAATAAATAAAAATAACCTTATTTATGATTTGTGAGTTTTATGCCAATTTAATTGGCTAGATTGTTTAACTTATTTATTAAAATATTTGTTTTTTGAGAGCGCAAGAGTACTCGACTAACACAATTGATGGTTTATTCTAACACATTTGCTATTTAACGTCAATTTGTGGTGTATTCTTCTTTAAGTGATATTATGACTAGTTGTAACATTTTTGGTTGAACCACATATTTTGGTAGAGAAAATGTGATTTTGATTAAATTTAAAATTTCTTTAAACCATGTTAGTGTGGAATTTGATCATACACTTGTCAAACACCACGAAGAGGTGAACGCATGGTTAATTAGTGTTGAAGTTGAGTTATGCCACCACGTGTCCGCTACCATATTTAACATGGCATAAAATTTGAATTCATCATTGTTTCACATAATTGGCTGGCATGTAATTTTAAATAACAAGAGTATGAGTTTTTAGATCCACTTAACAAGAGTTTAATATGCAATCCTATCTTAAAAGATTCTCTAATGGTTTTGGTTGACTCAGGATTTGGATTCTGTAATGTCCCTCACATTACCCTTTTCAACTTTAGTTGGATGAGCTCAAGTTGGCCCCATGGTATGATTGAGTTCATTATTCTAAGTGCCATGCTTACAATATGGATAATTCATGAAATGAAATAATTAAATACAACATAAGAAAAATAGTATTACCTTCCTAAAATTGAACTATTAGATGTTGATAAAGGATAAAAGTAATTGTATGGATTGTATTCCTATAAAGTAAAGAGCAAAATTATCTATAATTATGAAATTGCTTAAATACCAGCCTTCAAGACACTTTATTTTGGTGGGAGTCAAGTCTCCGTGTAATACAAGTTAATACCACCTCTATGGTGTTTAGGAAGGATCCATGTGACCTTAAATGTGAAGTGTGTTCACTAATAACAAGGTCCTTTTTGTTGTATCATTATTATCGTTATTAAAGTTGATGAAAATTATTACGTGATAAAATAAGTGTCTTATTGGGGAGTTGTTGTGGTTTGGATAAAGTAAATTTAAAACAATTAAATAAATCATAAAGTTAGTGTAATAGAAGGGGGTTCAAATGAATTCAATTAAAACATAAAAATATTCGTAAATTCCTCCAAATCCTTGAGGCTTGTGTCAACCTCATACCAAGAAAGAATTAATGGAATTTTGGGTTAATGTGAGGTTTGTGCGTGAGAGGATTATAGAATTATTTTGGTCTTTGTGTGGTTGAATGCGTTTCTGAAGGATTTTGGTCAAAGGATGTCTTTTTGTAACTTCTTTGCTTTGATTGGAGCTTTCATGGTGTGAGGGCAGAGTTGATTTACAAGTCTTGCACAATTGGTTTGATAAAAGGCCCTGCCAGTATTCTCCTTGCCCATGAGAGTTGGGAGATTTGTAGTTTGGTCTGGATGTTACCAAAGATCTTAGAAGGAGGGGATTTTGTTTTTAACTATTTTTGGTAGTGTATAAATCCTTGGTTGTTGATAGATGACTTGAAGAAGTGTGGCCATGCCTCCACTACAGACCTACACAAAACCGATTTGTTGAAAAATCCTTTAGATACTCTCAAGAAAATGCATTTGACAGGTGTAAATCTAGACAGCACAACCTATGCCAACACCTACTTTTCTCCATATGGATGTATTTTGTTTGTTAAAGAGTTGGGTTGGCAGTGGTTTGCATTGGCATTATTCTTAAATATATTTCATTTTTGTTTGTTTGCATATAGGAAACCAATGTAGGGTGCATAGACTGTTAGGTAAAATTTGGGATGCCATAGAGTAGATTTGTATGGCCTTGTGAAGGGAAAGTAAATTGTTTTATAAAATGCTTGAAAGAATGGTGTTCTCTTGGACTACAATGATTGTGGGATAGGCAGAAAATGGTTTGTTAAAATAGGCTTTAGAAACTTCAAAGAAAATGAAATTTGAAAGGTGTAAATCCAACTCCACAACCTTATCCAATACCTCCTAGCTTGTATTTGTGCCAAAACAAGAGTTTTTCCAATGCCTCCCATACTGGTGCTACAATGGAGATTTAAAATAGGAGTGGAACATCCATCAAAGCATAGATGGAAGAGAATTTTTACTAGATGTTGTGTTGCAAGTGGCAAGCATGCTTGAGGAAGCATGTGAAATGTTTGACAAAATACCAAATAAGAAGCTTCTTATTATTTAAATTCTTGATAGTTGTTATGTTTTTTTGTGAGGTGGAGTTTGGCAGTGGATGACATTGACATTATATGATTTTCTAATTTCAGCGTTGCAATTGTGGAAGCATGCACTTGGCATGTAAATTGATTGCCAAAAGGTGCTAGGAATTTTCAAGTAAATTGTAAATGAAAAATGTAAAGTATGAGTACAATTGCATCATGCCACATTTGCATAGTGTGGGTTTGACTATGGAAGCGAATGACATTGGCATTGTATGATTGTTTTACAATTATCCCAAATGTGGATGCATATAAGGGCACATGAACTATTTGATACAATGCCTGAAGGATATGTGGTCAAAGGACTGAGAACGGAGATTTGTGTTTGGCCATTGGTTGGCTGATCCACCATGTGACGGGTTGGAATTGAGGGTGGTAGTTGGTGTGACTATTGAAATCCTTCAAACTTAGACTCTTGTGGCTTTGGCCATGTCAATGCTTCCTTTAATGTTTATGGTTGGTGATTGGTGGTTTGAATGTTTGTTTTGGCCTTGAAATGCTTAATTTCCAACTCTTGAGTTTGTTAGGTAGCTTGCAATGTACCTCATCTTGGAATCAGCCAATGAAATATCGAGCTTTCCATAGAACTCGATCCATAACTTGGTTTCCTAACTCACCTGCTAGCTCGATGGAGATAACATGGTGTAACGTCAACTCTTACTCTCTCGCTTTCTAGATCAATGCAGGTATGGTCATCTTACCCTTTCTTGCATGGTTTTTAACATTTCTATTTTTCCTAATTTTAATGCAGTTATAAATAAAACTAAAGAAGAATAATTTTTAGGTGAATTAAATGAAACATGTTATCCTATAGTAAACCTTACCTTTGTTTGTATGCATCTACATAATTATCCATGAATGTAAACACTACTCACAATTAGCTTATAAGATGTTTGGAAAATCTACGATATTAGTTTTGGATATGGAAACCATGCGGTTCGAGGGTTAGACATAAAACTGAGTAAAAACTACTTCTTGATGACCTTCTATAATCTTAATAAAACAGGTTTTTAATGAGATGCAAATTATCTCTATAAACCCCAAAATGTGTATAAATCAAACATTAATTGGGTTGCTTGATGCATGGAGTGTTCCACTAAACCCTGGGTTGTTCCTCAAATGTTTGTTTGACATTTTTTGACATGTGCTTAGGAGCCCAACGGACCATTTCATAGCTTTAGACAACTGGTAAAAATTAAAAATGTAGTTTGGTTTTGACCCACAATTTTGGCCCTAGGTGTAGAAATGGATTTTTGACTTCCACATACCTCTAATATTTCTCTATTTCAATCACTACCAGCTCTTAGTTTGGATAAAATCACCTTACAAGTTATTTTTCTAGGTGGGTTTAGTATGCCTCTGGTCATTGGGTGATGAGTCCATTCAGGTGCTTTTACAATCACTAGCTCCAGAAAGACGAACGCCAATTGAACACAGTTTGTTGGTTAGGAGTTCTTTTGGCTCGAAGTGTTTCCCTATATATAAGGGAGTAGGTAAGGATTTGTTTCCTTGTGTGTTTGAGTGTCGAAGATGGTTTATGAACTCTAATTGTTTAACTACTTGTCTAAATTTGACGCTTTTTGGAAACTTGTAACTAAGTGGAGAAAACTTTCGTATTACCTTATCTAATAAAAATATATATTCAGAAACCATGTAAACACTAATACATGACTATAGGAAACCTTATTTTACGCTTTCTTGAAAAGAAATCGATTGTGGAAAAATGGTGTTTCTTCTCTCCTATCTCCATCTCTCTTTTTGGTTTGAAAAGGAAATGAAATGGCATTGTGTTTCTTACTCTCCCTAAAAGTGTGCTAAGTATTGTTTCATTATTATTGAAAATTTATGAGGTCATAAATTATGCAAGATTATAGGTAGATGTCATGTCAACAGTTTGTGTTAACCATGTGGTGGTTACAAGTACCCAAGGCATGAAGCAAATTGTAGCGTTAGATGTGCTTTTGTAATATCAGGTTATCTTTGGAGTACTGATTAACTAAAATCAGATTTATTCTAGTGTAATCTAATGTTATAGGATCAATAAATAAATGCCAATAAAATATAGCAAAAACCCCCAAGCAACTAAGTAAATAAAATGATGAAACCCTAGTGTGCAAAGAGGGTTAAGAGGGCCTTAACTGATTTTTCGATCTTGCGAGATTTTTTCCCAGTGGAGATTAGCTAGACATGAGGAAGAAACGGTCACACAGGGACTCAGAAAAATGCAAATCTGAGTTATATGACCAGACTTGGGTGCTTGGAGAAGGATAAGGGTGCCTAGGGCACCCTGGTCTAAGATTTGGGTGCCCTAGTCTACAGAAAAGACTAGGAAACCTCCTCTGAGGTGTCACTAAATAATCACCTGTGTTCGCTTCATGTCGCATGAATATCTTTGAACCTCGTTGGATGTCATTGTGAATATGATATGGAAGAATCACTTGCAAAACCCCAAACAAAGCATCAAAATCCTAAAAAATAAAGATGCATATGAAGGGTTCAGACTGTCCTCAGCAGCCACAATGGTGTACTTACTAACTGGGCATTACACTACATCTCATACCCAATGTATTTCTAAGTGTGTGTGTGAAATCATGCCCTAGGTTTTGCTTGTTCCAGTCACACCTTGTGAAGTAGCAAACAAATAACTAGATGTAGAATGTAGTAAATGTGTGCATGAAAATAATAGACTCCCCTCCTATGAAGTGTGGTGCAGATGAACTAGCCTTATGTGCCTTGTGATGGAGCTAGATGGATGCAAATGTAGCTTTAGATGCCTTTGATGGATGTAACTCTAGATGGTGATAGTAGATGGTTAGAGCTTGGTCCCTCATTATGGTCACATAACTTTATATTTATATGGTTCTCTTTTTTTTAATTTTATAACTAACCCTGAAAATGTCGACCACCATAAATATAGAAAGCTCTAACGGCTAGAAAGTTCCCATAAGGTGAGAGTAAAGTGTAAAGAGGATTAGGGTACCCCAATCCTTGGTGGGTGCCCCAATTCTTGTTGGGCGCCTCAGTCAGAAATAGGAAAAACGTAGAATAACAATGCAGACTAGACAAGTGCAGGTGTAAGATTGAAAGTACGAAAGCAAGCAATGTAAAAATGGCCAAAGGCATGGGTTAGTTATTAATTTTTCACTTAATAACCATATGAATAGTAGTATGAAACCAGGACTAAATAATGACTCAAAGTGTGTGATTTTGTGTCTACATTTTCCACCACTTTATGTTGGGGAACAAAAATCTTGGTAACATAAAGTAGATAGAGATGTGTACCTGATATCCATGTAAAGTGATGTAGAATGCGTGTTGAAGGACTAGACAAAAGCATGGAGTGATAAAAACATGGAGCATGGAGACTAAAGATGTAAAAGTGCAAAAAGTGATGAGAGTGACCCTAGGGAGAAAATGTGTGTGTAGATGATAATGTTTGTAGTGTACCTGTATGGTTAGTATGTCGTGTGTAATGTCAACTGATGTAGTTGTTGTTGTTGATTGTTTTCTTCTCATATGGATAGACCTGCAAAAGAGAAGACGATCAAGTATTCAAATACACATGTATATGTGTAAAAATGTGTATAAAAATGCATGTATATAGTAAAAATACTATAAATGAAAGTATGAAAATGAAAAAGGAACATGTGCACCTAATCCGTGATGATAAAAGGGGGTATAAAGGATATTATGTAATTATCGGTGAAGTGTGAGTTTTTCGGGCGATCTCACGCCACTGTGTTCGAAGAAGTGTAGGGAGAAATTTGTGTTATTCTCCAACCTGTAACTGCTTCCCTGAGAATGTATGAAGATATCTCTATACTATCTGGTTTTTTGGATGATCCGACGCCACTAGCCGAAGAAGTGTAGGGAGGAAATTCCGATGTTCCTCCAACCTGTAATTGTTCCCTAGAATGCTACGGACAATATGGCCTGTAAAATCCATTGTGTAAGGAGTTCGTAGATTGGTTTGAACTCACTCTCTAGATATAACCCACTATGTCATGGACAAAAAATGAAAATTGGACTGTACTGGTAGTGTGTTGTGTAGTGTGTAAACCCAAATGATACCCCCCTCTTTGGGTGTGCATGTGATGTCACGGATAAGAGAATGCCCTAAAAGAGGACCAACCATGTAAACTGAAACTTTGCCCTGCTGGGGGAAGGGAATGTACTTGGTAAGGACCAAGGTATACACAAACAAGTGGCTAGGAGAAAAGTGTTAGTACAAACAAGCATGCATGTAGAAGACAAGTGTAAGCCAAATAAACAATGTGTAAGCTAGAACATAAACAGTTAATGTAAACACCCAAGAAGATAATATAGACCATACAAAACGGGTTGCAAACATGGGACACCACTCACGATATCGCAAGACACTCAAGGTTGTAATGGTTGTAAAAAAACAAGTGTGCACACAAAAAAAGGGAAAATCTCACAAACAATACTAAGCAATAGCAAACAATGTAACAAACAAGTATGGAAGCAAATATCCCTGCATAAAAAAGTTTGCACATGAAGCACCCATTAGCATGTCAGAAAAATAGCAAGTATGTCAAAGTGTGTATAAACCAAAGTAGTGTGTTATGAACAAAAATGAAACAATAACACTTGTAGCATATGTAAATGCCCCCAATAGGTAGTGTATCAAGCATCGGTTTTGCATGTAGAATATTTGTATCTACAATCAAAACTAGAAAAGGACATGAGCACACATGTGTGTATAGTAAAGATAATGGCATACAAGAGATCTATTTGAAACGTGTAGTAAAGTGAACATGTACAAGTAAATGTGAGCAAGAGTAAATGTGAACAAGATATGCAATATGTTGTGGATGGATGAAATGGAATGCAAGATGGATGATAGGAGTCGCGTGCCCCCCAAGTGAATGGAGTTGTATGTAGTGATGTTCATTTCTTTTTCCCCCTCAGTAGTCAAGAATGAACCATAGAACGATAGAGTAAATCATTAGGAAATGGTTTGAATTATGTGTTGCTGTGTAACACGATGTGCTTGATAAAGCATAAAGTGTATGAGAGCGCATGCGTAGAGATGAACTATGAGTGACCTCAAGTAGTGGTAAAGCGTTCATTTTACGATAGAGACCCTTAGTAAAATTGAGTAGTGATTTAGCCATAGAATTGGAGTGTATCACTAGGGTAATGTAAGCACAATGTGTATGAAGTATTTGATGCAATAAGATGATGTATCAGAAGAAGTGACCCTGTAGAGTGAATAGCATGTGTCACTAGTGTGTGGTAGAAGATGCGCATGAATAATATGTCAAGCATGCATGAAGTGATTAAGTGTGTGAGTGTGATGAGGTTCATGTATGTGATGTATGCCCTCAACATTCAATTGTGAACCAAAGCACATGACCCACCTCTGCATCATAGAGTCTTTCACACAAGTAGGGACCTCCTTTGCATTCTACGGAGTAGCACGATCCTCTAGCCCATACGTCAAGGTGATTCCATAGAGCATATGGCCACCTTTCCAGGCATCACATGTGTGGATAAGCACCAGAATCTATTATGTAATTATTCATCTGGTAGATTTCCAAGGTAAGAAAGGATGTACATATGAAAGGATGTAGGATCTTATAATTCCTTGATCTACTCATGGAAAGCATGATTTGTGAAAATGTGCAGGTGTAGGTGGGGTACGGTAGTAGTCCTTCAGAGGCTAGGAATCACAATATGTGGGATGTATGAATTACTACCCTTAATATGAAGCGATAAGCTGTATCAAATTGCTTAGGATGACGTCCACAAATACTCAGATTCAAAAATGTGCACTGTGTGTATTTTTTCACATGATCTGATGATATGTAAAAGCGCCTAAGAAGATAGTTGACTATTATGCAGGGGGTGTGAAGAAATTTCTTTTGAAGTCAAGATTGGTTTAGACAGTCAGGAGTAGAGATTTGGGAAGCACAAGAGTGCTGATTTTGAAGATACATTAGGAACTCTTAAAGTGTAGCTAACAATTTGTAGGATAGAAAATTAGAGATAGAGTGGTATGCACTGTGAGACTGGATACTTGGAATAATGGGTGATCTATTTCTTCTCACGGGATCTGGTTATGCCCTCCAAGCGTGTAAGATATCCATGAAGGGTGGATCATGTAGAGATCCTCGAGGAGTGTCATTTTTTTCCTAGATTCTCCACATTGAAGGACCTTTGCGTCTTATTCTCTTTTTAGTGATAGTGGAGGAAGAAGATCGCTTTTTGAGACATTAAGGAATAGGTGAATACATACGCACATGAGAAACTAGGTGCATCTTTTCCATCATCTTCATCAGGGTGGTAAGGGACACCTGTGTACACACCAGTGAAAAATGATTTTGTGCATCATTCTCTACTTCTTTAACCTCTAGGAAAATGAATATACAATTCATTTTCTTGTTCAAGGATCATATCAGTTTGTATTGGGGTTGAGTGTACTTGCAAATGGAATTGAGCCAATAGTGAATCCTAATGTAAGTGGCGAAGCCTTTAGGATTTTCCTTCAATCTAATTTCTGGATTATGACTGTGATGTAGATCCTCATATGCAGAAACTTCCCTCTTCAACATTTCCACTGATAAAGATTACCAATTTATCTTACGGAATAGATATGTTATCTCATATTTGGGACCTGATGAGGCTTTACGCTTTGCATGTGTTCATATGAGTCTTCATCACAGAGTAGGATCAAATGAATATCTTCTACTTCAATAGTAATCCCTTGAGCTTATATGAGAGTGTGCCTGTAGAAAGGACATCTTTAAAGTGATGAAGGGTGGCTACCTTGGAGAGGGTTGAGCAGCTAGGGTACATCCGAGTGTTTTTTATGTGTGGTATCTAATTAACAATGCATAGCAACAGTAGTAGTAGGTGGAGGTTCTTTAGTGGATTTTACTACAAAAGAGTGACACAGGTAATAGACACCACCACCAAGCTTTTCAATTATGAGGTAGTAAGAACCAAGCTAGTTGAGGATCGTCTGTAATTTTACTGTATGAAAGAGGAAGATTCGTCATTCATATTATGATCTGATTTTCTTTTAATACCAAGTCATCCATCATCGAACTCGTGAAGGATGAGTATATTGTGATTGTATGTCTATGTGTAAATGTGAGACTTATGATGTCACGGTAGATGTTCAATAGTTTGCTTGGACATGGAGCCAAGAGTCTACCAAGTAAACAATTATCCAGGATACGTGAAAAGTGATTTTTCAATAGAATTCATTATCTTTATAGTTTATGGCCTTTGAGTGGGATAGCATAATGAGGGTATCTCAAGTTCCATGTACGGATGACGTCCATCTATATACATAGACTAGTGAAAGACAGGAGTGGCACTTACATGGGCATGACGCACACTATTACAATAGGCTTCTCAAAGAGTGACATGAGGACATAAGTTGATTTATATCAGTTCCATCGTCCACTAGCAGTAACAGTCTTGCATACCCAGATTTTGACAATAGTTTTACCATGGTGACCTGCAAGGGTTGGCCATTGTCCCTATGTGGTAATAAGGATTAGAAGGATTATTGTTTACTTGAATACTATGTGTTTGCACAAAACTTTTTAACCTCCTTATTTTTGATAATACTGAGTCCATTATTGGATGATAATCGGCAGAGGGAATGCCGAGTACGTAGCAAGATGATGTTAGAACCTAGTGCCTTGAAACCAAAAATTTGCAAGAAAATAACCATTGATTGAGATAGTCCGTAGTGGCTATGCTTCGACCCATGATAGTGAAAAGAATGAGGCTCCTATGAAAGTGTGAACAATCGAATACTTGTGTCACCAAAAATGATCAACCGATTTAGGATTTATTCATGCCAATAAGATCGAAACCCCATAGGGAGAATGGACATATTAAATGACGATAAAATTTGAGATCAGATGCAAGCACATGCTGAACTATTGTAAATAAACTTTTGGCACCTTAGTCATGGCATGTAGCATATTCTAGGTAGTATTTCTCCATGGTAGGCCAATAATAACACTGATGCTTAAGAGATTTTTTGACATATCATTTCCAGAGAAATGGCCGACCACACATGTTGTCATGTATTTGAGAGATGGTCGCATGGGGATTTTGGCAAGTCCTAAACATGCAGTAGCTGAGATGGTTGTCTAGACTGGGGCATTTAAATAATTCTACCCTAAATATGACATAATGGGTGGCCTTCATCATACAACAATGACCAACAAACCTCCTCATGAGGTGTTGCTGAATGACCTTCAGGAATGGTTTACTTCGATATAGAAATTTTTAAATGTAGAGTGAACCATCATTGGACGTTTTTCATGGACTACGTGTGATGGCACAAGCTACCTAGAGGTAGAGTAGAAATGGAAGGATGTCACAACCCTAAAAAAGAAAGAGGAACATGACATTTCTCATCACTAATTTCCTCAGTAGGGATAATGGTGGATGTTGCTAACTAAGCCATAGCATCTACATCTCAAACCCAATTGTCAGTTATAGGAGTGTGTGTGCAGTCATGCCCTAGATTAAGACTCGAATGTGAGTTACATATATCTTTGACCAGTAGCGATTATATGAACTAGATGTAGAGTGTCTCTTCTTTTGTGCATGATATATGTCATTAGACTCCCCTCCTATTAAGTGTTGTAACGCCCTGATTTTTGTAAGTTATCATGGTGATTACTTTCTTGATGTTGTAACTGCTGAAATGAAGGCAAACATGTTAAGATATATATTTTGATCTTAAGGGAATGTGTTGCTAATCTGGATTCTTACATGCTGTAATTTTTTTACATGGGACAACAGTTATTGTTACTTGTGTGTTTGTTGATGTGACGACAAATTGTCGTATGCTTGCTGAACTCTTTATGTTGTGGCCTTCTTGTAATCGCTTTGTCGATTTACTCTTGAATTGAATTAAAGGTTGATATAAATGTGCAGCACCTGATTACAGGTATGAATAGTTGGCACGTAGATGCCAACGGAAAAGGTTTGATTCACAAACCATACACTGTCGTAACGTGAGACCTCGTAAGGCGAGAAATGCCTGGATACGGGTGGCTCAAGTATGTTAACATGGGACGAAATGTCCTGTACAGTGTTGAAATTGGAAGTCAGTCGGGAAGACTTGACTGGAAGTTGATTGATTATATGTTAGGTGTTAAGGGGAAATTAGATCCTAATCTAATCCTAAGTTCTACCTTACATCCTAAACTACTATCCTAAGTGGATTTTTAAATTCTAAAAGGTGAAAATAGACCTAAGTTCTATTAACCTAAAGACTAGGCTATGACCTAGGTCGAACACTAATATGAATCCTAAACTAATCCTAACCTAGAAGGGGACGCACAGACCCATGGGAAAGGATAAGGATGAAAGGGTGTTTAATGGCAATTAATGTGAAGTCCTTACGTGGACAGCGCCAGTTTGGCGGGAACAGGGAAACGCTAGAGGTATCTAGTTAGTTATGAACTAAACTTGGTTTTGCATGTAAAATTTGAATTTGGCATTGTTCGCCAACCCAAGTCGGCCGTGGCGTGAGAAAATAGGAAAAGGTAGAGCCATTAATGCATTTAATTTTTTTGGTCTTCGTGACCAGTCCGCCTTGGAAAGAGTATTGAGGAATTTTAATTGTTCATTGTGTTGTTCGGATTTTTGTGAAGTTGCTCTGCATTTGGTTTTTGCTTGGTTCAGTTGAACCAGTTGTGTTTGGTTTTTGTCACTGTTTCTTTGGAAATCAGAGGCTGTTGCTGAGCCTGTAGAGGAAGGTGATTGTTGGGAAGCTCGTTTTTTTCTCTGTGGAAGGAAACACCTTCTGTAGACGCGGTTTTCTTCGAGTTTCGAGGAAGAATTTATCAGGCATGTTAAGCCCTTCTCTTTAAAACACTTGCTTTACTTAAGCGTCTCATTAAAACAACCCTGCTCTTGGGTTTTGGGTTTATTCGATTGGGCTAGCCGATTTTTCTGTCATTGTTTGAAATGATTTGGGTAGAATCATTTTCTTGTTTGTGATTTGAACTGTCCTTGCATAAATTTGAGTTGGAAATACGAGCCTATGCGGTGTGGGTTTGTTTAACAGTTTTGGGGAATTCGAAATGGGTATTTCTCTGTTAATGTTTATATGAAAACTATACAGGTAGTATGAGTTGTTTTCATTGTTGTGCAATCGTTCTTTTACTGATACAAATTGGAATGATGGAATGTATTAGTTGTGCGAGTTGTTTGAAGTTGTTTCTTATTGAAATTTTAAGGAAATAGATCCTTTTCCTTCTGTTGTTTTAGATTTTAAAGGAACTGGTATTTGGGTTTTATTTGAGCTTATGAACTCGATTTGAAGGAAGTAATGGGAATATTTTTATTGCTGTTCCTTTTTCTTGCATAAGAAATGAACGAATAACGTTTTGGGTATTCGTGGAAGTAGGAGAAGTTAACTGTTTTTTCTTCTGAACTTTTAATGATTGTGTTTTCCTTGCTTGTGCGGGGTAGGATGATTTGTTGTGTGATGTTGTTCGGTCTTCCTAAGACTTGATTACAAACTTGGCATTGCAATGAATGATTATATTTTCTTCTTGCTGTGATGGAAATTTGATTCCATTGGTGGTTGCAGTTTGACCTTCTGATTTGAACTGTCTTGTGAATGCGAACTTGACTTGGATTTCTGTGCAAATAAATGGAAAAATATGGAAATAAGCTTGTTGTTTGGGTCTGTCTTGACTGTACCAAGCTTACGCATTTAACACCCTATGCGGGTTTGCCTTGATAGAGGTATTGATAACTGATTATTGCATTCTAAAGTTCTGCATATCATTATGAACTTGAAAAATGGATTTTGGGTAGAAATGTTTGTTTTCATTATTGAACAATTGTTCTACATTCGAGATTGGTTTGAGCTGTCAGTATGAAGTAAACACGACTAGGGTGTTCTTATCACATTTTGAAGAAAATGATCGTTTCTTTTCTGGAATTATTAAAGAAATGAGTTCTTCCTTCTACTATATTTTAATTCTGAAGAAATAATAATTGGGTTTCTTTGATCACTTGGATTCGGCTTGACGGAAGTGACAGTGATATTTTGATTAATTTCCTGAGTGCTGTGTTTTTTTGTACAAACGGAATATTGAAAGGTTCCGTATGATTCTGATTTTGCACAGTCATTTAAAAAAATGAAATCGACCTGACTAATTCTTGTGGAGTTTGAAGAAAATGGTTGTTTTCTTATTGAAAGGTTAAAGGAATGAATTCTTCTCTTCTTGCTGTTTGAATTCTGGAAATAGCAATAGAGCTTTACTGTGCATTATAAATTGGTCTTGTTGTAGGTAACAACAATGTGCAAATTGTTATTATGAACTGTATGCGTTCATGGATATAGAAGGTCATGTGAATAAGTGATTACTTGGCTGTATAACTGTTTATTTGGTTAAAAATACAGTGAAAGAAGTATGGAATCTTCTAGTACAACAAGTACATAGTATGCATCCTTATACTGCTTGTTCTATGATGAATACGATGTTGTACTAACCTGTTTTTGGGTATTCGTATGAGCCTGATTTAAATGAAGTATTGATAAGGATGATAAATTCTTCCTTGTTTTCATTTAAAGCTGATTATGAATGAAATTATTCTTGCTGCTGGAAAGTGAATTCCGAATGGATTTTGTAAGTTTCACTCTGAACTGTTATCTTGATTTGTGTCTTGTTTGGATTCAATTTTTAGGACAGTCATGAGGAAAGGAATAGGAATGTGGATGGATAACTTGGAAAAATGATCTTTTCTTCTCTCATATAGTTGGAAATCTGTAATCGTTTAGGAACGAATTTTGTATTGCTTGGGTATGAGGAACTATATTTATTGTTGTTTGCTTTCTCGTCTGTACTTGATTGCTTGGAATCAAATGAGATGCATGAACTGAAAGGAAAGTAATTGGTTTACATTTCAGTTAGTTTTATCCTTTGCATTTATTACTAATGAAAGGAATGGAAAGGATAACAATTATGTTATAACAGCAGTATGCTACTTGTATTCCTAAACTTTACAAATGTTGTAATCTGGAACTGTTGAAGGAAATTGCTTCTTGTATGGTTATGTGGGAAATAGGATAGCAATTCTTTGGCTGATTGGGATGGTATTTAGATGGTTCAGTTGTTATGTTGTCCATTCTTTTGATGCTTAATTCTTGATTGATGTTCATACTGTCGTTTCATAAAAGCAGGGTTCTTTTATTGAGACAGTTAATTTGAAGCACCTCATTTTAATGACAAGTGCTTAATATGCTCAGTTCAATGAACTGACCCGTGCAAGTAATTTTTCAGATGGAATTTGATTAGAACGAAGACATGGCTGTTTTCTGATGCTTCTTTTGATTGTCTGAAGATGAATTGTATTTGTTAGTTATTATTCCTCTACTAGGAATTGTGAAAATAAGAAAGTACATTCTTCTATCTATGAGTTGTAATGATGTTTTATATAAACAAAGTCCAGTCAGTTGGATTGGCAGATGTATGGATTATGAAATGGATTGATGAATACAAATACAAGTGTGATATTTTAATAACTATATCAATTTGATATTGTTGATTAATTTGGAAATATAATGTTATTTCTTGATTTGGATTTATTTAATTGTCCTTGGGTGGATGATAAAAAGGAATTGATATCTATTCTTACATAAATGCAACTTTTAAGTTGAAATGTGCAATTAGTTCATACTTGGGTAAAGTTGAATTTTTAATTGACATTAAAAAGGATTAGGAAGAATATGATTCCATAACTGATAGGTATTAAGGATTAGCTTGGAAGCTAAGGAATATCAATTAACTTAGGAGCAGCCGAACTTCGTTTTCAGACTCCGTTAATAGCCTCGTATGCTAAATTCAGAAAGTAAGGATATCGGATAAATATATCCAGGGCTAATGGACCTTAACTATGTAAGGTTAAGGAGAATAAATGAATACATTTATTGGGAATTAGACCTCGTTTAAATGACGTCTAATAAGCTGGAATTCTGAATTTAGTTACAGTTGTGAAAAACTTGGTTAAGTTTAATAGGTTAAACTTATCACGTCCGTCGGTAACGGGCTGCTTAATCCAATGATTAAGAAGAGAACCAAGTAGAGAAAATGCAGCCCTTCGGTACGAAGGAGAAGATGCATAGCAAGCTAGAAGACGGATTTAGTCTCTCTTAGCTACATACAACTGTAACGGGAACAAGGATAAAGGATCAGCATGGTTGCTGAAATTTGATCTTAAATATTAAGATCATATCCAAATCACTTGAGCAGGATGTGTACTCTCGATGGGAGGATTCCGTAGGACATTGACATACGCCAGCTACAGCACGGTGTCTTCATGAAGACGGGGTCTTCATGACAATACAATGTTATAGTTGACATATTACAATGCCCTCCTGAATTAAATCATCAAGAATACATAGGCTGAATGTGAAGTTCTTGGATGGGGATAGGAATATGATCACGTATACGGAGTGACTCCGGAGGACTAAAGATAGCTAGACACACGGAGTCGTGGGGAACGACACCGTATGTCTGTGTATCTTTAGTTACCATGAGTGCCTTCCTATACTCGTTCATATTGCTAGTTGGAAATTGGAAGTTTGAATCTGACCTTAAATTGAAAGGACTGGTAGGAACCAGGAAAGACCATTCTAGATAACAGGTGAAGTGAGGTGAAGGACGTATTCCATTGGTGTGTATCACATCCAGGAATATGATCATGCAAAGCATGTGAAAATCTTTGGCCAAAGTATCGCAAGTGTTGGTTGCGTTGTCCTAATCACTTAATTTAAGATGCAGGATGTCAGATGAATATCAGTAACAGATATTCAGATAGGCTTCTTAAATGGATCACTTCGATAACCGGAAATGGTTAAGAGAACTTGTATATATAATATACTATGCATGAATGAACATGAAGGATCGATAGTTGCCGAGTCATGAAATGAGAGATCGTTGAAACTCCGAGCCATGAAAATGGGAGATCGGTAGTTCTTCGAGTCATTTACAGCAGCATATAGAATCTGTTATAAGATTGAATGGCACTGAATGTGTGTTCCATATTGCATATATGTGAACAGAGGAACATTAGTTTTAAAAGGAAATTGTGTGTTCCAAACTATATTGTTTGGGCAGAGAACAATTATTAAAACTTGAATGTGTGTTGGAATTATATAATTCATAATAGAGAACGTTATATAAAAAAAATAAAATCCCTTGTTCTAGTATCTTAAAATGGGGATGTTACAAGTGTGGTGCAGATGAACCATCCTTGTGTGTCTTGTGATGGAGCTAGATGGATGCAAATGTAGCTTTAGATTCCTTTGATGGATGCAACTCTAGTTGGTGATAGTAGATGCTTAGTGTTTGGTCCCTCATTATGGTCACATAAATTTATATTTATATGGTTCTCTTGTTCTAATTTCTTAATTAACCCCGAAAAGTCTAACAACCAAAAAGATAGAAATTCAAACGACTAGAAAGTGTCCATAAGGTGAGAGTAAAGTGCAAAGAGTATCAGGGAACCCCAGAGGGGACTAGGGCGCCTGGGGCACCCCAGTCCTGGCTAGGCACCCCAGTTAGAAATAGGAAAAATGTATAATGACAATACATACTCGGAAAGTGCAGGTGTAAGATCGAAAATACAATAGCAAGTAATGTAAAAATGGTCGAAGACATGGGTCAATTATTACTCTTTTCACTTCAAAACCATATAAATAGTAGCATGAAACCGAGACTAAATAATGACTCAAA
Organism: Taxus chinensis; assembly: GCA_019776745.2. Taxonomy (NCBI): domain Eukaryota; kingdom Viridiplantae; phylum Streptophyta; class Pinopsida; order Cupressales; family Taxaceae; genus Taxus; species Taxus chinensis. Next base: position 506,815,912 of record CM034151.1, read on the forward strand.
GTGCGTGATTTTATGTCTATAAATACATGTAATTGTAAATAGATAAAGTAGTACTATTGTTATAAACGGGCATGTTATTTATTTATTTTTATGTGATGAGTAAAAAATTGTAGCATATTGATATATTGGGGAAAATGAGCATTCTTTTATGGGAGTGGGTTTTGATTATGAGTTTATATGACGCTCTTTTTGTTTAGATGATTAAAAACAACCTTCTATAATGTTAATTATTGTTTTCTCTCTTAATACTTATATTGTTGGTAGAAACTTTCCATTCCTAAAATTTCAAAATGAACCATGCTCTTAACCCTTGTTGTGTATCTCTCCCTTAAACAAGTCTTGTATAGTTTTACGATACCCCTACCATTTTAAGAAAATACTCAAATCTATAACATGTTGTTTTTTGTTAACACTTTTATTGATCTCATTATGATATTTAAGAGATGTGAGTGGAGTTATTTACCACTTTATATACGCATTAAACCCATATGATTGACCCCATCAACCCCCCCTCTCCTACTTAATTGATCTTAGGAAGGTTGGATTGCTATAATGTTAACCTATTTCTTGATGTAGATCCCTTGAGTCTTAAAGGGAAAGGAGTACACTTCTAAAAGTTTAATTGGCAAGCGGAACCCATGTTGAGTTTTATCTATCAGATTGTGTCCCTAGAATGTTGAGCATAGGGGCAAAGTGAAACACAGACCCCACCTCTTTTAACCCATAAGTAATCCCTTCCATGTTTTAAGTGTTGAGATGAGTTGTTCTTTATGGGAACACATATTTTGACATTGTGATCATCTTTCCTAAACATGGGACTCTTTTGACCCATGTGTATCTCAAAATGCATCCAAACATTTATGGATATAATAGTTTAACTTCACAAGAGGAGATAAGATATCAAATCCTTGATATGGTAAGAAAATGTTTAGTTAACAACTGAATATGTGAAACCACCTTATGAAAATTGAAATAGATCAACTCTTAACCTCTTTCAAAGTCCCAGAGACTTAGGGTTGCCGTAAGATTTTGTGTGTTCCTCCCTAGGAACATAGTAGAAGGTATTCAAGTGGGTATGAAAGTGAGTGAGATGCTTAGATACAAGGAATCATGCCATTTTTGTGACATATTGGACGAAATGTCTGGCATTTAATCGTATGATTGTTCTAGAAACTAAACATCATTAGAAGGGAAGATAATGTAAAGTGTTTGGGATCTCAAGGATAATTAAGACATGCATTAATACACCATTAAGATTATATTGTAAAGGAAATTTTGTAACTTGCTCTTTGTTATTGAGAATGTACCCTTGTGATGTCATTCTAAGAATTTTAAGTACCAAGGAGATTTCTTGTAACTTAATAATTCTTCTTATGTTGTGAAAGTGGATGTGAATTGATTAATGTGAAAATAATTAATTTGGAAAACATAGTTTCTAATTTTAGGAATCAAAACTTAGATGTGTAGATGTTAACATATTTCCAATTAACAATCATGTTATATAATTTATTTGCTATAAGATAAATGAACTAAATTGAATGGAACCATTATACATTAAGTATTAAACGTACCAAAAGAAATGTGGTCTAGAAAAAGGAAAATGTGTGCTTTCATGTTAAGTACTCTTCAAATAATTAATTTAAAATAATGAAATATGAATATAATACAAAATTTGTAACTAGGAAAATTGTGTTAATGTGGAAGGTGCCCATTCGTGATGTTCATAGTATGGTTGGGTCATGGTTTTGTACTTGTTCTTTCATAATAGTGTGGCTTTGATGTGCATCGGGTGTCATCATATCATTTGCATGTTCTTCGTGTTGGTATAGACGCCTATGTGATGTGGAGCAATCTCTTGTGAGCCTAAGTGGTGTCCCATAGTCGTATCAATAAATGACAGTAAAAAATATCCTAATATATTGTCTTGTGTTTGGGTCCCACATGGGTGGGCATTATAGATTCTTTGGAGAGGAAGATAAAGTGGAGTTCCACCCTAGCACCACTTGCACGTAAGGGAGGGTAGTTTTGACTGTTGTAACTAAAAATGATGGAGTTGGGAAAATGGGGTGTGTCATTTTGGAAGATTTTTGGGTTCATTTTTCTTATCATTATTGTTTGCAAAAAATGCACAAGTTGTGTGTGGCACTTCTTGAGTGGCATTGGGGTTGTTGGTATGTGTGTGGATTTTTGATAGTCTTCAGAAGTGTGCTACTAGCTATTTTGAGCATTGGAGATTCTTGAAGAGGTAAGGGTTGTGGTGAGCTGAGCCTTGACTAGAATCTCTTTTTAACCAAAAAAATTGGGTAAGAGGAACGCTGTGTTTAATTTAGTATGAAAGAAATAAATGTTTTATTTGTAAAGTGATTGTGCAATTGAGTGTCTCAATAGTCTGCAAACTATAAAAATGTGGGAGGAAAAATGTAGCGGTTAAGATTTAAACATATGGGTTTTCACCCGTCTTTCCATAACATATGAGAACTATGTTTTTCATGTAAATGTGGATTGTGGTCTGCTGAGTATGAAGTTTTATGAGAAATGTGAGTGGAGGATAATTGGATAGGGATCCTTGTTACCCAAACGTACTTAGTATAAGATTTTAGTTGTCAACCCGTAAGGATGAATTAGCTATTTTGTTAGAAACAATGGAAAATCTTAAAAGTTCCCTCTGAAACTGTGTTGGGAAACTAGTTCACTCAAACTAGTTAAAGAAGTCAACTTACTAAGTGTATTACGAGTATGAAATTGTATTAAATTATGCATAATAAAGAAAAAGGGGTTATGCCCTAGCTGTAGAAAAATTGGATTCCCTTGAATGTTTTAAAACTGTTTATGAAACCATATGTTTTCCTTATTTAGCTAAGGGTTATCATTGTACAACAGGAAAGGATCAAGCAAGTTCATAATGAAGTTTTAATGTTGAAAAAGAGCGGAAAGAATTCCCTCACGATACCTTGATGTTCTTAAACCTAAAGAGGATAGATTTGTAACAAGTATGGATCAAAAAATATATTAATGTTGGTCTAAATTATTGTTATCTTTTAATAAAATTGTACCTTTTCTTATAACAAATCCATGAATGTCATATCCTACCAAAGCATAAATTGGAGGAGAGAATTGTAAGCACGGAGAGTAGCTGGCAGTGTTTTTTAAAAATATGTTAAAAATAATAGTAGTGTTGTTGACTTTAAGATTATGTCATAAAAGTGGATTTAAACTTAGTTAATAATAAACAATAATTTGTTTGATTTTACAAAAATAAATTTATTTCCTTTGCATAATGAAATGAAAGATTTTAATGACTTCCGCAAGACTGAAGAGTCTATGGGACCAAGCGAAACCGATACATTAAGCAGTATTAAGACTCTTTGCCATATCAACTCTCCTACTGTGAATCTTGTGTACTAAACCAACAATCTTTTGAAGTTTTATTTCCGCAAATAACTCATTTAAGTTATTTCCTTCGCATAATAATACAAGCACTTTATTTCCTTTGCATAATAGTTTAGCAGTCGGAAGGAACTTTGACCA